>MJVA01000025.1:0-681995 GCA_001939245.1 Talaromyces wortmannii
CCCCCCCCCCCCTTTAAGCGTAAAAAAAAAAAAAAAAAAAAAAAAAAAAAAAAAAAAAAAAAAAAAAACAACACATGCAGACCATGCCACCTCGCACGTCTTTGACGAGCTCCTTTTCTGTTTCCGATGCGAACAATGAGGTGGTCTGTCCGCTGACCAACAATGACGGGTCCAATTGTCGAAAACGATGCTTGGGGGTAAGCTTCCTCTATTCCCTCCCTGGCCCCCCTCCCTGAAGCTCGGTGTGGCTGCAACAATCGGAAGATGGGACCATGGATAATTAATTCTGCGAAATACATACTCACCAACGTGCAGGAAAAGCGCTACCGGTCCATGCAGGAGCACATTCGACGGGCTCACCCGAGCCACTACATACCGAAGCTCCCCGCTACCGAGGAAAGCTTCCTGCTGATGGTCAATACCCCACTGGATCAACGCGTGCATGTCGACCCCCAGCCGACCCCTTCGTCTGCACGGAAACACCACGGTTAGTCTTTTTTTTGTGTGTGTTTTGTGCGATCGACATTAATGCTGGATAGACCCCGATCGAGATGTCTACGTCGCCGACTCGAGTCCCCCTGTGACCCCGCGCACAATTGACGATGCCCATCCAGCTGCTGCCACAGCCGCTGTCGCTCTGGCGCAATTGCACCATCATCGCCTGGCCTCGGACTGGGAGTCGGAAATGGTGAGTTTTTATACAAATATACATGTGCAGGTCTGACGGTAGAAGGATGGCCCCTCGGACCACGACATCGGACGCGAGCGCATGCGCTCATCCATCGAGCTTCCCCCGTTGCGCGACCACTTCAAACAAGAGCCTCTGCCGCCGTTCCAGTCGTCACGACCTCGAGAGCTGCTGCCGTCGATTCTGAGCCATTCGCCGCCAGGTCGTTCGTCTACTCTGCCCCCGTTACAACGAAGCAAGGTCCAGCGGCCACGCAAGTCATCCATTACGCAAAGCGCTCGAAAGCCGAAACACGAGCGCACAAGATCCAAAGAATTTGGTCGCCGCGGCAGTCTAAACGACCGAAAGGCATTGTCGGCAGAACCGCAGACGGCGGCCTGGGTACAAGGGAAGAGATGGGAAGATTTGATCGAAGCTGCTACATCTGCTACCGAAGTGGATGAAGATCGCGATTTGACTCCGGTGAGTGCATTTCAAACATGATATAATTTCGGTCTGTTAATAGAAAGAAGGTCCCCCAGTCGCCGTCCATGTCGACGCTCTTGAACAGTTCGGCGTCGCTTTCTTCGGCTACTAAAAATCGCAGTTCTATGCCGCCATCCTTTCAGTCATCTGGGTTGGCTCCGATACACCGCTCATTCCAGGCGCCTTCATACGCTGCGTCGCCATTGCAAAAGTCGCTCACGCCGCCGCCGCCTCTTGAGATGCATCGCAGCCGAGACAGCGATCTCGAGCCATTCCCCTCTATCGAGTCATCGCTCGATTCCGCATCGACTGTGTCCGGCAAGAACTTTCACATGTCTGCCAGCGGGCTGCCCTCGTCAGCCAACTCGGACTCGAGTCCGATGAACCACATGCACAACAACGTGCGGCCTCAACATCATCGATTTTCCAATCCTACCCCGTCTTCATTTCGACACCGCGACATTCAAATCTACTGCGCAAATTGCAACCGCACGTGGCCGTTGAATGAATGCTACGCCTGTACTGAGTGTATATGCGGGGTGTGCCGCGACTGCATTGGGATGTTTATTAGCAGCCCTCCCTTGTCACTCGCGCGTCCCACGAGCAGCCCAAACAAGGGCCCAACGAGCATGCCACACTACGGAACTCCACGTGGGTGCCCCCGATGCCGCACCGTAGGCGGCAAATGGAAATCGTTCCAGTTGGAATTTCGATGAAAATTTGCCATTTATTAATGACGATATAACGATGAAACACGACATACATCACTGCCCGTAAGGGTTCACGACTCAGTCAACATATCACGACATTTGATGGACTGGAGTTATTCATATTCATTATTTGGCTACGCTGCAGAAATAACAGGCGTTTATACTTTCCATGGGTTTATAGCTGACGACAGTCTTGCACATTACTTTCTTTCTGTCAGTCGTTATGGTTACTTTTGTTTATTTTCATTTCGGAAAAAGCTGGTCTTTTTCTATCATCTCTCTTTGGGTTGTACCGGTAGCAAGGTGGTTTTTTGAATTGGAGTTGGTTGGATGGCTTACGAGCATGGTTGTTTGATTTTGTCATTTGAAAGAACTATCTAATGAATATAGCAACTTATTTACACTATTGTTCGTTCACACTTACTCAGCCCAGACGACGCTGCTCAAGCCATTGGCCTGGCCAGGAGTTCCCACGGCACCGACTTGAAGCTGGGCGACTAGACTCCCAAGAGCACCAGTCTTGGGGTCACGCTCGACAATGGCGACGTCGGACGAGGCCTGGTTGCCAATGGCGAACAAAGTGCCGGCCTTGTTGAGCACCGAGGTGCGCGGAGTCTTGCCGTACGAGGTGGTCAGGTTTTTATAAGTCAGCGAACCGTCATCCGCAGACGCCTGAAGGAACGCCACCGAGTCGCTAGGAGGGAACGCCTGATCGTTGCGCACCGTGACATAGACGTCTCTGTTATCGGCAATGCGGATTTCGGCGATATTTGCCGAGCTCGGCACGTCCTTGGGGTATGGCACAATCTCGCCGTCGTCCTTGAGCACGAGACAGTCACTGCCGTACGTGGCCGTGTAGATGCTGACCGTGTTGGCGAGCTCGTTGGCGACGTAGAGCACAGCGGAATCAGTGTTGCTGCCAGTCCACCACGCGCTATGCCGCGGCCCATTTCCGCCCTTGACGGCAAAGGTATCGCACTCGTTGAGTTTCCCGCTGGCCTTGTCAATGGCAAAGATGTGGATTACGTCGGACCCCAAATCGTTGGCGAGCACGTATGCCCCCGTGGGATCGAGATAGGTCTCGTGAGGGTGCGGCGCTTCCTGGCGCGAGGGCACGGTGGGAGGGCCCGGCAGTGTGTATTCAAAGTTGCCTAGGGAAGTCGAAGAGTCGGTGAGGGGCAGTTTGAAGTTGGACACGGCGGATCCTTCGCTACACAATTGTCAGATGTTTAATATATATAAAAGAAGGTCAACTGGTTTCGGGAGACATACTAATGCGCAATGGCCTGATACTCCCGCCCATCATTATCCTCATAAATCACACTGGCCACACCACCAGGCAGCGTAGTCGCCTTGGCGGTCTGGCTCAACGACCCGTTACTCGCGACGTCAAAACTGGTGAGCGTGCCGTTGCCAGAGTTTGCGCTGCTGCCAGACTCGTCGACGCAGTAGAGCGTGTGGCCCGCGGCGTCGTACGTGACCCAGCTGGGCATTTCGCCGCATGCTTGCAGAGAGTTGGCAAGCGTGAGGCTGCCTGCCGCGCTGTCGAGGGTGAGGGTGTACACATGCCCGTCGTAGTGCGAGACGTAGAGCGTGGAGGTGGTGGTGGTGTTGCGGGTTGGGAGCGCCCAGATGGTGGTGACCAGGGGGATGGCGGCGGCGAGGCGGGAGAGGACGTGCATTTTCGTTGTCTCGGACTGTTAAATATTGAAGATATTGAAGGGAAAAGATGTTGATTGTATCAAGTGTAAATGTTTTGTTGCAAGTCTATAATTATCCTGCACAATACGTTGTACGGTACGTGGCGCGTCGATCCCGGAATGCTGTCTCTGTTTGTTTATCCTCACGAAGTGACGAGTCTACGACAGAAGATATGTACAAATTTCAAGAAGGTCAACGGCGGGGATTCTTTTTCAAATTAATAATAAATATCCGACAGATCTTTTCTCGTTCGACAAGTCCCCGAACAGCTGCATCGCTAGTCTGACACAAGGTAGTACCAGAGCCCCCAGGCTAGCTGGCTAGTCGTGCTGACTAGAGGCGTGGATCAGCGAGTTTATTTCTCTGCGTGGCGGGATTGCGAGAGACTTAAATTAATTGATTGGGTACAGGTAATTTCAGAGGCGTTTCGAGTTTATTCGTAGGTTGAAACTTGTGTGTGTGTGTTTGTCACTCCTGTGTAACGATTTAATTTGAAGTATACATGTAACTCCGAGTCGGTAGATACTGGTTTGTGGGATTGATTGATAAATCCTGATGTAACAGTAGCTATCAATAGGAATACTCTAATCGATTAGTATACACCTAAACGCTATTTAACCTTTAGGAATTCTATTTAATGTTTTAATATTACGTGAAGAAGCCAGATCGAAGCATCAAACAGCCCCGCCCCACTTCCCAAAGGGGAATATGCTATAGTTCTGTTTTACTACGAATTATCTTTTTGGGAATACCAAGTAATTATGACAGTGACTATAAATAAGATCAGGAATTAGCATATATGTATAAATTTGCCAGCATTAATTGTCAATTGATCAGTAACACTGACTATGTCGTGCATATGCAAGGGATGCGCCAACGCTCTAGTACTACATACATACATACAGTAGTACAGTAGTAGCACTACGTACGACGTACATGTGCCTGCTCCGATCCCTACTTTTGCCGCTGCCATTGCCAATTCTATTACTTAATTCTTCTTTTAGTGAACAAATAAATTATGCTAGATTTACTCGCAATTATGTGATCGCCGAATGAAGATTGCGTGATTGCGCCTGGCGCCCGCCAATCGCGTCAACTGCCTGCGGGGTATAAAGTCGACATTTCCCTCATTTTCCCTCTTGAATCTGAGAAGATCCCTGAACTCTTTGAAAGACAGAAGAAAAAGAAGAAGAACAAAATGGCCGACGTCTCCTCTCGCCCAACCGCCCCCCACCAGCTCCAAGCTCAAGGTCCAATCGACCTCGCCCTCTTCCCCGACGGCCTCAAGACCACCGGCCAGCACGAGCCGCTGCCAGAATTCGTGCGCTCGTTTGACAGCTTTCCCAAGGAGATTACGGGGTCGACAGCATGGCTGCCCGAGGATTTCAAGGGCCAGCCTGAGCGCTGGACGCACCGGTTCACTCCCGCCGAGATCGACGAGCTCAGCGGCACGGCCGATGCGTTTATTGCCGCGGGGACGCCGTTGACTGGTATTTCAAAGGTATCTATATCCATTGAAACTGCAAGGTGAATCCAGCTGATTGAGTAGGACAACTTCCCACTTCCGAATCTTGGTGCCTTCTTGCTCCAACTCCGCGAAGAGCTGCTGCACGGCCGCGGCTTCATCCTGTTCAAGGGCCTGCCTGTGACCGCATGGGGCAATGCCAAATCGGCCGTCGCGTACATGGGACTGGGCACGTATCTGGGCTACTTTGTGAGCCAGAACAGTCGTGGGCATGTGCTGGGCCATGTCAAGGATTTGGGCGAGGATTCGACGCAGATTGATAAAGTGCGCATTTACCGCACCAACGCGAGGTTCGTCTCTTATAACGCAGCTCTATCGATGGTTCTATGATTGATTTTTTAAAAGGCAATTCTTCCATGCCGACGACTCCGACATTGTCGGTCTGCTGTGCATTGCGCGCGCCCTCGAAGGCGGCGAGTCCGATCTGGCCTCGTCGCACAGCGTCTACAACGTGCTCGCGCGCGAACGCCCCGACGTGCTCAAAACCCTGACCCAGCGTATCTGGTACTTTGACCGCAAGGGTGAGACCTCGCGCGGCCAGAAAGAGTATATCCGCACGAGCGTCATGTACCTGGAACGAGGGGAGAACCCGCGCGTCTACACCAAGTAGGCCCCTTCCTCCTTTTCCCTTTTCTTTCAAGTTTTTCGAAAAAGCTAATTTGTTATAGGTTTGATCCATACTTTGTCCGCTCGCTCACCCGCTTCTCAGACAAAGGCGAAATCCCGCCTCTCTCCGCCGAACAGCTCGAAGCCCTGCGCGTGCTCGAAGAGACATGCCAACGCCTCGCACTGCACATGGTGCTCGAGGTCGGCGATATCCAGTTTTTGGCAAACTCGCACATCTTGCACTCGCGTACAGAGTACAAGGATTATGCGCCGCCGGCTCCCAGGCGTCATTTGATGAGGTTGTGGCTTGCGACTCCAGAGAGTGAAGGGGGGTGGAGGTTGCCGTATTGGGATAGTGATGAGAAGAAGAGGGGCGGCATTCAGGTGGATGATCAGCCGCCAGTGGCGCCGTTGGATGCGGAGTGATTTAATGTGCGATGATTTGTATGATGTATATAAAAAGATAATGTGATTGATATATTCGGTATTGATAAGTTTGGGAAAGAAGAAACTGTCTTAGACAATCGTACCTCTTACTTTAGGTGCGCGCTAATCTATAAAATTGTTATATAGATTTAAAAAGATCTACTGCACGCTTGACTGGGCGCGTCGAAAGACTTCGGTGTTCTGTCCTAGGGTTAACTGGTGCTTCGCGCAATGCTGGAAACAGGTCTGCCTGACCTGATCGATCATGCCTGCATATCTAGCCCAAACGTAACCATCTATACGGCAGCCCAAAATGCCCGCCCCGAACCACAACGATGCTTTATATTCTTATTGGTTACATCCTCGCCTAATATTTCGCCCGGAGTTGACGAATGATTTGCACATGATCGGGTGAAGGGGCCTCCTTGATCATGGCATCAGAGAGATTCATGAGCTCGTCACGCCAGCGATTGCTTGCCTGCGTGCGCTTGCGAACGGTCGGGACTCGCGAGCCGATCCAGTGAAGCATGGCGAGAACAAAGACAGGGAGGCGGAATAGGAGCTCCTGGTGCCGCGGAGTAAGTTGGTTACCAAGTTCCTGGACGAGCTTGGCGGCCTCATGGGCGACACGACTGCCGTTGTACGCCTCCATCCACGTTGCTCCCCGGTCCTGGATACCGGTGGGTACGACAACACTGAGAAACCCTACCTGGGTGGCAGCGTGAGTACGTAGCCAACTCTGCATGTCCTTTTGAAGATTGCACGGTATACCCGCGTCAAGAAAAACAGCATGCCATGTTGGATCCAAGATTTCCGAGGCGCCAGGGAAGGTGTGCAGCAGAGTGCCATCTTTCTCGACGCTGGCCCAAACAGCGGGGAACCCAATCAGGGTGCGATCTGCTCCGACTGCCTGGTAATAGGAGTCCAGGGAAGTAAACGTATTGAAGAAAAAGAGGATCTGGGTGGTAGAACGGCACTCTCTAAGGGTGGCTAGGAGCCTTTCATCGAGCTGATGGGCGAGGATGCTGACGAAGACGAGGTCCCACGGCTGGCTGGGATCTAGCGCAGTAGTAACAGAGACGGGAATTTTAATAGGCTCGGCTTTCTCGTCATTTCCTCTGCTGTAGATGGCATTGCCATCTTGTTGAAGCCTAGCCAGTCGTGATCCTCGTGCTATCAATGTGACTTCGTGGCCTGCTCGCACAAGGCTAACGGCCCAGGTAGAGCCTACGGCACCGGCACCGACAATGGCAATCTTCTTTCTCATATTCACACCTGGGAAGGAGATGGAGGTAATGGGACAAATGGAAGAATTACGATTTGGTTCCCAGAGCCCGTCTTATTAGAGGCGGTCTGCCTATGCCAGGACAAGTGGGACATAGGCTGTTAGTCAGCAACAAAGGGGGGAAGAGAAAGCTTTGCCTATGATGAATCATCGCTCGAAGCCAGGGCTGGACTGAAATGATGGGTGGTGAGGTAGGAAGGTCTTCACAGACAGATGGTGTGGAGTACTGATATCAGCGCTGATGCAGCAGCCAGTGGCCCCACATTCCACAACGAGCCCGAACTAGTGAATTACAAGTATACACTGAATCATCACTCTCAGCATATCAAAACGAATCCAAATTATGCCTGTGTGGTTCTGTGCGGAATCCCCCCAACCCGAATCCGTAGTCCGGTCTTAACGGACATAGGATCCGAGTCTTTTGCCATTACAGTAAGGTGTATAGTTTCAGACTCATCCTTGCTAATAATCCATACCGTCAACCCCTCAGGTCTATCAGATCTTCTCTCCGTCATCAGAAAACCCACGAGTCACAATGGCCGCCAACATCCAACCTCCAAGAGGGATCATCCTGGGCCTAATGGCCCTAGGCCCCGACACCACCCATGGCGCCCGTATAACATCCCTAGAAGAGTTCAACAGTATCACGAAATCGACACTGCGCGTCTATACGATGCCCGCCGCCAGGAAGCCTTCACTCGACAGGCACAATGGAAAGAACGGGGTCTTTCAATTGCGACAAACTGGTATTCCATCGGAACTGGCACGCACAAAGCCGAGATCCCAGGGGAAAAGCTAGAGGAGTCCCTGCCCGAGCTGGGGATAGATAGTTAGGATATTTATTACCTCCACAGTCGGAGACGTTCCAAACCTTGGACCATTTCTACCGCGCGGGGAGGTTTAAGAAACTCGGTCTAAGCAATTTCTCGGCCTTCGAGGTCGCGGAGACCGTGACGATGTGTGATGAGCGCGGGTGGGTGAGGCCTACGATCTACCAGGCTGTGTACAAAGCTATGAGTAAGATCAAATACCTTTCCCCCATCCACGGAATCAATCGCTAACATAGCTTTTTTGGCCCTTTAGCCCGAGGCATCGAAGACGAGCGTGTACAGTGCACTGCAGCTACTGGAACCTCTGGTAGCGAAACACGGTTTTACCTTAATCGAAACGCAATACGTTGGTGTGTTCATCACTCCGCGCTGTGGGTTACAAATGGCAATTGTGGGGTTATTACAGGGTTTAGTAGTTTAGATCAGCTGGAGAGTAATCTAGGTGATCTTGAAAAGGGGCCGTTGCCGGAGGAGCTCGTTGAGGCGTTGGATCAGATATAGTATATAGCTAAGGCCGATACCGGGAAATATTGGCATGGAGATTCGAAGTATCAGTATGATACACAGAAAGCGCTTTTTGGTAGTAGGGAGGCTAGGATAGTGTAGATAGATTTATTGTAGTTTGTATTTGGATCAGGGATATGGGACAGAACATAATGTTGGCTTAACTGTGTTAGTCGCATTTCTGGCGTGATTTTAAATGGGAAGTGAGGCAGCCACAATCTTTTCCACTTATGCCATACCTTACTTGTAGGTCCAGATGAATTCGACACGAAGCTCCTACAGCTGTTCCTTGTACATCTCATACAGAAACTACCTTTCTTGGATGACATTAATTTACTTACGCAAGGTGGAATTTCATAGCCTGATATCCAAGTTGGGTTGAGGTTTATGCGCTGTAAAGCACTCGGAACAAGAGGATATAGCCGGAACGCTTCGTCAATGCAAACTAGCATGTTGGGGAACTTGGCTGCCGCAGACGTGGAAGTAATATCTCTCTTAGTCTTCATAGCAGAGTGAACCTCAATTATTGCTTTTGCTAGTTTTTCAGTGCTCCGTAGGAGCCAAAATGCCACACCGGAATGAAAGGTAATAGTTGTCTCGATGCCGGCAATGATAAGGATATTCTCATTAGCCATGAGCTCTTTATCACTTAAACCATCCTTTCCACCACAGTGGCGTAATATTGAGTCCACAAAGTCACCGCAGTCATAGGTAGTGGAATTCTGGAGCTGTCTCTGGACAATTATTCTTATATGTGCGTATTGTTATCTTTGCGCAACGAAAAGTGTTTGGGGAACGAGAAGAAGAGCCTCAAGGGTAAAGGATATGTACTTTTAGGCAAAAAAAAATAGGAAGAGCTTCACCGACTGAGGGATGGTCGCAACCCAGTGATGATACTCCGATTTTTCAAGACCACCACAGGGCTCTCCGGACGCCAGGTCGCCGATAATATTAAAGGTAGTTAGGTTATATCCCACAACGGGATCAATTGGTAACTGAAACCCTGCAATACCCTTCAACCGGACAATCTGTTTATCAATATAGCTGCTGAGAAGGTCCTCCTGCGCTTGTAATCCCTTGGTGGAAAAGGCGTGGGATAGGGCTTTTCAATACCGGCTATGATCGGCCTTATTGGTGGAAATTATGTCCATCGGGTTGCTGGCGGAGGTCGTTACTTTTGGTAATTGATGGTGTTCGTGTCCGTATATATCCCTCCACGCGTCTGGTGCGATGAAAGAGACTTCGCCATGAGTGAAGCGCATCACAGGGCCAAACTTGGTGTGGAAGTCACGGATGCCGGTGTCTAAGAGCCACGGTTTGCTGACACGTGTCGGAGAACTGGGCAGACAATCCATAGTTTAGGTCTCGGGATACGTCGCAGGATATGAAGTTGTCAACCGAGATCGGTATTTCTCATACACCAAAGGTAGTGTTCATCAATGAATGAATTGAAATTCTGAATCCCTGGACAATTTCTCTACCCTAGTTCCTTAAATACTCTGGTACGAACATTCCTGAACGCGTAAATGGCAATAACCAAACAAGCAAGGGGAATAACAAACATAGTAATGATGGCTGAATCATACAGTCATCTTGTACAGGTAATCGGGAGTATCAGTTGACAGAAGGTATACGGAATATAGGGGTGTTCAGGCAGTATTAAAGAAGGAAGACGGCAAGGACTGCCTGTATAGTCAGAAGGTCCGACATGCCGGTTGGGGGAAGGCGGTCGTAGTGAAGATATTACCACGGACATTGACTAATTTATACCGAGGCGAATAATTACCTATAGTTATGCATATTCGTAGTGATGCGAGTCTTTGTGTGTTTTGGGATCTCTAGACAAATAACAGGTACATAAGGTGTTTAAAGTGGTCGGTAGGACCGATAGTGTCCTATCCGATCTAACTTAATAGTGGCGACGTTGAATCAGCACTCCCCATCACTCATCGATTACAGCTAATCCCAGGCCAGGTAAAGCTGCAGATAATGAATCATTGGTCCCACTTGGCCGATGTGGCCTTGGCGCTGATTAACCCCCCCCCCCCCGCGGGGCCTTTTTATTTTCCACTGTTTGCAACGTTACTTCCCAAGCAGCAGACAGAGATCACATCCGCAATGCAAAATGAATCCCCAGAGACACAATGCCTCCTTAAACTCATCCGACAGGAAACGTCTTCGAGACAGGAAAGCTCAACAAACATTGAGAGAGAAAAGGGAGAGGCGGATTCGGGCTCTGGAAGAAAAGGTAGCCCTTTGCGAGAGACATCATGGAGGTACCGGGGCACAGCAAGTGAATCAGCACTTAGGAAGTGATATGGAGAATCTCCATTCTGAAAAGGAGAAATTGCACGCGTGTCTGAAGTCTCTACGAAACATACTCCATTCGTTGGACGACGTTCGGCCGACATCGAGAGAAAGATCCAGACAGCACTCGGGCACTGGTGAACGGAGACGTCTATTACTGGCAGGCCTCACATGCCTGCTGATTCAGAAAACTCTACAATGCAAGCCAGTCAGCCGGGAATCACAATTCATAATTCTGCCAATACTACTATCCCGGGGATCCTACCCAGTGCAACCCCTGTATGGTCCCTGGTCCCCATGAACGAGACCACCATCCCTCTCCTCTGCTCCTGGCTCTCCCGCCCAGACCTGATCGCCACTTGCTCTCCCCAGCCACCTCCATTGGCTCTCCTCTACGGAACTCGGCGAAACTGGCTAGCTGACGAAATCCACTGCTCCATCCGGCTCCGCGCCATCCGGGACACGGAATGCCTCGTAGTGGGATGGCTAACATACAACTATAGTAAATGGCGAGTATCTCCCAGTGCCGCAACCTTTGCGCAGCTCGCGAGCTTCCAGCAGCCGACCCTAGCTCAGCTCCAGCATGGCCATCCAGTCGGCATCGACCTACTCCCCTGGCCGCAGCTGCGTTCGAATCTAGCTGCGAATTGGCATAAATACGATTACACGGAGCTAATGAATTACTTGAGCTGCTGCATGAAGGTTTTGTGGCCTTGGGGGCGGGAGATTCTTGAGCGTGACGAGCAGGATGATTTGCAGATCTGTCAGGAGTTTCTTGATGTTTTCACTAGGGAGAGTGGATGGGGATTGACTTCGGAGTTTATTGAAAGATTTCCGGAGCTGTTGCAGGGGATGGATGTTGAGGCTGTGCGGTTTCAGATTACAGTGGGACAGCCGTGTAAGATATCAACCATGGGATCATGATATCAAGAATGGCGTTGTTAGGGAGTGTCTCGTGGAAACAGGATTTCTACTCAAGATGACTCTGTACCCGTCCCTGATAGTTTCGAAAATTAATGAGGAGTAAGGTTGACATAGCTTAGCGCGAGCAGTTTTTCATGGAGGAGTCAACGGACCCTACACATTCTGGTCTCGTCACGGCCTGTGGTGGTCTACATGCCTAGCGTTATGTTATGCGGCCCTATGGCACGCGTCTTTGAAAGCTACTATAAATATTAAAAATATTTTAATAGCTTTAGAGTTTTTTAATAAATATATCTTAAATTATATTTTATTAATTTATAATATTTTAATTTTTATTTTAATAAAAACTTTTAGTAGGTCCTTTTATTAATAATATTATTTATAATAATTCAAAGTTTGGCGTATTAAGTCTTCTAATTAGGACTATATTATTCCTAATCAACTTCTCCATTCTATAAGCTAGCTCTATTTTCTTTCTTTTACTTCACAAGTGGGGGGCAGATGTAAGTATATCTATATTAGGACTAGGGATGTGATGTGCTGGCATATAGGTTGGAGACCGACAGCATGGGCCATCCGTAGAGGTGTGTTACACAGAACTCGGGTTTGGGAAATTCGTACTAGTATTCATTTCCCTTTTCTAATCCACAAGGCTGCTGAAATCTCAGTTTCCACCCAAGACAGGCCTGTCCTTTATCAACATGGGTGACGACATGGAGCAAAGCCGCGAAGCTATCATGAGCTCGACCTCACGACAATCTTTCACAACCTGGGCAATCGTTCAGGGTACTTTGGTCGATCCGCGTGAAACAGAAACCAAGGAACAGGTGATTGCCCGTCTCGACGCAATCTACGAGTCTGGCACCCCCTTCTTTACCAAGCGGGCAATCCGTGCGCTCTCGGACCAACTCAAGACTCAAAACACCCCCGGAGATAAAATCATCACCAAGGACCTAATAGGTGACAGAATTGAATGGAGGGTGAAACTTGGGAAGTCTATCGACCTCATATTTGGCGAGGATTGGGAGGATAAGAAGGAATGTGTCTAGTAAGTTGGTGCTCTGAGTGGAATAGACAAGTGGATCGGCAGCTAACCTGCCTAGCAAAGAGCCTGGGGTATTGTACAGATCTAGATCATCCCTCAAAAGGTCGTTAGACTGGTACGGTACTGAGGGCTCGGCTTACGAACCCCTGTGTTTGATGTATCGGATATGCCAAATTGATCCCAGCAGTAAGACCAAGGACATCATTCCTGATAAGGATATACAAGACCGCGAAACCGTGGCCAAGGACTTCCAAGAGAGGAGTCAGGCCTGGGAAGAAAGCGAAACCTGTCGGCGTTTCAAATCGATTTTGTCTTCACATGTCAGCAACCACAACATCAATAAGATCGTTGGGCTAGCTTGCGGTAGCCTAGCCTTACCAAATAACGAACATGCCATGGATCAAACCGCGTTACTAGTCACTGTGAGGAATTGGTTGAAAGAGCGAGACCAGAACGATAATATCTCTTGCTACATTCAGGATCCGATGAATACCTCTGTTGACAGGGACGTTCTCGCAGATATCGGGTTCGAGATGATTGACGATCCACGTGGCTGGCTTGAGATCGACGAGCATTCGGTCGTGCTCTCGGTGGCTCCAAATGTGCCTGTAAAGGAAATCATCGCGGACACCGCTAGACCCGCTATTGTGATATGGAATCGTGTTACAGACGATGATCAGGACTCGTGAGTGTTACGGAGTGCTATACGAGCGACTCCTGTATTCCAGGTCTCGGAACTGACTTCTTTGCCAGGACTGACCCCAACTCTCCTCGCGTTCGGGAGATGATGACAGGTTACAATTTACATGAATTTGGAGACGAAGAAACATGGTCGAATGTGGCAATCTATACGCGGCAATCCAAGGAGGCCCCAACTCCCAGAGAAGATGGTACATTCCAGGATTCGCCCTTGGGTGATGACTAAGGACATGTGTATCGAGACCTTGTAGCACGTATCAAAATATCAAGAAGGCTCCCATTTCCCTGTACATGTACGGACGCCAATCCGGAACAGTTCCTATCGGAATCGGTGTGTCATTTCGAAGACGATTCTGTGAGCCTGGTACGACGTTGAGAGATCCTAACAGTCATCAATTGATACAGCTAAATTTTGTATATTTATTATATATCGCTTATTTATTAATGTCAACAGAATATATCTAATGTGATTAGCTTGAATCAATATCCCAACAATCTTGGTTCGCCAAACTTTTCGGTTGCTCCTCTGTTGAGATTTGGGCACGTAACCTACAGAATGGATAAACCATTCATACATGTATTAGCTGCGGGCCGTCAGGGAACTCTGTCCTCTCTTTCTCGCCGCCATGTTTGAAAGCCGTGCAGTCCATAGATGGTCTTTTGTTTCCTGAAATGTAGCAAAAAGGAACCCAATCTCTTTCCCAAACATGTTTGTTCCCCAGTGCATTATTCTACTTGTCGATGATCCGGAGACAAATGGGAAATCGGTCCTTGGGTCATATATGTACTGTCAAGGACAATTTAATATGGCAGCTAGCCTGACATGTCTTGTTGTTGAGCCAAAGATATTGAATCGGGTTTCTACTGAGGCATTTGATATGTCTTTATTTGCAGTGTATTTTGGGACTTGAAAACATTTGAAACATTGTGATGATAATCCCTTAATGTATCTTTGAAACCTTCAGTTTTAGTTCAAGTAGCGTTGATGCACATATTTTTTCGAGCTGAATATATATATTTCGACTATAATTTCCCTCACCAACCTGTGCAAAAGGATGACAGACGAAAAATTTCTTTAACATAGGGTATGATTACAGTGTCGGTAGGGTTTACCGCTGCAACTTCCTATTTAGGAAATATTCGTCAATCTTTTGGAGTTGGCAGAATTCTGCCTATTAAAAGGATTGAGAGGTGTTTTGAAAGTTAATAATATCTTGCTGTGCAGTAATTGAAATGCAATGTTATGTAAGTTGTAACTGATCTTATCGCTTATCTATTTATTTCCTAAACAGGAAATGAAATCCGGTCGAATAACCGTTCGTCTCTAGTAAATAATATTCCCACACATTATCTACACGAGGGGACGCCAAAAAAGACAACAACAACAAGAATAATAATAATAATAAGAGAGAAGACATGATCATCCACGTCGCCATCCTCGACACAGACATCCCCGTGCGCCCCGTCTACGCGGCGCGCGGCCTGTACAGCTCGCAGTTCCGTACGCTGCTGCAATCTGCTGCGGGGCGCATGAACAACGACCCAAAAACGGGGGAAAAGATTGAAATACACACTTCGGCGTACGATATCATCGGGGGTTCGTACCCTGCGTTGGAAATGTTGCGATGCAGCAACTCAACAACACAAAAGGGCTTGCCCATTGACGCAATTATCGTCACGGGCTCGCTTGCTTCGAGTTATCAGATTGAAGAATATGCGTGGATTGCGCAGTTGCAGGAGTTTATTCAGACGGTGTGGAAGCAGTATCCGGCGGTCAAGATGTTTGGGTCGTGTTTTGGGCACCAGTTGATTGCGCAGGCGCTGCTGTCTCAGCAATCGGAATTCTTAGTCGACGAGAAGACTGCTACTTCTTCTGTTTCTGGAGCACACGTCGAGCAGTGTCCACTAGGCTTTGAAATAGGCATCTACCCCATAACCCTAAACCCAGCATTCATCGCCAGCTCCGGCCCAACCCTTTCTTCCTTGCATGACAAAAAACTACGTATTCAGCTGTTTCACGGAGACCGTGTTGTTTCTTCTACCCCTGCAGGAGATCTCCCGGCTCCATGGATGAGTATCGGGAGCACAGAGCTCTCGCCCATTCAGGGACTGTTCCATCCTGGCCGGGTGCTCACCTACCAGGGCCATTTTGAGTTTGATGCATGGATTAACAAGCAGTTGGTGGATGCTTGTACGAGTCGCTGGGGGTGGACGGAGGAGATGGTGCAGCGGTATATGGAGCAGATAGAAGGAGAAGATGATTCAGAGTTGGCGGCAGAAGCGGTGGTGTGGTTTTTTGCAGATGTGGAGAGTTCGTCTAAGGTAGGGGGTATTAAGAGGTTTACGGAGAGATTTAAGAAAGCATTGTGTCTAGGTTGAGATGAGATGAGATAGATATTAGAATAGAATTGATTGCTAGATACTGTCTAGACATCCCGGCGCAACAATTAACCATACTACAACGGTCAGCGATAAGCCACAAGTACGTAGGACAAGTACGTAGGGTCTCGATTAGTACTTACAGGCATGCATGAAGCACAGTTGGCCATTCATGTCCGTTGAATGACAGCGATCAATGCTACAACAGTCAGCCTGATACCTGATAGATTTGACAGAAAAACATACCCCGCATGACTGGCAGTTGCAGTCGTTGCAGTCCTGGGCGCACCCGCACGCATTGCAGTTACAAGGAGCCATTTCGATTGATTGATTGAGATTGAGATTTAGACCGATATCGAGATCGAGATCGAGATGAGGTTGTGGTTGAGTTTTTTGGTGCAGGTCAAGTAGTAGTAGGAAGGTGCTTGATAGTCAACAAGAAGAGGACATGCCCTGAATTTATAGACGACATCTGGAGTCGAAAGGAGTAGAAAAGAACGAATCAACAATACGTAATAACATGGGCCTTGATTCCGAAAAAAACTGTATTCTATCCGGACCCATCCGACATGGACTCGACTTTCACCGGCCAAACCCTAATTATATAGTTTGCTATCAATTGATTACTGCAAGACACGCCCGTAAATCAGCGCATCCACCATCTCCTCACTATTCGCGAGCCTCGCCGCGGCTGGAACGCGGCCGATGACCTCAAAGCCCAGCCCGTCCCAGATCTTGATCGAGGCCGGGTTGTTGGCGAAGACGAGGTTGAAGACGGAGTATTTGTAGCCCTGTAATCAGATCAGAAAAGAGACGCAAGAGGAGAAGATTGAGAGACGGTACCAGTTTCGGCGCATATTCTAGATATGCCCTGCCCATGACAGTGCCAGCTCCCTGGCCGCGCGCGGCCGCGCAGGTTAGGAACCCGGCGTTGCAGACATGCGAGCAGCGGCCTACATTTATTAACTTGAGGACTGATACTACATAAAAAGGAGGAACTTACCAGGATAGTTTGGCTTAATATAAAACGTGCCCAAACACACCTTTCCCCAATCCCTCTCCCGCAGCCCTATCTCTTTTGTCTCTTCTTGCTCTTCTATGAGTGCAACAACCGCAAACGTGCCAAACCAGTAGTCCCGAAACTTTTCGTAAGTCATCGCCTGCTCCATCGGATACGTGCATCCACGCTCAATCTCCGCCGAGAACTCGGCGTGCAAGTACCTGACCAGGCCCGGCGGCAGACTGGCCGCGCCGCCCGCTATCGGATATAGCGAGACTTGTGTTCGTCCATCCTTGAGCGTGTCGCGGCGAGGTTGTAGGAGCGGCGCGCTGGCGAGATGGGCCTTGGGCGCGGGGAGGGGAGGGTCGATGGTGTTTTCGAGGATGGGGCCTGGCATTTTTTTTTTCTGTTTATCAGGGAATCCAAGAGACTCTTCGTGGTGATATTTTTTATATTAATATCTATCAGTGGGGTAGCGCGCTGTGATTCGCCGGGTTCTCCTAGTTCGGAGCATCGCCGAGAGATGTCACAGGGCGTTGATAGATACAGACCAATTGATACATATATTGATTGATTGACTAAACATCTTTACCCAACTTCACCAGATACTGCACCCCCGATTCCAGCAACCACCACGCCGCCAACTCATGCATGAACCTAGGCAGCCCTCTCTCCAACGGCATCACCACGCCGGGCCTATCCACTGCCCGCCACATCGCCGTCTCACTATACACCTCAACTTTTTCATTATCATCAGCCTCGCAAATGCCAATAACCAGCCTCCCTTCAAACTTTGCCTCGGGAACCTCAAGCCCAAACTCTACTTTCCCCGGCCGCCGTAATAGAACTTTGTAAATCCCGCACACCACATCACCCTCGCAAAAGTTTAGCTGCTGGATATGCGCCGCGCCAAACGTGGTTTGTTGCTTTGTTATCAAGCGCAAGAGATAGCTCTGTGGCAAATACCGCGAAAATGCAGTCATATTGTGGCGCAGATACGCGGTGAGTAGTTTCTCCTCGTACCTTTCCTCTCTCTCTTTTTCGTCTTCTTCGTCTTCTTCCTGTCGGACGATTTTGGATAGAACTGCATCTCCAGGTAAATCTGTTTTGTGTACAACACGCCATGCGCGGTCATACACCGACAAATACCGCCCGGACCCAAACACTTCTTCGCTGGCATCGACACTCTCGAGATTGTCTGTCGACACGGACTGCGCAGCGACCAGCCCGCGGCGCGTGAGCTGGTGCGTGGCGTGGCCGAGATTGTCGTGTAGCCAGTAGATGTACAAGCCTAGGAACACTGTAGCTGAGGAGCCGAGGGCGAATGCTGTATTCATTTTTTTTTAAAATATCCGTTGGTAGTAATAATATTATGTTCGTGTTGGTTGGTTGACAATGGGGATGGGGATGGAGTGAGGAGAAGATAGAGTTGCGTGCGGGGAAAAAGCAATTCTAGAACTGGATGTCAATACGAGATACCAAGTTGGGAATAGGGGTTATTAGTCTACTTTTGTATTTTTGTTTTTCGTCTCGTTCATATTTCAGATTGATTTATTGACAATATATACATTGAACACAGCCACACGACTGCAAGAGAAGAAGAAAAAAAGAAAACGCTAGGATATCTGACAGGTGACATCACAGAAACAACAAAACTCAAGACAAGACAGATACGAGAGAGGATGGATATCCATGTATTACAAAAGATAAAAAGAAAAACAAAACAAACAAAAAATCCAAGTGAGTGAAAAAGTAAATCATCTCCACCGCGGTCGATCGTCCAGCTTTGAATTGTGAGTGCCCGTCACGCTCTCGCGGCCGCTCTTTCGCAATGGCAAAAGACTGATACGCCGGTTCGAATGCCCCAGAGCTGTGCCTGGTCGATCATTTCTGCCGGTGTCTTCCTCGTGGGCTCGCGAAGACGATTGGCCCGCATAGCTCTGCCGGTTTGTGGCTGTCGCCTTGCGCAGTTTGCTGTATGGCGGCGGGTCGAGGACTGATCCTCGCGCTTTCAAGCTGGGAGATGTCGGCGATGTAGCGCCTAGGTGACTACCAGGCCGGAACCCCGTGCGGCTACCAACGCGACTCGATGTGCGTAGGTGGCTTGGTCCGGGGGACGATGAAGTGGCCCGGCTGAGCGGGCTGGGGATGGGCAGCGACGAGGAGACGGACCGCGAGTTGCGGGAGTACGTGGACTTGCCGTATGGAGACGGCGAGGAGGCTCCCAGCGACTTGAAGTTGTGGCCAGTTTCGAGATCGGCCGTGTTGGTGCTAGCGTTCCAGCGCGGTTTGTTCGGGATGGGCGTGACAGAAGACGGACGCGCCACGCGCGGGACTGGGCTGGGAGTTAGGGCCGATGAGCTGGGCGAGTACAAGGAAGACGAGGGTTTGCGCTGCTGGTGGCTTGGGGTTGGAATACCAGAAAGACGCCGCGAGTTGGTGACAGACCGCGACGTGCTGCCTACAGAACTGCCGCGGCGACTCGAGCCGTTCGGGTTCGGCGTGCGCAGCATACTGCTGTTATTCCCAGTCATGATGATGGACGAGGCCGGCGAACTGCCGGGCGTGCCGATCAGGCTGGTGTTGGCCGGGCTGTCGGTGACCACGCTGGATATCGAGTCGCGCAGCTGTTGGTTGCTGCTCTTCGCAATCGACGTCTCGTCCAGCAGCGAGTCCATCACCTTCATGCTCGCCTTGAGCGCGTCGACGCGCTGCTTCATGTCCGAGAGCAGCGTCAGGATCTCGCCGTTGACCGTCAGCCGGTCATTGACGCCCTTATGGATAATCGACATGACGCGGTCAATTGCGGGAAGATAATGAATCTTCTTTGCCTCGTAGCTCTCAATCTTCTTGGTGATCGCTGTCGGGTTGTTGACCGGATCGCCCGCCTCCAGCGACTCCTGCAGCTTGCCAATGCTTCGCTCCACCGAGTCGCTCATTTTTTGTGCTTGTTTGCCGGCATTGCGAAACACCAGAATCCAGCGGTCCTCGCCGAGCTCGCGCCGCAGGGCCTCGGCATCGCCCTCGAGTTTTTTGTACGTGGTTTCTAGCCGTTTGCGCCGGTCTTCGAGCTCCTCGCACGCCGTCGGGAATAGTCTTTCTGCTCGCGCTTGGAACATGGACAGCCGCATGGGCAGGAAATCCAGCGACGCGCGCAGCGGTTGCATGCGCGCAAACAGCTGCATCAGGTTTGCATCATCTTGGGGATTGCTGCTCCGAGTCGCGTCGGCGCCATTGGCCGCCACTGGGAATAGGGCCAGGCTGAGTCGCTTGGTTGAAGATGCGGGAGTCCCGTGGGACGGAGACTCTTCGACAATGGTTTCCAGTTCGTTAATATCCAGCCCATTATTGGTCTGCTCTGTCTCTGGGTCGGCCGCGAGCGACTTGTGTCGGCCTTCTTCCATTTCGAAAATCAGCCTGCTCAGATTGTCAATCTCTAAACCTACATCTCCAAGCACGATATTCCACAGCTCTTCCCACTCCATGGCCAGCTCGACCTGTGCCTTGACTCCCTTGAGCAAACTCCGGATGTTGGCCCAGTTTTTGAGAGTGGCCTCCATCTGCGATACGATCAACGTCAAATCATCCTTGCGCACGTCGTCGATATCGTCTCGCAGCTGAACATTCTCTATCGCCTTGACATATACATCCACCAAACTCTCAAAAGTGGCCACCGCCTTGTCCACGTCGTCCAGGCCTTCTCGTCCGCCCGCGGCAGCCCATTCGACGTCGTCCTCGGCTTCCATCCCATTCAGCACTTCTGAAGCTTTGTTCATCCATTTTTGGATCTGCTCGGCCGCGCCAATGAGGGCTCGCACGGCAGTTGGGGCGTTGATAATAGACGAGATGCTCGACTCGAGGGAGGATGGCTGGGGGAGGTTGATCGACGTAAGCTGCGATAGTTGACTGCTAAACGAGGCGCGAGAAAAGGAAAAGATGGATTCGGTGCGGGTCAGGCCGATGGGGTTAAAGTATGACTGAGCGTTTGTTGACGAGGGCGTCGAGGGCACTGGCGGCGTGTGTGCTGGCGGCGTGTCTTTGGGTGGCAGCGGGGGACGTTGGTCCTCGTCTTGGGTTGAGCGCTTGAGGTATTCTTGCAGATCGTTGGATTCCGGCCCGACATCGTGAGGTCTGGGATTTTCTATTGTTGCCATGGTCGAGGCAGCCTCGGGAGCAAACTCGGGCTGAGCAGCGGGTTGGGAGAACTTTTGGATGAAAGAGTCGATTTTGTGTGTTCGTTGCGGTGTCTTTTTTTCTTGTGTCTCTTCTTTCTCTTCTGGCTCCGTCTTTGTCGGAGACTCGAGTAAATCAGGCGCACTCCGCTCTCTCTTGAGCAGCGTGCCGCCCCAAATCCGACCTCGCTTTTCAACCTTGATCGAAAGATCACGGTGCTGACTGTCCAACTCGCGCAAGTGGTCTTCAGGAATCCTGCCGATGCCTCCTCCTGGTCCACTACCTTTGGATTTCCCCTCGGTCGACCCGTTCAGCAGCTTGACGCGCGCCGCCAGCCCGGGGGACAGGCGACGGAAGATGGACGCGCGCGAGGACTCGTCCTGGTCGACGTCGCCACTATTAGAATCTGCTGCGGGCGTCTTGACCACGCGGGGAACCTGTGGCGTGTTTTCGGGTTGGCTATTCAGCGAGGCCGATCGCAGCTGCGGCGCCGAGAACTTCTTGGTCAGCGATTTGAGTGACGCACTCGCAGACGTAGACGCAGTAGAGGTAGTTGGGGACGTAGAGAGGGCGTGCGAGGGGGACCGGTCTGTGGTCGTGATCGTCGCCGGAGAGCCAGACGCGGGCATGGATACGAAATTGGGCGGGCCTGGTGTTGTCTGCTCCCTGAGCCCGTGGACGGTGATGAGCGTGGCGGCGGTGACGGGGCGGGTTCGGAGGAGAGCTTTGAGTGTGGCAGTGCCTGGAATACTAGTAGTGGTTTCCGTGAGGGTGGATGTTGTAGGAGTCGTGAGAGGAGATGGTGGTGTCTTTTTCACAGCGTTGGCGACGCGAGGGCGGCCGACGCCGCGGTGCGAGGTGATGGGCCCGCTCAGGAATCGGGCGACAAGGGAGGCGTGCAGTCGCTGTGTCAAGGGGAGACCTCTCGGCTCTACATGGTTCTTCTTCAGGCTGATGCTGGTGGTGCTGGGGGTGCTGCTGGCGTTCAGGAGTCGGGCGAAGGAGGGTGAAGATCCCCGACGCTGGGGGTGCTGGTCCCAGCCCATTCGCGTTAGTGTCCGCAACAGAGTTGCCAGTATGTCATTAATCTATTCTACGTTTATTATCCTGCGTTTTTATTTAAACAAGGATGGATGATAAAAGATCAACTCTACCCAAACCTCGTGTCAGGCACACATGTATAACCTGGCCAAGTTGTATATCAGGCGCGTCTGCTTCGTGGCACCATCCGCCAGCGTCAAGTGGAGAACTATACAGCATGTCATAAACAACATTGAATGTATTAGAACTACATCACTACATAAATATCGTACAATTCGTTATTGCTAGATTCCCAGCCATCGCCGGCCCCAGCGATACAAAAGAATCCCCCTCCCCAAAACACTTCCCAATCCCAGCGGCAATCCAAAGCGAAACCACGTCCCCGGCCACAGCGTCACCCTGGGCACTTTGCCTTCACGTCGTACAAGTGAAGAGCCCCCTCGCGTCCCAGCAAACGCCTGAACAGCCTCAACCACAATGCTTGTCGTTTCCTCTGGCATACTCAAAAACGGCGAATGGCTCGCCTGCAGTTCTCGATGCTCAACCACACAGCCCATCGCGCGCGCTATCCCCACTGTCATGCGCTGCGCCAGCACGGGTAGTCCGCGATCCTCGACGGTGCCGATGTACCACACAGAATCCAGATCCTGCCAGCCAGCATAGGCGTGCTCACCGCCCTCGAAGAGCGCTTTTAGGCTTTGTGTCTTGAGTTGTGAGACCCAGTAGGCGGCTTCATCGGCCGGTAAGTCGTGATAGAACAGGTCGCGCGGGTTTGTGACGAGCTCGGCGTAGCCGGTGCTGTTGTTGACGCGCCAGGATGGTGGTGGATGGCCCAGGAACGGGTCCATAAAGGCCAGCCCGGTGAACGTAAAGCCAGACGCAATCAGTATTAGGCCGATGACATGCCCCGTCGAGCTGTTCGGGTTCTTGTTGCGGGTGAAGCCCTTGATTGCGCTGTTGCCCACCATCCCCCCATAGGAATGCGCGATAACGACGACATTCCGGCCAAGCGTTTCTGTCTCGTGCAATATGGCTGCGCGCGCGGCGTCAATGTCGTCTTTGAATGTTGCCTCTGGGTTGTCGGTCGTCGAGGGCAGGGTGATGGAGACGCATTTCAGTTGGTGCTGCTCGCGCAGGAGCGTGGTGATTTTGTCGTAGCAGGTGGGTTTGTGCCAGGAACCGGGGACGAAGACCAGGGTTGGTGGATTCATGTTATCTACATCGATTGATATGTAGATACATGGACATTTGTCAAGTGGCGTAGATGAAGATGTCAACTTGGCGGGGAAGTTATCTGATCTGCGGGGATTTAAATTTTAAACTTAAACTAACGCGGCCTATCGGGCTATCACATTTATATATAAACACAGTAGTAGGACTTGTAAGTTGTAGTTATTTAGTTAGGTATATATAGATATCACAGATCCAACGTCAAGTAAGTAGTAAAAATGCAACGCCAAACACCGTATGTGCAAGAACAAAAGGATATAATCAGGGTATCAACATTTGAAGGATCAATGATCACTACTGGCCAGCGTCGCGCTGTCGAAAATTATAGGCAGCTCGGCAATCGACGCAACAGACCCCTTGCGTGGGTTGCGCAATTCGTCCATCATCTCCTCGCGCACGCCTCTGCACCACTCGAGCAGCGCTGCGTCAAATTGCTTCCAAGCCGCGTCGCTGCTGCCGTACACCACCCCCATCACGTCCAGCTCCAGCTTCGTCTCCCACCGCAGCTCCGCCGCCTTTTTCCAGTACCGCAGGTTCTCCGCCCGCCGGTACGGTTTGGCAATGTCTTCGTGCGGTGTTTTGATCTCCCCGAAAAGCCGCCGTGATTTCCGCACTGCCTGGTTGTGCGCCCGGATGAGGTCCCGGCCATCGCGCAGACGGCTGAGGAACGGCGTCGGCAGGACGGCGCTGTCGGGGGCAACCCACGGAGGCAGTGCAGCGCCGACCCCGTTCATCATCGTCTGCAAAAACGCTTCTTCACGCTCTCGTTCTCGTCCCGTCCAGTCGCCCGACATCCAGGTCCAGCTCGCGCGCTCCTTGAGCTCGGCCTCTTCGAGCCGGCGCTCCTCGTCCAGCACGATGAGCACGCCCGCCATCCATTCAAGAATCACAGCGCGCTCGTGCTTTCTCAACCCCCCCGCAAAATTTCGAGCGGCCCATTTCTTCAACACATCCAAAACTGCCAACAGCTCCTCCCGGAATTGACGCTCACTCTTGATCCCAGCCAGCCGATCGACGTGTTCGTGGTTGATGTAGTACATCCGCGCAGACCGGATCGCCAACGTGACGACGTCCAATATATGCATTCCCTGGATTTCGTGCCAACTGGCTGGTTTGGGCGATGGCGGCTGTGACGACGGCTCTGACGGAGAGAGCTCAGTCAGCGGTGATGGCGGCTGCTGATCCTCTGGGGCATCGCTTTCCGACTTCTTCACGGCCAGGGAAGCCTTATCCAAAGCCTCGACGAGATCCTTCCGGAGAACTCTGAGTTTCGGCGGCGGCGCAATGTGGTGGGTTTTGATGCTGTAGGTGCTGACCGTCGGCGGCAGCATGGGCTCGTCCTCGTCAAACTCCAAATGCGGAGGCGGGCCCTCGTCAAGGGGGCTGTCGACCAGGTCGTTCACAAACTGCGGGTCCTGGGTGAGCATCAACTTGGGGATTTCCTTGGGATTTCCCTTGTAGTCCTTGTCCTTGGGGCGCGCCATCTGGGCGCCCTTGCCGTCCAGCAGGCCCGTTCTCGCAAAGTAGTACTGCAGATGGGCGATGCTGCCCAGACACATGACGCTCTCGCGGTTCTTGGCCGACTCTGCAAACTCGGCGCCTTGGGGACGGATATATCCGCGCCGCTTGGTGCCGCCATTGGACAGGACGGACGAGCGGTTGTCGCCCGAATTGGCCGAATTGGCAGAGAAGTTGGACAGCGAGGACAGGGTCGAGAAACTGCGGTCGGGCGACGGGCACGACGAGATGGCGGGGGTGGGCGAGATGGACGGCGACGGCGACCCCGCGCGCACCATGTCCACAGGCTCCATGGTGTTTTCGTAGATTGTATTCGTATTGCGATGTATTATGATTATCTCGAACGTGTTGGAGTCTGGAGAGTGAGGGACGCAGGAATTCGCAAGTGGGATGGATCTCGCTGATTAATTAATCCAGGTAATTAACTAATTTCCTGGCGTCGGTCGAGTCACCTGCGTCGGAGCGTGCTGTACACAAGGAGTCGCGTCAAAGTCAGGCCAGATATTAGGAAGTCATTAAAGAACAGGCAGAAGTAATCGAACAATAGAACAACAACAATCGAATAGCAACCAAAGAATCATCAAGCTGCCGATGCAACCGTCAGCAGGCCGTTGTCCGGGGCGAAGACGAGATGTGCTCGAGGAAGGTTCGGCGGCCACGGGGCAAGGGGCGCGCTAGTGCTGCTGCTACGTATATGGCCCTGTGGTATTACTAACATCGTTCTTTGTTCTTTTGTTCTGTTCTTCTTCTCTTCTTCTAAGCCCTAGCCGGTTATCAATAGTCTGGATGCATATGCCATGTAGATTGATTGATTTCTCACCACACGGCATCCAGCGTAAACAAATAAACACGTACCTGGGTACCTTGGGTCGAATCGTGGTCGGTTTCCGGATTAGCGCGTGCGGCCCGCTTTATCAATTGATGCTCACCAGTAAACATCCAGTCACTATCCTGCACCGATAATATGTAATATTTGTTTATCTAGGAGGTGGTTGCATCCATAAAGAGTAGCTGCTGGTGCGGAAAACAAGGAAACAGATCCAATTTCAAGCACAATACCCTGCATGCGTTGACGAATGCAGTAAGTCTGGCCAGTCGTAACCCTAACTTGGGAGCTGGTGGCGACATCTGGATGCATCCTTCAGGGATTATATGCGGCACATGCTCAGGATATACATATACTGCTTATCAGTTAATGCCATGGGCGTAGTTTGTATTGATTAGAAGCCATCGTACATCATGAAATAGATGCATGTAAATGAGGGGTAGTATTAATACGATGTTGATATAACCAAGTCTACTCTAACATGACTTATAATCGTGGATCCCCCGTCTTCTACTTCAGATTCCTACATGATTGCAACCTGCTTTGAACATTGAATTGGATATATTGCCCAAGTTGTCTCTCCTGCTTCTATTGTTACCATGTTGCAGATCATTGCCGTCCTCATAGGAGCTCTGCTCTTCTACTATTATTTCCAAAAGAAACCTACTACTCTCAGCCTTCCTCCTGGCCCGAAACCTCTACCCTTCGTTGGCAATATTTTGGATCTTGTGCCAGAGGGCGTGCTAGAATATCAACACTGGCTCAAGTTCAAAGATACCTATGGGCCTATCAGCTCTATTACAACACTTGGTCAAACACTCATCCTAATCCATGATACTCAAATAGCACATGACCTTCTAGAGAAGAGTTCGCTGAAAACCTTGGAGCGGCCAAGATTTACTTTTTCTTGTGATTTGTGTGGCTTTGATATGTTTTTATCCGTCAAACAGTATAACAGTACCTTCAAATTACAACGGAAGATGGTTCACCAGCATATAGGAACCAAGAAAGTTGCAGCGCGGTTTCATGATATTCAAGACGTGGAATCCCGGCGAATTCTTCTTCGAACTCTAAAAGACCCTGCCGACGTAGTACAGCATATCAAGACGTGAGTTTCAACCCACTTCCATTGCTATTTACAAAAAACTAATTCTTCATTTCTCTCCCTTTGGGTAGTGAGGCAAGAGCCATCATCCTGAAATTGACGTATGGCTACTCGATTGAACAGCACATCACTGATCCTTTGGTCACACTAATTGAGCATACGCTTAATAATGTTGCAGTGGCATTTCAACCCATGAAGTGGCCTGTTGATATGTTACCAATCCTGAACTATCTCCCAGAACGATTTCCAGGCTTGTCGTTCAAAAAGACGGCGCGAAAGTGGAAAGCGCTCAATCGCATGGTTGCTGAAATCCCCTACAATTTTGTTCTGGATCAAATGACCAAGGGAACGTACAGGCCCTCATTTGTATCCGCACTCATCGAAGATTATCATAAACAGAGCAGTGGAGATGACACATCTTATAAGGGAGATCATGAGAACGATATAATGGAAGCAGCGGTAGTCATGTACGCAGCCGGTGCTGAAACCACAGTCACAACTCTGGTCATCTTTGTGTTGGCCATGATCAAGTTTCCTACTGTCCAGAAGAAAGCGCAACAAGAGATTGATAACGTGACGGGTGGTGATAGACTGATTGAATTCGAGGACCGCGAAAAACTGCCATATGTTAATGCTTTGGTGAAGGAATCGCTGCGCTGGTTTCCTGTATTACCATTAGGCCTAACCCACATGACCACTGAAGAAATGGTTTACGAGGGATACCGCATCCCAAAGGGAGCATACTTGGTCCCTTCGGTCTGGTGGTTCACACACGATCCAAAGGTCTACTCAGACCCACACTCCTTTGATCCTGAGAGGTATTTAGCGCCTCGCAATGAGCCTGATCCGGCTAGTGAAGTCTTTGGATATGGTCGCCGGATTTGCCCTGGCCGGTATTTGGCGGACGACAGTCTTTTCCTCACCATCGCACGACTACTTGCTGTCTTTAATATTGAAAAGGCCATTGATGAACAAGGGAAGGAAATCGATCCCGAGCTGGAGGTCTCGCCTGGTTTGTTTAGCCGTCCATCAGATTTTCCCTACCGTATCACGCCGAGGAGTGACAAGCACAAGGAAATCATCGAATCTATCCAGACAGAATACCCGTGGGAAATGAGTGACGCAAGTTCTCTTAAGGGGCTTTCAAATGAGAAGGACTTAGTTTAATCATATATGATATGTCTATTCTAAAGACCAATAGTACGAATTTATGATATCTATCTCCCCAGTGCATGTTGTCCTTGTCAATCTGAGCATTAATAAATATGGGCTGCTTTAATTGATATCTAGTTACTCTTGACCACTGCCAATCATAATGATTTGTTGATTTGTATTATTTGGTTAATGCTAATATGCGAGAATCGAGATTTAGCCTTGATTATTATTAAATAGTTATAGATGTATACTTGGTCACTGTTGACAGATAACCAGCGGCTGCCGAGACCCTCCGAGCCCTAATTTCCGGATTCAGAAATTCCAGTTGAGTCGCCAACATTATTATTGAACAAGCAATTATATACGTTTTCAATACTTCATAGCTTCATCGCAATTATGCGCAACATCTGCAGATCGCTGGACCCCTCATGCTTTACCTAATCAGCATACCAACAGACTACAGTGGGGCCAACACTTGAGGATGTAGCATTGGGAGTAGAGACTTCCATGACTCATGCCATTAATTGATCGCTCAGCCGTATATATATTCCTCATCTGTCTGTCACTTTTTTTTCATTTGGTAGTTAATAATAAAATGTCTCTCGTGCAAGCTGGATACGCTCCTTCGACCCCCTTTGACGAGGGTTACCTGCCTGTGGACGAAATCCACAAGCTGTTCTACCAACAGTACGGCAAAAAAGATGGAAAGCCAGGTGAGCACCCCCACCAAACAACTTGAACATCGTCCTGACCAGACAGTGATCTACCTACACGGCGGTCCCGGCGGCGAAACCTCCAGCGACAGCACCATCTACTTCGACCCAGCCGTATACAGAATCGTGCTGCTCGACCAACGCGGCGCCGGCAAATCGCTGCCCCCCGCCGAACTGCGCAACAACACCACCTGGCACCTAGTCGCCGACATCGAAGCCCTGCGCGAGCACCTCGGTATTGACAAATGGCACATGGCCTTTGGCGGCTCATGGGGCTCGACGCTGGCCCTGTGCTACGCGCAATTACACCCAGAGCGCGTCGGCTCGCTCGTGCTCAGAGGCGTGTTCACCGTGCGCCGCAGCGAGCTGTTATGGTCGCGCGGTGCGGATGGGCCTGCTGCGCTGCTGTTTCCGGATTTGTTTGAGGCGTTTATTAATCATTTGCCGGAGGATGACCGTGAAGACCCTTATGCGGCGTACCATCGCTTGTTGACAACGGACCCCCCAGATGAAGAGGCGCGCTTGAAGCTATTGGCGGCTGGTAGGGCTTGGAATGCCTTTGAGTTGGCTACGGGCAGGCTCAAGCCGAATCCAGAGAGCCTAAGTGACCAGCTCGAGAACGAGCGCTGGTTGCTGGCGCATGCGCGCTTGGAGATTCAGTATTTTGTCAATGCGGCCTGGTTGGAAGAAGGGCAGTTGTTGCGCAAAGAGAATCTGGACAAGATGCGCCATATTCCAAGTGAGCCCCCTCTTTTTTTGTTATTATCGTATTACTTGGCTAATTGCATGTGACTAGCAACTATTGTTCAAGGTCGATATGACATTGTGTGTCCGCCCAAGACAGCCTGGGAGTTGCATCAAGCATTGCCCGAGTCGCGGCTCTACTTTATTCAGACTGCCGGACACAGTGCAAAGGTGAGTCTATACCCAACATTTGAAGCTATAAAAGATGATGAACTGACAAAGACAGGAAACTGCCACGGAGGAAAAATTAGTACAGGTCTGTGACGAGTACGGTAAACTGGATTTTTAGAGCAAGTTCAAATATGTGTATCAACTTCTATTATGGTATAATGCATAGAGCGGGGATAAAGTTTTGAAAACTCCAATCATTAAACGCCTTTTTTATGTAAAAGTACAAGTTAGATAACCTCCTCTCGCTCCCACCCCGTAGGCTTGGTCAAATCCACCCCCTTGCTCGGCCGCGGCTTGCTCTGATCTCTAAAGATCGCCGTGTACGGATTCGGGTCTGCGTTTTGATTCAAATTGCCCAGCGTATGGTTGACCTCGCGATGCTTAGCCTCGTCCGCCCGCACATACAGCATCAGGTCGTGCATCGTGCGGTGGCCTTCGGGCATATCCCAGTACTTGACCGCGATCTCGGGGGCCTCCATCTGCGCCCATTCCGGTAAGTTGCCGGCTTCAATTTCTTCGATTATGCGTGTGTATGTGATGACGGCTTCTTCTTCGAGATAACCGACGAAGCGGTGGCAGGTGCGTGGCGAGACGAGGTATGAGAGGAATAGTCCGTTGAAATACACACCCTGCGCGCCGAGCACCATCAGGCGCATGAACAGGCCGGGCTGCGCGATCTTCATGAATGTAAGCAGGTGCATTCTCTCGTTGTGCGCTTCTTCGAGTAGCGTTTCAATCCTGGAATCAATCAGTACATATCCCAAAAAAGATTTTTTTGTTTTTAAAAAAAGTGAGAAATACCATCCGTTATCCCGCTTCATCGTCCTCAAACTGCGCAGATGTCGCAGCATCCCTGCAACCATACCCGGCACGCCCGCCACACTCTCCAGAAACAAAATCCGGTTCATCCAGTGCTTTTCCGTCATGCCAAACTTTTCGCCCTCGACCGGATGCTTGTAGCGTGTGACCGTGTCCATGCCCCAGCGCAGCACGCGCGCCATGGCCAGCGCCACCCAGTCGGACCAGTTGCGGACAGCGCGGTGCTGGATTTGGATGTTTTTCATTTGTTCTTCGGTGTATCTATGACTGTTAGAATCCTGCACCTCCAAAAAAAAGGAGTTTGGAAGGGATACATACACAGGATGCCGCCATCCCGATTCAACCTCGACAATCTGTTTGGTTTCCACTTTGGGAAAGAATTCTTTGATTGCTGAATTGGGCTTGGCGGATGATATCGAGCGTGTGCTGCGTTTTGAGACTGCAAATGTATGGTTGTTGTTGCGCTGGTAGAGTCCTGTTGCTGGTGCTATACTGGAATAGCTCGCCACAAGCATGCGAAGACATGTGCCTTTGGGCAGGGCCGTAGCCCGCAAGGGTGTTGTGGCTGTGATGGAATACATCAATGATGTGTTATTGAGTTGTGTAAACTTGAGCTCAGGTGTGAATTTTGATATCAAATCGATAGTATGATAGTCTTTGAATGTTATTGTGATATAGTGTAGTGTAGACTATAGACAGGCAAATGCTCCCTTTTATATCAAAGCCATCTACACCGGCAGCCAGGTCAGGCCAACACGAAAAATATCAGGCGTCACATGGCCACCAGAAAAACCAGTCATCTAGAAACAAATTCTATTCGGAATGTGATTTTTGATGGTTACCAGATTTCGGATGGCGTTGACTTTCTCCACTGGCATATAGCCTATTGACAAATTTGATACCCGTGAAAGACCAATACATGAAACTTGAATGTTGCAGTACTTGCAATATGGCATATTCCACCAACATAAAAAAAAAGAAAAAACTAGCAGTACACGCGGAAACAGATTTTTGTTAATGTGAAAAGTATAAGCACAAAGAAAATGCTTCCCATTATCCTCCTAAGGACTGTATAGTATACAAAAAATTGAGAATTGTAGATTCCGTTACTGTACAATACAGAGATCTGATGTCGGGTAATTTAGGATGGACCCTGGTGGCTTGCTGATTCAGCCGAAAATGAGCCGGACGTTTCATTCTATTATTACCATTATCATTACTATTTCAGCCTCATCGACTCATCGGTGAAAAAACACGTCACTTGACTTGAGAGAGTTGTTATCGTCGAATTTCAAACCCTCCCTCGTCATTTGCTGTCTCGATCCCGGTCTTTTCCAGCTTGGTCACGTGGGCATAGCGAGGCCCCTGGTCGATGTCTTTGAGAAGTTTTTGTACTTGAGTGTCTTCTCCTTGGACCTCGCCTTCCACCTGCGGCTGTTAATTTGGCTCCAAAAAAGAATGAGCTGATAAGAGGGGTTTTTGCTTACTCGGCCATCGAGGGTGTTTTGCACCCAGCCGGTGATCCCGTATTCCGTTGCTTTTTTCTGCGTGAAGTTTCTGAGAAGGTTGATTAGAAGGAGTGGGAAGAAGAGAAGAATGAGTCTATACCGAAAGTTCACGCCTTTCAATTTAGTTAGCAAAGAGGTTGTTAGGCGCAATAGTGTATGGAAATGTTGTATGCATACCCTGAACTCTGCCGTGCACTCTGAATTTTACCTAGAGAGAAGAGACATTAATAGTCTTCCTATGCAGCTAATAAAAAGACATACCCTGGTGAGAGCCATTGTGTTTAGCGTGTTACTCAAGTGTTGGAAGTCGTCTACATGGATGTCATGTTGAAGCTTTCACGACTGATATCATCGCCCCGCTGTGGGCCGTCAAGGTGGGGCTTATATACACCAGGAGTACGTATACGGAGTCCGCGTATCCGTGCATTATAGACGTATTATTGGACTTGTCTCGAGTCTTTTTGCATAATAAGATTAATGAGAAATCCGTGATCTCCGCATAGACCCAGTTAAAATATTGCACATCAATATGGGTCCTGCATAGCCACAGAGACATACGTACGTATTTGATATTAATTGCCTCCACGTGATTGGCGGCCGCCGTGAACGAGATGCGAGACACGCTAAGCTATTCACAGCTAGTGTGTTTATTATCACGTGATCTTGTGTGGGGGCCAATAGGAGCCGGGCTCCCCTGGAGCTTCGCCTCAGCCGAACAATTCCCATTCAAAACACCGCGAGAGAGTCAATTCATTGCCTCGCAATGCTGCTGCTGCAGGCGCGATGACTTTCATCCAGGCCCTACAGAGGATTTATTCTCTCGACACCCTCGACACTCGCTTAACCGTCTCCTCGACCACCCCTCTCAAAGCCGTCTCCGACTCGCGCCAGTCGCCAACTCGCGAGCCCCTCGCCGGAAAGGATGGCCGGGCCCAGGACATTGCGGCCAGCGCCCAGCCGTCGAAATGGAACACGGTCGAGTTTTATTTCTATGGTTTGGTTTTTCTGACCATGGTGCCTCTGATGTTCAAGACGGTCATGGATGTGTCCCAGGGTGGGTGCTCAATTGAGTTATATCAAACAGTTGCTAACTCTTCCCAGAAAGTTTCCCGACTTATCCTAATTACTCGAGAATACTGTCTCCTGGATGGGTTCCTGGACGTAAAGTGGTATGTTGTTCACTAGTTCATTTATTGTTTTATTATGGTGACATTGCTAATGGTGATATTCAGGACAACTCAGATGCACAGTATGCGAGCTTTCGAAACCACATCCCGTACCTTCTAATCCTGCTCGTCGCACACCCCCTTCTCCGCCGTGTTTACAACCTTTTCCATCGCGTCGATAGCCAGAGGTCCCAGGATGGTTCCAAATTGCCCGCTGCAAACGTCGCTGCAACAGCCGATGCTCGCTTGAAACAGCGCACTGTATTCGACTTTGGCTTCTCCATCGTATTTCTTTATTTCATACACGGACTTTCGATTCTCAAGATCTTCTTCATTCTCTACATCAATTATAAGATCGCCAAGGACCTTCCGCGACAGTATATTCCCACGGTAACATGGGCGTTCAATCTGGTCGTCATGTTTTCAAATGAGCTATACAACGGTTATCCGTTCTCCGATGTCGCAAAGCTTTTTGTGTCGGAGGAAGGAAATTCTAGCTTACTCGCATGGGCACAGTTCCTCGACAGCTACGGGGGGTTGATCCCGCGATGGCAGATTCTCTTTAAATTCGCCATTCTGCGATTGATCAGTTTCAACATGGACTATTACTGGAGCTTGAACAGTGTATCAGGGAGCCCGATTGAGGTAAGTATTGGCATTGTATTTGATGAGGGCTCTCTCGCTGACCCCCCTAAGAAGAAGCAACTTGATCCCTCCTCGTTGTCGGAGCGAGACCGTGTCTCCGTGCCGGCAGACCCTGCGGCGTACAATGCGCTCAACTACCTTGCATATGTGCTGTACTCGCCTCTCTACCTATCAGGGCCAATAGTCACATTCAATGACTACGTCTCTCAGCAGCGATACCCATCTCCTACCCTCACGCCCAAACGAATCCTAATGTATGCCATCCGCTTCTTTCTGACGCTGCTCTGCATGGAACTTGTCCTGCACTACATATACGCCGTGGCCATATCACAGACAACATCAGACTGGTCCGCCTATACGCCCGGTCAGCTCAGCATGCTCGGCTACTTCAACCTACACATAATCTGGCTGAAACTGTTGATCCCCTGGCGCTTTTTCAGACTGTGGTCCCTCGTCGACGGAATCGACCCCCCCGAAAACATGGTCCGATGCATGTCCAACAACTACTCTGCACTTGCATTCTGGCGCTCGTGGCACCGGTCTTACAACCGCTGGATTGTAAGATATCTATACATCCCCCTTGGAGGCGGTAACCGGTCACGCACTACCAATAAAACATCATTCTCACCCCAACAACCATCACTCGCCGCTTCAATCATGTCCCGCGCACGCGGTATTTTCAACCAGCTCATCGTCTTCACTTTTGTCGCTGTCTGGCACGACATCAACCTGCGCCTGCTGATGTGGGGATGGCTCATCACTTTGTTCGTACTGCCTGAAGTCATTGGCTCTCTGCTCTTCCCTGCATCCAAATGGCGCTCGCGTCCAACCGCCTACCGCGTCATCTGCGGTATTGGCGGCGTAGGCAACGTGCTCTTGATGATTACTGCCAATCTGGTCGGCTTCGCGATAGGGTTGGATGGGTTGAAGGGCCTGGTGGCTGGCATTTTTGATTCTTGGATGGGCGTGCTGTTTACGCTGAGTGCATGCGGCATACTTTTTGTCGGTATTCAGGTTATGTTTGAGACGAGGGAGAGTGAGAAGAGGAAGGGAATCAACCTGAACTATTAGGTTTTTTGGTTTGACGTGTAGATTATGGTTACCTATATAACAAATATGTGCGACGCTAGCAGGCTCAGCGTCACGCCGCTTTATGCTCAGCCTAGCTCGGGGATGGCTCCAGAGGGCTCCCGGAAGGCTCCTGGAGCAGGCTCGCGGGCTCTAGGAAGAGTTGCGGCAGCTTTAGGAGCCCTCTAAAAGCATATAGAGCCTGAAATAAAGCCTTAAAGACAGCTTACTAAATACCTTTTAAGGCTTTGTTAGTTATAACTTAGATCTGTATTTTTTTTTTTTTTTTCATTAGCCCCCCACTTTTCATCTATTACTTTTTAACTTAATATACCATGGTCGATTGCCACTATAAGTCTGGGTGGCTGCCCACAAAAGCGCCTAAATAAGAACTGACAGGTAGTGAAGTGGGAGTGGAGCGTGTTCCTAGCCAATAGTTTTATTTCAAGTGCCCCCAATTTCAATATTCCATGCTGCAATGTATTATACAACTCAGCCAGCCCAGATCACCCCACCGACATCGCAAATGTAGAGAGGATACGCATACCGTCCATAGCGGCGTGTGGTGAAGGAGCTTGACAAGTGCAGTATTTGCAGACGATCGATTAATTTAAATGCGGTGCTCGTTCACCTGTATCGCGCCCTCTTACTTTTTTGGGTCGCGTGCGACCAAAGTGTAACGAATAAATAGTACAGTAGATAAGTAGTAGCAGTATAATCTTGGTGTTTTACAACTTCCGTTTAAACGACTACCCTCTATTGAGATTGCCACCACTTGGTAGAGGCATCGCGAACAGTGTTGGAGCCGCAGTGCACTTCGCCCAAGCCGACGTGGTGCGAGAACCAGTCGTCCATGTATGTGACACTGTAGTTGGCCTCTGAATACGCGGCCGAAACGGCCGCAGCTAATATGTCCTTGCCATCGATAACAGGGCCCCAGGGATTAGGCGCAATGTACTGCGAGTCGCTCAAGACGAGGCCGTTGATTGTGCCGGGATACAAAGCAGAGACGTGGGGAACATGGTACACTGGGCACCGAGTGATTCGTGGTGTTTTCTGTCCGCCTGCGGCGTCGAGGATAGAGACGAATTGGTCTTGGCCATATTGCACAATCTTAGCATCATCACTATCTCCACCAGAAGTAGTATTGCATTTGAAAGTATGCCGATTCTCAGCAAAGAGGCTTGGGACATGGATAATCTCATTATCTGTAATGCCAATTTCGCGCTTGAGGATATCGATACTAGCCTGAATATTCTTAGCGCAGTATTCTTGGATTTTGATAAAGTTGACCTTGTTGAGAATTTCATCGATGGTGTCGGTGGGCAGGCAACTATGTTTGTCATCATTGGGGAGGCTTGGGCGAGACAATGCCCTGACATGGCCATATCCAGCCTTTTGGGCCTTCAGGAGGAGGTCAAGGCCAGCAATTGGGTCAGCAATCATCATAGCCCATCCGAGACGGTTCTTAACGGGGACAAACTGCAAAAACTCATCGATATGTCCAACCTTCAGCCATGTAGTATCGATCACTAGGGGAGCCTGCAACTCCTGAGCCTCGAGGAACTTGGTAATCAGAGGTTTGAGACCGCCCTGCGAGCCCATGATGGTGCGGCCCGCGGGATACGACTTCCCGTTGAGTGTATACGGCGGAATAGTCTCCTGGTTTCCGGTGGAGTCAGTCGTGCATCCATCACCATGGGCCTGAACAGCGCCGACCGTATTGGATCGAAAGTCGCGGAACACAACACGGCCTGAAATGCGGCGCTCCTGGGCAGACCGTATCATGATGTGCAGCGTAACGGCACCATCTGGGCCGGGTATGCTCATGTATCCTGGCTCAAAGAAGTCCTGGGTCCAGATGTCGGTCGTGTTGACAACAAACAGCGGATTTTTGATGTCGGCTCGGGCTGAAATCTCGGTGAGATCTCGGACAAACTTGTCCTGTGTCGAGCCACTGCCGTCACCGGCGGTTGCGAAGACTTGCTGTACGCGCTGTCCATGATGGTGCGTCAAGACAGGGGCAACTCGCAGTTCCACTCGATCCTTGGCCACATTTTGTCCATCCTTGATCGAAAACTCCAGGGTAGCTCTGCCATCCCACCCTCCTGGGGTTCGGGTTTGACGGGCGTCGATCCCGAGGATTAGGCCCTTTTTGAGGTCCCTAGCTGTGAAGGTGTGATTGGTCGAGACATATATCCAGTCGTTGCCATCCCTGTGGAAGAGACGGACGTTGCCAGCGGCAGAGTTGTCGATGACAATAGAGCCGGTAGCAGAGTTGCTCAACTCAGTATTTGGGACTGTCCGAATAGGTGCCAGATACTTAGGGTTGCGTTGGATATTTGTCGGAGGCATTGTTGCAGCTGTCGAGTTCCTTGTTGGACATCGAATCCGTGATCCTTGACGAGCACCGGCGGTCAGTGTCGCCAATGTTAGCGAGGAAAAGAGCACCAGAGTCTTCTGTCCAAATTTCTTTGCCAGCGGTATCGGTGTTTCCTGTGACATCTACCTTGCCATCACGGTTGGTGTCACCGAGGATAGTTGCTGTAAGTGCCACATTGGTACGCTGGAAGCCTGGTCGGAGATTCTATTAAAGAGAATGAACCATTTCGCGGGCCCTCAGTTAATGCATACCTAGAGCTATAACCACCGCTGTGATAAGGCAATGCATAGTTGACTGGGTTATGTGAATATATTACACTTTTCACTTTTAATGAAAAATGGCGAAGAGTAGTCGTGGTCCGGTAATACCGCGCATGCTATGTGACGTGTCTGACATACTCTGCACAAAATTGCCCACTACTGGGGTCATGCCTACATAAGTTTGACCTCCTTACAGAGAATAATTCTAAAAAAAACAAAATCTAAATAATTACAATACTATTTAGTAAATATCTACTAGCCGCTGATCGCCACCCACACCTAGTTTGGTATTGCCAGGACCCACCTCTGACATGCAAGCAAAGAACACAGCTTTTATGCGAAGCGCACACAAATCCTACACTTAACCTTACAAGCTTCAGTCAATCCAGTTCCAAGCCTCTAGTTGAGGTTATTCTCAAGCCTAGCCCTAAGCCTTGACATGCCTGTTCGTCCAGTTCGACACGTTATGCCTGCTACCTGCTCTCCTATCCCTTGTCACCGCCTGTCACCGGACTAACTAATACTCCAATTCCTAACTACCAGGCCGACTATTACTATGATCTCTCAGTATAAAGCCGTATATTCTCTGAATAGCTTCATGTAGCTCCTTGAGCTACGTCTTGTATTTAACTCGTACCTGTACTGTGACCGTAGTAGTTCTGAATCAATTCGTAATATAGTCTGCTCCGTTTGGCCCCGCACCCTGACAGTACTATCAGCACAGAAAGTCTTCATTCTTCCGGTAGTACGAAACCTGATGTCAAGGAATACGTCGGCATTTCTAAGATGACTAATTTCATATGCCTTTTTGATAAGGGGTTGACTGCATCAGTCTCGGCGTTATCTCTTTTACTTTTTCTCGTTCTTTAGAGCTTTCATATTTGAATATAGATGTAGGCTAACGACGAGGAAGCTAGTCGCAAGCCGAGCATTTGAATAATGTTTGAGGTTAAATACGTTAAATACAATGACTCCGTTATTTCATGTAGGCTTACTTTATTGACTAGATTTGGATTACTGCTGGTGGCCACTAGAAATAGAACAGTATATTCAAAACTAAGGGGTATCTACAAACACACAAAACACAAAGTATATAAAAATACATCAAGTTGATCAGAGAGACTCGATCAGAAAAACGCCCCACACCTCGAGTCCTCATGCACCTTGTAACAATCCAGCCCACACGTCCGCACTCCGCAATTCCTGCACTTGATTTTGCCCCAGTATCCGCATATCGTACAAAAATACCGCGCCGGTTTCCCAGTCGCCGAGGGTCGTGCGCGTGCAGCGTTGTATGTGAGTGCGGGTTCGCTGAGGAGAGCAGCCATTAGTCGATGCGAGGGAGCCCGAGGGAGATGGGTTTTAAGGAGCGGGTCGTTGTCGTATGCGGTTTTGATGAGGCCTTTGATTATGGGCGCCGGTTCGGCGACGTCGGTGTCGATTTGCATTGCGTCTCCATCAGCTGTGTCTGTTTCTTTTTCTTCTTCTTTTTGCTTTGGGGCTGCAGTTTCTTGTTGTTCCGTTTCTTTCCCAGTTTCTGTTTCTGTCGCGGGTGTCACAGTTGAAAGCGATTTCCGCGTCCGAGCCCGTTTCTGTCGATCCGACACTGGAGCTTCAACGGGCGGTGCTGGTTTAGCAGTGATAGGCGTCACACTTCGTCCAGCAGAAACTTTGGCAACCTTGGAGCCCGGCGTGCCCGCCACCACTGCAGGAGTCGAAACAACAGCACCACCACCACCACCACCAACCCCAGCCCCTCTCCCCATAACCCCAATCGAAGCCTGATGCGCCAGCGCCGCCTCTTCGTCATCCAAATGATTCTTAAACGTCTTCTGACTCTGCAATATGCGCCGCACATTACTCGTCATCTTGGCCCTCGCCGGCCGCCCATGATCAACACGTGGTGCTGTATCTTTGCGGGCTGGAACAGCAATATGCACGTTTTCGCGATGGTTTTCGCGGTCCAGTTCAGCTAGATGCCGGATGATGGCGTGGTTCTGCCGCGATGTGAGGTTCGTAGTGCGGCCGCCAGGCTCGCGGATTCCGCGCTTGCGTCCGCTGGCTTTGGTGGTTTGCGAGCTGCTGCCGTAGGATGTGTCGGGCACGTAGGCCCATCCGGGCGTGGTGTGGGATTTGGAGGTTGTTAATACTTCGACGAGAGGCATTTTGGATATGCGTGTTGCAAATGGTGACCTTGTTGTGAGGTGTTGTGTTGATTTTCTTTGCGGAATCGGGAGGATCGGCGGGAGGAAAGAAGCTTGTGTTTGCAGTGTTTGCATCTATGACGATCGATGTATCAACTGCCCATCTTGTACGGAGCAAATAGTACTCTGTACTGCATTGCCACTTTTTAATGCACAATTAAGCAGTATGAAACTGTAGAGAATCAAATATTGGATTGAAATACAATTACAATAAAAACAGATGAGGCAAAATGGAAATCTCACTGGCGCCAGCAATGCAATTTATACAAATCAACAGCTCACAACAGCTCTCTGTAGCTCACAACGAGATTGAAAAATAATAGTTGAACTGTTGCTTCAATTTAATGTTCATATCGCACCGTATGTTCATTTCTTTTTATGCAGGCTGTCCAGCTTTGTCTCCAATTCGGTCACGTATTTGTTGAGCTTTTGGGATGCGTTTTGCAAGGACTGGAATGAATCATTAGCGTCAATCAATAGAAGATAAGCTTTTGCAGAGACAGAGGACACAACTAGTGACGAACGGGGAAAGGGTGAAAGTATCCCAACTGTTCCGGTCGTGTCGGGTACATTCGGAAAGATGCAAGGTATGGAATAGGGAACTACTATGCTTCACGCTCACGCAAGAAACACATCAAACACACGTACATAAATATCATCCGTCAGCATCTCATTAGACACTCTGTATTCCTTCAAAATATAGTAGTAAACGGAGACGCCAGCAGTAACGGTGCCGAGGAGAAAGCCAAACAGCCTATTCGGATCCAGAACTGTCAGCGCGAGAACATTGAATAGAATATAAAAGGTGTTTGGGCATGGGTTTGAGGGCTGGCTTACCCCCCGCGAAACGCTCCAACGGGTTTCCGTGCAGGCAGCGCATTATTGCCACCGGCGGTGTTGCGGATAGGCGCGGTCGTCGAGAACGATCTCGGCAGTGCGGCCACGCGAGTGGCGATTGCAGGGTGCTGCGGGCGAAAAGCCGGAGCGATGGCCTGACGAATCATGGTATCGATGGTTGGTGATATGTGTGTGTCTGTATATGTTTGGGATAGGAAAATGAACGTCGTGTCGATCGAAGCTTGGGTGGATGACGACGATGGATCACTGCGGCCCGAACTAACGCGCTGCGAGTTCTCCGCAAAACGCTAACCATGATGGGATTGGCGCGAAAAGTGGAGATCAAACCATCAGTTCCTCTGGATAACCTCAATATTTAATCAAGAGTTCGCTATTTCTAAACTCGGAAACAGCAAAGTGTATACTTCTATTTTCGCAAAGAACATGTAAAGGAGGAAATAAAATAATAATATAAAAACAGTTAAATATTCACATAACGCTCTAATTTAAATCAACTCGCCATAGTGCTCTCATTGAAAAGATCTGCCAGCAAATCCTCGATGCAAGCCTCAAGATCGGGAACACCCATGCTGTACGTATCCTCAAAAGCCTGAATGCTCATGTGTCCGAAAAACGGCTTCAGAATGCGATCGATTATCTCATCCTTGGGCGTCTCTCGGGTGCGATCGGAGTTTAAACTGGGTTTCTTAATGTCACGTTTCTCGCCTAGATCGCCGGGTATGGGTGACACTGCGTCTCGCGTGCCGAGAGTGCGAGATACTTCGTCTGCCAGTGCCACGGGCTCCCATCGACCAGGTGGATAGATTGCATCGATGGTGTCTGTGACAAAGAGCCATTCTTGCAGTTGAAAGTCGTCGGGAACCAAAAGCAGAAGAATGTCCAACAGCTTACACGCCTGCAAGAGCGAGTATGGCTGGTAGAGTTCTGACTGCTGGTGCTGAGGCACAGCATATATGGCCTCCTGTAGCTCCGTGTTGATCAGAGGCCAGAAGGGTGCCAAATGAATCGTCGAAGTTTTCAGAAGGAGGGCTCGAAGAACCATGAAGATCTCGGCTCGGGTAGCCGATGATGGTGACGACGAATGCGTGGCCTGAAGAAGATCCTCTAGCTTTTGCAAAAGGGGTGGAAGATCTGTAACAAATTGATCTTCAACATTGGACAGGATCAGCAGGGCGATTCTGCGTAGATTGAGCTGTGTTTTGCGATCAGCTTCCAGTCTCGCTGCCGATGCCCCGACGCCAAACATGATACCAGCAGTAGCTGGTGGTGTCAACCGAGACAGTAGTTCAGAGAACCGATCTTTATCCACAAGAACAAGTTGCCGCAAAAGGCTCATCCATCCAGATTTGACCAAATCCACATGGCACCCAAAAAACTTGGGATCGTTGAAAGCATCCCCAATATCCTTTTTCCAAACTTTGGAGCTTGCAGATATTTTAGAGATATGCTGCAGCAGCCCGAGAACGTTCTTGGTGACATTGTTTGGGAAAAGGCGCGAGCGAAAAATCGGCGACACGACGTTGGCAGAAATGCTTGATATTGCGTTTGTGATGCGGTCGGTCTCGCCCAAGGTTGTCACAAACGCCGGCAACGACACGGTCAGGATGCTCAACATATCATCAGGGCCCACTTGGGATGGAGGCAACCCATCGTAATCCAAAGAGGGTCGGTTAGACATGCCTGAATCTTGAGACAAGCCCATCGGTTTGCTTGTGAATATAGCTGCCAAAAGTCGAAGCAAAAGATCCTATAAAACATTAGCATCAAATTCGTAGATTGCATTAGTGTAACATGGAAACGTACACCAAGTTCCTTTCTCATGCGGCGATCATCGCCAAAGCTTGTATTCTCCATCTTTGAGCCTAGTATTCCTGCAAATTCCACTAGACGCGAGAGGATTTGTCGATGAGGGAACGGGTTAGCGAGCACATCCCGCAAGAACGTCGTACAGTCTCCCCAGATCTCGTCAAGCACATCATCGTCAAGAGACCGCGCATATGTAACCAAGAAAGCTGCCAGTTCAGATTCAGTAATGTTGCACGCGAGAGCAGATTTACGATTCGGGTCCAAGGCAGCCGGGTTTGTGCGGCTATATATGGAATTGAAAATAGCCGGAATGATCACCTTTGGTCGAGCCCTGTCAAGCGTATGGAGGAGATTGAAGATGTGTGAGGAGTTGATCGCCCCAGCAGAGTCAGTGTTGCACCAAAGCTCTACTAGCGTTTCAAGAGACTCGAGCGCTTCGGCGGTAAACAAATGCTCCAGTAAACGACGTGATCTATTTCTCATTCTCAAAGACGTGTACTGAAAGGAAGCGGCTGATTCTGGATCGTAAGATGTGCCGCCTTTGTTGCTAGACCCCCACAACCAGATAGAGAAGCAGAGTCGAACGGCATCTTGGAAACATAGCAAAACAGTCAGCCGATCATTGGCCACGTTCCTTGTTTGTGCTCCGTCTGAGTTGAAGACATTGGATACCATGTTTCCGAAAAATCCTTGGGGTTGGTCCGGGCTTCGGATAGCTGGTGTTATCACCTCCTCAGCATGGAGACGTTCATGTGCAGTAGCTATGCATGTCTCGAGCCCGGTCAGTAGGATAATTGTCACGTACTCGCACCGGTCATCTGGCCAATCTTCTGTCTTTTTGAAAACTTCTTGAAGGTTAGAGAATGAAGACCGGATTTCTCTGCAGAAACATTCGACAAGCATTAGGAGAATCTGGAATAAGGAATCTCCGTAGAAGGGAAGACTTTCGCTGAGTAAAAGAATCCACTTCTCCAAACAACCTCGGGATTTTGGAGAGCTGATGCCTTTCAACAGACAATCTAGCAACTGTTCCGGAGGTTGCGGTACCGGGGGCGCTTGTTGTATCTTGTCCACTCGATCCGTACTCAAAGATAGAATTGAAGCGCTCCTTAGAGATCCTCTAGAACCCGCTCGTCTATGTTTCGGATTACCGGGAGAGGGCTGAAGATGAGCGTACTTGGCTTTGAGAGCTGCGAGAAGAGTTTCAATAGTTGTGCTTTGAACACTATCGCTGCCCTGGTCCAGCGCATTAGACAGTTTCTCAATGAGAATGACGTGTATGTTAGTGCTAGTTATCTGCTCAGCGCCGAGGCCCAACAGTAGCTGTCGAAGCACTAGCAGGGCCATTCGCTGTAGCGCCTCTTCTTCTGTGTCGATTTCACTACCCGGCGGGTTTGCAGATCCACATAATGCGAGTGCTATTTCAGCAATCGTGGTTTGGATAGGTTTGTCCTCAACGACATCTATTGTCTGTTAGCCCGGCTGCTAGATGTTGGTTCGAGAATGACTCACCTTCAGGGGCCAAAGATTCGCGAGCATTTTCGGTAGGGCGGAGGGAATGAGACAAGAGAATAACCCATCCGTTATGAGAAAGCGCTGTCATCACGTTCGATAGTGTTTGGAGTAGATAATGGCATTCCCGACGATCATCTGATGATACGAGCCCACTCTTGTTCCCCACTCCAGTTTCAACATCAACCAAGGCCTCCAGTGCCGAGACCACTATGTATAGAACCCTGGTCTTCATTAGCAAACGTGATATCATGGAAAGTTGGATGAATTACCTTTGTATAGATGGCATGTCTTGTATCCAATCGCGGACCAACTGTGAGACTTCATCGGTAGGCTGAGTCAATGAATCTAAAATAATGAAGAGAGCGCGTTGAAGGAAAGAGGTATGGTATAGAGAACGGTCATTTCCTGAAGAAGGCTTCCCATTCACAGAGTGTTCTTCAGCAATTCGATTAGTCGAGGACTCATGGTTCAACTGGTGACTGTGATTCCAGAGTACGAAAAATTTTTCCACGCGCCCAGTATTGGCAAATTTGTCAGTGCTGTAAGACTCTTGCTCAACCATCAGATTTGTAATCGAAGACTCTACCAAGTGATCCTGCCAGGTAATGGAATGTAACAGCCAAAGACAGCGAACAGCTTCAACGTGGAATTTAGGGCTTTGAGGAGACAAGAAAGTCCATAGACTCCCCACTAATGTAGGTATCAGGTCGCATAATTGCTGATAAGTAACATAGTAGCCAGGGCTGTGGATACCATAAAGAGCAACGACGGTCGAAGCAATGGAAGAAATGACGGAAAACTGTTGGGTACTGGTTTCAAAACCATTGAGCTTCAGATTTTCGTGAAATGCAGTAATGAGAGAGGAGTCCGCCAGAATGCGGGATTTTGGTGTCTTCTTCAAAAGTGCCACCAAGAGATTCAACGTCTCTTTAACCGACAAATTAGAATGAGCGTCTTTTAGGGAAGAGATGGACAGGTTATGTGCTGCACGCAAGATCAGTTCAGCAAGGGTGCGAGGGGCGAAAGGTAGCGGTTGAAGCTCGAGGCTATCCCTGCTGTGTTCATAAAATTCACGAACGCGCTGCGAGATCACAGAATTATCGGCATTTTGTTGATCATTAGCAGGCGCTTCAGAAGCAGCTTTGATCAAAAATGACCGTTCAGGGAGCAGGTTCAGCAAGAAATTCAAAAGCTTGACCAGATGCTGAAGTAGAGTTTTGTTATTCTCTGAATTCGATTCGGGTTGAGTCGATAAAATCTCGTTCGCCTTGGTCAATATGGACAGCGTCAATAACGGAACATGGATCAAAACCATTTCTTCTTCTCGGACATTGAAGTTGGAGAGGATAAAATAGGCAAGCTTCAGGTCGTTCACTTTTTTGTCGAAGCTGCCATAGTGGCTTTTGAGATCGATATCAATCAGGTATAAAAGTTCCGAGAAGATTAAGCCACTTTCTACGCCATCAAAGAAAGCGCTAGCGCTTCTGAATACTTCGTCAAAATGTGGTTTGGCAGCTACTTTCTCGTATGCTTGCACGTTTCGCATGATTGTGAGAAACACTGCAGGCACAACGAAGCCGCCTACCTCCCAGCGATCCATAAGTGACAGCGCAATGCGTAGCGGTCTACTCCTCTCAGAGGGCTGGGGTGACCCTTGGTTGATCATTTTGAGAATTCCCCGGATCAGCGGATCCAGGCCGAATTTACTAAAGTATTGTGACTGTGACTGCTCCGGGCCATCTGTGGAACCTGAGCGTTCCTTTTCATTTCCAGGATGAGGGGCCTCCGCAGTAGGATTTGTCGGTTCCGGGCCCAGAAGCCAGGCCCATAACCTTCTATTCAGACTCATGTCTCGACGGGTAACAACTCCAGTAGCAGCAAGAATCAACATTTCGAAATCATCCCGTCTAATTTTGGATTGAAGGATTGGCGAGTGCAAAGGCAGGTGCGTTACCAGCATGTCGAGGAAGTTGCGCTGCACGAGAAGCTGGTCGTCCGCCAACCCACTGGCAAAGCACCGAATGAGAAGACCAGGCTCTGGGGATATGACTGACTCTGCAACCGCTGCCGAATCTGTCGGTATCTCCTGGATCTCTTCTTTCTCTGACCGGGCGTTTTTTGAATCTGTAAGTCCCAGTTTTGGCAGGTGACGATAGAGATATGCCAAAACCCCAGAACGCCTGCTGGGGTTTGTTATTGAAGCCAGGAACAAGCACTGCCAAAAATATTGTCCCCCAGCACTAGGGCTTACACTAGATCTGCGTGTGTCCATCTGACTCGCAACGGTACGGATCTTGTTCAACGTACGAAGGGTTGGTTCAAAGTCATCACTAGTTTCTTCTTCTAGACCGGGAAGCAAGGCGAGGATTATAGCCTTCAAGGCAGGGCGAAGTGCCATCGGTTCTAATTCGGGGAGATATGTCTCGAGTAGAGCTATGAACAACGGCCGAACGGAGAGAGATGCGAAAGTTAGGGTTGGCGCTACCCCGGGGAAATATAGGGACAGGTCTTGCGAAAGACCTTCGGGCTGTAAACCAGACTGTTAGCAAAGTCATACGGGCATAAAAGAAAAATGAAACACACCTTTATCAAACCAAATATATAGGTATAAACCTCCAAAGCCTTCTGGTGTACACCAGAAGGCAATGACGGATTCAAACATTGTGCCAGTCTCTTGGCGACGGTCACCTTGTGAGGCACAACTGGCAAGTCAGGGGGGTGTGATTGAAGTGCCTATCCCAATACAATCAGAAAATATCCATGGACCAGATGTGCCAGTATGCGCACCTTGAGGAGGCGGCTCAAAAAGGAGATATAATCGGCCCATTCCTGCAGAGTGGTGTCGAACAGCGACAAAGCCCGCTCGACTGTAGACGCATACCGGCGGTAGTTCTTGTCCTTTTTCAAATGTCCTTTGCGTCATGTCAGTCTTCTGGCACCTGCAAGTCTCTAGCCAGAGTACAAACCGTCGTTATTGTTCCGGGGTCGCGAGCGAGTGAAGGAGCTATCGGAGCTTGCGGGGGAGTCGGCTCGCTGCAAGCTGCCTGGATCCAGGCTCATGATGCCAATGTCGAATTTGCACTTGAGGCGCGATGCCTCATAATTTCCACATCGAGTCGGCGGGGCTCGAGATTGTATGTTCGCAATGTGGTGAGAAGCAGCAGACTCGACTCTGTTATGAACTGACTGAGGCCACGCGTGCGGCTTCGGTTTCTCCGCAGTCACTTTAAAACAACTCACAGGAAGAAGCTCCGTTAGCGACCGCAAACTACGTCAGTCTCTCCCCGCCGCGACAACTTCCTTTCTTCCCACGATGGACAACACATAATAATTCGGAAAGAACAGATAAAAAAAAATAAATACGTTGGCGCTTACAAAGAGCCTGCTGGGATTCACTTGTTTTCCCACCATGAATAAGGATGGAGACTAAAGCAGACGGGCCCTCCACGACACCGGACGGCCAGTCAGACCAGCATGACGCAAAGGTTTCAAAGAGCCACGGCGATGATATGCGAACCGATAGCACGAGTTCGGAGGGAGAGCGACCCCCTCTGCCACCGCGCCCTGAGACCATCGATCTCCTAGATGAAGACAGCGCTTCTCGACCGTCGACCGCACGACCACACCTCCAGTCACACGCGACCACGGCGCTATCGTTGAAGGATATCTCCCGACAAGCGAATTCGGACACGTTTGATACTCTCCTTCCTGGTTTTGGTCGCACCTTATTGGGCCGAGGTTTGCAGGCGAGAACGAGTTTGAGCCAATTGAATAGTACTCGTGGCAGCGAGGCTGGTGACACTGCCAGTATCAGGAGCTTCATAGCGAATTCCGAGGAAGGACAGGATGAGAGTATATTCGGTGATTTTTCTACAGAAGCTGCGCATCAGCCTCATGCCGAAAAGGTTGGGGTTCTCAGCTTGCCCGAGTTTCCTCAAGATGATGGTGAAGACGAATTCGTGAGAGAATTCGACGACATCGGAGATCTGGATGAGATTGGCGATAATGAAGGCATGCAATTTTCCAACCATATACAAAGTAGTACCCGAGAATGCTGACTTTTGGGTAGAAACGCTGCTTCAGAAATGGAAAGAAAAACGGAAGCATTACTTAATTCTATCCGCTGCTGGTAAGCCTATTTATACTCGACATGGCGACGGTGGCTTGGTATCCAGCTATATTGGGATCATACAAACAATTATCTCCTTCTACCAAGAGGGTGACGACCCATTGAGAAGCTTTGTTGCAGGCGACACCAAAATTGTCATACTCTCGCAGGGTCCTCTTTACTTGGTGGCCATCAGTCGCTTAGCAGAGAGTGAAAGCCATCTCAGACTTCAACTTGATGCCCTTTACATGCAAATTTTATCTACCCTCACACTTCCCACATTGGGCCACCTCTTCTCAGTTCGACCTTCCACGGATCTCAAGCGGCCTCTGCAAGGAACCGAGACTTTACTTTCCTCGCTGGCCGATTCGTTCACAAAAGGCTCCCCAACAACTCTTCTCTCAGCCTTAGAATGCTTGAAAATTCGAAAGTCGCACAGACAGTCTATAAACAATGTTCTGTTGAAGACGAGGGCTGAGAAATTGCTGTACGGTCTAGTGGCAGCCGGTGGTCGACTTGTCAGCGTCATTCGCCCCAAGAAGCATTCTCTCCATCCAGGTGACCTACAACTCTTGTTCAATATGATTTTCGAAGCCGATGGTGTGAAGGCCGGTGGTGGTGAAAGCTGGATACCTGTTTGTCTTCCAGGTTTCAACAGTTCCGGCTATCTTTACATGTATGTCAGTTTTCTAGATGTACGAAACGAAAACGGGGATATTTTCAACGATGAGGATATTGTAAAAGATGAATCCGTTGCAATCATTCTTATCAGTCCGGACAAAGAGAGTTTTTTCCAGCTGCAGGACATGCGAAATCACATTGTCGAGGTAAAAAGCACTTTCTTTCCAACCCGAAGAATACTCTACTAATTAGTGTTGATTGTAGCAAATGCAAAAAAATGGAAGCATGAAAATCATTATGGAAGCAATAAAAGGAGGCAGGCCAACCCCCACAGATATTGTCCCTGGAACTGTTCTGCGCCATTTCATATACAAATCCAGAGCCCATGTCCAATTTGTGATGTCTTCATACGAATCCGAATTTACATCGCTCACTCGCCATCGAAGGTAGTTCTTTCCACTTTTTTGTCCTTTCAAACAAAGCTGACTTGTCTGAAAGATTAATATCGACGTATAATTCTCTCCATGAAAGCGTGCACGCCCGCAACACACATGTCAAAGTACACCACAGCGCCAGTAAATCAGCGAGTGCGTTTGCATGGGTCAGTCCGACGTTTGAATTCTACTGCGTTGCCGGTCCAGACACGAATCGTAACGCTCTCTCGCAAAGCGCGAACAAGATTATCCAGTGGATACGGAAAGAGGAAGAGAGACTGTTTATTATTGGTGGTGCCGTGAGTTGAGCATTTGAGCATTATGACTCTGTTGCTAACTTGCTCTACTAGGTCTTCTAAGATATCAATTGAATTCGGCAAAAGCAGCTTCATGATATTATGATATGCAGCTATATCAACGTATTTCACGACCCTATTAGCTATAGATTTCACCTGTCAAGGTTAGAGCAATTTCATTACAAATATAGACACGATATTGAACTCACGAAGCACTCTTTTGAGGGGAAAAAAATCTATTCTAAACATTTTATTATTTTTTGGTGTTTCTATACTGTAATAGCCACCTCTGATGCCTTTCTAAGTCTATTCATAACGGCCGCAGCGAGATCGCCTTCCTCGTCGTTAATACCCTCGACATAAATTACATCTACATTAAGCCCGTCCAGCGCGCGCAGAGCAGAGAATAGCCCTCGAGCAATAGCATCTGCACCCGAGCCCAGATTCAAGTCGAATACCGAAGCTGCTAGAGAAGAGTCGGCTCCGCTGCTGATACCGGTGACATCCCCATCCGATGTCATGGAAATCTCGCGAATACTGATCGTGGACTGGTTCTCTGATGAGGTGAGCGTAAGGGCAACAGGCCACGTCCGCGTCCGTACAATGCCTATTTTACGGGCGCCAGTGGCAGTTGCGCTTTGTAGATCTTCTTTCACCCGACGCGTAATTGACGAGATATCCGAACCGGCTTCGAACAGAACCACCTGTGCTTTGGGAGAGTAGTGTCTATATTTCATGCCCGGTGCTCGTGGGGCCTCTTTGCTCTTCAGTGCGCTATCGTGATACCCTACTTTCACGTTCTCCCAGCCCGGGCAGGTCTTTATCTCTTCGATCCCTATCCCACCCGGTCGAAGTATGGCCGGCGGGTCGGACAAGCCGTCGACGACTGTGCTTTCGACGCCAACGCCGCAGGATCCTCCGTCTAGAATAAGATCGATTCGACCTTTGAGATCATCGTAGACATGTTGAGCGGTTGTTGGGGACGGCTTGGTGGAGGCATTCGCAGAGGGAGCGGCGAGCGGTCTGTCGGCAACGTGAATGAGGAGACGAGCAAACGCAGACGAAGGCATGCGCGCGCCAAACGTGGTCAGATTCGCAGTGACTTCCTTTGCCAGGGGCGATCCCGCGGGGTTTGGAAGGAGGATGGTAAGAGGGCCAGGCCAAAACCGCGATATGAGGGGCTCGTAGATGGCGGGGATCTTGTTGCTGTTATTGCTGTTACCGTTTGCTGTCGCGTGACTAGCGAGTTCGCTCGTCTGCGTTGGATTGAGTATTCGACTGAGCATATCCAGCGAGTCGACATGGATAATCAGCGGATTATCAGACGGCCTTTTCTTTGCCTTGTATATTCCCTGCACTGCAGCACTCCGCGTCGCATCCGCACCGAGCCCGTATACCGTCTCGGTGGGAAATCCAACAGGTATCTCGCTTGACCGTAAAGCTTCCGCTGCTTTTACGACTGCTGCGGCTTCGGCTGTGCCTTTATTCTTCTCGCTTGCCCACCATTCTGCAATCGACGTGTTATCGGGTGCTGCGTTCAACCGGCGCACCGGCAGTATCTGGGTCGGTCTTTCGGCCATGGTGCAGATCCTGCACCGGAAGCGGCAGAAAGCGAGTCGAGTCGAGAAATACAGTCTGGCAAAGTTCAGTCAGCGCGAGGCGAGACGCTGGGTGTTGGGTGAGTCGAGGTAGGAAGAGCGGCCGGTGCGGTGTAGGTATGGAGGAGGACTTTAGCGGATGGTGGGATGAAGTTGATCCTCAACGGTCTGGTGGAACATTGTCTAGTCCTTTGGGTCTTCAAACAGCGATGTCGATGTAGTCGTAATCCTAACCGTGAAACTGCGCGAGATCTGAAAACTTGGAGTATCTGGTTGATCGGAAGATGAGTTGTTGAAAAAAAAAAATTGCGAAAGTCTTAGCCGCCCCGCTTACCGCTTTCGATATACTACAACATTTTGATAAGCAACATATTTGTGTTTTATATGTCTATAATATTATAATTTTTTAAAAATAAATATCCCTTAGTTATTAGATGACTATGGTCAAATTATATTATGGAGATTGTTGTAGTTGACGTTCTAGTGAGTCAAAAATGTCACTTTATACTATACGCAACCTTAATCTTGAGCCGGTGAGTGTATTCAGTATGACTACTCTCTAATCCTCTTGGACAAAAAGTTCACATTGAATAAAAACTACATTATGTAGCATTATGAATTTCCAAAATAATAAGTTCGGTCAATCTTGTGAGTCATACCCCTCACGTGGACTTCCGGTGACGAAATGGGGATTTGAGAGTGATTTCTAAGTTCTCACCGTTACAGCGCTATTTGATTATCAAATATCAGCTAGTGATGCTTATAAATGGTGCTATTGCTGCCTGTTGCTATAGTAAATAACGCTAGACAAATTTGATCCATTGATTCCCTCATACTGATATCCAGCAGAACCCCGCATGATTAAACACGTTACTACCAGTTGATTCTCAACACCATGGTTCCAAAGTTCTCTACCGTACCTCCGAGTGCAAAAAGTGCACCCTCGCCCTTCACCGTATCCATCCCGGATGAGCAAATCGAGGAATTTCGAACTTTGACAAGACTCTCGAAATTGGCTCCGCCCACATACGAGGGGTCCCAGGCAGACCGTCGATTGGGGTTGCCGACAGAATGGCTGGCCAACGCCAAGGAAGAACTACAAAAGTTTGACTGGTAAGCGTACTTGATAATGACTATACGGAATAAGGTCTAAGACAGCATAAAACTAGGAGAGCTACCGAGAGGCATATCAATGACTTTCCGCAGTTTACATATGAAATTGAAGGCTTGACGATTCACTTTGTGGCGCTATTCTCTGAGAGAGAAGATGCAAAGCCAATAGCCTTTCTTCATGGATGGCCTGGTAGGCCAACAATACCCTGAACCGACACCTTTAACCAAAAAAGACGCCAACTGATTGTTTCTGCCAGGGAGCTTTCTCGAGTTTCTCCCTCTACTTTCGCTATTTCGTGACAAGTATGAGCCTAGCACCCTGCCATATCATCTGATAGTTCCATCACTTCCTGGATTCACGTTCTCGGGCGGCCCACCGGTTAACACAAATTGGTCATGTCATGATATGGCCCGAGTCGTGAACCAATTGATGCTTGAACTCGGGTTTGGTACTGGGTATGCTGTGCAGGGAGGCGATGTTGGGTCCAGAGTTGGGCGTTATCTTGCTGTTGGGTATGAGGCTTGTAAAGGTTCGTTCGTATAGTTTCGAGAAACGTTAACGTATTTCGTCCACTGACATTACTTTGTAGCCGTTCACTGTAAGTGGGATTTCCTTTAACATAGCTTTCCAGCCACTCATACGCATTTAGTGAACTTTCTTGGTACCAAAAAGCCCCCCAGTGTTGGAGACGAAAAGCTCTCACCTCTCGAGGAGGAAGGCCTGAAACGCGCAGAATGGTTTGGCACCTATGCGACTGGCTATTATTTCATGCATGCTACGAGGCCTAGTACCATTGGACACATCGTAGCGTCGAATCCGGTTGCACTCCTTGCATGGTACTTTCTACTTAATTTCAAGAAAAAACAAACAAGCCAGAAGACTGATTGAAGCTAGGATTGGCGAGAAGTTTCTAGATTGGCCTGACAACAGCAACCCTATCCCTCTAGAAACGATTCTGAAGGAAGTCTCGCTCTACTGGTTCACCGAGACTTTCCCTCGGTCTATCTATAGTTATCGCGAGGTAAGTTGCGTATTGTATATCACCATCTGCCAGTGGAAAACCAGTCTCATTGTTGTCTAGCTCTACCCGCCACCGGCAGTGCATCCTTCGCTTACCCCCGAGTACTATATTCATAAACCATTTGGCTACTCGTACTTCCCGAAAGAAGTCATGCCTGTCCCTCGGTCCTGGGTTGAAGCGACTGGTAACCTAGTTTATTGGAAAACGCATGACAAGGTAAGTCTATCACCATGCTGCCAGCTTCATAGACTAACCACAAGCGCATTGTGATAGGGTGGCCATTTCGCAGCGCTAGAATATCCTGAATACATCGCAGAAGATATTGTGGAGTTTGTAGAGCAGGTTTGGCCCAAGTCTTGATTTCTGGTGTAGTGTATACCCTGGCAGTACATGTAGAGTGGTTATGCACAATGAGCAAGTGAAGTAGAAACTTATTTATTAGCGCATATTAAGTTTCGCGAATTCAAGAGGAACACTATCCCAGTGAAATTTACTACCTATCAAAGTATTAAAACCCCGTTTAATTCCAATTTTAGTCCATCGGAGGTGGCCGACGACGGGTCCGGAGCAACGTCTAGGATGGATCGATCGCATCGAATTAACTCAATTTTTAATGTTATTTTTCTCCTTGATCCAATTTTGATTGCGCCGGTATCAGTGACCAAGACCCACAGAAGATATGCGATGAAACTAGATAAATAGCTGTGCCTGGTACCTGACGAATTTTCACTCCAAGTATTTCCAAAGTCTGCATGTATAGAAACTCAAAGTGGAACCTCATCTGTCCCACATTTTGAGTTGACGAAGCAAGCACAATGTGCCAAGACAGCAAAACCCACAGTTTCCTCCAGCAGATGCCCAAATGTGAACATCACGTTCATTTGGAAGGATGTCTGACTCCAGAACTCATGTTTTCGCTCGCTGCTCGCAACGGCGTGACGCTGCCGGACCCGGACACAAGGCCAGAATTCAGCTCCGCCGAGGCGCTGTACGAGCGATATGAGCATTTCACCTCGCTCGACGACTTTCTGAGTTATTATTTTATTGGTATGTCCGTGCTGAAACAGCAGGATGACTATGAAGCGCTGGCTTGGGAGTACTTCCAAAAGGCGCATGCCGACGGGGTCCATCACGCCGAGGTTTTCTTCGACCCTCAGGAGCATATCAACCGAGGAGTGCCGTATGAAACGGTAGTTATGGGATTTAAAGCTGGGTGTCATCGTGCCGAGCGCGAGTATGGAATGACCACGAAGTTGATTTTGTGTTTTGTCAAACATCTTCCGGCAAGCGATGCCAGCAAAGTGTTCGATCTCGCCTGGGAAAGGGGTGATTTTGAATCGGGTATTCTGCACGGTATTGGAGCGTCGTCTTCGGAAGTTGGTCCTCCAAAGGACATGTTTAAAGAGATTTATGCCACTGCGCATTCAAAGGGGGTTCAAAGGACAGCCCACGCGGGCGAGGAAGGCGATCCGTCCTATATCATAGCCGCTCTAGACTCTTACAAGGCACAGCGAATCGACCACGGAATCAGGTTGATCGACGGTCCTACTTTGATGAATCGCGTTGTTGAAGAGGAGATTCTTCTCACTGTCTGCCCGGTGTCCAATGTCAAGCTCCGCTGTTTCGACCATATCAGTCAAGTCCCCATCCGGAAGTTTTTGGATGCTGGAGTCAGGTTCTCGATCAACAGTGATGACCCGGCTTACTTTGGGGGCTTTATTCTGCACAACTACTGCGCGGTTCAAGAAGCGTTTGGCCTGAGTGTTGCAGAGTGGAGGACGATTGCTTTGAACAGTATCCAAGGCAGCTGGGTTGAGCAGGACCGGAAAGTGGAGCTGCAGAAGCTTGTCGAGGAGCACATTCAGAAGCACGAGATTTTAGATGAAATCTGAAACAGCGTCTCAGGGCTAGGATCGATTTTGCTCAATATTTTATAGTACGTATATCCATTGATGCACAACGATTCCCATGCGTTGCGAGTACCAGTTGACCGGTTAACCGGTGTATAACTGTATGTAAATCAAACACAAATTACCAATAATATACAGAATATTCCATAAATATTGGATCGTAACACAAATTACACTGTATCTGACTTACTCCCTGTCCCAAAATGTTCAAGATATTGATGCGTCGATGACTAAGCACTATCTCGCGCTTTCACTTGTTAGTTGTATCATTCGAAGGCTAACGTGACACTATTACACTCGGCTCATGTACAAAGCAAACACTTCCATCCTACTAAACCTGTCTCGCTACTCCCACCAGCCTCTGCCACATCTAGCACTACGGGCAACCATGTCGACAACCAGCACCTCGGTGGCAGATCGCTACAAGCTAGTCTTCTCCGTGCCCCATCCCCAACTCGAAGCATGCAAGGAAGCCGTTTTCAGTACAGGCGCAGGAGCCTTTCCCGGAGGCAAATACACCAAAACATGCTTCCAGACCCCCGGGACCGGTCAGTTTTTACCTGGAGACGGCGCAAATCCAAACATTGGCGCTGCGGGCACACTGGAACACGTGGAGGAGATGAAAGTCGACATTATGTGCGTTGGCAGGCAGACTATGTTGGACGCCGTCGAGGCCTTGGTCAAGGCCCATCCGTACGAGGAGCCTTGGTATGAAGTGTACAAGTTGGAGAATGTGTAGCCAGCGCGAAACGTGTGGTTTAACTCGGGTTTATTGAGCCCCTCATTTCAATGCCGGAGTACGAGGAGAATAACGGCTGTGCACTAGCGTATGCATCATGACGAACAATTGATCATCCTTTAAGAATGAAAACAGAACAGAACCGAACAAAAAAAGAGATGTAGAGAATAATAACTGAGAGATTGAAAATGGCCTCCTCTGATTGGCGGGCGGCGCTGACATGGCGGGGGCAGAATTGCGCGGGCTGTGATTGGGCCGGGCAGCTTCCCTGCAAAGGAACTTCGGAAACTCGTCGCTGCTGCTGGCGATCAACCTCGTCTCCTCCCACCACCTTTCGCCTCTACACCCACTGCCAGCAATGGCTTCCAAACTCTTCCCCGCCGTCGCGCGCTCTGCCCGCCAGTTCGTCCCACAGATCTCGCGACCCCAATGGAGGTCCTTTTCTGCCGGTCCGCAGGTCCTTAGCGACACTCTCGCAGTGGTAAGCAACGTCGCCCGATCCATCCGAAAACCAGTCCACCCCCCTCGCTCGCCGCCAATGCTGGCATTGAGGGCTCTTCATCGCTTGCAGCTTAGGATTATGTCTAATTCTGTCGTCTACGCGTCTTTTTAGCACCGCAACAAACCCGACAACAACCCTTCTATCCCGTTCAAGTTCAACCAAGACAACTTGAAGATCATTGATGAGATCCTCAACCGCTACCCCCCACAATATAAAAAGGCTGCTGTCATGCCCCTGCTCGATCTCGGTCAGCGCCAGCACGGTTTCACGAGCATCAGCGTCATGAACGAGGTTGCCCGGCTTTTGGAGATGCCCCCTATGAGAGTTTACGAAGTCGCGACCTTCTACACCATGTACAACCGGGAGCCAGTGGGCAAGTATTTCGTCCAGGTTTGCACTACGGTAAGCTTTTTTTCTAGGCGTATTGGATTTGTTTTTTCAATGCCTAACCTTGTTTCACCAGACACCATGCCAGCTCGGTGGATGCGGTAGCGACAAGATCATGGAAGCGATTACCAAGCACCTCGGCATCACCGCCGGCCACACGACAGAGGACAACCTTTTCACTTTCATCGAAGTCGAATGCCTGGGTGCTTGTGTCAACGCCCCCATGGTCCAGATCAACGACGACTACTACGAAGATTTGACCCCCGAGTCCGTTGTCTCCCTTCTGACTGCCCTGAAGGAGTCCGCTGTCAGCGGATCAGGTAAGGTCCCAGCTCCTGGACCTCTCAGCCAACGCGAGTCCTGCGAAAACAGCGGTAGCTTGACCAACTTGACCGAGGTCAAGTGGGACCCAGAGACAATGATGAGAAAGGACGGACAGCTGTAAGCGGAGGAAATGGTCAAAACATGGCATTTTCTTTTATTTTCTTTACTTTTATAATCATGCCGAAGTCGCTTCTATAGAGCTGCGCTTTTGATTTTGGCACCGCGAATCTTGGGAGAAGATGGTTCAAACGTTTCCATATGTCCTGTATAGTATATCTTCTCCATATTTTTTTGTTGTTAACATGAAAAGAATTAAATTATGCATACAACACACAGATATATTTAAAGCCTATAGGTATCATGGTAGTCCATCTGCGTGCCTTCGCCGAGCTCGTTGGACCAATGGGTGGCTCCTTCCTTCTCTTCTATCCTAATCCAACTTCACTCTGGCTTCCCCCCTCTGACTATTTCTACCTTGAGCTTTGCTACGTTTGAAGTATGCTAATTCAATTTGAATTGATTGAAGAAGATGACTCTGCTCAGTCTCGGAATAACCGACTTTGCAAAATGGGACAAGCGAAAGTTACCCAAAGTAGGTCTCGGGTGTTCCATGCAACCAACTGCATGGCACTGAAAAGGGGAAGCAATAAATATACAGCATATACAAAAGCACGAACACACGAAAACACGGTACAAAGAGTAAATGCAAATTGTCTGGTTTCCAAAGAAACGGCCACGCACACAAGCCAAACCTACTTCCAATCAAAAACCGGAACCTCAAAGCCTCTCGTATCGTCCCTCTGAAGCTGGTCGTCCGAGATGAGCTCATACTCGCCATTGGCATGCCTGACGAGAGTTCGCCCGTCTTGTATCTGAAGAATCCCGACTTCCAATGTGTTCAAAGCGAGCAGGTTCCATATGTGAACTTCTTTCTCCTGACCAAAGCGAATCACGCGGCCACTCGATTGGGTCATTGCGCTCTGGTATTCATACATATTGGTTGCAGCATATGTCCCGAAGAAGATGACGTGGTTCGCGTTTTGAAGGTTTCTGGTGGCAATGTCAGTGAGAAGTCTCATTTTTTTAAAAGTAAATTGAACCTTACAAGCCTGCAGAATTCTCTGTTCCAAGCTGAAGAATGGCCACTCTCTTTTCCTTTGCAGAAAATTCCCGGATTTTGTTACGCGCGGTACGCCCAGACATTCCCACGGACACATGAGAGATTCCTCGAGTCTCAAGAGCAGACGTGATCATGGGCTCCAAATCTTTGAATTGTATGAAAAGTATCACTTGGTCGGTTTCAGGAATTCGGGTGGGGTCTTGCAAAAGTTCAATCAAAGCTTGGAGCTTGCTTCCTCCTGGAAACACAGGGGTGTCAACGGGCTGGCACATTCTGAAATGGGCTCCTGGAATCGCATATTCTCTATCCACTGCTGCACGGCACTGTTCGGCAACACATGTCTTGTTTTCTTGGACACCCGGGAGGCAGTCTGGGCAAACAACGTGTCCACATTTGCCCAGTACGCAGTATTTCTGAGAGGAGCGCCCTTGTGCTCTGCGGCCGCATCCATGGCACTTCACTGTAGCGTTTGTGCTTTGAAATTTATAAGCAGCGCGTGCAAATCTCAAAGATCGAAAACGCTCAACCAATGCAAGAATATTCACTCGAGCCTTGTTTGCCCATTGCCGCAACTCTTTCTCCCTATCTGATTGACCTTCCGGTCGTGGTCTGAGTGCTTTGCTCATAGCAAGTGGCTTTGGCCGTTTCTTGACATTTCCACCGCAATTCACAGTCCCTTCATGGCCGTTATCCTCACCGTTTTCTTCATCACTTTGGTCGTCTTCGCTCGAATCACTGGCTGGCTCTGCCTTGGGTAGTGTTGAGCCTGGCAGAAGCCAGAATTTTTTCCAGTCATCTTCCTGGTAGTGTTCAAGGGCGTGATTGATCAGTCGACGAGCTGCCTTTGAAACCGTCCTATCGCCATAGTCATTTGAGTTGATGCTTGACATCAGAGCATCGAAACGAGGATCTGTCTTTCCAAGTTGATGGTATAGCCACGAGACAGCTTTGAATTGTGCCGCTATTTCAGAGCCAATATTGGTAACCTCTTCCAATCTGTGTTCAACAAGCTCCTTTGTTGTTGTGATGTCGACAGTAGCAGAGCTCCATTCAGGCCGAACAGCGTAAATTGAAGACCTTTTTACCAAGCTTTCTTCAGGGGTCTTGCACGTATCCACGATCTCACTGACTCTCCCACGCTGGTCATGGCCATATTTTTCCCTCTTTTCCATTTTTGCCTGCGGGTTGTACGACTCATAGTACAACTTTAACTCGAGATATAAAATTCTCTCAACAGGTGACAGAGTGACGGCATTATAATGTGTGCGCCATTCTATTTTAGGAATACACGGAGTATTCTAGCATCCCGGTCAGCTGTTCATACGCCGTACAATGTTGGCAATTCTCTTACCTGACGCATGAACACATCAATGAAATGCTGAGCAAGGCTATTCCGGCGAAAGTGCCATCCTTCACTTGCCGGCTCCGTGAAAAAATGGAAATTTTCAGACTCTGCAGTTGTGAGCTACTGTTCGGAGAACATTAAATGGTATGGGCACTTACCGGAACGTTTATATTTGGCCTTGTCGTAATCTTCATCACCGGCCCTTCCAATGAATACGTTGATCAACCGAGCCATGCGTTCTGCTGCTGCAAAACCTTTGATCGGGGGCGTCCCGGATAAAATCCACCGCGAGCGTGCTTTGAGGGTTGCTAATAAGGCATGTCTATCTGGGTTCAGATACGTGAATTCGTCTATGACAAGCCTCTGGAACCGATACATATGGAAAACGGTTCCCTCAACATTTCCCATTGACGTATTGCTATTCTTTGCAATGCCGAATTTCTTGCGCAACTCTTGCATCCGGTCCAATGATGATTTTTTGGTCTCGGTTTGCATTCCCTTTCTAGGCCGATTTGGAAGAGTGACAGAAGGGCCACTCTCAGCGCTTTCGGCAGCCTTTCCTCTCAACCTCCTCGATGGCAAGTAGCGATTATAACCGTCAGTCCCCCAGACTAAGTCTTGCTTCTGTTTGATTGCTTCCAAGTAGGCTTCTGGGCCCTCGGCCTGTAAAGTCTTCACTTGTGACTCGATTGATCCAGAAACATCTTCGAACCAAGCTTCAAACATTCGCACATTGTTAGCTTTCGGTGGTGATGGTCCACCAGAAATATCCTCCAGCTTTTTAAAATAAGGGGCCCCTGAAAATGCTGACCATGAAACAAGCACGATATCAGCTCGCTGAAATTGTTTTACTGGCGTGGATGATAGTGTCTGGATATTTCCAATGCACAGGACGGCGTACGGCTGCTCTCCAAGGAATCGCACAATCTCACTTTGCCACTGGTCAAAAAGTATGTCGGGGACCACAATACAAGTAGCTTTGAGTGGAATAGCATTCTCGCATGGATCTACTGCCTCGATTATGTCTCTTCGGTGCTGGATGTCTATCAACCCTAAGATAACAGCAGTTTTGCCGAATCCGACTTGGTCAGCCAGAATCCCACCTTTTGTTTTGCGATATACAATAACCTTCGCTTCCGCTCTCCAGTTCAAAGGCTTCAGAATTGCTTCCTCCACTTCTTCTTCAGGAAATGGTTTCATGGTTCGCGATTCGCGACGCAATGCCCAGTGGAGGGAACGCAACTGATCCTCTCTAAGCTCGATTTTGAAACATGGAGGCTGCGGTGCGATCATGTCTCCTTTGTTGTTCAATACGCGAAAGCTTCCCGATGGTGTTAAATCCGAGTCATCGTTGTCGGTCATACGCCAAAAGAATTCAGCCCTTGTGTCGTTGTCATGCCGGTGGGCAATTATCCGACATGCTCGATGTAGCAAGGTTTTGACGTTTAATCCAAAGCACATATGACCAGTCTCACTGGGATTAGAGATGCTTTGGGACTGAATTTTCGAGAAGAGGCGAAATGGCCAAGGCCTGAGTTTATAGTCACGCTCGCATCTGGCTCCATCAACAGGATCTTCAACTGGGCGCTCTCTTCCTCGGATGACTGTCCAAGCCATTCTGGGCTTTTGAGGCGAACAACGCTGACACCTCTCCATCCTGGCATGTTTCACAGTTGCCCAACTCGTACGTGGCGACCAGTCTGTGAATCGTGACCATATCCAAGAGAATTTCTGCATCTCGTCGAAATTATTCATGTCTATTACCTCCCAATTTCGACATCGCTTCCACGGTACATTAGATTCTGTAAAAATATCTGCGGAAACGGCGACCAGGGGTACATAGCAATCGTAGCAGTTTGAGGATGCAATACCAAGTTCTACTTTTGCGTGCAGAATTCGACTACGAACTTTAATTCGGTCGCTGATTTTGGTCAAAAACATATATCCAGCATGCATCCAGCGCCTATGAGAGCCATGAACAGAACACGAATTGGAGGACAATAGTTGTTGATACTCCCATTTATTCTCCAGCTGCAAAACAACATCTCGTTGCAAGTCATCCGTTTTTCTCTGTGGATTTGGAGAAAATACCCAAGAATCAAGCTGTGAGGGACCCAATCGACGCGGATTCAAGAAGAAAAAAAGAGGTTGCTTGTTGTCCGGGCTATTGACTCGTCGATGAAGGGATTGTGACGCTCCGCCGCAGTTTGGTATACGCTCATACTGGCCTCGAATATCCATTGCCAGATCCTGTGCGACTTCATCATCGCAATCAACGATAATATGACTCCATACTCTTCTGCGCGGGTCTTCTCCAGGGAGACCACATACAACTTCGTACGAAGGTAGCAATTTCCCATAACCTCGGATTGTGATGGTTTTCTCGTTGCGTGATAAAGGTGTGCAGATCTGCCAATCTCCACCCAAGATCGAGCCACGGTCATAAAAATTATCCATTTTTGCAATTGGATGACGCAAAACCTCCCTGATGTAACTTCTACAGGGCTCTTTGGCTGGTGGTTTAGCGTATAGATACCAATGGAAACCTTGGGAATCCATCGTCAAATGGAGAATCGAGTTACGGCCTTCGTACAGGACTTTCCACACTTGAGACCTTTTAATTGACTGGAAAAAGCACATATCCCGACAGGCACGAGTAACCGCCTCGTGAAACTGATTCCATACATGTGCACTCTTCTCATCATTCGTCATATACTCCTTCGACATCGCCTCATATATGGCCGTTGGTAGCTCTGGAGGCTTGATTATGGCTGGTAACAACCATAAGAGCAAGTCACGAATTGTTTTTGGCTTCATTCGAAGCATGAGTTGAGACACAGGTATTGGCTTATAGTTGTGGATTGGGTTAACAACACATACAGCACAGGCTGTTATCTTGCAGTCCTGACACTGGTAGAGCCCGTATCGTGCCACTCCATCTGGCCCTTCGCAACTGCAAAGACTGGCAGCTAGCCCGGCAAGCGCTTTGAGCTTTGAGATAAAGTTCCTCTCGAGTCTTACCGATGGAGTGAAACTTCGGTCTGCCATGAGATAGGTGTTCATAAGCGAGGGAGTTGGAGAGGAGTCATTGTTTTGCTCAATAACAAGAGTAGATGCATCGGGCTCAGGCACGAAAATCGAACGTGACACTATGATCGCAGACAAAATGGCAGATGCAATCACGGGGGTACTCATTGCGTTGCCAGCTAGGTCTTGCATCTGAGATTGCGTTTCTCGAGTTAGGGACAGACGGCTGAGTGGCATTCCCTGTAAGACCAACAGCTCGCGACCTTGTATTTGGCTTCCTCGAGCTGTGGCATATAGCATTCCGCAAGGTGTTATGCATCCTAAGATGCCCATCGGTCTATTATCGACGTCGCGATCCACGCCTTGAGAAATGTCGATGCAACGGCTGTGAACAGAGTCAATCAGTAACAATAATTTCTACAGCAAGTCGATCAGCAGCAAACTTACGCTTTGAAACTGTTATCATAGCCATGAAGCGCTAAAGTACGGAGGTGGTTGACATCGATAGTATCCCAAACTCGTTCCACCTGAGAAAAGAACCATGGTCGATCCATCCATGTGGCCGGCCAGCATTTTCCGCCCTCTTGCCAATGCGTGATCGGTCTTCCATTTCCAAAAGTAGTCCCTCTGCGCACGTCTGCATGTCTGATTTGATAGAGAGACCAGCTTGTTGTCGATTTGGGTTCAGGTCGGCAAACCTGCTCGGTCTTTCGTTTCTCTATCACATCGTCATCGGCGTCGATGAACTCGGTGAAGGGAGAACTTGCTCGACGCTTAAAACCTTTAAAGACAGAAATCCATTCCTCGAGTAACTTGGCACCATCTGTTGTTAGGGCTTTCTGGATACAAAGCGCGTAGCATCTTTCTCGTGTCTGTGGCAGGTAAAAGTCCTTAGTATCTACTTTCATGCTGCGGAAGTGGTATCCGATTTTCTCGAAAGCTGGTCCGATCTGGCTCCACGGTGCGTTGCTGAGATTCTCAAGGACTACTATTCTCGGGCTGTGGATTTCACAGTATGCTAAGACTGCTCGGAGAGTGTCGTCAGACTCGCCTCGTTCGCCGAATGTCTTGCGCCAGTTGTTCAAGTTCGAGTAATCCACGCATGAGAAGCCGGCAACAAGAAGATCGGGTTTTGTTGGCACCTCTCGCTTTGCACCATATGCAGTGTGACTATGTCAGAAGGTTAGCAGGGTTATCTTCTTCAAAATTGTTGCTATTCACATACGCTTCTTTCTGGTGCAACTCTTTTACATCTTTGAAGAGAATGGGAGGATGGAAGTTTCTCTCAATGAAAGCTTGCTTGAACTCGACAATTTCGGCACTGAACAGATGTTTGAACGAAAATGAGGTGATACCAACTCTTTTCAATTCTGTGAATGCAATACCTCTATTGTTAGTAGTGGCTATAAGATTGGGGAAGGGGGGAGGAGTGTTGCCCACGTACGAGCAATGACCATTTCGAGCGCCAATATCGGACTTTCTGTGCCTGAGCACATGGTGGCCACACGCAGCTCGCGTCCTCCAAGGCAGTCTATGAAGTCACTGAACTTTTCCTTAGCAGCGTGCATAGTGATTTTCTGGAATATCTCATCCAGATTGTGAAGAGGCGGTAAGTCTCCTGCCAATCCATTTTTCGGAGCAAACCTGGTTTTTATTTGGTCGATATAGTCGATCTCAACGAATTCACTTTCAGGCAGCTGCTCTTCTTCAACTTTTTGTTTCTTGCGACACGGCCTTTTGACACGGGAATTTGGGCCTGAAGTTTTTGTTGTGCGGTGGGATACAACGTCTGCCTCGCCATCGCTGCTTTCACTGGGCGAGTCTGATTCGAGATCTGTGTCAGAACTTGATTCGGATGCCTTGCGCTTGACTGTTTTCTGTGTCGTGGGTTTTTGCCCAGCGGTTTGACGGCCTTTGAGACGAGGCATGGTGTGTGCCTGGTCAAACCCTCACTTGGTGCAGCCAAACGGCCCAGTGGAATACAGTTGAGGTGCAGCACAACCCCTGAAGTGAGAAAAAAAATGGCAGTCGAGGATATGATACAACTTTCCTTCACAGTAAAACCTGCAAACCATTAAATAATGGTTGCGTATTAGGGGTTGATGAGACCTGAAGGGGAAAAGGTGGTGAGGATATGAAAACACCATGTAAAGGTTTGTGGATAAGAGAAGAAAGAAAAATCCTGTTAGGCAGAACAAAAGCCCTGGCATGGAGCAGCATGGACCCGCCTGGTCTTTGTGCATTTTTATTATAAATCAGGTAGCACAGCATGCTGCCATGGCGATGAGGTTCGTGGGTATATAAACAGTATCTATTAGGGTTGGGGGAGCAGAGCTGACAATGACCTTGTAGCTATGTGTAAGTACTTTTCACTGGGTTTAATGAATACTCATTCTTTATGTAGTGCAAACAAGTTATATCTATAATATTATATGAAACAAACAGAAAATAATGTGAAATAAGCAAACAGAAACACCTTCAAAGTTGGATTCTCAGTCCTTGAAATATTAAACTGACCTGTCTTGACGGATTTTAGTAGAATGCATAGACTTTTGCCCCCCGCCCCTTGGCAAATTTATTTGATTAACGGTGCAAAAAAAAATCCGGGTATTCATATTGAAGGTCAAGGTCAATAGAACAGAGTCTTGATAGATATAAATACATTGCAAAAAGATCTTAGTTAAACAGTCCCTAACTTGCGCCAGTTCGCCAGTCCCAATTTCCGCCGCCGATATGATGCCTTTATAAACGAAACGAGTCCAGAATTCCTTTTTTTCTTTTTTAAACTTGGATCTGTAAAAAGATACCGTCAACAAGATCATCGCATGCCGCCCTGAAGTAGTTGTTGCCGTAGCAGAAGAATTTGACTGCGCTCAACTGGCGGCAGAGCATCTATCTGTGCTTGTGGCATACTAAGCACCTGCTGGAGTAGCTCTTCTTGTCCTGGCATTTGTTGGGGAGCTGCAGCTGGTTGCTGAGGTTGTGGCGGGGGTGGTGCAAACGGAGTGTTGTGAATCGGAGGAGTCGACACCTGTCCTGGGACTGCTCCATACGGTTGGTATGGCTGGGTTGCCGGCGGAGGAGCTGCTGGTTGCGATGCTTGCTCAACCACAGAGCCAAGTGTGCTATAGTCGACGAGGTTCATGAGAAGCAGAGCTTGGAAAATAGCATACGCTAGTTGTGGTGCGGTCCGAAGGAGCTCCGTTGCCCGCGCAGGATCCGTCACTGCCAACGATTTCATTTGTGAGAGGACATCCAGCAGTTGGTTGGGGGGAAGTTGCGATAACGTTTGAGAAATTGCATTGGGACAATCAAGATGCGGCGGGATTTCTACACCCGGTGGCAGAGGAGGGAGAGAACTTGGGTTTTGCTGCATCGGCTGTTGTTGGTATGTCGGCTGCGATTCTGAATAGTCCTCTGGGACCGAGTCCTTTTCGTTATTGTGAGGCCAATCCACTCGGATTTTGCGTCCCATGATCTCGTAGTCGTTCAAATTTCGCACTGCCGAAGCAGCAGCGTCGGCGTCCGAAAAGTCCGCAAATCCGTATCCTTTTGGCTTGCCTGTCTCTGGGTTCATCATGAGCCTGAACTTGGTGACTGTTCCAGCTGTGCTAAGAATGTCCTTGACCTGCTCCTCCGTGAGATCTAAATCTTTGTTAACAAACACAACTTGCAGCGAAACCAGCTTCCGACTTACTGTAGGGAATATTTCCCAGGAACACGCTCTTCCCGGTTCCTGGAGCCATTATGCACGACGCTTTTCCGATTGATGTTATTCCACAGTATATCGCTATCAGCTGACGCGCCCCTCAGTCCGAAGAGTAAGATTGATCCGAAAAACAACAGGCAAATCGCAAGAGACCCAACAAAAGCAGCTGCCTCGAAGCGTGTCGTGTGGGGACAAAGAAGCTTGCGGGAGTAATGCCCGGGTTCTCCGCCTAAGCTAGGCCGCATCGGGACAGCACCGTGCCAACCTCGAATGAAGCATGTTCTCCGTCAGCAGAAGCAGCTCGAGATCTCCGCTCCTGCCACACACATCCTTCAGATCGTCTCGTTTCATCAACCAAAAATGGCTGGCAGTCCGCGGGAGCAGTGGGAAAGGCTTCAGGTCATTCTACAGAACCGGGCCAGAGGCGGCGGCGGTGGATTCAAATTCGGCGGAGGCACGCCTCTTGGAGGTCCGACTGTTGCACTTGTTGCCTTGATAGCTGGTGGATATGCGCTGTCAACCGCCCTTTTCAACGGTAAGGCAGCATGGGATATATGGAGTCATATTTTCGATACAGAACTGGGAGCTAATGGATGTCTGAAACAGTTGACGGAGGTCACCGGGCCATCAAGTACTCCAGATTCTCTGGTGTGAAAAAAGACATCTACAGCGAAGGTGCGAACACATCCACAACTGACATTCTTTTTTTTAATTAATACTTATACTTTACCGTGTTAAAGGAACGCATCTTCGGATACCTTGGGTCGAGACTCCGGTCGTATACGATGTCCGCGCAAAGCCACGAAACGTCGCGTCCTTGACCGGAACCAAGGACTTGCAGATGGTCAACATCACATGCCGTGTTCTGTCCCGACCACGAGTTGAAGCCCTGCCTCAGATTTACCGAACACTTGGAAAGGATTTTGACGAGCGAGTTTTGCCGTCTATTGTCAACGAAGTGTTGAAGAGCGTCGTCGCCCAGTTCAATGCCAGTCAGCTGATCACGCAGCGAGAGAATGTCGCTCGTCTTGTTCGTGATAACTTGGCCCGCCGAGCGGCTCGCTTCAACATTACTCTGGATGATGTTTCTTTGACTGTGAGTGGTTTTCTCGGTTTTCTCTTAACAACACAACATCTAACCCTATTTAGCATCTCGCTTTCTCTCCTGAATTCACCGCTGCCGTCGAGGCCAAGCAAGTGGCCCAGCAAGAAGCCCAGAGAGCCGCTTTCGTGGTCGACAAGGCTCGACAAGAGAAGCAAGCGACAGTCGTCCGCGCCCAGGGTGAAGCCCGTTCTGCCGAACTCATTGGTGACGCCATCAAGAAGAGCAAGAGTTACGTCGAACTCCGTCGCATCGAGAATGCACGCAACATTGCTCAAATCCTTCAAGAATCTGGCAAGAACAAGCTGTACCTTGACGCTCAAGGCCTGGGTCTGAATGTCAATGCCAGTTTTGACAGCGACAAATAAATATAAAAAAGGAAAAAAACGCCAACCACAAAGAAGTGGAAGTGACTCAGTCATTTAATCATTTGATATCTCTACTTTGTGAAAACAAAAAATTTCTGTTGTTTCTGATCTACTGTATTGAACCTATCATGTATAAATAGTCTAGCATTGGTACTAATTTAGTACTATGACTTCTCGTGTTAACGGGAATGAAATAGGATATTCCTTCTCTTCTCAAATGTGTGCATGCTGAGATCAATTCATATACCAAGCTAGGTGAAGTTTTGTGGCTGTAGCAAGGGTTCGGCAGGCAAACTATCACATGTTACCCTGGCTTCAAAACGGGCCATAATACCCATAATGTTGAAAGTATTGGCTCCAAGAATACATGTAGCTTAAGATTCCGCTGAATAACACTTGGTAAGTTTCATGGCAATAACTGGCTTGTGGTTTTGACATAGAATGGTGGTGGTGGGGCTTTTGTTATCGATAAGATTTTTATTTTGCATCAATATTTCATCCACCCCGCGTGCGTTGCTCACAACACAGTCAACTCTCTTTTCTTTAGTTGATTATTTACAGACACCAGTTTGAATTCATCGCCTTTATATAATTGATTTCCAGCAAGCGCAATCCCAATCATACCCCGCAGACCGTTGCAAAACATGGCAGAAGATATCCAGTTTGAGATGATCGACGTCGACCTCGACGTGCAAGAAATCCTGCTCACAGCGTCTCAACACGACCTTGCCAAGTTGCGACAGCTTACTCGGGCCAACAATGTCGGTGTGGAAAACCCAGTCAATGTCAAAGACCCAGAAACGGGGTATACGCCATTGCACGCTGCAATCGCAGCATGCGAACGAGACGACGACGAAGAGGCGGCGAATGGAGTAACCAACGGCGCAAAAGAGGCTGCATCCGAACAAGAAGAAAATCCATTGGCAGCGGCGCGAGATACGGTTAAATTTCTCCTGCAGGAGGGAGCCATATGGAATGATCTGGACAATAAAAACGAGACGCCGGGCTGCTTGGCGCGGAGACTGGGATTGACGGAACTATATGAACTGATGGTCGATGCTGGGGTGCGCGCAGAGATGCTTTTGAATTATATGGAGGGCTATGAGCAGCTTGAGGATGACGATGATGATGTTGAGGTGATAGGCGAGGATGAGGGAGAGAAGGAAGAGATCAAAGAGACTTCAGACGAGCCTTCTACGCAAGAAGCGTCGGCTTCAGCCACAGAAGATACCACCACTGCTGCTGATGCTACTGCCAATCCTGATGTCTCAAATAGCAGATATCTTCAGTCAAACCTAACTTTCCAAAACGACCGCCTGCTGGACGACGACCAAAACGGCGTGATGATGGCATGGGAAACCGACATCATGGCCAAAACCGCCCGCAAACTTCTTCCCCAAGATGGACTACGAGTTCTCAACATCGGGCACGGAATGGGCATCGTTGACGGATTCTTCCAAGACCAAAAACCCACGGCGCATCACATCGTCGAGGCACACGCCGAGGTCGTTGCCGAAATGAAGCGTAAAGGATGGCACGAGAAGCCTGGCGTGGTTATTCACGAGGGCCGATGGCAGGATATTCTTCCGACGCTGGTTGAGCAAGGAATCATGTTTGATGCCATCTACTACGATACTTTTGCCGAATCGTATGCCGCCTTTCGCGAATTCCTGAGTGAGCAAGTCATCGGCTTGTTGGAGCCAACTGGGTTGTGGGGGTTCTTTAATGGAATGGGAGCAGATCGTCAGATCAGTTACGATGTGTATCAGAAAGTTGTGGAGATGGATGTTTTTGAGGCTGGGTTTGATATTGAATGGGAAGATATTGCGGTGCCGCAGCTCGATGGTGAATGGTCTGGCGTGCGACGTCGGTATTGGGTTGTGGATAACTATCGATTGCCTGTTTGCAAGTACATGGACTAGGATATTTATTTGATATTACATACTCACAATTCAATGTTCGAATGCTATATCATTGATACCTACCCTCGCGTTCAGGCCTACTCATAAACTCGGCTATTCTTATGTCAATAATGATCATGTCATTCAGTCCCTATGTAAACTATGCAAAGAAACGCTAAAACCGCTAAACCAGCACGATAATAATAAAAACAACGAATGTATCAACAGTGAGTCTCAGACTCTCAACAATAAAGTGATTACAATTGTATGAGGTCGACTTCCGAAAAGTCAGGCGGACTGCGACTGAATATCGTCCGATTCTTGCCATCCAGGGCTTGATATTCATTGCTGATCCAGATATGCTTGCTGAACCGCTGAGTGCAGTAGATCTCATCGTCGCTGACGCCGAGATCATCGCGGGGAATCCAAATCACAGGACGTTTAGCCCGTAAAGCCTCGTGCTGGAAGGCTCGCTGCACCAGTTGGTCGCGTTCGTCTGGTGTCAAATCTTCGAGTTCATCCGAGATTCCGGCGAAGAGGGCACGCCCAATCGCTTGTGAGCCAGTGCCAGCAGTCGCTTCGGCGTCTTCGGCTTCATGAGCGAGCTTTTCGCGCAGGCCTTGAATGCCCGGTACATCGCGTCCTGCATTTGCTCCAAAGTATTTAGAGCGACGGACCTGTGATCGATCTGCCCAGGACACCGGCCTGCCAGCAACGCGTTTGCTGACGTTCCCAATAGCGCCGAGATTCTTGGACAGGAAATTCTTGTTCTTTTGGCCTTCGTTGTTGGCTGTGATTTTTTGTAACTCAATCTCTCCAGATCTCTCATCTTCGCTTCCTCGCTCGTCTAGCTGCTGTTCGACCTCTAAATCTTCATCTTCCTCACACGGCAATCCAAGGCGCGTGCGTTGGGCTCGCGCAAACTCTTCGTCTCTACGGATGGCATCATCCTCTAACGTGATGGGAAGATAGCGAATGAGCGGGGAGAACGCTTCATTCAAAAAATATTGATACCCAACAGTCAGGATCAAGACAATGATCATGATGATTGCCTGGCCTTGGCAAGCAACAGAGTTCTTGTCGTCTCTCACAAGGAAAAAGAGACCAACCAAACACAGCTCCATCACATACAGTCCAGTGAAAAGCTGGTTGATGGCTTTGGGAAACAAAAGACCACCAGTATCAAAGCGGAATTTCGTGACATACAGCGTGTTGTAACGGTATACGAACCAGAAGAGGCCAAATGTAATGACGTTGAAGACCACAATCAAGGGGGCGATCACCAAATAAATAAGTCCTAAGAAAATGTTAGTCCTGGATCCAAACTCACAATTGTAAAGGATCTCAATGTACTTACCGATCGAGGCCAGTGTCGTATACACTGGGAAGAATGTACCCCATTTCCTTGTTTCCAAGTTCGTGGTACGAGCCCATTTGTTGCGAGCGGTGACATCGAACAGGGGTCCGAGAATGAACCATTTGACCAAGCTCCAAATTTGAGCCAGAGCTCCAGCACTGACAGACATGGCTTGAAGAATCATGTAAGAAAAGAAATAGTTGCTGGATTTGGGAATATTGGTGGCAAGAAGCTGAGGCCAGCTTGTGATGTCTGCAACGGTGTCCAGAATCGTCGAGGAACTTGCTGCAATGGCGACCACCAGGAACACCTGGACAAAAAGAAATGCAAAATAGTAGTTGGACACCGTTAACTCAACGGACATACCGGTTTGCAGGCCCTGTGTTTTGGACAAGAAGCGCAAAATAATCGGAAGTATAGCCATTAAGATCGCGAGGAAGAGCGGAGGCAAAACACCTTGAATAGCCGAAAAGAACCATTGGGGCAGTTTGGACAGCCAAGCTAACCATGAAAAAGATCCCTCTAGGTAAGAGAGTTGAGAGAGAACTCCGGTAAAGGCAACGGGGATAGCCCAGCCAACCACCATACCACAAACAACTATGATGATTCCACCGCTCCGCAGATATCGCTCCCACCATCTGATAGACATATTGTCCCAGATGACATCATCAGGTGAAATTTCTACTACCCGAGGAGACATTTGCTTGGGAACGTGGTGGCTGACAGCCTGACAAGCCATATGAGCGGCAACCTGGTGGTTGAATTGAATGAAGGCAGAATTCATCAGAGGGAATCTTTCTGGATGTTGCTGGTCGATCTCAATTTCAACGTTTAGCCGTGCAACCTCCTTTCGACAGTAGTCGATGGTGTCAACCTTTTTACCTATCAAGGGCAAAGAAGGCATCCAGGTGAAACCAAACAAGGGCAATCGCATTGTTTCTCGATCCTTTTGTCGGATATAGTTTTGCCAGAGCGGTTTTCCACATTCATTCTCGTAGTCTTCGTTATACGCAACAGGATATACGTCAGAGTCATTGTCGCCATCGTGGCTGGCACCACTCGAACTTCCATTACTCGAGCTCCGGGAGCGAGAAGCTATGTGTTCTTCCGACTCTGATAAAGCAGCATTCGTAGTCAAGGGAAGTTGATCAACCTGCGGGTTTCGTTCGGCTCTCAAACTCAATTTTGAAAGAGACGAGGATCTTCGTCTCCAGCCAGGGCGCTTGGTGGATTGCTTATTACCAGCACTATCTTCGCTAAAAGGCTGGTGGTCTGACTGCATAGGTTGCTCCGAAGCATATTTGGCAGAGCCAGGTTCGCTTCCTTGGCTAGAACGAGTAAAAGAATGAGTAAGGTCACCACCATCCACATTATGACCGTCATGGGAGAGGGTATTCTCATTCTCTGGCAAGGTGACGAAGCCTGGCGTACGACTGAGTTGTCCATCAACACCCCCCTCAACCTTTTTGATACCTTTAACAACGGTCTTTCCGATGGCATTGGCACCTCGACCTACGGTGCTAGTGATTCCACCCCCAACGGCAGGAAGCAACTTCTTTTTTTGTTTCCGAGATTTTTTATTTTCAGATTGTCGGTTGAGTTTCAAAGCCTCTTGGACATTGTGTGCAATTTGATGAGGGTCACCGGAGCTAATACCAGATTCCATCGCCAACTGGGTAGCTCGCTTGTTCTCTTCCTTTTCCTCGGCGATAGCGGCGTCCTTGGGCGTCTTCCCGGCCTTTTTGGCTTCTGCTTTCACTTGTTTTTTGTGAGCCTTTTTACACTGCTTGAGAAGCTCGGTCTCTGCAGCCTCCAGTAACAAGGCGAGTTTATTTCGTAACTTGACTTTTTCGTTCAATTCATCAAAATCTCGATTAATCCAGATATTCCGTATTCCGCCGGGGAACACATCGTAAAGTTTTGTCAAGGCATCTAAAGTCAGCCAATCCTTCGGGATTGCCGTGACAAGGACCGTGGTAGCGGAGGCTCGCAGCCTGTGTTGTGGTGAAGTCAAGTACGCCTGTCGAAGTCGGATATAACCTCGAAGTTCGTCGAAAAAGACTGCGCAGACAAAGATGACACTAAGCACTGCTAAGACCAGGTGTGCCCAATAGCGATTTGTGTGTTCCGGGGTGACATTTCCCCAAGCAAGTTGGTCCAGCCCAGACACATTCCATCTGGTGTTGTTTGTATTGCCGACTAAGTTGTAGTCTTTTCCTCCGGCCTTATTCAGCGGAATCAGGATCGGTAGAATAAATAGACCCAGGGTCACGAAGATCTTCAAAAGCATACGAAGATACCGGAGGAAGAAATAAGCATCCAGGCCGCATTTCTGGATGAATTCCGAGTTCGATGTGCTGAATACGGCAACAATCCAGCGGAACAGGCCAGGGGGTGACGGTGCGGTTCGCTCGCGATCTGGGACGAGGTACGTTCGAGGTTGACTGCGGGGAAAAGATTACGTTAGATATCCTGGTTACGCATGAGGTTCCTCGCACGTACTATATTCGCTTGAGTTTTCCCTTGAGGAGCATGAACAAGAGTGTTTCGATAGCAAAGACGATAATGGCCGTCACCAAGGAAGCCACAAAGGTCTTGATGGAGATGCCCTGGCTCCTGTGGCCAGCCCCATTGCCTTCAAGGGCATTCCCCAAATCTCTAATCTCCATGGCGGTGTAATAATTGTACACTTGCTGTTGTTCCTCAACTGCGTCTGGACTTTGACGTTGGCGCAGCTAAGTAGTTATCATCGCAAGTTTCAGGTTGAAAGACATCGCTGGCAAGCAAACAATGACAAAGTGACTAAGTCGCACAAAGAAATCAGGGAAACAGAAGAATTGATCCTGTGCGAGGAAGGTGAGAAAGGGATTTCTTGTAGTTTAATGCTTGCAGTGTCGATCCTTGCTGGGTGGACAGTCCATGCGGGTCTCCCACACACGATTGAGGTCACCATTCGCAAAGCAGACAGCTCAGACTCACAGTGTGGCTTGAGCCGAATGGCAGCATTGGGCCATCGAGTGACTAGCGCCCAGCCTAATTGAAAACAGCAAGGCGATTGTACTATTTATCCTGCTTGTTGACGGCCCACAACCGGGCCGCCAGTTACGCGAACATGGGAGCAAAGCAGGATGACATCAGGCGGCGCTAGGCCAGTGCGAAACACTCGGCGTATTGGTTGGCGCCACGACGATCTGTTGTGTGCATCGGCGCCGCCTGATTGGGCGTCTACGCGCTTTGTTGTTTTGTCTTTTGCTGGCCAAAGACGCATGTGCGCCTTCATTGGAATGGCAAATATAGACACGGCGGCAACAGTCAGTGTTTCAAAATAATAATAGAACGTCGGAATTTTCATCTCGTCTGGACCCTGAACAGGAGTCTGAACCAGCCGTCCAATGGCTGCGGGCCGCCTGCGCCACACTTTCCATGTGGAGAACTAGTATACTAGTCCATAAAAGGACTAGTGCATTGTCCCGTGACCTGTTAGTCACATGACTCCTGGCCAACGCGTTCCTGCCGAAACAGGAAGCACTTAACGCGTGGACGCGTCGGTCGCGCTCCACCCGAAATCCCTGACCGCGATAATTAATAGAAGCTCGACTGCGGGCTCCGTTGTTTCTGTCCGTCTGGATCTTACAATCCCAACCCGTTGTTTTCCACACCACTTGGAAAATAAAATAATAATAACCTCGTTTTTTCCTAACTACGAGAACTCGATTCTTCGCACATGTCGTCCCCAGCTCGTCGCGGTCGTGGTCGCCCACCGCGAGACTCTGCAGCCTCGACTCCTCGCTCGGCTCGCTCCCAACAGGTTCCAAGCAGCCCCCAGTCACAAGCAGCCGGCTCACAGGCAACTCCCCGCGCATCGAGAAGAATTAGAGGTGAAGATGCTGTGCCGTCCTCCTCGCCATTGATGTTTCCATCTTCCTCACCGGGGATTCCGAGAAACGGCGCCCAAGAAGGGGCTATGGACACAAGCTCGCCTCCAAGGGGCCCCTCAGATATTGGAGATGGCGACACAACGCCCCGAGGTAACCGAAATGCAATCAGAGGTGTGTTTTCATTTCCATTTTCCAGTTTTCCATTGTTTCGTTAATATACACATCATAAAATTGCATCAATCTAACCTCCGCCAGACTCGTCTCCAATTCGTTACATGTCCAGCTCCAGCCCACCACGAAATGCAAATCGCCAAGACATTCGTTCCGATATTCCCAGCAGTAGCAGTGGTCTTTTCGTTGGGTCGTCCCGTCCAGAGCTCTCAGGCTATGCTCGTAACGCCTCACGCCGTGGAGACATCCATTCGGACGCTTTTGGATCGACCCCGAACCGGAGGAGAAGGCTCTTCGTTGATGCAAATGGCATGCCTGTCAATGAAACTGAACCTCACTCCGATGCCACTTTCTCCAATGTCAACCCCGATACTTCAGAGGCCGATGCCCTCGGCGGCAGCTCCACCCGTGTCATCTGGGGTACAAACATTTCCATTCAGGATTCCATGTCCGCCTTCAAGAATTTCCTGTACAATTATGCCAGGAAATACAGAATGTGGGCCGATGGAGCCACCGAAAATGATACCCGCGATATGGGCGACGCTGCCGAAGAAAAGGAATACATTGCAATGTTGAACAACATGCGGAAACTAGGTGTTACCGGACTCAACCTTGATGCCCGAAACCTCAAGTCCTATCCCACTACTTTGAAGCTATGGCATCAACTCCACGCCTATCCCCAAGAAATCATTCCTCTCATGGATCAAACAATCAAAGATGTTATGGTTGAGCTTGCTTCAAAAGAGATGGAAAGCTTGAGAGCCCAAGCCCAAAGAAGTCAGCCACGGACACGCGATAGCTCGGCACCGCCCGTTCCAAGCTCGGATGCCATGAGTGAGACTGGACGTAGCCAGCCTCAGGATGTCCCTGACTTGGTGGAAGAAGTCGATATCAAGACCTACAAAGTTCTGCCTTTTGGACTAGACAAGTCGGTCAACATGCGAGAGTTGGACCCAGCCGGTAAGATATGCTCTGAAGGTAGACACGTGCCATGTTTTCTAACAAATCATACGCAGACATGGACAAGCTTGTCAGCATCAAAGGTCTGGTCATTCGCACAACTCCTGTGATTCCAGATATGAAAGAAGGTAAGGAAGCAGACGCATTATAATGATGATACGGCCTTGCTAATTATAAAACAGCATTTTTCACTTGCCAAATATGCAATCACAGTGTTCGAGTTGATATCGATCGCGGAAAGATACAAGAGCCTACCATTTGCCCTCGACCCCAGTGCAAGAGCCCCAATTCAATGCAACTCGTGCACAATCGATGCACTTTTGCCGACAAGCAAGTCATCAAACTCCAGGAGACTCCCGATAATGTTCCAGACGGTCAAACTCCTCATTCCGTTTCATTGTGCGCTTATGACGAGCTTGTCGATGTATGCAAAGCCGGTGACCGTGTCGAGGTTACTGGAATCTTCCGATGCAATCCTGTTCGCGTCAACCCTCGGCAGCGAACAACGAAGTCGCTCTTCAAAACCTATGTCGACGTGCTTCACATTCAGAAAGTTGACAAGAAGAAGATGGGCATCGATGTGTCTACGGTCGAGCAGGAACTGTCTGAACAGGCAGCAGGAGACCCTGAGCAGGTGCGCAAGATAAGTGCTGAGGAGCTGCAAAAAATCAAGGAGACCTCGCAGCGGCCCGACGTATATGAACTACTGGCTAGGTCATTGGCTCCAAGCATCTACGAAATGGACGATATGAAGAAAGGAATCTTGCTTCAGCTTTTTGGTGGCACAAACAAAACTTTCCAGAAAGGAGGCAATCCACGTTACCGCGGCGATATCAACATTCTGCTTTGTGGTGACCCCTCTACTGCGAAATCTCAAATTCTCCGCTATGTCCACAAGATTGCTCCTCGTGGTGTGTACACCAGTGGTAAAGGTTCCTCTGCTGTCGGTTTGACTGCATACGTCACACGCGACCCGGAAACTCGCCAGCTTGTGCTTGAATCCGGTGCCCTGGTTCTGTCCGACGGGGGTGTGTGCTGCATTGACGAGTTTGACAAGATGAATGACTCGACTCGATCTGTCCTCCACGAAGTGATGGAACAGCAGACGGTCTCTATTGCCAAAGCCGGAATTATCACTACGCTGAATGCGCGAACCAGTATTCTGGCCTCTGCCAACCCTATTGGCAGTAGATACAACCCTAACTTGCCCGTTCCCCAGAACATTGATCTGCCGCCGACACTGCTGTCTCGATTCGATTTGGTCTACCTCGTCCTTGATCGTGTTGATGAACAAGAGGATCGCCGACTGGCCAAACATTTGGTGGGGATGTACTTGGAAGACACGCCAGAGAATGCCAGTCGTGATGAAATTCTGGTAAGTTTAACCAATAAGTGACCCGAATGAATTTAACTAACGTATTTCGACTAGCCTATCGAGTTTTTGACCTCGTACATCACCTATGCAAAAACCAGTATCCAGCCTGTCCTGACACAGTCTGCGGCGACAGCGCTTACAGATGCCTACGTTGCCATGCGAAAATTGGGAGATGACATTCGTGCCTCGGATCGCCGGATCACCGCTACAACACGTCAATTGGAGTCCATGATTCGACTTTCAGAAGCGCATGCACGAATGCGACTTTCCTCGGAGGTGACAGCCGACGATGTTGATGAAGCCGTCCGCCTCACCCGATCAGCGCTTAAGCAGGCGGCCACAGACGCCCGCACCGGTCTTATTGATATGGGCCTGCTCACCGATGGAACGAGTGCAAGCGAACGCCGTCGTCGGGAAGACTTGAAGAAGGCTGTTCTTCACACGGTGGATGAGATGGGCGCCAGAGGTGTTCCGCCTCGGTGGCACGATGTTTTGCGCCGGCTGGGAGAAGAAAGTACAGTGGAAATTGACAGCAACGAATTCCAGAATGCCGTCCGCGCGCTTGAAACAGAAGGCCTTGTCAATGCCATTGGTGAAGGCGCGCGACGGACGATTCGCCGGGTGGGAGGAGCCATCATGTAATCGTCTCGTGCGTTTTGCGCTGGTGCAGGCTGGACATTTTGCTCTATGATGACATTGATATCGGGAAATGAACGACGATTGAGATAAATTTTCAAGTGTTTTACAGGTTCTAACGAGACTGGCGCGTGGGCAGAAGGTTGTTTGAATGTTACGAATTTTGTACGAAATACATAATTGAGTTGATTGATTCTGAACATGGCTCGCTTCATGGGAACAGTAAAATCGTAGTAGCACTATTAGTAGAGCGACTACTACCGAGTGCCAGGTACGGAGAACAATCGCGAATGTCCCAATTCGGGCGTCCGAGGTTAGCCGCTTTCGGGGGGTGTGACATCTCTGCACGCCACGATTGGCCGGAATGCTCGATGCAATGCCTGCTGATCCACCACGATGCATCTAGCCTTATACAGCTAGTGTGGAGTTTTCAGCCAGTAACATCACTTTAGTTTCCGGCTAGCCTGTGGACAGTCTCCATATGTACTAGCCGATCCAAGTAAAAAGCTCCCACCCTTAGCACGCAACGTGGACCCGATATGCGCGCTGATTGGCCTGGCTTGGCACAGCGTGTTAAAGCCTCAAGACAAACGGTTTTTGCCTCGCGTCGTAACTCGTCAGCTGTTATTATTATTATAGGTGGAGTTAATGGCCAGTATTATTATTGTTGTTGTAATTGCTTCACTGCTCTTTCATCTCGTGCCGGATGGTAAAAGACCTATCCAGGCATGGCATGGTCTTGTTGCGCCACCATAAGGCCAGCTGCATAGGATAGGTCGGGTGGCTGTTTTCCTGGAGAATCATTCATGATCATGTACCCTCTCCGAAAGCCGACGTAGCAGTTATTAGCGGCACGTCTTGGTTAGTGGCGATGGTGCGGGGTCTCGGCCAGCTGCGAAATGAACAGCTCGTGAATGATGCTCTTATCTGCCCAGAAACAAGCTTGCTGGCCCTAGGGCAGCCGAGCAATTGAAGACCGGAGTTCACTTCGATTCCAACAGTAGACTAAATTCCGATAAAAAGAGCTGTTGACGAAAAAAGAGAGGAATAAAAAATAAAAAATAAAAAAAAATTCTGAAGCTAAATGCGGTTGGTTATTATTATTAGCATGGAACTTTGTATTATCGTCGTGGATCCTCATCAGTCTTAATGCGGCCGGTGGACCCACTCGTTAGCAGCTGCCCTCTTTCCCTCCACCCATTCCCTCGGTGTCTTGGTTTCTACTTCCTCCAGCCCTGTTGGCGTTGCGATTCAATCCATTGTTCTTTTCGCTCTTGGATTTATTTAATATTTTGTTCCTGTCTACCGACCTGCAGAGCTACGACTGACCGCATCGTAATGCTCCGTTCGGCTAGATAAGATCGAAACAACAGTCGTGACATCACAGGATTCAGAGCTTTCGGCCCAGGTATTCTATTCAGCAATCAGCCTCGCTCGGTGACACCGAGAAGGCTGGTTGCACCAATTGATTGCCTGCCATGAGGTAAGGCTGACCGAGCGAATTAATAAATTGGCCAGCGGTTGTTAATTCGTGTTACACAGGTTCGGCGAACAGCTGCGGTCGTCCATGATCAAGGATTACTATTGGCATTACATCGCCTATGAGGATCTCAAGGAGGCTCTGAAGACGCAGCATGTGACGGAGCCGACCCCGGCCAATCCGAAACCAGATCGCCGTCCCTGGACCGAAGAGGATGAGACTCGCTTCGTGTCGCTGCTGGAGAGCGAGCTCGACAAGGTTTTCACCTTTCAGCGCCTCAAGAGCGAGGAGATTATTCGTAATATCAAGGCTAGTGAGGAGGATGTGAACGAGGTTGTCGGCCGTCTCGACGTGTCGACTAGAGACTCCCGCCGTGCCGCCGACCGACCGTCTGACGAGGATTTCCTTCTTCTCGAGGCTGATTTGAGTGACATTATCGCCGACGTGCACGACCTAGCCAAATTCACCCAGTTGAACTACACCGGCTTTCAAAAGATCATTAAGAAACACGATGTGAGTTTTGTCAAAATGCTTGTTTTTTTGCTGTTGGGGTCCGTCCGGCTAAACACATAGCAGAAACAAACAAAGTGGTATCTCAAGCCAGTCTTTGCCGCCCGTCTCAACGCGAAGCCGTTTTTCAAAGATAACTATGATGCCTTTGTGGTCACGCTATCTCGACTCTATGACCTCGTCAGGACGAAGGGTAACCCTGTTCAGGGCGACTCCTCTGCCGGAGGCAGCCAGCAGAATTTTGTGCGGCAGACCACTAAATACTGGGTGCATCCGGATAACATCACCGAATTGAAGCTGATCGTTCTTAAAGTATGTTATTCTTCACTCTGTATACGTATTTTACTGACATTTGTTGCAGCACCTTCCTGTGCTGGTCTTTAATCCTAGCAAGGAATTCGAAGAGAAAGATTCGGCTATCTCTTCGATATACTACGACAATCCAGATACATGGGAGCTTTACCAGGGCCGTCTCAAGAAGACCGAGGGTGCCGAGGCTATTCGACTGAGATGGTACGGTGGAATGGAGATTGATCAGATTTTCGTCGAGCGAAAAACGCATCGTGAAGATTGGACCGGGGAGAAGTCGGTCAAGGCGCGATTCCCTATGAAGGAGAAACATGTGAATGCCTACCTTTCAGGTGATATGACGGTTGAGGCTGTCTTCGAGAAAATGCGAAAGGACGGCAGAAAATCAGAGCAGCAGATTGCGGATTGGGAAGCACTTGCAAAGGAAATTCAGTATCGAACAATTACCCGCGGGTTGAAACCCGTAGTCCGGACCTTTTACCATCGAACTGCCTTTCAACTTCCTGGAGATGCCCGTGTTCGTATTTCTTTGGATACCGAGCTCAGCATGGTTCGCGAAGACAACCTAGACGGCAGGAGACGAGCCGGCGACAACTGGCGCCGTATGGACATTGGTATTGACTGGCCATTCTCTCAACTACCCCCGGAAGACATCGATCGGTTTCCTTACGCTGTTCTCGAGGTGAAATTGCAAACTCAGGCCGGACAAGAACCGCCACAGTGGATTCGAGACCTCACTGCCAGCCATCTGGTCGAAGCCGTGCCCAAATTTAGCAAATTCATACACGGCTGTGCCACTCTTTTCCCCGACAGGATTCACTTGCTGCCCTTTTGGTACCCACAGATGGATATCGACATCCGCAAACCGGCCACACGAAACTATGGCATAGAGCGACCGCCTCAAAGCACGAGCATATCCACCACTGACGATCCAGATGATGACGACGATTCAGACGATGATGGCGGTCGTGAAGCACATACGAACGGTTTTGCCGCTGACCATGGAGTTAACAACGAGGCTGTTGCGAACTATGGGCGCAACGGCATGCTTCCAGGGGCGCCTGGAAATGAATTGGACGTCGAGGAACGCATTGGAGCAGACTTCCTCGCCGGTGATGAGGATTACCCACTGTATGACTCGGATGATGAGGATGATTATTCCGAGGTTCTGGAAGAAGCACGCCGTATTGGAGGAGCGTATTATTACCGCACAGTCCTGGGCCACTATTTCAGCCGTACGGGTCATATCGCCTGGGAGGTTCTAAAGACGCTGGTGCCCAGACCTCGAGCCACCCCCATGCCCGATGAGGCAAGCCAAGGGATCACCATTTTGGGAAGTGGCAGACGCACCGTAAAGCGCTTCACGGCTCCAAAGGGCAAACGTAGGCTCCTCTTTTCTTAAAATTTATAACACATTGCTGACCTTTGAATAGATATCCATGTCCCCGTACGAGTCGAGCCAAAAGTCTACTTTGCCGCAGAACGCACGTTCCTTTCATGGCTCGAGTTCTCCATCCTGATCGGTTCCATCGCCGCTACGCTCCTCAATTTCGGCAATGACTACGTCACATTCGCATCTGCCTGGGTGTTCACCATCATTGCCGTGTTGTGTTTACTGTACAGCGCCATTCTGTACGTCTGGCGTGTGGACAAGATCCGCAACCGACGCGACGTCAAGCGCGTGTATCACGAAAAATTTGGTCCGACATTTCTGTGTCTCGGTCTGCTCACGGCGGTGCTTGTCAATTTTATTTTGAGGGCTAAACATGGCGATCTCGTCCCCGATAATGCCGCTGTTGTCTGGGGGCAGCAGGAGGATCTTGCACCTAGTCATGGACTGGAGTTGTGATTTGTGTATAACCGATTATGATAGAATGATTTTCCGTTTTTGGTCATTTGTCTCGTGTCAGATGGGCTGTATATGTTTAGTTGGACTTTTTTTTTTTTTTTGTGATGGATACATTTGTTCGGGTGTATGTTTATATGGACTTTATATAGTACATATTTTGATCGTCTAGATGCCATTGGCATTGAAAAAACATGAATGAAAATAAAAAAACGTTTGAACATCAATTCGTCAACCATTACATACGTAATTACAGCACAGTCTTACAATGGCTCAATTCGCTGTCAACTAGTCGACATCACGTCAATAAGTTCAAAGAACTCAAAAAACATAAATATAAAAACAAATATATGAATTGTTCAAATCATTCTACAAAAATATATCCTATTGGCCTGATACAAACAAGAAAGAAAAAAAAACAACCTTTGTTCCTTTTTACCGTTTCTTGATGCTGACGTCTAGGCTTCCAATGAACCACGCAGAAGCAAAGATACCCAGTAAACCAGCAGTGAAGGTGAGGGGTTTGCGCAGACCGGCTGAGAAGGGGTAGGTGTATGAGACCTGCAAACGACAAGTTAGTAAATCATCACTAGCGAGAGGGAAAAGAAGAAGAGGGGACGAACCACTAGTTGTGAATCTCTAGCTTCGTCGGACAAGTTGTCGACAGTCAGAGTCAGGGCGGTGCGGCCGACGGTGTCCATGAAAGTACGATGGTTGGAGATGTTGGCCACAATCTGGGACGCGTCGGGGAGACCGTTGGCAGCCTTTCCGTCCACAATCTCGTAGCGCACATCCGAGGCGCCCTCGGGGAGAACGACGCGCACGACGACCTTGTCATACTGGATGCCTTCGGAGGCTTTGGGCCCTTCGACAAAGGGGACCTTGAGAGCGTAGGATTCAGCGCCGGTCTTGCGCAGGAAAGACGAAAGCTGGTTGTTCCAGCCAACTCGGAAACTGTACTTCCATCCCCCAAACAGCGGGTAGCGAGGCTTGAGCTCGAGGTGGGCGTCACGGCCAGGATTGCCCGGGCGGTAGCGGCTGGTGGACACGTTTCCAATGTCGTCGGTGAAGTAAGGGTCAACGGAGCCGGGCTTCAATGGGTATGTAAGCTCTTTCAATGCGGGTGTTGCCATGTTGGTGTAGCTCAAGCGAGCCCAGTCGACGCGGTCAAAGTTTTTGGAGAGGTTGGCACCGTCGTTGCGAAGCCAGTAGCGCTCCTCGACGGCAAGGTTTCCACCCCAGTGCGAGACCTCGAGGTCTCTTTCGAGAAGAGAGCTGGCCAGGACGGGCTTGGTGGCTTCGAATCGGAAAGTGACGGGGTACGTGGCGCCGGGGGCAACCTTGGTGTATGGCCCGTATGTGTAGCTGGCTCCCTGCTTTTCCGGGTCCTCTCCCGACTTCAACTTGGACGTAGTCGTGTACTCGGGCACGTTGGTGTTGGGGAATTTGACCTTGGTCTTTTGGGTTTCGGTCTGGTAGGCAGATGGCGCATAGGCGTTCGAGGCGTACACCAGGAATTGCTGGTCATTCTGATCAATTGACTTTGGAAGAGGGCTCAGAGATCCGAGGATATAGTATGAAGTGCCAAGAGTGATTTGGGCGGACGGAGCGAGTGGTTCGGGGAGGGTGACTTTGTAGAAGTGGACGTCGCTGTTCACAAACGTATGAGCAGGAACAGATGAATTAATCGCTTGAGACAACAAGAAAAAACAACGTACCTATCTCCCTCAACACGGGCAGCCGTCACCGGGAAGCTTCCCTGCTCAGGCGACTGCTTGTTGCGAACCTCAAAGCCTCCAACGTGGTCAAACACAGTCGACGGGAAAGGCACGTAGTATTCATTCTGGGGCTTCTTGTCCGTGTTCTGAACGACGACATTGACAGACTCCCGTGCATATCCCTTCTCAAGGTTTATATTCCGCACCAGATTCGTATGTTTAAAGACTTGTGGTGGCTTGAAGTCGCTGGGCAGCGAGTTGGCCGTGAGCTCGGCGGCGCATAGGATGCCGCAAGACAAGATCCCAGCAGCGACGCCGAGGAACCTCATTGTGACCGCAATGGGTCTGGTACAGACCGGGGGTAGGGACCAGTTATTTCGGAAACTGCAGCAGATGAGAAAAATGCAGCAGCACAGACGGGGGTGAGGGCGGATAAAATCGAGTGTATTGGGGATTGACTATGATTATGGTCCCATGCGAAGGAGCTTAGGTGGCCCTCCCAGACGGCAGGTACGGCGGCCGCTTCGGCCACTTGGCGCACTCCGCCAAACAGTTTGCAGATTGCGGGGAACAGCAACAACTCTCTCAACCAGGCATGCAATAAGGTGGTTTTTTGTCTTTGCTAATGATTGCTGCAGTATACCATGCTTTGATTGACTACTCGGTATATCGTTCGTGTACATGAAGAGAATGTCTGCCCTCCGAGCCGCTGCACGCCTCTGCAGCAGGCCAGCACCTCTCCCGCGCAGATACCTCTCCCAGCAAGCTTCCAGTTTCGCCAACAGCAAGTTCTTCCGGGTGTCTGAAGAGGTTACGGATGCTCTGGCTACGGGGAAGCCAGTAGTAGCTTTGGAGACCACGATTTATACACATGGTAAGGGTTATGTTGCAGTATGTCTTGTGTGACTCATCGCTTATGATCAAGTCAGGTTTCCCATATCCCGATAATGTAGCGCTTGCGTCGCAGCTTGAGTCTATTGTACGCGTCAATGGCGGTGTCCCGGCAACAATTGCAGTGTTCAATGGCGTGGCTCGCGTTGGGTTGAGCGCTGAGGAGATGATCGAGCTGGCTGCCACTGCCCAGACCAAAAGCGCGTTGAAAGTTTCGCGCCGTGATCTCGGTTACCTCTGTGGACTGGTAAGTCATTTGCAGCCTGGGCGAACGCAGAGACTTATTTTTAGTAGGGTCTCTCGGGCAAGAAAATCCATGGCGGCACTACCATTGCAGGGACCATGATCCTTGCCCACCTGGCTGGTATCAAAGTCTTTGGCACTGGCGGTTTGGGTAGGTATATTATAGGTGTATAGTTGACTACAAGCTAACAAACAAAAGGCGGTGTACACCGAGGAGGAGAAGTATCAATGGATATTTCAGGTACCAGAGTTATCATGAACTACTAAGGGAAACTTGCTAAAGTCGTATTAGCGGACTTGACCGAATTGGGACGCACGCCAGTTGCCGTGATCAGCTCAGGCTGCAAGAGCTTCTTGGATCTGCCCCGAACGCTCGAATATCTCGAAACCGAAGGTGTTCTCGTGGGGACCTTTGCTGACGGACGAAAGGGTCACGTTGATTTTCCGGCATTCTATACCCGAGACAGTGGCGTACGCAGTCCAAAGGTGATCCAAAATGAGTTTGATGCGGCAGCAATGATCTGTAAGTGATATTTGTTAGGTATAAATATACTTGTTGGGCTAACCGAAGCACAGTCGCTCAAAACCAGCTCGGAGTGTCATCGGGAATTCATTTTGCGAACCCGGTGCCAGAAGAATTTTCTTTCCCCAAGGCCGAAATGGACACCATAATTGACGAAGCGGTCAGGTTAGCTGACGTTGAAGGATTCCAAGGAAGTGACAACACGCCTTTTGTGCTCAACAAGATCAAAGAACTGAGTGGCGGCAAGAGCGTCACTGCGAACAGGGCACTGATCGTGTCAAACGTGACGCGGGCAACAAAGGTGGCAGCAGAATTGGCCAAGTTGGAGCAGACGCATGCAGGGCCAGTCGACCGGTGAGCTCCGTGGGCTCTTACCGCTAGAGGCTGTGCTGATAGTCCTTGTATCTACTTGTACAGGTCAATACCCGTGGATTCTACTACAACATATACAAAAGTTCAAACAGAAGCAAAGACAGAAGCAAAAACAGCACCGGAAACCACCCAAAAAGCAGATGTTGTAGTCGCCGGCTCTCTTGCTATTGATTTTTCATGTGATTTTGCCCCTTTCGGTGATCGCAGCAAGGATGTTTCTCCCTCTCCACATACATCTAATCCGGCCGTTATTGGGCAGAGTCTAGGCGGCGTTGGTCACAACGTTGCCATCGCTGCGAGCTATGCTGGGAGCTCGACTGTATTCTGCAGCATTGTTGCTGACGACTTGAGTGGCAAAGCAGCTCTCGCTGCAGTGGAACAGGAACAGCTCAGCACCGAAGGTATCCAAACGCTATCGCCTACGCTAGGTGCAAGGACCGCCCAGTATATCGCAGTCAACGACACCAAGAAAGACCTTGTTGTGGCCATGGCAGACATGGCCATCATGGAACTACCCGAAAGCAGCCTCGACTTTGATGGCTTCTGGGAGCCTCTTCTCGCACGCACACAGCCCAGTTGGGTTGTCCTGGATGCCAACTGGAGCCCGGCAGTGCTGGCCAAATGGGCTGCATCTGCCAAGAAAGTCAAGTCACGCGTCGCCTTTGAGCCGGTCTCAACGGCCAAAGCCACGAGGCTGTTCAGGAACGAGGCAGGCGACAGCAGCCCAATGATTGGTGCCTCGGACACAATCCCCAACAACAACAAACTCGATCTCGCCACACCGAACGCATTGGAATTGACGTCAATGTACTCGGCGGCACGTGCAAGCGGGCTGTTTGACAGCTCCGAATGGTGGACAATCATCAACAGTCTGAACCTTTCTAGTGCTGGGTCTCGCGAACTGTTGGTATCCGTCACATCTACATCGCTCGTCGATGCGGGGATCCCTCAACAAAGCATCCAGCTGCTTCCGTTTATCCCGTGCCTTTTGACAAAGCTCGGACGCGAAGGGGTCTTGCTGACGCAGCTTCTTCCTCCGGGAGATGCGCGCCTGACCTCCCCAGAGTCGGCGCGGTATATCGTGTCGCGCGCAGACAGCAGCGAATCGCGCGTTGGCGGGGTGTACATGCGGCTATTCGCACCGGAAACGGTGCTGTCTGATCAAGAGGTGGTCAGTGTCAACGGGGCAGGCGATACGCTGCTGGGGGTGGTGGTTGCAGGGCTGGCCAAGCAGCAGAAACACAACGCCAAGGGTCTCCCAGACATCATCCCTGTCGCACAGAGGGCTAGTTTACGCACGCTGCAGAGTGCGGCCAGTGTCAATCCCAGCATCCGGGACTTGGCGCAGCAGCTTGACTAATCAGCGAGTCGTGTAGACAGACCGTTATGTATATACGTACTAACATAGGAAATTGTATACGGAAGGTATCCGAGGAGCAGGTTTTAGGGCTGGGCTGGGCTGGCCTTTTTAGTCACTTAGGGCTATTCGCGGTGGCCTCGGGAAAAGCCGGAACCAGGACGCTGTTAAACTTGTCCCAGCTTAACAAGTACTCAAGGCAGACCCGAGGCTAATACTGGCTAGCCAGAGACATAGATGTTTCTTGACCTCGGAGACATCTGAACGTTGAGATACAGGTGAATTCGACGATGAACTATGTCATAGCGTGGGCTGCCTCGGCTGTGTAACTGCAAAGAACAACGTGAACAATCCAGTTTCAACAGGCAATCCGCAACTAATAAAACCCCGTACTTAGTGTGTAATAGTAAGAATGCAATTGCCAAGCAGGACAAAGAATAAATCCCCGCATCGACTCCGTGGCTTAAAAGGTTCATACACAGACCTAACGGCGCCTCTGCCCAATAACTGCGAGCTGGTTAACAATGACCCGCCCAAGTGAGGCATTTTTCTGCGTTTCTCGCTGCGACGTGACAGCTTACCGCTTTGGGCCATGATACATGCATCTCGAGGCTCGAGGCTCGAGTCAGCACCTTCGCTTTATACTAAGAGACTATTATTGTTATTGTTATTTTTCCGCCGATAGAGTTGTTCACTGGCTATTGCAGTCAGTGCCAGTCACATAGTAGTTAATCCGTAGTCGCACTGCAGGCTCCACAGTCCAAGAAATCGCTCATGCATTGGCCCGACTTGGCTGCATTCGCTGGGAAGGGACACAACAAAGCGCATTGTTTCTTTTTGTCGATGTGGTAATGACAGACCTGCTAAGTGACTGACTCGCCTGTTACGTAGCTGAACAGTTAGCGGGGGGGAAACTCGGCCAGAGGAAGTCGTTCAGTCCTGACTGCTCAGGCCGCAAGGTTTTCCGCGCCCCCGCAGTAGAGCGAGCGCGCCTGCCTTCTCGGCTCGTATTTCGCCAACTCCCACCCATCCGCATCTCGACATCATCTCGCCATTGCTGTGCACTTCTGCCGTTGACTTTGTCGGTGCCATTGTCTTCTGCCTGTTGCTCCTCTTTGCTTTTATTTGCCTCGCGCTCGCCGGGCAGCAATTCGCCATCTCCGCTCTTCCCCGCCGTCCTCGTCCACTTCCCCTCGGCTAATTCCATCGTCGGCTTCTTCCAATCGATCGGCTTACTCCAATCGATCGGCTTACGTACCGTACCGGCTGACGGTCCGATGACCTACAACAATTATCCACGCACAACATAGCGCTCTCACGCTGTTTCTCCTTTCTTCTCGTTCTGCGACAACTCATCGCTGTCGTCTCCGCCGTTTGCTGTTTGGATGTGCGAGACTCACCGGGGGCTGGAGACCCGGTGCGCTGGTGCGAAGACTCTCCTCCTCCTCGTCGCGAACGACCCCAAGCCGCAATCATCACGCCATCGCGTCAAATTCTTGTCGAGTCGCGACTCTGATTTGCCCCGTGAAAACAATTATACCAAAGAAGCACGGTAGCTGGAGAAATAGAGCATGGCCGAACCCGACAAGGACGAGCTGCGGTCCGCCACCGATCACAGCGACCATGAGTCTGGCGAGCGCAATGGATCTGCCGACGTGAAAACGGAGAATGGACAGAAGCCAGCGTCTAGCTCCAAGGATCCATCGCGGCCTCGCAGGAAGAAAGCTCGCAGAGCGTGTTTTGCTTGTCAGCGCGCTCATCTCACATGCGGTATGTCGTCCGACGTCAATTGCAACCTGCACGTGATAGACCGACGCTCTTGTGTTTTTCACATTTGAGATATATACATACAAGATAATCTAACATGCTAAACTCTTTCAGGCGACGAGCGGCCTTGTCAACGATGCATCAAGCGCGGGCTGCAAGATGCATGCCACGATGGAGTCCGCAAAAAGGCCAAGTATCTTCACGATGCTCCAGATGGTGCGCTCGTGCCTGGCGCCGGAGCCAACTTCTACAACCAAGGAAACGCCGTGCAGAACAATGGCAACGGTACTTTTGCGCAAGATGGAAACAATGCAATGAAAACACCCCAGGCTAGCAGCAGTACCGCCACCGCCAACAACAATAATAACAAGTTTTACCCGCCGTCTTCTACCACGCCCTACACTACCTTTGAACCAAATCAGACAAGCCAGGTCCTGCAAGACAGTACGATGAACCCGGGCATGTTTACCAATTCGCCCGTATCGCCTACTTTCAGCATGTCTACCGCGTCAGCAATTCCTTCCATCAGTCAACAACCGAACGAGATGGCGCCTGGCAGCGGGGCAGGCCAAAATTCGTTTGGCGCTTTTTTCGACCCCAGCGACCCGGCATTGTTCAACTTTGATCTCGCCAGTATGAACTTCGGGAACCGATACGGCGCTTTGGAATTCGGTATGCTGGGACATATGGCTACCGGCGCGGGAGATACTCCGCCGAGCGACAATGGAGGTCCGCGCGGCTCAATCAGCCAACGGAGCGGCTCGCAGCAATTCGGAACTCCTGCGCCAGGGGCATTCACCGACAGTCCAAACCAGCAGACCTTGATGTTCAATGACACTATTCTCAACGAATGGCCGAACGGACAAAATTCTGGCCGGGTCAGCGTCGGTGGTCTGTACGGGCAAACCGGAATGCACCTCATACAGCAGGATGCACCTCACGCGTTTGCCATTGGGTCCAACAATTTTGCTAGTTCTCCGTCGACAACGAGTCCTCATGCAACAGTTCACGCCAATCCCTACGACGACTCGCCAATGAAGCCCAAGCCGGTCATATCAACCCCGCACTTGCGCCACCAAAGCCTGTACACGAATTCAAAACGGCGCACGCGCGAACCATCGTCGATCTACGAAAGCGTCAAGGAGCCGTATTCGTATACGAGTGGATTTCATAAATTGACAGCCTACATTCAGAGGCGCTTTTCACCACAAAAGAAGGTGCGCATTGCAAAAGCATTGGCTTCGATTCGTCCATCATTTATTGCAACAACCAAAACCCTGAACCAGGACGACCTCATTTTCATGGAGAAATGCTTCCAGCGCACGCTATGGGAGTATGAAGATTTCATCAGCCATTGCGGAACCCCGACCATCGTCTGTCGACGCACCGGCGAAGTTGCTGCTGTTGGGAAGGAGTTTAGTATCCTCACAGGATGGAAGAAAGAGGTGCTTCTTGGCAAAGAAGCAAACCTGAATGTCAACACTGGCGGCGGCGGCAGTCAGTTAGAGACGCCTCCGCGAGGCAGTTTCCCACCTCGATATCCTGGGCAGGAAGCCAACCCATCGGCGGTGTTTTTGGCCGAGCTACTCGACGACGATAGCGTCATTGAATTCTACGAGGATTTTGCGCGGCTGGCCTTTGGCGACTCACGAGGTAGCGTCATGAACACGTGCAAGCTGTTGAAATATAAGACCAAAGAAGACTCGGAACTGGTCAAACCGGACGAGGGGAGATGGGGTGGGCATCTATCAAAGGGAATTGTCAGCGAGGCGGGCATGAACCGGCTGGGATTCAAAGATGGCCGGGTCGAGTGCAGTTATTGCTGGACTGTGAAGCGCGACGTTTTCGATATACCCATGCTGATTGTGATGAACGTAAGTTTCGCATATCTACTTACTCGATACTTGAATACTGACGATGATAGTTTCTGCCGCATATTTGATTTTTCGTTGTTTCTGTGTTATCTGTCTTCGGACCAAAAGTGCTACCTTGTGATACCATAGTGTCGTTCTGGGTTGGGCTGTATTCTCTGGCGTATGGGGATTCGTAGATTGGCTGTGGAGTGATTTATTCTTTGTATATTTTCTGGTCTTTTGTACATATATGTACTAGATACTGGTGGCAACTGACATTAAGACACATACTGCTCGTACATGTAGTAATAATATGGTTGTTATCTTCATCATAATAGACTAGTTCGAGTAATATATTTGGTAATACCAATACGCGTAACAACCGATCCACCGCTCCGGCGGCCCACCCCGCCGCCAACCCTCCGCCGAACCCGTATCGATTTGTAATTTAATATCTGATATCGACTTCACACGCACCTCTCTCCTCACATACAACGCACTCTGTGCTATCAATAACGTCTTTTCATACACCAACTTGATATAGAAAAGAATATATCGAATAAATAGACCCCAAAAATGCGCCCCGACGGCCCTCGAGACCCCGTCACCGGGCCCGAGGCTGGCCCGGAACCGCCGTATCCCATTCGTTTGTCGGGGCCGGTGATTAAGGGATTTGGGAGGGGAAGTAAAGAGGTATTTCTTTTTTTTTGTCTCTCTTGTTTTTTTGTTTTGCTTTTCTTGTGGTATGGTTGTAGCATGTATGCACTGCATGCCGAGGACGTTGCCATCGGATGACATGCATCCACATGTCAACCACAAACTTTTGGCTGAATATTGAATAAATACAATGCTAACAAAAACACAGCTCGGCATCCCCACGGCCAACATCCCGCCAGACGGTCTTGCCGCGTACCCTTCTCTTGCCGAGGGCGTGTACTACGGTGTCGTCACGCTGGATCCAGCAAAGTTTGTCTACAACAAGGACGAATCCACCGGTCAGCCGGTGTCGTCTACTAGCACTGGTGCTTCGGAGAAAGCGACTATTCTGCCGGCTGTGTTGAGTATAGGATACAACCCGTTTTATAAGAACGAGGTTAAATCTATTGTACATCTCCTGTTCTTTTCAAAGTGGAAGACCAGAACTGATATAAAAACAGGAAATCCATATCATGCCGCCGCTCTCTTCACACAGCCCAACATCCATCTCCCTGTCAAACAGCAATGGCAATGCCAACGAAAGCGACACTGACCAATTCTACAAACTGCCCGATTTCTACTCCACCACGCTGAACCTGCTAATCCTCGGCTATATCCGGCCGGAATACGACTATGTCTCGCGCGACGCGCTCGTCGAGGATATCCGGCTAGATTGTGAGGTTTCGCGTAAGAGTTTGGAGCGGGATGCGTATGTGCGGTATTTGGCTGATGATGATGATGACGACCAAAAAGAAGGGGGGGATGATGCGGTTAAGGAGGAGAGGAGATGGCTGAGAAAGTTTTAGATTTTTTTTGGTTTTTTTTCTGTCGATTATTAGATTCGAGAGGATAGAAGGGGATATAAATGAATCATGAACATTTGTCAGTTATAAAAAGGACAGGGGTTGTTCTTTGAGCATGTGACCGTGCCTGCCCGATATACATGACTGACTATCTCCTTCTCTTCCCACTTCTCTTCCCACTTCTCTTCCCACTTCTCTTCCCACTTCTCTTCCCACAAACCACTCTCTTTTTCTCTCCCAAAAGCTCAGCCCCTTTCTTAACTGGAACTTTTCAGATCAAGAGAGAGAACATTATTTTTCACTGGTGTGAACGACAAATAGAACTTCGAAAAAGTCTCACGAAAAGAGCCTCGGGAGATCACCAGAATGCTCTTGAAAAGCTACAGAACAAAGTTTCTGAACTCCAGGAGAAAGTTCGGGTATTCGATATACATCTCGCTCTAGATATCAATTCAATTCGGAGCTTTATCCTGGAGAAGGCTTCTTATATCATTGTGTCTAACCTCAGAACTGAAACGGGTGAAGAACATTGTCAACGACCATATGACCCCAGGTACGACTATGTTCTTGGAACAACAATACACGGCAGATCTTGCGGCGTTCGTGCCTGATGAGCTGGATCTCCTACGCTGATGATGACAAAAGAAAAACATCAGCCCTCGCCGTACGACCATAGCCATCACTCGGAAGATCAAAGAGTTCGGCCTCAGCGAGGTCTGGAGCTCTTCCGAAAAACCTACCCAGGTTGAGTACGTCTGAAATATGTCGCCTGTGAGTAGTGTTTTGGAGATACATTGGCTAATGCGCATTCTGCAGTATCGTTTTCGTCCACGGGCTCAACGGCCACCCCAAGCCGCAAAGAACTCAAAGAAAGTCACCGAAAACAAGACCAAGAAACGACGCTTCTGATTGCTATCACGACGACCTCGACCTGGGAACTCTTCCAATTCCAGATGGGATCGGAGATTCTTTTATTGTTTCTTCAATACACATCTCCGTCAGTATTGGATGAACAACAAGACCAACTGCCGGGACGAGTGGACTGTTCGCCATCACCGCGGCTTCTTATACTAGCAAACAACGTTGTAGAAGAGGCATGACAGGTAGAGTTTGATTATCGAGTAAGTGGTGACATTTCGTTAATGATTTGGCTGGAATAAGAATAAGCTAACTTGAATAGTGAATTCTCAAAATGGCTTGGTCAACTTTCGACGACGGTCTCGAAATCAACAATCGCCATTGAAGACCCAATGAGCTGCCTCTGATATAAACTATCGACCGTATTGCACGTCACTGGTCAACGCTATCCATGAATCCTATTTGTTTTTGGCGCCTGTATATACCATAGATTGACTGCCCAAAGGAATTTTAATTTCTTCAGTATTAAAAGTGTGTTATTTCACTATTTCTAAACGAAACTCATTAAAACATCACCGTGTCTTTTGTTATCATTTACATTCATGTCTATCAAATCAATAATGCCACGGGTCAAATCATCGAAGTCGCAAATTTGCTCCGCTTGCGAATATCCTTGCCGTACCGGAAGAATATGTACCTAGGGGAGATTGTCAGTCGATATTCAAAAGGTTTGTATCAAGAATAAACTCACGGAAATGGAAGCATCAGCAACGTCAAGAATCCCAACAACGAGGAGGCCCAGTGGATGCCAAGCTTATTGTACACTGCAGACTAATTGTTAGAATGAATAGCAATGCACAATGATGTGTGTAAACACGTACTCTGCGTCCCAAAGAGAGGAAAGACACCGCCAAAGCTAGACCGCGCAAAACTGTTGGCGGCCAGCGCACTGGCTGCGAATTCGGGGTACGCGTCGACCAGGAACGTGAAGATGCCCGAGTATACCAGAACGACTCTACACAAATTAGTCAGTCTTGACCAAAGATACAAAAAAAAAGGTGGGAACGCACCCTGCCCCAAAAAAGGCAGTGCCGATAATGGGCACAATCCAGTGGACATGAGAATACGTAGTCCACCCAAAGATGAAAATGCCCACAGTGACAAATGGTGCGCCGCCAATTGCTGCAAAAAGATTAACATCCACATTTCTAGACTTCACGTAAGTAAAACGTACCTGGCGGAAGACGCCATTCCGGCATGGCCTCTCCTTTCTCTCCGACCTCCCTCATATGGTTGGCTTCCAAACGGCGATAGTTCTTGCGCCACAGCGGATCCGACGAGATCGCAAACATCATACCGACAAAGATGCCCAGAAAAGAAAGGCCAATCTGCCATTCATTGAACCCGTAAACCGTTGAAAACACCGTGTTGAACGCGCCAAAGAAAAGATACAGAATACCCAACAGGACGGCCGAAAAGAGGCATAGACACGCGCACATGGACTCGAGGACCAGGAGCTGCATGGGCCGATAACAGGATCGAAGGACGGTCAGAGCAACGGACTTGTTCATCTTCTCGATAGACGCAATGTATCTTTTGTCCCCGGTTTCTTGACGGAGCCTGATAGCCTTGTTTTTTAAGAGTCTATGCCGTATTAATTAGTACGTATTGCGAGACTAGTTGAGGAATCTCACATACACCGGGTGATACGTCTCTGGCACGAAAAAGTATAGTATTGCCAACTGGACTCCGGCCCATATCAACAGCGTATAAAAGGTCCAGCGCCTAGTAAATTAGAACTTGACTTTCTGTTTTTTCTTATCCCACTTACCATGTTGTATAATAATTTATGAAACCGCCAAGCCTGCAAAAGTCAGTAAGATGCAGTAAAATTCTCTTGAGCCAAAAACTTACAGAGGACCAAGCTCAGGGCCAACAAAAGGACTCGCCGTGTACAGCATCATGGGCCCCGCCAGCTCATGGCGATTGAACATGTCGCCCACAGTGCCTCCAGCAACACTCAAAAAGGCTGCACCAGACAAGCCACTGAAGAAGCGTACGATGAGCATGGTTTGGATATTTTGGGCCACAGCACATGGAATCATCCAGATGAGAAAGAATGTAAAGGAGACTAGGTAGATCCTGCGGCGTCCGTAAAACTCGGACAGAGGAGCCAGGATCAACGGACCAATTCCGAGACCAAAGATGTAGGTGGTGATCCCAACGGTGGCCACCTCGGTCGAGCATCCAAACTCCTCCGTAATTTGATCGTAGATCATAACGTACATGGAGGAAGTGCAAGTTCTGGGAGGCGTGTGAGTTTCATTCTATAGGCCATTTATTTTGTTTTTCTCTCCCACTTACACGCAAACCGAGCCGAGGGCGATGAAAATGGTAATGAGCCACCTCCTGCCCAAGCTCATGTTCCTTGGATTTCCCGGATCGTTCTCGTCCCATTTCACCAGGATTTCTGTATCAGATCGTGGCTCTCCGGACTCGCCGATTTCTTTATCGTGGTCGTTGGTATGTGTATCGTCGTCGTCAACCCCACCACTAACATTAACACTATAGCCATCGCTCAGGGACCATATTCTCTCGGCACTGGCAGAAGCGCGAGAAGCGCGAGAAGCACGCGAAGCTGTTTTGTAGATTGAGCTCTGCTGCTCAGACTTGACGGGCAAGTAAACAGGCGAATCGCCCTCGTCCATCTTCTCGATATCCGCCATGTGCAGTGGGGTTGAACGCTTGTCAACTGATGTACGAGGAAGTTGGTCGAGGCAGGTACAGGTCGGGAGCCTCCATATTTATTATTTATTGCTTGCAAATTTAGCGCTAGCTAAAACATCTGCTTCCCTAAGACTCCTGCGCCATCAGTGGGGACGACGGTGAGTGTTGGACCCTCTGTTGGTGGGTATTTCGGATTTAGCACATCAATCGGCCTTGTCGCCGAGGTGGATTTCGCCATTGGTAGACCTGGGTTCCGGAAAGATGTCAACCATGTCTTGAATAGGTACGGAGTGGTGGGGCCCAATATTTCGAGTTCGCAGTGACTCAGTGCCAGTCGCGACTCCCATCACGGATATAGACTTTCCGCACGGCAAATTTAGCCGTTGTTGCTAGTGATTATCCCGTGATACGTACTAAGTTAGCCAATGATGATTTATAAGCGCGACGATCGTCTGCAGTCTCAGCGCTTGGCAGGTTATTGCTTATTCGACAGCCACGTTTGAGAATTGTCAGCGTCTTGTTCACTTTATACTCTTTCGCCGCTTATCCGCGGTTGACAGCTGAGGCGGCCCGCGCGGCACGGGCGGGTTCAATGTTCCCTTAAGAGTAGTTATAGTACTCTAGTTCTGTTGCTTCTGAGGTTCAACGAGCCTCTGTTTCTTGTTCTGATTCTTCATAGACCAGCTGGGCGGCCTTTACCGGTAATGTGGAGGAACAGAAGAAGCCCATATCTCCGGTGAGGCGTATGACTGTGGAGGCCGACGAGGCATTCCAGGGTATCCTTGCTCTATCTCCTTGATCCTCGCCCAAGAACGCTGTCTGTCATGTCGCCGCTGATAACGTGCCTCAATGATTCTGTGCGCGAAGAAAAAGACATGCATGGCCCTTGAAATAATGGCATTAGATCCTGCTCCTGTCAGACACTAAGAGCAACACTCACCATAGCGGAATGGCAAAGACGATGCCAGCCAACTCCAATGAACCAATATGGTATATCTCCATAAGGCACTCTTGACTCCAGGTCTCGGTGTTCATGGCAGATTCGCATATCATCATTCCCAGTCGACCTCCGCCGCGCCATGCGTTGAACGTGCCTCCCCAGATTGCGAACACCAGGCCTGGTAGGAGAGCTGCCCAGATCAAAAAGTCCATGATTAATTCAACAGAGTACGGGATCTTGCATGCTGCATAAACTACATAAACTGCTGTGTAGCTGTTGTGGAGAATCGCCAAAGCCAGCTTTTATCGTGCATGTCAGTCAAATCGATATAGTTACTATCAGCAAGGAGTCAATCATACCGGTGCAATGGAAATGCCATCCTGCCAATCACTTCTAACAGGGCCAGATGTGTGCTCAAAAGTCCGATTCCACGGCCCGATAGCTGCTGCGAAGCAAGCAAGTGATATGAGAGCGAGAACGACGCCGACACAACGAAGCACTGTCTTTGTGAACAGCCATGCAGAGTTTCCAGACTGTGCGATTCTCTGTCTAGTGCGTACCCAGAGGGAACGAAGACGTAGAATTGGCTGCATGCTGGATATCCGTGGATGAAGCGATACTCTTTATGCGGTCAGGCACCAAACCCATCAGAAGAACGTTACGTTGTAGGATGAACGAAAGAGAAAAAGGCGAGCCGCCCACGCTGATGGTATTTAAATAGACAACAGAGTCCGATAATCCAAACCATCATGTCTATTGGTACCCTGCGCCTCAGGAGAGCGATCAGAGTCAAGTGTCGTCTCAGGTATGCCGCATGCCATATTGATTACTAGTGTGTGTAGCAGTTAGCACCCCCGTCCCAGGGGTTCCACAACGCATTGTCTGAGTTGATTGGAGACGAGTGTGACTATGCCTAACATGAGGTTGTCGCTGAAGCAGGGGTGGTGTGTAACCTGAGACGAGGCCGCAGGTGAAACTCCCACGGCAGCAAGGGGCAGTATCGATTGATGGATCCCTCCACGCGAAATATTACTTTATTTAAACCTTAATACATTAAAAGATTCAAGTTCGGTTTAGTGTTCATTATAGAATCTATTAACTAACATACAACGACTCTACGCCCAATATTTTTCGGTAACTGGGAAGTAGAGTAGAATACTCAACAACTACAGCGCGTTCCTCCAATCCCAAGCCGATGCCAAGTGAAAGAAACAGCCAAATATAAGCAAAAAGACAATCCATAGCATCCAAAGCCACACTAAAGATAAATAAAATAACCAATCGCCAGAAAAAAAGAATAATCATGTGTGCGCCCCGCCCAGGTATTTTGAAGCAATGTCGAAGCAAAGACCAAGAGCCAATCTGTACAAGAGGTGAACCAAAGGGTACCCCAAAAAGCATCGTGGCACCCAAAACCCCAATAAAACGCCTCATCAAATCTTTGGATATCGCCCAATGGTTTTGTAGAATCAAGCTGTTGCTGCTACTTCTTGCTGACTTGCAACTTCTCCACCAGCTTCAGTCTCAGCCCAGGATCCCCAGAGCTCGCGCTTGGCCTTGATGCGGAGCGGGCCACCGATAGTGTTTCTGCCCTGCTCAACTTTGACGGCATCCTTTGTTGCCAGAACAAGTGTTTCAAAGAACATCTTGGTAGCATCGGCTTTCGATGTCTGCTTCTCTGGGCAAAGACTCTGGAACAGCACAGCCTTCTTCTGTGGAGTAGATGGTTCGGCAGCACCTGCGACGCCGAAACGCTCCCGCAACAAATGGACTGCATGCTTGGTACCCAAAGAAACAGGGCCACTGTCAGTTGGGTGGATGGTGTCATCCAAATCATCCAGTAGCAAACCTCCGTCCTCACTAGGCGCGCTTTCGTCGCCAGGGAACTGGATTTGGTCGTGCTGGAGAGTAGAATCGAGACCAATGCCTTCATCCAAGTTCTCATCTCCATCCTCACCAATGTCCAGAGCGGGAATACTCACAGCGTCGATGTCAACATCAGAAACGCCACTGTCGCGCTTGCGCTTGAGTTCGCCAGCCTGGCGCACCGTGTCGAAAGACAGCATGTCCCGGAGCTCAGGTGCCCATCCACGACCACGGCTCTGACCGAGCACGCTGGACACGAAATCACCATTTTTCTGCATCTGCATGAGCGTCAGGAGGACAGGGTCACGAGGCAAGAAGGAGGCAGGCTTGAGAATGTCCGAGTGCTCTTCCTGATGTTGCTTGATCGCGGATGAGCTCAGTTGAGTGTCGACATCGTGACCAATAATCTTGCGGCGCTTAGCGCGCTGGTTTTCTTGTGCAGCGCCTTCATCGTTAGCCTGGGCATCATCTGCTTGAGGGGTAGCGAAACGATCAACCGATTGTCGCGGGGTTTGCTCTCCAGCTTCGGATTCGGGCGGTGGAAGAGTCCGGTCGGCGCCGTCGAGGTCCATTGGGTCATCTTCATTGAGAAAGCGGTTAATGTCGTCGTTGGTGTCGTTGCCAATGTCCTTGTCCAGAGGAATATCATCGTCTCCCAGGTTCAGGTCGAGGTCGATGGCATTGAGCTTTCCGTCTTCACTGAACAAATCTTCCTCGACGGGCCGAGGGGCAGGGGCGTCTCGACCCATTTCAATGCTGAAGTCGTTGGCAAGAGGGGTATCGTCTTCACCGAGGTCTAGATCAAGTAAGGTGTGGTCTTCAAGACGCGCAGGTTCCTGAGATGCCAAGCGCTGGGTGTCTGGCAGGAGCTGGCTGCCAAAATCAAGGCCACCAGGATGCTTGTTTTCCGGTTCCAGGTTCAAAGACGGTAGCAAGAGGGAAGACGTGTCGAGGTTCATGAACAAATCTGATTCGGTAAGTACATCAGGCAAAGTAATACCGCCTGGCGGCAGGGCTACATTGCTCGGCAGATCATTGTTGTTTGTAAGTCGAAATGCCTGTGATAGTATTGTTAGCGCGTACAATCAGCAAGCAAAGAAAGAGACAATACCATTTTGATTTTCATCAATGCTTCATTGCAATCGTCCAGCAAGTAACGTGCTTTGCGGCTGTAGATTCTGACAACACCAAGTAAAAGCTGGCCGCTCAGACGAAGAGCCATGGGTGCTTGGCCCTGGTCAACAATGGCACTGACACTACTTTCGATATTTGATTGCAAAATATGGGATTTTGAAAGTTTGCGCTCGAGGTTGGCGGATAGCCAGACGCGAGCCAATGGCCCGGTCTTGGACAGGAGGGTCTCCGAGTAAAACATCGCGTACTAACAGATTCTAAATCTTGATTCCAATCGGCGTGTATCAAGAGGTGTTCGACGCAGAGAGAGAGATTCACGAAAAGGGCACCCGTAGGTCCCAGGGTTGATGACGCGCCTATCCAAACACTGGCCGGTCGCGCAACACGACCACGGTCGGGAGTCGGGTATCGAGAGTTGCCTAGCAGGTTTGCAGCAGCAAAACGCGCGAGAAGCCCGGGGCAAGGGCGATATAGACAGCTATGTGCAGCGTGGTGAAGCGGGTGGTGGTGGTGCAGAGAGTGTGGGAGAAAGAGCAAACAAGTCAAGATTCGGGAGGTTGCGAGGGGCGGGTCGCGTTGGGTTGTGGCCACAGGGAAAGCGCTCGCCCAGCCTCTTTTTTGCTGCGTCGCTCTTTCCCGGGGGGACGCCGATTGGCATGGGAATGCGTGGCTGGGGTCACGTGCACCGGGCCGTTGCCTGGCTGACTGGCCCGCCAAGCCGTGGTATGTAGTCATGTGACCTTCTGTGGGCCTTGCATTTCGGGTCTAGCGTTATGCACCGCCACAGCTCACGCGTATGCATCGCATTCGGCGCTCTTGTGGCTAGTGTGGCGGCTCCTGCCGTGCGTATGCGCCTGTGGTTTTGGGATCCCAACGTACGTGTTTAGTTTTTCGTTACAACTTGCCTCTCGCTTGTGCCCACCGCCTGCTTCGTGAGCGAACCGTGTTTATTAGCGCCTTCCTCGGCCTGTCTGTCTTGTTTTTGCTCTCGCTTGCCTCTCACGAAGACCGAATCCGGGCTTGTTTCTTCCGCGACTGATGACAACTTGCCTCTCCTGATTGCAAATTCTCCTGGCGGTATCAACGACGCTTCCTGGCTCGGCATGACCTTGTTTTTGCCGTGAATACAGCTCCGGGTGTCGTCCCAGAGTGCGAGAAATAGATGTAAATGTCGCCGTCATCGGATTCGGCACTGCCTCTACACAATGAGCTTACTTCCCGGTCTCCGTCGCCGTATCCTGAACAACAAGCCGTGAGAGCACAATCACCTTCGGTGGGTTTTATACTGTCCTTAATTTTTTTTTTCCTGCTGCAATTCTGACTATTTCATTGCAAGTCCGTTACCTCCACGTATGCGTTTCTCGAATCACAGCAGGTCGCCGACCGTCTCGGCACATCGTACACTAGTGGTCTGTCACCCTCCGAGGCGGAGATCCGATTACATCGAGATGGACCAAATGAATTGCCACGAGAAGATCCCGAGCCTCTGTGGCTGCGCTTTTTGAAACAGTTCAAGGAAACCTTGATCTTGCTCCTACTGGCATCTGCAGGGATATCTTTCTTCATGGGAAATTTCGACGATGCTGTCAGTATTACGCTTGCAGTGACTATCGTGGTGACGGTGGGCTTTATTCAGGAATATCGCTCGGAAAAGTCTCTGGAAGCATTGAACCGCTTGGTCCCTCATTACGCACATCTCATTCGTGATGTCGTCCCAACCAGTGCTGTGGAATATACAAACCAAGGGCTAGCTATCAACGACTTGGACCCCCAGAAATCACGCTCGGAATCGCCAGCCTCTATATCAAATGCCGTCAAATCCTCGAGTACAGTGCCCGCTGCACAGTTGGTCCCAGGAGATTTGGTCCTGTTTACTACCGGCGATCGCATCCCTGCCGATATTCGAATTACGTCCGCCGCAGACCTGTCGATTGACGAATCTAATCTTACTGGAGAGAATAAGCCCGTTTCCAAGTTCTCGGAAAAGTTGAACCCCGCCAAGGAAGCCTCGGAATCTCCTTTCTACGGTGCAGAGGGGACTACTAGCATTCGTCTAAGTGAGCAGCACAACATTGCTTTTATGGGAACTTTGGTACGGTCAGGCTACGGTCAGGGTATTGTGATTGCCACTGGAGCGAACACGGAATTCGGACGCATCTCTACGTCCCTGCAAGAGATCGAAAGCCCTAGAACACCACTTCAGTTATCGATGGATCGTCTGGGTCAAGAGCTGAGCTATGTTTCGTTCGGTGTGATTGGACTGATTGTCGTTATTGGGTTGATTCAAGGGCGACGATTGCTTGAAATGTTTACCATTGGCGTGTCACTTGCAGTTGCAGCTATCCCTGAAGGCCTTCCAATTATCGTCACTGTCACTCTCGCTTTGGGAGTGTTGCGCATGGCTACAAGGGGTGCTATTATGAGAAGGCTTCCCAGCGTGGAAACTTTGGGCTCAGTGAATGTTATTTGCAGTGACAAGACCGGAACCTTGACCATGAGCCATATGACAGTCACCAGGGTATGGCACTATGACTGTGACGAGCCGTTTGAAATCAAAGACGGCGGACCTCCAGCACCTGAGCCTGCACTGCAGAAGATTCTACGAATCGGAAATATTGCCAACAATGCTCGTCTGTCCCGGGCTCATGCCAATTCACCACCCAGCGCGTCTTCCGCCGCTGTACTTTCATCGACTCTCGACGGGTCTTCGGATCACGTCAAAAGCAGATGGGTTGGACAACCCACTGATGTTGCAGTCCTGGATCTTCTCGACGCGTTTGGCGAAGATGACATTCGGGATCAGCTCAGCGCGCGCGTGGCCGAGACACCATTTAGTTCCGAGAAAAAATGGATGGGTGTCATGATTGGCGGAACTTCCCCTGGGGACAACAACATGGCTTACATCAAGGGAGCTTTGGAAAAGGTCCTTGACAGGTGTGATACGTACTTGACCAAGGACGGTCGAGAAGTAATCTTGGATGAACCACGGCGGAGAATTGCCCGAGAAGCTGCGGAAAAAATGGCCTCTGAGGGACTTCGCGTTATAGCATTTGCAAGTGGGCCAGTCCGAGAGGGGGCACGATATAATCGAAGACTAGGAAGCCGGAGTGCTACACCATCTCCTAATATCGAACAATCGACTGCTGACGAACAGTTCAATGGTCTTGTGTTTGCAGGATTAGTCGGCATGAACGACCCACCTCGCAAGGGCGTCCAGAAAGCCATCCAGAGGCTTCTCACTGGCCGAGTCAGGGTGATGATGATTACAGGAGATGCAGAAACGACAGCGGTAGCAATTGCACGCCAGCTTGGTATCCTTGTTAATGACACGCCAGACGCTCGAGCAGTAATGCGAGGAGACCAGATCGACCACATGAGCACGACAGAACTGTCAGAAGCCATCGCTAGGACGACGATTTTTGCGCGGACCAGTCCTGATCACAAGCACAAGATTGTGCGCGCGCTGCAGGCCAGGGGAGACGTGGTGGCTATGACAGGAGATGGAGTTAATGACGCACCGGCCCTGAAAAAGGCCGACATTGGAATCGCAATGGGCCGGCTAGGCACAGATGTGGCCAAGGAAGCAGCAGACATGATTCTCACAGACGACAACTTTTCCACGATCCTGCAGGCCATCGAGCAAGGCAAGGGCATTTTCTACAACATCCAGAACTTTATTACCTTCCAACTCAGCACGAGCGTTGCGGCACTGGGCTTGGTGCTCTTAAGCACGATCATGGGCCTTCACAACCCGCTGAATGCGATGCAAATCCTCTGGATCAACATCATCATGGACGGACCACCAGCACAGTCACTGGGCGTTGAGCCCGTCGACCCTGCTGTGATGAACAGCCCGCCGCGACCCAAACACGCTCGCGTCCTCACCAAACCTCTGATCCAGCGTGTCCTCACGCAAGCAGCGCTCATCATGCTCGGCACGCTGATAATCTATGTGCACGAAATGGGCGACGCCGACGACGACCTGAACCCGGGCCACGTCTCGCGCGTGGTGACCAACCACGACACCACCATGACATTCACCTGCTTCGTCTTCTTCGACATGTTCAACGCGCTGACCTGCCGCAGCGATAGCAAATCCTTCCTCCGCGGTGAGATCTCGCTCCTGGGAAATAAAATGTTCAACTACGCCGTTTTTGGGTCGATTATTGGGCAACTAGGCGTTATTTACCTCCCCTTTTTACAATCGATTTTTCAAACCGAAGCGCTCAAATTGACCGACCTTCTCAAGTTGATCGTTTTGGCGAGCGCGGTATTTTGGGTCGATGAGGCAAGGAAGTATTATAGAATGTTGCAGCGGAGAAGAAGTCCCGGGCCGATGTATAGTCTCAACGTGTGATCCGTCCTTCCTAATCACCTTGGTTTTGGCTTTTTTGAGTTTTTGTTTTCGTTTTTTTTTGTTTTTTTTTTGTTTTTCCTTTTGAGTATTGAGCATTGAGTGTTGGTTGTGGTTGTGGTTTGTTCTCATGTATATGTAGTCTCCTTTTTTGATGAATAGTGATGAGTGAGGGTATTGAATGTCCATCCGGACATTCCATAATATTCAGTGTATGACCATACAATAAATAGAATAGTATTTGCATAAACTATTATTTATATATTCAAATCATTACTCCTACGTTTACACTTGAGGTTTGAGGTATAATTTCAGGAATTTGTATTGTATTGATAATTGCGTACTGCCAACAGCACGCAAACATGAGTTTTGAAATCCATTTCCATCTATCTCATTTTTTTATGTGCCTTGCAATAAAACAACAACAAAAACAAACACTAAACAAAAAAAGGGAAGAAAAAGAATCCCGACTCCAATCCGAAAAGAAAAAGAAAAAAAGTGCGCTGATTATGTCGTAGCGTGTTAGAAATACAGATAGAAAATATTTTTTTTTCAGCATCAAGCCGAAAGAGACAGAAATAAAAAAGAAAAGAAACTAGTCAGAAAGACTAGTTGGAGATGTCAAGGATTATAGAGGGATATCGGGATGCGAGGAAGTTGGTGTGTCGATGTAGGCGGAGAAAGGTGGTCGGGGTATAGCTCAAAGAACACGACGAAGAAAAAAAAAGTAACGCCCGTCAGAAAGTGAAAAAAATAGTTGATACAAGCAATCTAATTTATTCGGCTTTTTCGTCCTCGACCACAGGGGGTCCTTGGACAGGGGGGTGTTGCTCCGCGACTTGTCGCGGTGCCGGCGGGATGCCATTGCTGGGGGGATCGTTGGCCTCGATGATCTCCTCGCTGCGCTTGTCCTCGGGCGTGGCGGCCTCGAGCATGGTGCTGTGTGCCTCGATGCCGTACCGGTCGGCGTGCGGAATTTCATGGCCGTCGGCGAGTTGGGCTGCCTTTTGCGGAGTCCAGGCGAGGTAGTCTCTTCGCACTTCAACGTAGTCGTAGGCAAACTCTCCTAGCTGGTCGTCGTCCATGCCGAGCAGCTCGGCTTCCTCGGAGGCTCGCAGTTTCAGACCAGGCGTGATGTTGATCAGATAGGCGATGATCGCCGAGACGACAAAGGCGTATCCGCAGGCGGCGACGATGTATGCGATCTGGATATAGAGCTGGCGGTAGTTGTGGTCAATCCAGCCGCCTTGCAGCGTTCCCGTTGTGGTGTTTTCCGAGCCAACGTTGACACCGTCCAATCCAATAATTGCGTTCGAGGCAAACAGAGCATTGGCAAGGAGACCGACGATGCCGGCGACGCCGTGTTCAGCAAACACATCCATAGAGTCGTCGATTTTGATCCAGTACTTGACTATAAGGAATTAGTCTCAGTCTACCATAGCAGGTGATTTCAATTTGACAAACCTTTGGTTGCATAGTTGCATACGATGCCAGTGACTACTCCCAAGACGACACTTCCCCACGGGGTGATGAAACCTGAAGCAGGAGTGGCAGCCACCAGTCCAGAGATAGTGCCAGAGCACCAGCCGACCATCGACCACTTCCTTGCCAGTCGCCAATCCAGGAGAACCCAGGCAATGGCGGCAAAGGTGGCAGCAATGTTGGAATTCCAGCACGCCATGGTGGCACGTAGGTTGGCGCCAAAAGCAGAGCCACCGTTGAATCCTAGCCAGCCAAACCACAGGAAAACCGTTCCGAGCAAGATGAGAGACACGTTGTGAGGGCGGAAGTTGAGCATCATTCGTTCCTGGCGACGACCAAGGACCATGGAGTAAGCAAGCGCAGAAAGACCAGAACCGATCTCGACAGGGCCACCACCGGCGTAGTCCATCACGCCATAGGCGTAACCCCAGCCGTTAACGTTCCACGCCCAGCAGGCCAGCGGACAGTACACGATTGTAGCCCAGATGAAGGTAAATACCATGGCGGGTAGTAGGCGGCCTCGTTCGGCAACGGCGCCCATGACGATAGCAGCGGTGACGGCACAGAATTGCATCTGACAAGTTAGTTTTTAGCAGGAGAAAAAAAAAGGGAAGCGGTCTGGCTTACCTGGTAAAAAGCATACAGCAGCTCTGGCACGAGTGGTGAACCCGGGCTGGGTGCACCAAGAGTGTTCATCAAACCAAAGTGGTGCAAGTTCCCAATAAAACCGTTGGTCGCGGTAGGCGAAAAGGCCAATGAATAACCCCAAAAATACCACTGGAAGGTGACGACAGACATCGAGCCCATACAAGCCCAGATCATGCTAAGGGCAGACTTGCGGCGAGCAAGACCGGAGTAGAGAAAACCGAGACCGGGCACCATGACCAAGACCATTGCCGAGGCCACGATGATGTAGGCCTGGTCACCGGATTGGTACCATTTGTTCAAGTTTTCGGTGTCTAACAAAAGTCAGCAAAGTGAAAATTTCATCGAAATGTGCAGACTGACATGAATCACCGCCCAGTTCTGAATTGGTGGCCAGGGAGTAATCTGCAGGGGCACCGGTCCAGTTGTATGAGGCATATCCGGGGGCGTAGGGCGCTTGGCCAGTAGATGACGCCATGCTTGTTTTTATCGCTGAGGCCGCTGGGAAACAGTGATGAAGTCGAAAAGGCGAGGCTCAGTGCTGGTCAACAGCTGCTTGAAAAAAGTAAAGAAAAAACCCCGACGCCGACAATTATTTCTTCGTCTTCTTCTCCAATCGCTGGAGAGAGAATAATAGCGACACGAGAATCACGGAGCGACGAGGCGTACGTATATATTTTTCTGGAAAGGGCCAGCCGGAGTGGGTCTGGTTTCGGAAGGCAGAGGATAGCTGTCGTGGGGATGATTCTAATTGCGATTTGTGATTTGAATTTGCAATGGTAATGGCAATGATTAATGGGTCGATCAAGATAGACAAGACTTTTAGGGCGCGCTAGCTGACGGTGGATCGCGTGTTCATAGGTCCGGAGGGAGTGGGCGGCGAGTAATAGTCAGGACGTGGGTACTGCGGCTATGCAAGTGCAAGAGCCAAGAGGAGGATTCCTATTCTCCTTCGTCTGGCGAGCGTCTGGCCGAACAACGGAATTGTGCAGGCGAGCTGAGCTGAGCTGAAGAGTCAGCGACGGATGGCGAGAGGAACGGAAAGGGAGAAAATGGGAGGAGGAAAAGAGAAAGGAAAGCGCAGGGACAATACCAGGGAGCGCACGGGCTGATTGCGCACCAGCAGGCGAGATATCAGCCAACACTCAGACTATTAGATTCCGTGTGATAGTCTGAGAAAGAGAAATAGCCCAGGCAGAGAGACAGGAAGAAGAAGAATAATAATAATATCATATCAAGTCTGGAGAAGCGTCATCCGGAGTCGAGCCCGACCGGGGCCCAGGCGGCCGTGGCAACTATGACCATTGCCTTCTGAAGACAGAGTCGGAGGGCCATTGGATCTGGGCGATCGCCCGCCCAATTGGCCGTCATTGTCATACGTACTTGTTATTAGTACGTGGTATCAGGCCACGGAAAAAGCAAGAAAAGCAAGAACAACAAGAATAAAACGCTCGCCGCGCTTAGCGGGCACTCGCTCTACTTATATTCTTACAGATACCTATATACATAGATTATAGACTACACACCTGATAAGAGGCTATCTCGACTCGAGCACGCCTCCAGCCGTTATCTCAGATACTTCGTTACTGATTCTCGACGAGATCCGTCTGCGCGACTGCCGTCTTCACCGCAGTACAGTCTGCAGCATTCTGCTGGTCGTCCCAAAAAGGTCTGAGACCCGGGCTGCTGATTGGCCAGAGATAAAGATGAACGGCCCTGCTCGCCACGCCCCACTCGCGGTGGGGCCGCCTGCAGCCTTAGTGGCTGCCGCTTTCGGCATGGATCCCTTGTCAACCATGCCTGGCGGACAGCCTGTGATTGGCTGCAGATAAGGCTTTTCGGTGGCAGTGCGCTGATTGGCTGGATCTGCGTTTTCTGGAGATTCTCCGCTTTCCCCCGTTTCGCACGCTCCCTGTCACGTGACGCGCTTCCTGTTTTGCCCGGTGCCAGCAGCGACATCGGCCGATATTGCCGCGCTTGTTTTGGGAAGTATACACATGATGTAACTCGAGTGTAGTTAGTAGCAGTCGCACAGGCGAACCGGTATACAGAGTACGAGTACGAGTACGAGCACAGAGCACATGTGTCTGTACCATGTGCCACCTGTCAGTGCTGAGTGCAACCGGGCATGGTAACTCTAAGGTGACTTCATAGAAACGCATAGCTGATCGTCTTGTATGCAATATAGTATGTAGATGTAGATGTAGATGTAGATGTAGATATGCAATATCGTATGTAAATGTAGATGCAGGTGCAAATGCAGATGAGATGTAGACTACCGCACCATCGCCCGCGCGCGCGTGCGCTCCTCCGCATTGAGCTTGTCCACGACCTCCACCGCCTCGCCAGCGCCAACCACTTCGTCCCACTCGTCCTCGTCCATCGCCATCACCATCGTCAGTTGCACGCAGCGCGCAAACGTGTCGCGGTGCCGGTACCGCACCGGCGCGCCCTGGTTGCTGCCCACCTCGATCACCACGTTGACAATCCCCGCGACGTCTCGCTCCAGCCGCGTCGCTCCCAGAGGGTTGACGCGTCCGTGATACGACCACAGACGCTTCTCCAGCAGTCGTGCCAGATATGCCACCGTCACCGTGAGCAGCCGGTCAAACGCCGCCGCCGTAAGGATGCGTGAGATGGGCAGCAGTAGTTCGGCCCACGCGGCTGCAAACCGCGGCCGTACCAGCTCGGCCCGGCTGCTTTCTTCGTCCTCTTCCTCCTCGTCCGCGTCGTACGACTGGTATGTGCTGGTGGGATCGTCTGCGCTTTGTGGCTGGTACTCAATGTCCCGGAAGGCGTCTGCAAGAATCGGCCGTAGACGATTCTTGATCACGTTGTTGAACACCACCTGAATCGCGTTCGATACCAATTCATTGGCCTTGGCCTCAAACGATGCCGACAGCGACTGCAGTGCCTGGCTAACAACAGTAGCGTCATCTGCCAGAGGGAACAACGACTCTAGTCCGCCCGTTTCGTCCGCTCCGCCGGACTTGCCGCGGTCAACATGCCCACGCACAATTCGTCGGATATAATCAACGGCAACATCTAGGTTGTTGATCAATACGAGAAAGGCAACTACCGTTTGCTCCGGTGGCTGCGTGCCCTGAACCGGCGGCTTTATGTAGTATTCGTCTCGCATCTTTCGCTGCACCATTCCAATGAAATCCGTCCCCAGTATCCGCGAAACTGTCGGCACGACATTAGTAACCACCTGCACCTGAGCCGTGGCGATCGATTGCTGCAGAACTTTGTTGACAATGTACATGATATCATCAACCGCCGAGGTGATGTGTGGCGGCTCGGAATTGAGAGGCCGGTGGACATTCAATGTCAGCCCCGAAGGCAGCTCGTCCAGTTGAAACGCTTTCTCCACAGACCGACGGAAGAAGAACATGGTCATTGAGTTAAAAGGCGCTATCAATCTGTCTTTGATCTTCCTGGCCAAAGAAGATGTCACCAAAAATTCTGGGAGGACCAGAGGGGCTTCTGTATTCTCTGCTTCTTCCGGGGGCTAATTGTGTCAATATAGCTACATATGTATAAGACGTGAGCCTAGACTTACTGCGCAGCTGTCGGCTAAAAATCGAGTGTAAAGAGACCATCGTCCCAGCATGACAGCCAGTTCATTGAGAATGCCATCAACTTCTTTCATATCGACTCCCTCGTCTTCAGTGGCTGTGCCGTCTCTGTTTGCTGGCGACCCTGTTCTGGGCGTGCCTGCTGACCGCTGTGTTGGTAGAAAACTCTGGACCAAGAATGTAAAAGCATAAGACTTGATATCGGTCAGCTTGCGATCGACGTTTTTCTCGTCGCTCCATGTGTCAATAATGATTCCACCCTGGACGTCAGCTTCAACTTGTAGCCTCTCAATCACTCGTGTCATTTTTCCAGACCCATAGTGGCGCTCCACCAGGGCACCATGTCCATCGACAATCTGGGCAATGTGCTCAAACAGTTTCGTAAGCGCCGTTGCGTAGAAATAACCTTCCTTGCCTTGCATGTTTTCCGGACCCGTGCTTAGATTGGACCTTGCCCTCGAGGCCACCCCTTGACAGACATATCGGCCGTACACATCCAAACCGACTTCAGACCGGCCAATGAGAGGAAACAGTTTGAAAAACCGGGTTATCTTGGAGCCATTGGTCTCCTTGACAGCCTTGTCGAACTCGCGGAGAAATAGACCACAAAGCGACTCCGAGGCACTGTTCAACGTCACGTTCGGCGGGTCGGGTACCTCTGCGGTAGGCACAATCTGAGCAGCAAAGGCGCCATGAACTACTTCCGGTGGGATTTTGGATGCGCGGTTCAGATAGCTGGCAGCCGTCTCCCAGTCTTGCGGCCCTTCCATTGACCCCGTCACACCCAGCACGCATGCCTTCAGCTCGGCTACTTGCTCGACCACCTCCAGGGTCGCCTTGACTCGGGCCTGTTCCAGGTCTAGTCGTCGCACCGCGCTCGAAAGACGGCTGGCCGTGGCGGAAGCGCCCGAGAGCATGCCATTGCTGATATTCCGCGTTGTTGTGGCTTGCGAGCCCAGATGGGCACGCAGTAGATCCAGGCGTCCGAGTTCTCGCGAGAAGTCCTGCTGCGAGGCTACCAGGGCGTCCAGTCGGGCCGTCACCGCGGCTTCCTGGTCGTGCAGGTGCGACAGCGTTGCTTTGATTTCCGACACGGAGCTTGCATTGAAGATGTCTGGCAATGGTGAGACCTCATGATGGCCGTTGGTGTCTCCGACGATGCCGTTGGCTGTGGACATGTCTTTTTCGTTGTTTTGGCTGCGGGGAGATGTTGACAGATGCACACTGCGTCGGTGTTTCTGTCAGGGGCAGAATAGCCCGCCCCACCGGCATGCGGCTGTCCCATTGGCCAGAATGCGGGCGGTCAGCCAGAAATTACCTGCAGCACAGTCTTCACAAACGAAATTCGCACGACGGACAATCATTTCCTTAATAATCGAGGTAAAAGAGCCTCGATTTCTTTAAGACTACTTATAAACTGACACGTACAGCGGGCAATTCTGGAGCCTGCAGGCCAGCCCTGAGCCACTGCGCGTTACTGCATCGGGACTGGTTCGCGGATTGACATTATCTGCCTGGAGCTGGCAAATCGTCATAAATATTGCAGACCCTCTGATGCATAAATATCGGCCAGGGACGTTGAAGAATAACCATCTATTTTTAACAGAAAAAACCCCCTCCGACCAAGGCTCTTGTATCCAAAATAGGCCGCTATCACAAACTGCAGCGCTCGCATCCCAAGAGGAGCCGCAGGCGGGGCACAAGCAAAATGGGCAACGAAGCTTCCACGCCCGTAGACGAAAACACTCGTCCGTCAACGCTGAAGCGGCGAGACCTGGAGTCGGTGGCCAACTATATCCTCAAGAAAAATGCTCGACGCATTGTGGTGATGGTGAGAAAAGAAACACTTCCTTCATCCTACTTTATATACTGAACTACATTTGCAGACCGGGGCCGGTATTAGCACGTCGGCGGGCATACCAGACTTCAGATCGCCAGACACGGGAATCTACTCCAATCTCGCCCATCTGGACCTCCCAGATCCCGAAGCGGTGTTTAGCATCAACTTCTTCCGCGAGAATCCCGTTCCTTTTTACACACTGGCCAGGGAGCTTTATCCGGGCCGGTATCGACCAACCATTGCCCACTCGTTTATCACGCTGTTGCATAGGAAAGGCCGGCTGTTGAAACTATTTACACAGAACATTGATTGTTTAGAGCGCGCCGCCGGTGTCCCGGGAGACAAGATCATCGAGGCTCACGGAAGCTTTGCCTCGCAGCACTGCATCGACTGCAAGAGCGAATATCCAGATGATCTTATCCGACAAGCCGTCGACAAGGGCGAGGTCCCCCACTGTCTGACACCGCAGTGCAACGGGCTTGTCAAGCCCGACATTGTCTTCTTCGGCGAGGCCCTTCCCTCGGATTTCTTCACCAGTCGCGAGCTCCCCGCCGAGGCCGATTTGTGTATCGTCATGGGCACCAGTCTCACGGTCCAGCCGTTTGCCAGTCTGCCAAGCTTCTGCCGCGACGAGACGCCTCGCTTGCTCATCAACATGGAACGGGTTGGGGGTCTGGGATCCCGCGCTGACGACGTGCTTCTCCTGGGAGACTGTGATGCCGGAGTCCGCAAATTGGCGCAGGCGCTGGGCTGGCTGGAAGAACTAGAAGCGCTCTGGGAAGAGACAAATCCAGATAAAGAGGCTAGAGATAGGGAAACAGCACCAAAGAAAACCCGTGACGAACAGTTGCACGACGAGGTCGACCGTCTCACCGCCGACATTGACCGTGCGCTGCATTTGTCGAGCAGCCACCAGGACCGCGTGCGCGGGCACCTGGCCAAGGAGGACGACAGCAAAAAGCAGCCTACAGGCGAGCAAGATGACAAAACTCTTCGGTCAACTGCAGGGGGCAGCGAGCAAGGCGGACTGGCTCATGTATATCCGCATCTGCACAAAAAATCGACGTTGTGATATAGACTAGATTTTGTTTTGATGTTTGTTCATAGGTACACATAATAGCCTAGATAGGTCGCCCAATGGCAATTGTTGTCTATAAAAACTCTGATTTTTGATGCATCTCGCGCGTCGAGGCGGTGTGCGGGGAAGAACGTGAAGCTCTACTCTCTCACCGGAGTGCGTGAGCCCGAAGCCTGGCCTGGCTCTCGCCTCCCCCACCGCCGCCCCACACCTGTCCTGCCTTGCTGGGTTGTCTCTCTCTGCGTCTCGTGTTTCTCTTCTCTTCTCTTCTCGTCGTGTTCCTCTCGCTCTGCAGACTCGCTCCGAGATCTACTTCGTCTTTTTTTGTTTGTGTAAATCCGCCTTGTCGCTGAACCGCCATCATGGTTGGAATTGGTCCCCGGCGCAAGCCCTCCCGCAAGGGTAAGTAGCTGCCCCTCACTGGCTGTCCGGTCGATGCTCCATTGATGAGGCTGAAGAATTCGTGCCGCCACAGGTTCTATGACCGATATCCCCAAGAGTCTGTTGGACCAGATCAAGGAGTTTGAAGATGTCTTCACCGTCGACCGCCAGAAGCTCAAGGAGGTCGTGGCTGTCTTTATCAAGGAGCTGGAGAAAGGTAACCCCCAATTCTATTGCTCTGTGTATCTCCTCTTATCATACTAATTTTTATTTGTTAGGTTTGAGTGTCGAAGGCGGCAACATTGTAAGTTCCGCGCCCGCCGAACAAGAAGCGACCAGCCATTGACTGTCGTCCAGCCGATGAACGTGACTTGGGTGTTTGGATTCCCCAACGGTGACGAAAAGGGTACCTTCCTGGCCCTTGACATGGGCGGTACCAACCTGCGTGTGTGTGAAATCGAGTTGACCGAGGAGCGCGGAGAGTTTGACATCACCCAATCGAAATACCGTATCCCCGAAGAGCTGAAAACGGGCACCGCCGAGGAACTGTGGGAGTACATTGCCGACTGTCTGCAGCAATTCATCGAGTATCACCACGAAAACGAAGAGCTGACCAGCCTCCCTCTGGGCTTCACCTTTTCTTATCCCGCTACCCAGGAATATATTGATCACGGTGTCCTGCAACGATGGACCAAGGGGTTCGACATTGAAGGCGTCGAGGGCCAGGATGTCGTTCCACCGTTCGAGGAAGTTTTGAGAAAGAGGGTATACATGATTCGTCCAGTGTAGCTAAAATTATCATCACCGCTGACATGATCTAGGGCCTCCCCATCAAAACCACCGCATTGATCAACGATACCACCGGAACACTGATTGCCTCTGCGTACACCGACTCGGAGATGAAGATTGGATGCATCTTCGGCACTGGCGTCAATGCCGCGTATATGGAAGATGCCGGCTCCGTCCCCAAGATTGCACACCTTAACCTGCCACCTGACACCCCCATTGCCATCAACTGCGAATACGGCGCGTTTGACAACGAGCACGTCGTGCTCCCACGCACAAAGTACGACATCGTCATTGACCGGGACTCGCCTCGGCCGGGCCAACAAGCTTTCGAGAAGATGACCGCCGGGTTGTACCTGGGTGAAATTTATCGACTAGCCCTTTTGGATGTCTTTGAGACCAAGCCCGGTCTGATTTGTGAAAATCAAGACATTTCTAAATTGCGGAAGCCTTACTCGCTCGACGCCTCTTTCCTGTCCGCCATTGAAGAGGATCCTTTTGAGAACCTGCAAGAGACCCAGGAGCTCTTTGAGCGCGTCCTGAGCCTCAAGTTAGTCAAGCCCGAGCTCGAAATGTGCCGTCGACTAGCCGAGCTCATCGGCACGCGGGCAGCTCGTCTGTCTGCGTGCGGTGTCGCTGCCATTTGCACAAAGAAGAATATTGAGCGATGCCACGTTGGTGCAGACGGCTCTGTGTTTACCAAATACCCACACTTCAAGGCTCGTGGCGCCCAGGCCTTGCGTGAGATCCTCGACTGGGCCGACAACGAAAAGGACAAGGTTGTGATCATGCCTGCCGAAGACGGTTCTGGTGTTGGCGCGGCCTTGATTGCGGCCTTGACATTGAAGCGCGTCAAGGAGGGCAATGTCTGCGGTATCCGCGACAAGAACTCGATGTTGACGCTGGTCTGATCTAGGTAGTTGTTAGTAACTAGGTTGAAAGAACATAACACATGTACGTAGATAGACCAGGAGAAAACTTAATGTCAATTATGAATGATTTATTGTATTTTATATTCTATTTGCATTTGATATTCATTAGCGCCTTTCCGCTGCTGATCTAGAAGCAGCTCATACAACAGACTTACTGTTTGACTAATCCCTCAACAGTAATTGGTGATATCCGGACAAGACAGCGAACGTGAGTCCAACGGACAATGAGCCGAGGTCCACCACGGCTATGGCTTCCCCGCGTTTTGGAGCTCCGTCTCCGTGCTGCCCCAACACTATTTTGACCCTTGACATTTAATGCAGCTAGCCAGCCCTTCAATCCATCTTGTTTTTTGTTTTTTATAGAGTGATAAAAACTTCATAATCCAACATGGCCGACCAAATCCACAGTCAGCCTCCATCCTCGCAATACTACCTCCTCTCCTACCCAGCTCCACACGTGCTACTCGTCACCATCAACCGCGAAAAACACCGCAATGCACTCAACTACCAAGCCCACTGGGACGCCGACGCCATCTTCCGCTGGTTCGACAAGGAACCGTCCCTCCGCGTCGCCGTCGTTACAGGAAAGGGTTCCAAGGCATTTTGTGCGGGCCAGGACTTGATTGAGCAAGGTTCGCGCGCGAGTGCCGCTGCAGAGGGCGATCAAAACAAGCAAAGGGGTTTGTCGCATCCACCAGGTGGGTTTATGGGGTTGAGTCGAAGGAGGGGGAAGAAACCTGTGATTGCGGCGGTGAATGGGTTTGCGTTGGGTGGTGGGTTTGAGATTTGTTTGAACTGGTCAGTCTTGTTTTTGTTAAAGGAAGCAAAAGAGAAAAAAAAAAGCTAACAAAAGTAGTGATATGATCGTGGCATCCCCAGCGGCAACGTTCGGTCTGCCCGAGGCCCAAGTCGGCCTGTACGCTGCGGCCGGCGGTCTCGCGCGCATCACGCGCATCTGTGGACTGCAGATTGCATCCGAAATTGCCATGGCCAACCGAAAACTCACGGCGGAAGAGGCACACCGGTACCTGCTCGTCAACAGGATCAGCAAAACCTACGAATCCGTGGTCGACGAGGCGGTCGAGCTAGCCCTCAAGATCTCAAATCTGTCACCGGATTCGGTTATTGTGACGAGACATGGTATCAGAGAGGCATGGGAGAATCCGAGCGTCGAGGGAGCGACCATCAGGACGCAGCAGGAGTATTTGGAGAAGCTTATCGAGGGGGAGAATTTTGCTATTGGCGTGAATGCGTTTGCGAGCAAGACAAAGCCGCAGTGGGTGCCGTCAAAGCTGTGAGGGTTTATATTGGTAGATGTCAAGCGATCTATAAGTTTATTGAACGGGATATTTGAATATAATGTCCACAAGTGCCATTTTTCTTTATAGATTATTTTGATGGTTGATTCGTACATATATATGTACTAGCAGGTAGTAGCAATAATTCGATATAATCTCATACAAGTAGCACTATGCTAGCTTTATGTTAATTGGTATGATCAGTCTACAAAAAACTCAAAAACACTCGCAACAATATCCTCCGGCCGTTCTTCTGGAATGTAATGTCCCGAATCCAACGCTCTTCCCTCCACTGTCGACGTAGACACCTTTTCCCATTCAGCCACAGCGTCAAAACACTTCTCAATAACGCCATGCGCTCCCCAAAACACTCGCAACGGACACTGTATATGCCTGCCTTGCTCAATATCCTGAGCTGCCTCTTCCATATCAACGGTTATCGACGCCCGATAGTCTTCGCACATGGCATGCACCGTCTGGAAATCCTTTAAATTGTTCTCATACTCTGCCAGACACTCGGCCGTAAACGGCTCAAGCCCGGCATGTCGCCCGCCCATAGATCCTTGAATCCAGGCCTGCGGGTTGCCAGTGATCATGTTCTCTGGCAAAGGTGCGCTCTGCACGAGAAAAAACCAGTGGAAATACGTCTTTGCGAAGACGAAGTCGGTTTGCGTGTACATTGCCAGCGTCGGGCATATATCCAGGAATATCGCTTTCTTGACTCGTGCTGGATAATCAACGCAAAGCCGGTGAGCCACTCGCGCACCTCTGTCGTGCGCACATATATAGAATGATGCATTGTCGTTATTATTATTATTTTCATCATCAGAGTTTCTAGGGCACAGCTCGTCCATAACCCGCAGCGCGTCTCGCGCCATTGCCTTTTTCCCATATCGCACATGCCCCTCCCCGCCGTCTGGTTTGGACGACCGGCCGTATCCTCGCAGGTCCATTGCTACGACAAAGTACCTTTGCGCGAGCTCGTCGGCGATCCGGTGCCAGATGTGATGCGTCTGAGGGAATCCATGAAGCAGAAGCACAGCCGGGCCAGAACCGCCGTGGACGCCGTGGATGGTGACGTCGGGCTCGACGGGGATATCGAAGGGGGTGAAATTGTTAAACATGGTTGATTTCTTGTGGGGGGTTTTCTTTTCTATTTTTGCATGTTGGTTTTTTTTCTTTTGTTGCTTGTGCTCTATTTAAATAAATGATCTTCACTATCCCAGCGGCGTAGGTATGTGGTGGATACCGGCAGAAAGTTCACCCTCGGTACTTGCCGGATTTGGCAATATTCTTCATGTTAGTCTAGTTAGGGTTAATTTGAACGTTTTTCAAGTCATAGTTGACCATAGTAATAAAACAATTTGTGTTGCACTCTTTGGGAATTATGCAAAGATTCTGTTGTTTATCTAACAAATGATCTATGTGGCTGCAATTATGAGTCAACCGGTAATCAGTCTACTATAGATGAACACAAGTACCCGATTACAAACTGGGAGGTTTAGAAGAAGAAATTTCCTCATTGGAAGACCGCGTAGGGCTACTTTGACTCATACCATCTGATTCATATTCTATGATTCACACTCGAGGCCATACTCTGAGTCGTATTGTTCATTTCACTAAGATTATATTATCTGATTCAGTCTCTGATTCATACTTTGAGTCATACATTCTTATTTAAATATGACTATGCTCTCTGTTTTATGATTCTCTCCTTTTTCCTCCTCCCAACCTCTGAAAAGCAAACTGTCTTGTTCCTTTGGAAAGCCCCCAAAGTTGACAAACCAAGTACCATCTCAGCAAAATGGACAAGCTGCCGAATGAAACTCTGCTTTCGATATTCGGCCATGTACGTTATCGTTCACCTCTTCGTTTCTTGAGTCACTTGCTCACATCTCACAGGTCAATGATATGTCGCCCGAGACCATGCACCAACTAGCGAAAGTAAACCACAAGTCTAGAGGTGCTGCAAATGCCATCATTTACCGAGACAAAGACATCCAAGTTTACTCTCGTGAAGCACTACACAAAGAATCAGACAAACTTCAACGGAATCTAGACTTTTTGCACAATGTTCAATACCTCAAAATATGGGGCTATATGCTCGAAGAATCCGAAGAGAAGAACTTGAAATCCAAGGCAATACCTAGCGGTCTTGAAAGACAGCACGAAGCTGAGTTTTACTCCATTCTTGATATGCCACTTATTGGGTCGGATAAAGAACCCGAGAATGATTGGAAACCTCTCGTTTCGTTGATTCGAAAATGCGAAAATCTCAAGGATCTTGTTTGGGCCTGTGAAAATCAGCTTCCGCAGTGTCTGTTGGAGGTCATGGAGGATACACATCCAAATTGCCGACTACACTTGCGCATATTCGATTTTAAAAGCCTAAAACCTCCTGGCTTCGTCGATGCCTACGAGCGAAAACTCATTAAGTCACCTCTTTTGTACAGTATGAGTGCGAGACTGCATGGCTACGACATTTTCGATGCCTTTTATGAAGCTGTTAGAGCAGCTCCAAATCTTAAACATGTTAGCATTATGACTTACGCCGTTGATAAAGACTTCGCTACGGACTCGAGTGATGCAGACCCGGAAACCAATAAAAACTGGTGTGAAGGATTCGACCCAGCTTTGAATGACTTAGGAAAAAGGTCTCTTTCTTCACTGATGCTGATATTTAATATGGGGGAGGTGATGCTAAATGATCTATTGAAATGGTCAGATTGCACCGAGCTGTCCAAGATACGCTTCTTGACGCTTGAAAGTGTGACTGACCCCGGGGTTTTGACTTATCTTAAACGGGAGGTCGATTTTGCATCTCTTAAAGATGCTCGATATCGGTTTACATCAGTACGAATCTAACGATGAAAAACTAGAATCATTACTTGCTGCAGCGGAATCGCTTTTTAGACATCTGAAGCCCCTGGAAGATATTCATCTGTCAGGTATTCTGTCGCCTTCTTTACTTGAAGCGGTCTTCCAAATACACGGTCCGACATTACGCAACCTTTCCTTGCTCCCTGAATTTTTTCAGCAAGTGATAGGTCCAAAACAAATCCAGGACATTGAGTCTTTTTGTCCTAAGTTGGTCCATCTGGAGATTGGTATTAACCTCCAGACTTGTTTCCTTAACGGCTGCAATCTTTCTAGTTTCTGTCCAAATCTAAGCAATCTCCGAGAAATCATATTGGTTACTGTTCTCTTCCCGGAATACGTTGAAGAAAGCTCCCATGAGAAATCTTCTAGTGACAAAGGGAAAAGTCCAACTCCATCGGAGCGTTTGGCTGAGAAACTCTTGACAGTGGCACGCAAAGAGAAAAAGGGAGACCTTCTGGATACACTTCATGTGATGACGGACCAACCAGGGCTTTATGTAAATCATTCCAACTTTCTTCATATTCAGTCGAGCTAACGTGCAAAAGAACTCAGTTTCAATAAGGAGCTCAGGAACTGGCGAATTTACATGCTCGGAACCGAAAGTGAAATATTCGCGTTCACCGAATTGCAGAACATATGAATATATGTTTCGCGCACTCCCGAAAGCCTACTTTCCTTTTTGAATGGCCTCAAGTGCTGGATTGTACTGTTACATGTATTGACTATGCATGTACAGGGACTGACCAACCTGTCAAATGGATTTTGGTCAGTGGCTAACATGTTGAGAACGTGTAACTGTGCATTTCCAGAGAAATCCATGTACATACATCATTGATGTATAACCCCCCTCCCCCAACCCCAGTTTATTCCCAACCCCAGTTCATGCAGCGTTGTGGAGTTTTCGGCTATACTTTTCTGCATCGGCTGAAAGATGAAGCGACGACCTGGACAGCTTGATTTCCCTTAAATGTGCCTACCCCATTCGATAAATACTCCCCTTAAGATAGATTTAAAATCTAAAATATTTTACACTTTAACCATCATTGATAAGACTTGGAGGCAAAAAAAAGTATTGTATAGAAACAACATGCCCAAATACAACATCGCCTCGATTCCCGCCGACGGCATTGGCATTGAAGTCGTCGCGGCCACAATCAAAGTAATCGATCATCTGGCGCAAACGCTCAAGACGTTTGAAATCGAGTTTACGCATTTCCCATGGGGTTCGGATTATTACAAAAAAGAGGGCAAGTACCTGCCAGACAATGTTTTGGATGTGTTGCGGAAATATGATGCGTGTTTGTTTGGCGCCGTCGGTGCACCGGGTGCGTTTGCTATCTACACTTTTTTTTTTCGTATGAAGTGGAAATGCTAAAGTATCTTTAGATGTCCCCGATCACATCTCGCTTTGGGGCCTCCTCCTCGCCCTCCGAGGCCCCATGCAGCTATACGCAAACGTCCGCCCCGTGCGGCCATTCCCCGGTGCTCGACCACGCCTCGCCGAGTCCAAACCCTCAGACATTGACTGGGTCCTGGTGCGCGAGAACTCTGAAGGCGAGTACGCCGGCCAGGGCGGACGCAGCCACCTGAACCAGCCCTGGGAAACAGCCACCGAGGTCGCCATCTTCACGCGCATCGGCATCGAGCGCATCATGCGATTCGCCTTTGAAACGGCGCGCTCGCGCCCACGCAAGCTGCTCACTGTTGTCACCAAGAGCAACTCGATGCGCAACGGCATGGTGCTCTGGGACGAGATCGCGCGCGAGGTTGCCGCGGACTACCCAGACGTGCAGTGGGACAAGATGCTGGTTGACGCGATGACGGTGCGCATGGTGGTCAAGCCCGAATCGCTCGACACCATCGTGGGCACAAACCTGCACATGGATATCCTGTCAGACCTGGCCGCGGCGCTGGCGGGCTCGATTGGCGTGGCGCCCTCGAGTAACCTAGATCCAACGCGCAAGAATCCGTCCATCTTTGAGCCGGTGCATGGAAGTGCCTTTGATATCACGGGCAAGGGTATTGCGAATCCCGTTGCGACGATCTGGTCGGCTGCAGAGATGTTGCGCTGGATTGGAGAGCCGTCAGCGGCCGATACCCTCATGAAAGCTCTTGAAGAAGTATGCAGGAAGGGCGTGTTGACTCCTGATCTGGGTGGTACAGCAACCACAAACTCGGTGGCTGCGGCTGTCTGCGAAGAGATTGAAGTTATTGCTGCGACGAAATAAGACAAGAACGTGTATACCATTTAGACTATCATGAATATTGGGTCCTATTTACTTATATACTTGCTCATCGAATGTTTAGTGTATAGATGGCATCACTCGTTCACAGGTCCTTGGGTTTAAACGGACGGCTGCTCCTTTTCAACGTATCCCGGGCCGACTTCTTGGGCGGGTTGGGTGCGTTGGTTGTGGTGTTGTATGTGGCATCCGGGTCCAGCACCTTCCACTGTATGGTTCCGTTGCCCTGTCTGTAGGTACTCTTCAAGGGGCCATCTGTCTTGTATCCTGGGTGAACTTCCCACTTGCCAGTGGCAACGTCACGGCCACCAATCACGCGCTCAAACATCGAGAGAGCAAGCAGAGGTTGGTAAAAGGGAACTTCGTGGCCACTTTCATACACCCGCACAAATGCAAAGCGTCCTGCCTGGCGCACTTGTCCGTGCACAACATCGTCATCCGTAGTGATGTTGGTATAGCCAGCGGTGCTAAAGTGCGGGGCGCCCACTGCGAGAGACACGGCTTCGCCGCCCAACCAGTTGCAGTTGTAGTCAGCATCGCCAGCATACATAACCACAGTAACACCTTGCTTCAGCAACTTGGCCACGTCCTGGGTAGTATGCGAAAGGCGACTGTCATCGCCTGTTGAGGAAAAGGCCTGGTAAACGGCATTGCTGCTTTCGGTAAAGTTGACATAGGCACCAATTGCAGCTTGAACAGAGGCTGTGTTTAGGTAGTCGACATAGAACTCGTACGGAAACGGGTCTGGGGTCAGCTCCCTAAAGTCATATTCGTCTCGCCCAGCGTAGATGTCGTAGATTGACTCTACTTGATTAGCGCAGAAAGAGTCCGCTGTGCTGCAAATCTCGTTGGTACCGCGAGCCGCGCAATCGAGAAGCTGTGAAAGACAGTTCCCAGGGCCGTACAAATTGTTGTATAGCAATGAGCTGACAGAGTCATTGTAGGGAAGATAGTCGTATGTATTGCCAGGGTAGACCTGCGAATGTTAGAAACTAGGCACACACGGAGATTTTCTAGGGTAACAAACGGTAAAGTTGTAATATGCCTGATACTGGATGATTGGATCATACCAGCCGTTTCCGATCAGGACACTCTCTAGTTTGATCTTCTTTGCGCCATGCTGGAGGTGTTTGTTTTGCTGTTCGATATATTCGTTAAACACCGGTCCATAATGGCCACCGTAACTTTCCGTAGTGAAATGGAAGCCTTCTCTTGAGTATTGCGGGAAGGCACCCATGAACCCTTGCAGGGCGCGATAAAAGTTCGGTGCGGCATCTTCCGTGGTATTGGCAGTCAAGGTCACGTTGGGGTACGAGTAGGTCCCGCAGGACATGTCAGCGGCGTACTCAGGGCAGGTGTTATTCGGCAAAGTAATGACATCGGCAGTCGTATCATCGACGTATCCGGGAACCGGAATGCTATAGGAGAAACCAGTTTGGGAGGGCTGGTCGATATATAGCATGTTGCTTGCATTGGACCACGAGTAAGGGTTGTTGTACACGGAGCCACTGGAGTCGACGCCGCAAGGCCCGTTCTCTTGGAACAAACCGATCATGGAAGAAGAACCAGGACCTAAGAGATTAGAAGAAGCTGTCAAAATGCAAGGCTGTACTCACCTCCATTAATCCACACGGTCAACGGAGCATGCTTCGGGTCTTGGTTGCGGGCCTCGAAGAACCAGAAGAAAATATGCTGGTCCTCTGCGACGTCCACATAGCCCGAGTAGCTCTTCACGGACGGGTCTGTCTCGCAGATGCCCGTTGGAACTTCTTTGTACCGGACAGGAATATCCAAGTAACCTTTGGTCGAGGTCAGATGCTTAGGCGCAGAAACAAATTGGGCCCATGTTGCCGGAAAGGCGGCGCTCAGCGAGAAAGCCAACAGCAAGGACCGCATGGCTGCCATTATTCCGAATGCAATGGTCGACAACAGCGAGCAGCGACGGGGATTGCAGAGGTTTTTATCAGGCACGGAGTGGGCCAAACGGCAAGCTGCAGCCTGCACGACCGTAACAGGAATGCCGTTAGCGCAGCGCCGGCCTGAGGCTTGTTTTGTTTAGTTCGTGCATGTTGATTACAAGTTGGATCCTGATCCAACACGCTGATAAGCCGGTCCTGCAGGATTCGGCTGGAGGAATGCCGATCATTGTCGCTTTGCTCGTTTGCTGGAAAACCGACACCGGTAGCAAGAGAAACAACAATCAGTGATGCCTTTGAGTGATGCCTTTGAGTGGTGACAGGAAGAAAGAGCCAACAGTGAAGCTCTCCGTCAGTGACTCAGTCCACCCTGGCTCTGGAGGCAGGCGCGTGCTATCGCGGCGGGGCCCACCTGCCCGGCTTGATCGGGAAGGTGGTACAGGGCACTGACTGGTCCTCTTTCATTACTCTTCATCAATGCTACGGAGTAATTTATTCATTAATTAAACAATGCTGGTTCCGTCAATTTAACGTTGTTCTCGCGTTGGTTGAAACAACATGTTCCTATCACTGAATGCTGGCGTCAATGATGCTGCGTCATGAGCTTGCTCGAGAGCGTCCTCGTCTCTGGATGGCAGAGAACCTGAGTGATTGCGACTATGCAAATGGCTGATCTAAGAGAGAACCACGCTATCAATTGATATACAGGGTCCTTTGCATCGCATGCTATAGCTATACAACAGACAATGTGATCGACCTGCGGGTGCCAATACTTCGCACAAACGCAATTGAGATGTTATTTACAGTGACGATATCGGACGGCATGCGGAAATGTTGAATAGCTCCCCACTCGGAAGAGTGATCTGATCGACGAAGGAGTCATATGTGAGATGGCCCAACAAGAACTACACGCCTTACCGATAAACCGACTGCGGAGGCGAAATCCCCACATTTCAATGTACCGAGGTCTGGGGGCCACCTAGCTTACCATGGCCCCGGGAACATAAAGACCATGGACAGCCATTGACCTTGATGTACAGAGAGAATCTGTATACGCGAAATATTAGTCATGTCTTTGGCAGGAAGGCAGACTCCGGTCATCATCGGAGTAGGTGACATTAGAAATGCCTCCACAAAGGTTGAACATGCCCGTGAGCCCGCCGAGCTTATGCTGGATGCCATCAACCAAGCATTGCAAGACACTGGGTTAAGCTCAATCGAGGAGTTGCGTTCGCATATTGACAGTATCGATGTGGTCAGAACTTGGACCTGGGCATACGGAGATCTTCCTGGCTTGTTGGCGGAGAGACTAAATATCCAACATCCGCCGAAACACAAAACCTATACCGAGAACGGCGGGAATCAGCCAGCTAAGATTTTGGATGAAGCTGCACGTCGGATCTCTCGAGGAGAGACAAAGGTTGCATTGGTCACTGGCGGAGAGGCTTTGGCTTCATGTATTCCTTCCTTCGGACCGAGCAAAAACTTTTGGATACGTACTGACTGATACTCAGTGACGGCATGCTCGAAGGAGGGCGCATACCCACCACCCGGCTGGACGCCACCTGACGAGAATTTCGAAATCTTTTCTCCTGCGGAGAGACGTCATAGTAAGATCAAATTCTTAGAGCCGAGAAAAGAATGAGCGTGGCTAATATGCGGCTTAGGAAATCCATATTCAATGGGCGCGCCAATTCAAGTTTACCCTCTATACGAAAACGGTTTCCGGGCTCATCGTGGGCAATTATCTTCTGACAATAATAGTGAATCGGCTCAGTTGTATGCTAATTTCAGTCAAGTTGCGGCTAAGCACCCTTTTGCATGGAGTTATGGAAAGCCTCCTCTGGGTATCGATGCGATTGGAAATGTATCCAAGGCGAATCGAATGATATGCTATCCTTGTATGGTGTTTTTTTTTTGGTTTTAAATTTGCCCTAGCTGACCAAGGTAGATCCTTTGCTTATGAACGCATTCAACATGGTCAACATGGCAGCTGCATGCGTGTTAACATCCACAGATGTTGCTCGCAATCTCGGCGTCCCTGAGAGCAAATGGATTTACGCTTTAGGTGGTGCAGGTACCAAAGAAAGTGACCTTTGTAAGGCTGTTCCATCTGTTTATTTTGGGGTTTTCTTCCTACTGATGAGACTTATCTAGTCTGGGAACGTCCCAACTACTATTCCAGCCCCGCCATTTCTCGTTCTATAGATGAGGGTTTGAACGCTTCTGGTATCAGGGCAGATGATGTTGATGTCTTTGACTTTTATTCGTAAGTAGTGTCCATTCTACTTTTCTGTTGGTGTCGAATCACTGAACAGCAGATAGGTGCTTTCCCATTGTTCCCAAGCTGGCTTGCCAACATTTGAAGCTCGATCCATGCAATCCGTCAAAACCAATAACAGTTCTAGGAGGCTTGACATCTTTTGGAGGGGCTGGGAATAACTATTCCATGCATGTAAGGCAGTCCATACACAATTGGTCAAAAATAGATAGCTAAAGTTCAACAGGCAGTCACAGAGCTAGTCCGGCGACTCCGAGACCCATCACGCCAGGAAAAGACAGCCCTGGTGCTCGCCAATGGCGGTGTTCTATCGTACCAACATGTCGTTTGCCTATCGAAGAACCCTCGCCGTGATGGACGGTCTTATCCGGAGAAGAACCCCCTTCCAGAGAGGACCACGGACGAACCCATTCCAGCACTTACGGAACATGCGGAAGGAGAGGCTACTATCGAGGTAATTTACGCTTTGAGTTATATTTTTTCTTCTTTGAGAAATCTAATAACCATGGACAGACATATACTATTGAGTATAACCGGGACGGATCTCCTGCCGAAGGATACATCATTGGCCGTTTGAAGAGTAATAACTCTCGCTTCCTCTCTGTGACAGCAGACCAAGACAGCCTCCAGCAACTAGCCGCGTTGGCGTCTTCGGATGAACCCATTGGAAAGACCGGGCTTGTGTACGTGGAAGATGGACCGGGAATTGACCCGAAGGAAAGGAGAAATCTATTCATCTTTGGAAAAAGAAGTACGAAATTGTGATTCGTACTTTATATATATACACCATAATCCTTTGCTTTTTGGGAGGTACTTTTTGAGATGTATTTTGCGGGAGGCACTCTGGTACATATGTACTATATAGTCGAGCATATATACACAAACATACAAAGCAGTCTTTGTTTAGCCATTAATCTCCCACAAACGAATCTTGCCCTGCTCATTCGCAACGGCCAAGTAATTGGACTGCGGCGAGATAGCCACAGACGAGACGCGGCCAAAGGGCGTGTTGGACGTGGGCCAGTTTCGGTAGACAGTGCACGACGGCAAGTGGACTATATTCGTTAGATTATACACACGTTATAAAAGGTTAGAGGGGTGACCTACCAAGTCGCAACGCATCTCGCTTCTCCCGACTGGCCATGACCATAAACTGCCCATCTGGCGCAAACACAATCGTCGAAATGGACGTCACGAGCTGGTCCAGAGCACGCACCGGGGTGGGATTGCTGGGGATGGCCTCCTGGATGTCGTGATTCTTCTTGGACTGCTCAACCTGATGGCCCACAGCGCCCTGCCATGGCCGCCGGTCGTAGATATTGACAATACCGCTGGAACTGCCAATGGCGACCCAGCGATCACCGCCCAGATGAGGCCGCCCAGAGAGCCCGCCGAGGGCGATGACGGTCGTGCCCACGGCGCCAGCGTCCGTCCAGCGCGCGACAACACGACGCTTCTGGGAGTCCCATTCAGACACCTCGCCGTTTTTGCTAGCAACGACCATGCCATTACCATCGCTCCACCAGGCGAAATCAGCCACGCCGCCGCGCCCGTCGACGCGCACTTGCGAGATCCATTGCGCTGTTGTTGCGTCGTACACGTTGATCACGCCGCCACCTTTGCGGCCGGTGCCCACGAACCCGACATATCGCCCACAGGGGGACAATTTGAATCGTTCCATGACTTTTTGCTCCTCCTTGCGGTCGACTGTCGCGTTGATCTTCTCGACTTTGCCCGTGTCCAGGTCCCAGACGTGGAAGTAGCGGCGACGGCCAGAGGCGAAAATCTTGTTTCCTGTAGGCGGCGCAAACGCAGAGGTATAAATTGGAGTTCGTCGGATTTGGAGCGAGGTCAGGAGGTTGTTTGGCGTTGGCGCATGCGGGGAAATATGGTGCAGCCAGAGCGTCGACGCGGCACCTGAGGAGAGGAGCAGCGGGTGGTGAGGGTGGAAGGTCAGGGAGTCAATGGCAGACTGTTCTGTTAGTTTTATTTTAAAAGGTTCAAAAGATGGGTAACTCACTGGCTGGACACCGCCAACATCTTTCAATCGCTGAATGTCAATAACCTCCTGGCGCAGTTTTCTCCGTTCACCGCTCTTAGTATCTTCGCTTCCTCGGATCAAATCGCCAGCGCCCTGGAGCAGCCTGGCCAGCGGCTGCGTGGACAGGTCGACTTCATCGTCGGTATCCATGCCATCCTCGTCACTAGACGCAATCTCGTCCGATTCGTCATCGCTGCTGTTGGCGTGTTTCCTTCGTTTGCTGCTAGCCGCAGGGTTTGCCCATCCCGGCGTAGGATGAAGCCGCAGGTACTGTCTGCGCAGTCTTTTGATGTATTCCTTGCCGCTGACAACGTCTTCGACCTCGGTGTCGCGCAGCTTTCGCAGGCGTTGGTGTCCGGCAAGCGATATCGCCATGCGCTCATCGTCGCTGTCGGCCCATACTGCCGGTTCGTTTTGTTCTTCGTCCGACTGGGGCGTGCCTGGCTGTAGCACGAGAGCGCCCGAAGTCTCTGCAGCGCCAGCATCGAGGAAGAAGAGCTGTACATGATCAGTGGCTGAACAGTAACGAAAAGAAAGGGTGAAATACATCAGCATCGTCCATATTCTCCATATCATCCTCGTTTTCAGCCGTCCCATCCTGGCCGCTTTTCCGCACGAGATCCGTCGTTTGCTGCTCGCCGTAGTGGTGGTGGCTCTTCAGCGCAGCCTGAAACCCATCGTCGTCTCCAAACAGCAGTTTCTCCAGTTTTTCCTCGGCCTCGTCCTTTTCAGGGATTTCATCGTCGCTGGAGACGTCCATCTCGCCGACGGTGTCGAACTCGAAGAGGCGCGGAGGGTCTTGGGCTAAGGACGACGTGCCCTTGTTTTTCGTCTTGCTGCCCATCTTGTATGGCACCACTCGTGGGCTGGAATCGATGTTTTCGTATGACACTCGACGCTCCCGAAATAATCAAGTCAAGCAACAGTTGGTGCGAGCAGGCAACCTGGGGATGTTGCTTCAATTGGAAAAAGATTCGTTTTTTTTTTCGTTTCCCTTGCGGCTCTGCGGAAAGAATTGCGTTAGCGCGGGTGGTGCAGGTGGGGATTGGCCGATAAGATAGACTTCACCACAGCAACTACGTGGTAATTAAATAGCACGAGAACTGGGGTTTTATTTAGTGATTCTTCTGGTTTAATATGAGTACTTAGTTTCAAGCACATATATAATTCCAGATTCCAGAGTCTAGAGTTCAGGTCTGGATATTTGGACGCCAGTTACTGCCCCTGTCTACACTCATCACATGTACGGTGCTGCGTATGTAGTTATGCAGTTAGAACCAAGTAATATCAAGTATCGCATAATAATACATGTATAAATAATCTTAGTCTGATTTGGTATAAATGATAAGCATGTACACATCATTCGTCATGATCAAAGCAAAGCATCCAACGCCACAAAACTCCTACGAAATTTATACAGCATTCCTAAAGATAAGCGACTCGTCAAGGCTTTACTTGACTTAACCGATGATTGCTCGTCGACGACTCGGGAAACGAATCGCTGCCGTCGTAATCATCGTCTCTAAGATCGTGCATGTCTGTGGGAAGGCCGCTGTGTTTCCCAATCTCCACATCCTCCGGCTCTGAATCTTCGCCGATAGAGCTGTCGTCATCCCCGAGCAAAGCACGCCGGTGCTGCTCGTCGTTGATGGCGGCGTTTCGGGAGTTCTCCGTGCCAAATAATCGGTCGCCTTCGTCGTCCACAGTGAGTTTGCGCTTGATAAAGGTGTCCACGATGTAGTACTGCATCGCGTTCATAATCAGAGGAAACAGCAGCATCACGAATATGATCTGCAACGCCGCGTTTCCCTCTGTCCAGCGGAGGGCCCAGTCGCCGACCTTGACAATCACGGGGAACACTTGAATGAGAATAAAGACGGAAAACTTCATCCACAAGAGACCCAGGAAATACAAGATTGCTTGTTTGAACCACCACATCACTTTTGGAGGCTGTCCATAGTTGCCGGACTCGATAGACTCGGGAGGTCGTGCGAGCGGAGTGTACAGCGCAAGTTGGTTGATAATGACGAGGATCAGGTAGAGAATCGGGATGCCGAGCGTTGTCTAATACACATTAGTACACACTCCACAGTTACAGGATGTGAAACAAAGCAAAGGGAACTCACGTCGATTCCAAGGTTGAGCAGGTAAAAAGAACACGGATTAGGTTGGTATTGCTGCCTGATCTCGAAATGCCCGGCAGAGAACATGGACAAGAGCAGGTTGGCCAAATGCAGCATCACCGAGCCAAACACTTGCTTGGACACATCAAATGCCCAGATCTTCAACGGCCGTTGGGGCCTCTCCTTCCACCGTTTGTAAACCAGAGACAGAAGCGCCAAGCCCCCCAATGCGGCCTGGATAAGGAGAGAGAAGGGTCCCAGAAGTTGACACTCGCCGTTGTTCTCTGAAGGGTCCGAAGCCTGTTCCATCGCGCCCAGCGTCGCAATGGCCGAAGAGGTGGCCAGGGTACCCGACGCCATGTGTGTTCTGACTGCCGTGGCCGATGCGGTCATAGTCAACCACGTCGGCGATTCCATGGCGGGTGATGCTCCCTCAGAGAGATACGAAACACGGGCCGGCGGGGATCAGAGGCATGCACGAGGGCAGCCGCACGTATGGAAGGGAGTTCGAGTGTCAAAGGGAATGACGAGACAAGCACAGGTGGACGTGAGAAGGTTGGCAGACGAGGTGACAGGGAGTGGTGACTCCGGTGCGGAGAAGCGCTGCAATTACTAGTTTCAGGCGCATGGACCGTTGGTTCGGTGATCGCCACCCCGCCTTGCTTGGACGGACAACTAGTGCTCTAGAACAAGAATACAAATAATATCAAATAGCCACCAGTAATTATTAGTTACGGCCGTTATTGACCCGCAGCTGCACTCTTCTGTGGTGCAGAGCGATCGTCTACTCAATATTGACCTTAAACAGTTGAAGCGTCGGCCGATATGCAGGGACGGTTATGACATGTCTCGTTATCGGTAGTATTGCCAATAGACGCAAACAATAGCGTACAAGCTCAAGCGCCTCTGCCATTTCAGGCAGGCAATACTAGAATACTGGTTACTGGTCCTTTCATGAAGAAGAAAAAAGGCCCTGTTCAGGAGATGACAAAGAATCGAGAACTCTCATCATAATAATCCATGTCGAATAACTAACTGTTGTCATGTGGAAGGGAAACAAATGGGTAAACTGAAACGCCAAAGACCCAGGAAACCGAGAGAGAGATGGACTCCAGAAGACAGCGTGGTTCTAGCACACCGGGCGTCATCTGTTGCTCAACTTTGATGGAACGCGAAAACGGGTATCGTATCTGCCGTGGTTATTCTATCCCATGCTGCTGTTTGAGGCGTTCTAAATTCTCTTGGCGTTCGGCGAGGTCTTCTCTTGAGCGAGCCATCTTTTCTGGCTGGTGATATAGTACTGGAGAACAATTGAGGTCAGACAGAAATCCTTTTGGCCATTTTATTTGCGGCGGAAAAAAAGTGTGCCAACATACCAACGAGGTACCGGTTTTGAAAGTTGAAACCGTTCAGTTTGTCGCAGGCTTGCTTTGCATCCATCACTTCCTCGTAGACGACAAAGGCTGTACCCTTGGTGTTGTTTGCAATGCCCTGGCGGATTTGCCTGTGATTTTGAGTGTCAGCATGAATCCAACCCAAAACCGATGCAGCCACCACCGACTCAACCAGCACTCACCTGATCGGGCCGAATTTGCCAAACAAATCGAAGAGCTCTTCTGCAGTGACGTTGTAGCTGTATATTTCAGATAACAAGTAAGCTTCCGTCTCCATCTTGTATGTCCATCTCCAGCTGTTGCCATCTTCAACGGTCCGAACGAACGATCCGAAATCGGCGCAGTCATCTGGACAAAGGCTTACCTGAGGTTCTTCACGAAGAGGATACTAAAATCAAAGAAAAGAACAGTCAGTCTATCGGTTTCCCGGCAAAGAGCCGTCTGGGATGGCAGCAGGAGGGGCTCGGAGAAGAATAGAGACGGGCAGAACTGGAGGACCAACCGGTTGGCTTCTGGGGCGAGCTTGCGGCTCATTCTTGTGCGGACAACGGCCGGTGAGTATTGATTGCGCAGGAAGATGAGAGTATCACACGCAGACGTGCAGGAGGATAGAGAGCAGAGCAGGCAGCGACAGCACAGGAACGCACGAGACTGCGACTGGCGGCGCTGGGAAGGTTCCGCCAAGCCTGGCGCGCTTGCCAGATGAGGCCTAGCGCACGAGGATTCGGCGCCTGTCGCCAGCAGAGCAGCAGCTCTCAGCGCTGGGCATTTCTGCTTTCTCTGTGTGCTGCGTTATTGTTGCTGGGTGCAGACAATAGGAGCCTTCTGGTCGGAGAGAGGGCCATTGTGGCGGACTGCACAAGCTCACAGCCAGCTCACTCACTAACCAGCGCGGCCACGAGCGGCCGGCAGAGCCAAGACGAGACAGCCGCCGCCCACCCAGCTAGTTACCTCCAGACCGCGCCTCAACCTCGCTCTCTCTCCCCTCCAATCCTCCCATTCCTTCGCCGCGACGCTGCTTCACCTCCCACCCATCCGGTCGCTGCTCCGCATATCAGCCCACGCATTCGTGCTTCGTGATCGATCCCGGGCGCCCGCTGCGCCTGCTCCGCGTCCGTCCTGACGCCGTGCTTGCCGCTCGCTCGCTTCCCGCCGTCTCGTTGCCCGTTGCGACTTCACCTGGCTCTGCTGCTACTCACCCGCCATCGACGTCCGGACCTCGCGCTGCCTCTCGCTCATCTCCCCGTCAATCTGCGTCTCCTCTTCGCTCGAGTCCCTCTGCTCCTAGTGACCGGTTATGACTGGGCTGCCTTCGCCGGTGGCCACTCTCTAGCCCGCGAGGTGCCTACACCCCCGCTTCGCTCCCGCCTACCGCGCAGACTCGCCGCATCACTCTCTCCCTCCCCATCGTCCCCAACACCATTGCACCGACGTTAGATCTATCTCCTCGGTGCCAATGGCCACTGCCTCGTCGTTCCTGGGCCATCCGGGTGGCCGTCCCGGCGAATACCGCACCCCTTCGCCCCCGCGACGCGCCATCGAGCCCATCTCCCCATCCGTGCATCCTGGCCGTCAATTTCCATGGAACGAGCGCAGTGCCTTTCGACCATCACATTTCGATCGACCTCTCTACAACCACGGCAACAATGGCCCCCGAGGGTCAATGGGCATGGCCCCGCGTCATGCTTCTCTAGGGAACAACCGGGCGAGCCACCCCAAGCCCGGCCACGGTCACCATCGCACGAGCTCAAGCATCGAAACCCTTGCCAACATTGCACTAGCAACAAGCCCAACATTCAATTCTCTTCCGTATGAACATTCTCAACAAGCAGCCGGCGCAGGTTCGCCGCCTCTTTTCCCTTCCGCCGACGCAGAATCAGAACGACCGGCAAAACGCGCACGTTCTGAAAAACCAATATCGCCTACCTCCTCTCATCGCCTCGACGCTCGCCCATTGACCAGCCATGTTGCCGTTCCGGAGAGCATGAAGACTGATGCCGAGCTTCTCCTCAACTTTGCTCGCCCGAGCAACTTTTCTTCTCCCGCCCACCACTACACACAACCCGCCTTCGATCAACAATACCATCGCTTTTCAAACGAACACAAATGGTCTACGGCTGACGGGGCTAATGCAAATTTTTCACTTGCCTCTATTCCCTTATATTCTGGAGCTGGGCCTTCGCCATCGCGCCTGCGGTCTCACTCGGATGGAGCTGCTGCCATTGCGCGACCCGTCATCCCTGGAATGCGCCCGAACACTAGCTCTTCAACTCTCCCTGCCGTCACATGGGAGTTTGACCAACCCAAAAACACCGATGTGGTTCATTCACGCGCAATGTCTGAGCAGCACCCTAGACCTCAAGCACGCCAGCCCTCCGTCAGTGGAACTACGATGGATACTGTCGTAGAAACACGAGAAGAAGATGCCCAACCGGACGAGCCTGCCCCGGCAAGCTGTGCAGCATGTCACCTGGTGCGCATGAGTGCCCATGGCGAAGACCAAGGCGAAGATACCTGGATCAACTGTGACGGCTGCGAACGCTGGTTTCACATCGTTTGTGCTGGCTTCAAGAACGACCGTGAAGTGCGCACAGTGGATAAATTCATATGCCGAAACTGCCGGCCAGTGCATGGTCAGACGACGTTTGTCCGCAAATCATCTCGCGCGAGAACAGCTATCGACTACGCAGGTCTGAACCAAGGTCTCGTCAAAGCATCCACCGATTCCCACGAACATCACTACATCCAGCCTATCAAAGATGGCAAGATTCAATTTCAGCCTGAAAATTTTCCACGAATGCGAGCCGAATTAGTGACTGCCGAATTCTTTGAAAGGGGCGTGGGAATGACAGAGCCTATAGTCATTCCCGCTGCGTTCAATCCTCGCACTTCGGTCGACACTACAGGTCAGGACATTGATTATAATGCACTGGTCAGCGAAGCGCAGTCGCAGGAGATGTTTGATGAGCTTCTCGATCACCAGGAAGGTGAGCCTGAAGTAGTCATAGACTGTGGCCAGGATTTGTTGGACATGGTCATCCCCCAAGGCCTTACGGTTCCGACTGTTGCTCAGCTATACGGTCCAGGAGAAAGGGTGGAGGTCATCGATGTCAAATCCCAACAAGGAGAAGACAAGAGATGGGACATGCAAAAATGGGCAGATTACTATGAAAGCACGGGCTCAAAGGTCGTGCGGAATGTGATCAGTCTGGAGGTGTCACAGAGTCAGTTGGGAAAATTGATACGTCGGCCCAAGATTGTACGAGACCTCGACTTGCAAGATTCCGTCTGGCCTGAGGAGCTGAAGGCTATTGGCGACTACCCCAAGGTCCAGTTCTACTGCCTAATGTCAGTGGCAGACTGTTATACAGATTTCCACATCGACTTTGGAGGATCCTCGGTCTATTACACAATTCTCAAAGGAAAAAAGACATTCTTCTTCATCCCTCCAAAAGAGAAAAACTTGAAAAAGTACGAAGAATGGTGCAATTCACCTGCTCAGGATTCGACCTTCCTAGGCGACCAGACCAAGGAATGTTACAGGGTTGATTTGGAAGAAGGCGACACGATGCTCATCCCAGCTGGCTGGATCCACGCTGTTTGGACACCGGAGAACAGTCTGGTTATCGGCGGTAACTTCCTCACACGCATGAACTACGGAATGCAAATCAAAGTTGCCAAGATTGAAAAAGACACCAAAGTTCCACGCAAATTTCGATACCCTTTCTTCCAGAAGATCCAGTGGTATACGGCTCTGAAATATCTGGATGACGATCCTGTTTCTGACGTGGTACTCGACGCTTTTACTCGCGACGAGTCGTACTGTTTTTACCGAAAATTCCCGATCTATTACGAATTTGGAGAACGGGAAAACGGTGCTGCTCCAGGAACTGCCTATTACAATGCACGCTTCTACTCTCAGGCGGAGCTGGAAGGACTGCCTGAACTATTAAAATACCTCCTGCGCACGGCTCTTATTGCAGGTGGCTACTCGGTGGATGGTGTTACGGTGGAAACCAGAAATGCAGTGAAACGTTCTATCCCTAAGATGCAGGGTGATCCATTGGACGTTGTCAAGAAGTTTGCAGTTTGGATAGCCTGGAAACGAGGAAACGAATGCGCACCCCATTGGACACGCCCCGGCAGCATATCGGCCAATTTCAAAATTGAGCAAACCGAGAAACGACCTGCCGGGCGGCCAAGTCGTCGGTCCGAGCGACATGCAGATGCCCAAAAAATGTATGCTGAAAGACAGAGTCTTCGACTCGTTCCCGACGAGCCTTTGGGAGAGCAGGACGCTAGTATCGAGTCAACGCCGCAGCTTCCTGAGAACGGTATACCCGTTCCGCAGCCCATTACACAGCAAGCACAAATCGCTACTCCTGTTTTCAAAGAGGAGGCACCCAAGCCACGGAACACAAACAAAAGCTCTGGGTTGGGTCCAAAAAGAGTGGCTTGTGATGCATGCCGCAAGAGACGCATCCGATGCCGTCACAAGGACGAACAAAGTGACAACTTACTTGTTCCTTCACCCGAAAAGCCCTCGCCTAACACCATGTATGATGGTGTCGACCCGCAGCGACAGTCAATCCTAGCCCATGACGCGGCATCTGTATTGAATGCACTGGCCTCTGGGACGCCCAAGTCGAACCTGCACGAGAGTGGAAACGGCATTGCATTCGACCAGCTTGATGGTTATTCCCGAGATAATCTTCATGCGGGTATGTTGGGAATGCCGCCTGTTCCTTATTCGCGGCCTCTAGATACCAGTCCGAACGGTATGGGTAATGCAAAGAAGGGAAGAAGTAAAGCTTGCGATGAGTGTCGTAAGAGCAAGGTGAGAATCTATTAGCATTGAATCAAGTTTTTCCACTAACATTTCTTAGCGTCGATGCATTCATGATGAGTACGGAAGAATCGATCCAGTCAAGGCCCAAGAACGGGCAAAACCGCGTGCAGCACCTTCTAACAAACGGCCGAGACCGAACGAGGATGGCTTGACACCGGCTACGAACAAACGGTCAAAGCCAGAAGCTGGGTATGTGCAGTCCGACATTTATGCAGGTTCAGAGGAGAATCAACTCCTGCCAGCTGCGTATGTGCTTCCGAATGGTCATGGATTTTATCAGCATGACCATGGGGATTTGTCTACGGTCCATTCCCCGCCTGAAGAACACCTCAGACAGCATCAACAACAAAAGGACTTTTTACTCGATCCAGCTTCCTACGCATCCCCTCCAACGGCGAAAATTGACGGAGATGCCGAGGCAGTTGTTTCTGTACAGGCACAGTCTAGTCAACCGACAAATCTACTAGTGTCACCGCCGACTTCACTTGTGGGAGAAGCAGAAGTCTCAATGGGGCATGTTAATGAAGAGCATCTTCATTCTCTTGAGGGTGACAATGAAGTTCTGCACACGCCGACGTCGAGTTCTCGTCACTCTTCTCGCCAACCGCGCCAAGTCGAAAGGTATATGCCGGAACAACGTGCAAAGACGCCACGGCCTAGGCCTCGACAAGCATCAAGTGGACCTACCAAGATGACTGCCAAGGCATTTAGTGCGCCGTCGTCGGTTGCAAGAAAGACAGTATCTCGACCGACTTCGTCCCACAAGAAGAGCGCCTCACCTGCGTTGGAGAGGAAGCCGGTCTCTCCATCTCACGTCAAACGGGAACGCACCTTTAGCAACGAGGACGCAGATCCCGAAAGTCTACGACTGATCAGGGAGTTACAAGAGCAAGAATTTGGTCTTCGACGCCGGCAGGGCAGAGTGGGCTAGTCTTTTAATTTGGACTTGCCTTGTTTTCTTATGGATGCAAGATGGTTACGATTCGTTTTTATGGTTTTAGGTCATCTGAGTTTTTGTGGTATTTTCGGTTTGCGTCTTATGGTATGGAGGCGTCTGGTTATGGTTCTCACTCGTTTTATTTCCATGGTTTTCTTTGCTTAATTTCCGTCCCTACCGCATTTTCAGGCTTTTTTTTTCCTTTTGTCTGTGACAATTATCATCTATGGTGCTCTAATATATCCCTAACCGCTCTTGATTGCTTTGATTTATGGTGTTTTACTCTTTTTACTCTCTCATGTGCGACAGTGCTAGTGTTTATATTTTCATCTGTTTAGTTGAATTAGCCACCGCTCGTTGAAGCGAATCTATCTCGGCTTTCTTTTTATCTCTTTTTTTTTGCAATTGATCACAGCATAGTGTATTGTTTACATAGCTAGTTAATCAATTGTTACTCGGCTTTGAACAAACAGCTTGGATATTATTTCTCGACAACCAATTAATCACCATCATGGCCCATCAGAACTCATCATCTGAGGAGTATGTATGTAGTGCACTGTGTATGTAGTACCAGACATGTGTAAATTACCGCATTATGCAAAAACCCACCCATCGTGCCTATACGCTCTCCTCTGATTCGGTGATGTCGTCCGTGCCCTATATTCCATGCATTGATCTTTTTTTTTTTGGAGTAAATGACCCGGGCACAGACCCACTGATCACTGGCTCTAGTCTTTCGTGTTGATTTAAGTTAGTTTGGTAAAGACACTCATAGATAGACTGGCAAATCTTGCTCATGTATACATCCACGTTGTCTCTTCTCACACATCACACACACTCTCTTTCTACATGTGTACGGGGAGAGCTTCACGTTTATATGTCATACATATAAGTTATCTAGTTCTATGGCCTCTTATTACAAACATCAAACGCAATGGAAAGGAATGGTAATAAAAAACGTGACGACATTTCAGGCATAACCGGGTGGGGTATAATATAAACGAACAAAAAACAATAACCAAGGAGGAGGAGTCGGTATCAAGCAAAAACCAACACTCCGTCCGATCTACGGCAAGCAATCCAAAAGCTAAAGTAGTAGTAATACCACGAATCTAAGAATTGGTGTTGGTGTGGTCTAGTAGGGCTGCGCGCTGCCGTGAGTCGTCGCTCATGAGCGCGCTAGCACGACGACCCATGATCGACTCGAGGGACTCGTCTTCTAGCTCCTCGCCCACGCCGACATTAGACCACCGCTTGGCTCGTTTCTCCTCGTCGATGAAATTGCGGATCACGCATGGCTTGCGGAAGCTGCTCTGGCAGACCTTGCGCCGGCCGAGGTGCTTGAAGCGCGGTCCCAGGGGTCCGTTAACGTAGTGATATTGCCCGGCGAACCGGTACTGGCGTTCGTCTCCGAGAGGGTAGAACTTGTCGCCCCAGTGGCCATTGAAATAGAACCATTCGGTGGGCGCCAGCGGAGAGAGGTTCGATGGGTGTAGCGTATCGGTTAGGTAGTTGTAGGTGTAATAGTGTGAGTTGAACACAGGGTCCCAAAGTGGGCCGCGGTCGGTCTGATCATGCAGCAGACCCCAGGGGAGAACGTATTCATGGATCCCAGGCGTAGCGTACATGGCATGCGTGCCCGTTGCAGAGTAAATAATAGGCTGTAGATACATCCCGTTAGTTTGGCCGAGCCGCCCCACCGGTTAACAACTCAAGTCTTGGAATAACATACCCTTTTGCCTTGCTTCTCGATCGCCTCGTAGCTAAAACTCTCGCCTCCCGTATGGGCGCTAAGGAACAGGGCCTTGGGACGGCCCTGATAGAAGCGCACCATGCAGTGCTCCCAGTCGCCAACATGGTTGCCAAACCGGACGTTCAGAACCGTGTTGCCCAGGTTGTAGCTATAAAAGTAGAACCAAAATGCATCCACAATGTCGTTGCCCTTGTCTACCAGCACCAATACAGCAGGTGCGTCACTGCGTCCTCCCCGGACAGGCTTGCCGACATATCTCTTGCGAAGCTCACCGGAAAAATCCCCGTGGAACGAGTGCTCCGAGGTTTCTGGTTTGATGCGAGCTCCAGGCCCGTGAGTCCAGTCACCAGCATCATACCATTTTCCTCGATCATCGTCTTCATCGTGTAAATCTGGTTCTTCGGGATCTGGCTGGTTCGGTACGGGTCTGGGAATGTTGACTTCCCCTCCTAGCCAGGCAGGCCGGTCTTCGACATTGTCATTGCTGGTAAGGAACACATTTCGGCCCCTTTCCCATTGATTCAATTCGTTCAAATCATGCAATGAGGGGTGCTTCCATATAGCCTGAACGGGGGTATAGTTTAGTTGCGGAGTTGTATATACTAAATGCTCGGCAATGTCGCCGGGCCAGAATTCCTCGCCGGAGAAGAGGTGGACCAGCGGCGCATATTCCAGCACATACTCTGGAATCTCACCCAAGAATTCAGCATCTTCTGTAAAGTTCCCATCGGCGACAGTCCAATCTAGCCGCCAGCTCTGGTCGTCGCCCGAGTCGATAGGTTGTTGGTTTAGCGCTTTACCATGACCACCGGACGGAAAGCTGAAATGGACGTGGGCAATTCCGCACAAGCCGAAGAAGTGACATAGCCTGCGATCCAGCCACGAGGTCGAAGTAGCCACCCATTCACGGTCTTCTCGGTCTTCTTCCGACCAAACAAACAGAGACGGCTTGACGGCGCGCAGGAGGCTAACGATGGAGATATAAGCAATCAGAGCCGACAGGACAAAGACGACGGTCTTTGCGAATCGGCGCGGCATTTGGCTGGAAGTATATAGAGTCCCGAGCCAGAGCCCCGGACTTTTCGGTTTATACGGACGATTTCCGCGTGTTCCGAGTGATGTACACAGCGGTCGATTCGAGATAGACGACGGTTTACCGAGCCCGCGGTAGGATGGACACGGCCGGGCGTTCCAGTGCGAGAGGGAGGTGGAGGATATAGGGCCGTAGGAGGGCGCAGAGGACGTTAGAATATATATAGTGATAGAGGTAACGATAAATCCGGATGAATCGGATGAACCAGACCACCAGCGAGCGGCAGGACCACTATATGAGGGACATTCCGGAGTAGAGCAAGCGTCCTCAGAGCAGCCCGGCGGTGTGGGAAGCACAGGACTTGTGCTTTGATGGAGGCGGGGATGGGGGAAAGAGAGAGTAAGAAAAAGAGCGCAGAGGAAGAAAGGCGAGAAAGAGGGCGCAGGTCATGCAGGCACTCAGCAGTACCCGACGAACCCGATCTCGGCCACTGGCGATCGCCCGCCAGACCCGCTGGATCGCTGCCGAAGCCCCGCGGCCAATGGGCGCTCGCCCTGCCGCCCTGTGCCGGTCACAATACCGTAACCTGTTTACCGTATTGTGCATAAATTCTGCACTGCATGGCGTGGTCTGTCTGTCCTACGCTGAGTCGACCGTTCCCTTGTTGGGTTTAATATTCAGCTGGGCGAGTGCGTAATAATATTACATCAGACTCCATTCCAACTGTCATCGCCCCAGCTTTTCCGCATTGGGAAAGGGCGCTTTAGTTGCCGGTTATCGATAGCGAGACCGTTGAGGCGCGGTTCTTCATAGTTCATACAACACCTGTGGTAAATTTAGAAGGCTTGTTCGAATAATATCTCAATGTAGTTGTTAAATAACTCCTGTTTGTTAATTTTACGTTGTTTCAGGTTGAAGGAAGTTTGAATGTTTCCAGATATCAATATTGGGATATGTTTGAACAATGCATGAAAAACGAAAAAATATATACAACGGGACCAGGTGATCTCCTCACTTTCATCAGGTGATGATTCAATGTTACATTGAACTCGAATATACACAAGACATTTACTCACTTACATATTTTGAATCATCAGAACATTTAATTATATACCGTAGCATTTTACACGTTGAGATTAAGTCATCGACGTTGAGATTGACAATCTTTGCAGTGACCCAATTAGGCTTAGCGCAATAGCTTCACGAATAAGTCTGGGTCGCGTCCCCCAGCGGGGAAAAGATTCTTCAACATTGAAGCCATTGAAACTGAACCGCAACTTTCGATAATAAAAAAAAAGAAAGGCAGTCGCTGCCAGCGAAAATGTCTGATTCCGAATATGAATACGAGTACGACGACAACGAAACAGAGGTGTGCTCTTTTTGTTCCCCGCAAGATCTTCCGTCTTTTACTAACGAACACCTCCAGACGTTCTACGTCAATATAGACCTAACCTCCTACAATGGCCCCATCCGCACTCCTCGTCGCAAACAGTCTGCGTCAGGCTCTACAGAAGCCCCGTCACCGCCGCGGTCCCAGCAGCAAGCCATGTCACCCGATATCCCCGAGCGACAACAACCCTCCTCACAACCCGAAGATGCCGCCGGCGGTAATGATCTCGAGAACAGAGTACAAATCATGGAACTGCACGGCGACAACCCGTTGATATCGTACGGAAACCAAATATTTAGCTGCGAGTGGGCAGATATGATCGGCACAGACATGCACTTTACGCGGCGAGAGGCTGATCAGAGCCTCGATGACAACATTAGTATCAGCAACAATAATGAGGATCCGAGTTTTCTCAAGCATGGCACGAATTACTCGCTCATTGCGGCCAACCGCATCAAAATAATTGGACGTAAAGTCCAACTCGTCTCGGCGGACTCAGATCAGCACGCATCGTCAACGGCAGCAGCCGACACAGAAGTCCAGCAGCAACAGCAGGTCGAAAATGGAGGACTGACCGGGAAAACAGCCCAAGTGCGCTTCTTGCAGGAACTCATGGATATCAAGCACAACAAGGGAGAACAAGACATGGTGCTCAGCAGGAAACGCGGACGACGGTTCGACGACAAAGTCACGCGATGGGCGCAGACGGAAGAGCGGTTGAATATGATTCACCAGTTGAACCGAGATGCGCTCACCGGCGATGTCAATGCGAGCAAGAAACTGGAGGAGCTGTATGATCTGATTGATAGTGGTGCTGACAACCTGGCGCCTGCGCTTCCAGCTCCGGAAGTTAATATGGGAAATGCGTCGTCTGGATGAACTGATTACCTCGCATTAAACGACATAACTCTATTAGGCTCGGCTACTACGATCAGATCAAGTCTGTCTACTCGAGCTCGCGTCTTGTTCTACACCACGAACCAGACAAACGTCTGCACCAGAACCAGATAAAGTCGAATTAATCCCATTAGCAACTAATGCAAAATCAACGCCGAGTCCCATCCCACCCAGTTTCGCGACGCCGTCCGAGGCTAATAATTATGTACAGCAAGATGGAAACAAAAAGTGATCACCGTGTGCAAAAACAGAACCCATGACCAAGCCAACCCCCACGAGAATTGACTTTTGATTATTATGCATACAGTCTCACCTAGAGGAGCTGTAGACTTCTAGAGAACCATCGGAAAAACCAAAAAAAAGCAAGGAGAAATAAGAGGACAGGTTTTCTATCGCTCGTTTATCGGTTGTTTATCTGCCCCGGAACGATTGGCTGGACGGGAAACCGACTGGAGATGGCGGAGGAGGAGGCGGTTGATGAAGATGGTAATAATCCGAATAGGCCGAGCCATCCATTTCAGCGGATGGCGTCTTTGACTCTGATGCCGAGGCGGTGTTTTTGGCGTTGGTGTAGTATTTGGGAAGCATGGAAGCAGAAGCCTCCAGAGCACGAAAGATGTCTTGATGCCTCACGGCGGATGGCGCGATGAGGTTGTTGATGCTGGATTGCGAACGGTTGGAAGGGAGTGTGGAAGCCATTGTTGTTTGATTTCAGAAATCCTTTTTTTTGCAGTAGGATAGCTGTCTTACCGGGATTTAGCGGCAAGAGAAGAAATAAATAGGAATTTCTGAAGAGTTGGCGGTTTCGTAAAGCTTGTGTTTGCGAGCTTGTGAGCGTATTAGAGCTGGTCAGCTCGTGAAGAGTGACTGTGCCGGCCGAAGAACCGAGGAAGAGCTAAAAAAAGTCCTAGGCAACGTCGATCACTGCGTCACCGTGGAAAATGGAATCGCTAATATGCGCTAGAATAATGTAGGAAGAATCACGTTCTGGCGCGACGACAAGGCAAACGCGAGGCCCGATATTTCCCGAGACTGTGGACGACCGAGGGACTGGTTAGCGTGGATGACGGGGATCGAAGAGGCTATTTGTGGCATGTTGACTCACGATAGTAGTAGAGTTTAGGAAGTTGGTTTAGTAGTTGTGTGCTGTAGGATTTTTGGGGTTGTGGGTGGTGGGAAGAAGGAGGAGAGAAACGGGGCGGGAGGTAAATGGTAAATAGGCAGCAGGCACACAAAACACAAACAGGCAGGAGCGGTGGAGGAAGGAGGCCGCCGGGACCGCTCTTTATTTATTATGAGTTACTGGCGGGCGATGGAGGAATCACGTCTTACAAGGGGTGGGCGGTGATGATGTGGACAAACGAAATTGGCTGGGCGTGTTGCAAAGGGCCAAGGCTCGGTCGACGCGGCGCACATTCTGGGGAATCCCTTTTTTCACCACTGTTTACTAGGATTATCACTACGTGCATGTCATTGTCAACGCAATCAGCCCTGGGACGACCGCGCCTTGCAGTTTCCACCTATCGAGCGTGCGGACTATTGTCTGGTTGGGCCTCGATTATGAGACTCATGCCTACGTGCCAGATGGGTCAGAGTCCAGCCAGCAAACAGCGCGCAAACGAGAAGCAGGGTTCCTCGTATTGCCAGTATTATTAATTATTATTATTCATTAGCACGGAGTATTATTATTTTCCTTCAATAAAGAATCAATCGCAATATTGTGCAGCAACAACGATAAATAATAAATACTAACATTATGGCTGCAGGATGGCCCCACCCGGGGCAGAGAGTCAGCATCCGCGGATCCGCCTTTTCCCCAACTTTTGCCCCGTCGCCCCGGGCATTCCCCAGGCCCGCCGATTTGGGTCTGCCCACTACGTGCGTAGTTTCAACTTTCCAGGCATGCCATGCGAGGGCGAATGAGACATCAATGATAAAGGCCTAGCCATGTCCATTATTTGTCACTCTTGTTTTGTCTCATCTCTCCCCCGTCCACCACCCTGACGCGGTCTGACTGTATTTCAGTCGGAAAAATCGGATTGATGACTCGGTCAATGTTGAGGCTCCGCCAGCAACCGGGGCCAATCCCAACAGAACCACAGATTGCCTGCCGGAAAAGGAAACATTGGCGAATCATGCTTCCTCGCGCTTCGCCGCCATGTCCGAATCGGGGCTGACCGCTTGTCAGGGTCGCCTGCTGATTGGCTGCCTGCCGTTTGCGCCAAGGGCGTCCAATGGGCGGCCTGGCTTCTGCTGACTAACCTTGTCGGTGGACTGCCGCTTTGGGTAGTTTCTTTTTTCTTTGCTTTTTGTTTTCTTTTTTGGAGAGGGCACGTGGCTCAGAAGCTTTGAAATGATGCAGGGCGGTGGCCTGGGTATCTATTGACCGGCAAAACATTGTCTTGCCTTTGCAATCCAACCAATATGTGTGTCACATATTGTGTCAGTCATGTTATTCATCGTCAAAACGAAGAATAACTCTTGAAAGCCGTTAAGCAAGACGATGGGGTATCAATTGGCATGGAATTATTCCTTCAACCGGGAAAAGAATGCATCCAAGTACCTAACCGAAGAATCTCGCTCCGTCACAGGCCGCTCGCGGACTCCATTATCCCAGGTAAAGCCATAACGAAGAACCAATCCAGCCCGTTCTGCAAGTCTTATAGCCCTTTTGTCATCACTAGACACTTCTCCCGCATTCTGGTAGAACACTTGCCAGAAAAGTCTTTCAAGCCGGGACGAGTTTTCATGATAATGCCAGCCCTGGGAATTCATAAACCCAAACATGTTCAAAACCCCCCACAGAGACATTCCAAATGGTAAAATTTTTGCTTCAGCCCAATCAATTATTTCTGTAATACCGCCTGCTTCGGGATCGACCATAATGTTCATTTCGCAGAGGTCGCCGTGAGTTAGAACCAATGGATAAGTCGCCGCAAAGATGGCATCGAGTTCTTCGCTTATCGTGGATATGACGCTGGTAAACCGTGGAGGAAGGTGCTGGGATAGTTTGTCAAGCCTTTCTCGAATATCGACCAAGGAGTGCTCGGAGCGATACGGCTCTGCAAGCCGGTTTCGCCATGATACTGCGAAGAACCTGAAATGATTAGCTAGTTATTTTGGGGGGGGGGGGGGGGGGGGGTCCCGGACATTCAATTACGAGTATTTAGTAGCAATCCCTGGATTTCAATGATTTCAATTGACAGATCATCCCATTGGACCGGGAAACACAGCAAACTTGTCCCGCCAATCACACACTGTTTCGCGTGGCAGTTTTGCTAAAGTGGGGTATGTTAAACCAATGGTATCTTTGTATTATTTGCAATCTAATCTATTTAAGAAGCAGAATAATTGCGCTTTCCGCAATTTCTCATTGCTCCCTGTTGTGTCAAACATTGCACTTCTCTACAGTATACACTCATGTCAGGTCATAATCGTTCGACGCTGGTAACTTTCTAATGTCCCATGCTAACACTGGCTATGCCGATCGAATATACACGTGGATTTTCTCGTGAGGATTGTACAAATGCAGATCTATGCAAAACTACTGTCAAATCCTACTAACCCCGAACCGGCCAATTTACTCCTCGTACTAGGGGGGTGGCCCGGTGGCCCAAGTATTTCCCAAATAATAATGGTTAATTACTGGCTAATTAGTTCTTAAGTGTCTACATTATTAAAAGTGCATCTTCCCCTCCTGTTGAACGGCCCATCATTTTACATCACTGTAGCATTCCTTCTTCCCAGCATAAAATTCCAGCCAGCCAACTGCCATCTGGAAATCGCAACAATATTTTCTTGTGTTTCTTTTAACTGACAAACAATCCGAAAAGATGTTTTCACATATTGTTAGCCCTTTCATTGCGAACGCGCCAATGTACGGCACCGCAACGGCCGCTCTAGCAGCCGCCGTGACAAAAGCCGGTGGATTTGGTGTGCTCCCAAATCCAGAAATTTCTTAGTGTGGCAAACATATTGACAGTTGTAGGGTTTATTGGAGGAGGCTTTGACTTCACCTCATCAAGCGCACAACTCAGCACTCTGGAAAAAGAGTTACTGAAAGCGAGAGAGCTTCTCGGGCTCAGAGCGTTACCAGAGCAAGACAGTAACGAACAGGAGATTGACAGTCTCCCGATTGGAGTCGGCTTTTTGACATTCCACAATGGCGATGCTTCTGGACTCATCCCACTAATTCGCCGACACCGCCCAGCAGCCGTTTGGCTTTTTGCTCCGGCAAGCGATCAGCATTCAAAACTAATAAAGGAAGTCAAGTCCGCCAGCGGTGAATGGAATCTAAAGATTTTTGTTCAAATAGGCTCTGTACACACTGCTATAGAGGCCGTCAACGATGGAGCGGACGTCATCGTGGTCCAGGGGTCGGACGCAGGCGGCCATCAGTTTGCGAACAACTCTAGTATTATCACATTGCTCCCAGAGGTAATTGATGCTTTACAGAACTCACAGAAAGAGGTATCTATTCTGGCTGCGGGTGGTATCATGGATGGCCGTGGCATTGCCGCGGCTTTGGCTCTCGGTATATGCCTGTGTTACGTGTGAGCTTACTTCTCTTTGTATCACTGACTGAAGTTTATAGGTGCAAGTGGTGTCGTTATGGGTACTAGAGTATGAGAATTTCTCCTCCTTTCAAGCAAGGGAAATTTTTTGTTAACGTTTGACAGTTTGCCGCCACCGTAGAATCCGAGGCGTCACAAGCAACCAAGTCGGTATTGGTGTCAACTAAAGACGGCGGTGTCTCCACGGCAAAGTAATCTTACACTATCAGTTTCAAGTGCTTGACTGAAATTTTGGAATAGATCGGTTGTTCACGACTCATTGCAAGGTCGTGGTGACTTGTGGCCCCTTCAGTATGACGGGCGAGCGGTGGTTTGCGACCCCTACAAGGATGTCCTGGCTGGAACCATACCAGTTGAAGAGGCTGCTACGCGGCAGAAAAAGGCCACCAGTGAAGGTGACACATCAGGAATGGTTGTTTGGGCGTGAGTTCAGTTCATTCTTTATCCCTACACTTTTCTTTGCCCCTCCACATTCACTCAAGCTGAAACTAATCTATTATTTAGGGGAGCTGGCATAGGGTTGATACAAGATATCCGTAATGCAGGAGAAGTCGTGGAAAATTCTCGTCTCGAGGCAACCCAAGTGCTAAAGTTGCTATCAAAGTTCTAAGCACTGATACGCACATCGAATAGTGGAAATCTCGATAGAAGCTTATTGCATGTGATAGACAACAAAATGGTTTCAGAATGCAATTTATAAAATATTCTGAAAGCGCCCAGTACACTGCCAGGTTACATAACTAATTCCAAAACTGTTGAACACGCAGCAGATTATGTTCATAACGCTGGAGTTGAGGTGTACCTGACCACTAAAATGTCCAATTTCACATGACCGAGCACATACAAAAAGCAGGACCATAGTTACATAATATTAATAATATGTGTACTATTGTAGGTCTCAGCACGGTAAAAGGCTTGCACACAGTGCACAGTGTGGACCTCGGATTCCCTGCGTGGCCCCAGGAGACACCAAAATCCCGGAGAATAAGCCGGCTGATCTCGTCAATCACACCAGTTGGATGTGGCCCCTCCGCAATACCAACTTTTGAGGATCACCACCACCTACCTATTACCTAAAACGTCTACGGGAGCTCCAAGCCTCGTGCTCTTCTAGATCATAACCTCACGGCCCCCACTGTCATAGCCACTTTGCAGAGTATCATGAATGATCCAAGCACAAGAATGCTCATATTCGCTTTCGCGCGGAAATAACCCCTGTATTTCTCCATGTCCTGCATACACAAGTACGTAACAGCAGGAGCGGGGCCATATATCAGACAGTTTTATACAATAGATGGCGCTTCGGAACATAAACGCAATTTTAGCGGACTTGGCCAACCAACTAGAGTAAGCGGAACCAACAATACGTATGTTACAGTACCGTATAACAGTATCAAACAGGTCAGAACATTAATGTGTCGGAGTGCGCTGTATACTAAAAGCAGTTAAGGATTGGGACCGTAGTACGGCTTAATATTTGGACAGGCTGCTCATTAAAGGTTCAATAATTATAGCAAATACATTGACTCATGAAGACCGTACGAGTGACCCCTCATTTCCCGTGCTGTTTATCATTATAAGGTGACATCCGCTGCTGTATGATGGCCTTTTTTTTCTTTCCAGGTTCTGACATTTGACTACTTGGAAGGTTCCTTGATTAATTAGGCCGTCATTTATTCCGCACTTCTCTCACATAGTCTTGAATTGCTACCCCCACCTCAACCAAAACCACCGCCACCATGCCTGAAAACCAAGCGGCATTCATCACTTCCGCTCGCCAAAAGCCTCTCGAAATACGCCCAGTACCCTACACTTCCCCGGAAGCAAATCAGATCGTGATCCGAAACCGTGCGATTGGCATCAACCACATTGACTGGAAGATCCAGGACCATGAGTTTGCCCCCTTCCGCTACCCCGGTGTCTTGGGACACGAGTCCGCTGGCGACGTAGTTGAGGTGGGCAGCAACGTTTCTCGCTTCCAAGTGGGAGACCGGGTCCTGGCTGAGGGAACTTGCATGGCCACACAGAAAGATGCAGATGGGTCATTTCAGCTGTATACTGTTGTCCCTAATCACGTCGCGAGCCCCATCCCCGACACGTTATCGTATGAAAATGCAACTGTACTGCCACTCGGTGTGTCGACTTCAATCATGGGACTATATGCTCCCGAGACTCTTGAATTGGATTACCCTTCTCTTGACCCAAAGCCTCAAGGACAGGCCATACTTGTTTGGGGCGGTTCTTCATCTGTGGGAAGCAATGTCATCCAGCTAGCTGCCAATGCTGGCTATGAAGTCATTGCGACCGCTTCAAAGCACAATTTTGAACAAGTGCGGAAACTGGGTGCTACAGCAGTGTTTGACTACCATGAACCAACTATAATCGATGATCTCGTCACTGCGCTCAGCGGAAAGACACTAAAAGGTGCATTTGACGCCGTCGGACTACCTGAAACTACAGTTCCTCTGGCCAAAGTTCTTCTACGAACAGAAGGAGCGAAAAAGCTGGTTTCTGTTCTGGGACCGCCGGCCGATTTACCAGAAGGTGTAGCTTTCAAGATGGCGTGGGCAATAGTTGGCTCTCCCGAGCTAGGCTTGGCCATATACCAAAAGTTCCTGCCCGATGCGCTGGCGAAAGGAGTATACGTTCCGTTCCCTGAGCCTGAGGTAGTCGGTAAAGGGTTGGAGCACATCCAGAATGGAATGGACGTTCTCAGTAAAGGTGTCTCTGCCAAGAAGATAGTTGTGTCTTTGTAGAAATCGAAATTGCTACTGCAGGTCAATGGGCTGGCGAATGGAACATGTCCCAATTGTTTTTGGATTAAATACAAATATATACTATCAACTTATTCATCAATAGGTTGTTTTGGGGTGTTTAAAGCGTGATATTCATACAGTCATGAGTAGTACATCACTTGCTTATCAGTAGTCAACCAGAAATCTGTCGGTTGTAAAATTCACGTCGGTCTTGGCGCGATTTTTCGCAAACAATGTCGACACTGTTTTAAGATATTATTTTTTTTGCTGCAGGCCACATTAACCAGCTTACAGGCTTCTCAGGATCTCGCTGCAGGCCTACATACCTCATTAATTGGCTTGCAGGCTTCTTAGGATTCCACTGCAGGCTTCTTGGGATCCTACTGTAGGTCTGCAGGCCTCACTAACCGGCTTGCAGGCTTCTCAGGATTCCACTGCAGGCTTCTTCTTAGGATACTACTGTAGGTCTGCAGGTCTCAGTCATCGACTTGCAGGCTTGCATGCTCTATGAATCGACTTGCAGACCTTGCTGTAGGTGTATTTTATATAACCTGCCGAGCAGAGCGAGAAAGCTTGTAAACTTATTAAATTATGAAATTCTATAATCAACACTATAAAAAATCTAAAATATTTTGGAATAAGGTAAATAATAGCGTTAAAATCCATATATTAGTACTATTTATTTATATATAAAATTGTTGTATAGATTATTATGTGTGGTTTGCATGTCGACATTTTTTGCGAAAAACAGCGCCAAGACCGACATGAATTTTGCAACCGACAGATGCCAGTGACATTTATCACATGCATCGCGGAATACGTATTAACAAACTCAATCTATATTTACTAAGCGTTTCTAGCTGGTATTGATGAAGATCCCGACACTATGTCTGCACCGAGTCCCGGCACCTGTTTTTTTAGTAATAACGGCGGAGCTAGCCCCCTTTTTAATTTATTTTGTTCTTCCCTTATTCCGCACTAATTCTTGCTAACCAGGTGGCCTGAGGCCTGCTTGTCATTGCTTTATTTGTTCAGTTCTCAGGAGTAACAGGGGGACTTTTATCGAAGTATTTACTCCTTTCACTCTTGATCCTTCAAAGATGCAGCCACTGTATTGGCTTTGTTATGAGATTTATGTTATAGCTTTTTTTGGTTGAATTACTAGGAGAAACTGTAGTTTACAAGGAGACATACAGCTCAAATTTTTGCCACGTGAAGAAGGGCTTTCGTTATACTACATTTCTATCATATCGACGGATAATGATCATTTTCAAGAGTCTGATGAATCAACGTTTTCCCTTCAAATAACCTTCTTCCACGCGAAATTCGTCGGTTCGCACAACGCTGAAGCTGTTTCGTCTGTCGTAAAGCTCGACTTCCACATGCGATCGATGCAGCCCGTTTTGGCTATCGGAGAGTACTTGGAAGTTTTGTGTGCCGCTCTTCGAAAGAGATTTACCGGTTCCTCCGATCGTAGGGCCGAAAAATCTCACAAAAAGGGGTTTAAGAGATGGCAGACAGGCGCAGATAATGCCAACGTCGGCTTCCATACACGACCAAAGACCAGATGGTACATTGTCCCCTATACATTGAAGTTGAATTAGTACGAATGTGACTTTAAGAGGGGGGAGCAAGACGAACAACTTGGATCCGTTGATACGGTGGCTTTTCGCAAACTTTGCAATCGCACGATTCCCATAATACAAACAAATCCTCCAACTGCGAAGATAACGATCAACGCCAACCTATCGCGTAGAGGACGGTTAACACCCCACAGCATGGGTATTGGCATGATATAGACAATAAAATCCAATAGGATGTTAATGCCGGCATGAGAGTAGAATACGGCGGTCATGTTAACGCATGTCCCAGGCAAGGTTGTGTCCCAGGCACGGGCAACCGGTTTGCATTGGAGCATAATCAAGAAAGTCCAGGTTATCGTCACTGCAGTCGTCATGCCAATCATCGCCCACGTTAGCCACCGTAGCTTCATGTATGATGTTGTCACAAAGAGCCGTAGATAGAGAATCAGCAGTGTGATTTTTGTCAAGCCGACATTGATATAGTAAACCAATTCTCCGCCGTAGAAAAGCTACAAACATGACTTAGTTGATAATTGACTGCCTTGTGATTTTGAGAACCGACCTTGAGGGAATTCGTGAACTCCGCAGGATTGACGAGGTCTTTCCAGTGGTAACCAAACCCATAATGAGTCTCTGTGTAAACAACAGGTCAACAAGATATTTCAACCTCGGTGGAAGCATGTAACGTACGAAGACAGACGTCGATGCCGTAAAATAAAGTGAGCAACTAAACGATGGTCGTATCAGTTATCTGTCTTCTTCAGGTCGGTGAAAGTTGAAACCTACTGCAGAAACTATCATAATATAATCGTCAACTTTGAGCCCTTGGACGAACCAGAATCGTGTCCAAACCCGTAGCATAACTATCGTCACTGTAACTGCAGTGAATGCAATATTGACCCCAAAGATCGTTGGGACTTGCGACGGAACATCCTTTCCGCCTACGGGGGACACCATTTTGGACACCAGCTAGAGATCAATCTGAATGATTAGTTATGATTTGCATTTGCTGGGGGGTATGAATAACCATACAACAATTCAAAGATAGGGTTTCGGTGTGTAGCATTGATATTTAACAATCGTCTTTCCTGGGGCATGGGCTAAAGAGTTCTTCAGAAGATAACGCCTTGAAGGCGGGAACCACTAAGCACAGTCGTCTTAACGTCTGCAATCTTCAGTCCGAGCTCGAACTAAGCACTATGCAGGAACGTATCCGGTGTTTCAGAGTGTTCTCGCTAGGACGTCTGTCGTGGTGGCGAAGACAAATAGTAGTACATGAACCAAGAAAGAAAATAGTAGTGATGTGCACTTATGAATACAGCCAGCGTTACAAAAAGAGGGCAAAATTAATAATTGTTGGTTTTATAGTTGTTGGTTTGATGATGGTTATCTTCGTGGGTAAACGGTTGGCGTACTGTCACTACGTATTATTATTGTGCTTGGTCCGAAGCACTAAACAAGCCACACGGCTCGGAGTGGGCGACTCCATAGTGCATACCGGGCCAACTTTTATTGACCCCAGCCGCATATGAGCGGCCTTGCTTCCTGTCATGCCTGTCGATCTCCCGCGCTAAGGAAGTGTCAAATTGGTCATTGAGTCATGACAAGCTATATATCACCAGGCCAGAAAGGGCAACTCTTAGGTAAGGGTCTTCTTAGTCCATACGTATGCCGGCTGACTGTCAACGTTTGGCACGTGAAAAGACGGCTCAGAAGGCTAGCCTGATGGGGTCATATTCCTCCTGTACTGCCGAGTATTCGGTATGAGTGGGTTTATTGGAAAATCCTGCGTGTGAAGCGTGTCAAGGCCTGGTTTGTTACTTTTGTATTTCTTTCTGATTTATTTACGTTTGATTAACAGATTAATAATCTTGATAGAACGGTCTGGTGACATACTTGCATTGGCGCCATGTTGCAGTACTCTGCTGGTAAATTCTGTATAATTACGCCGTATTGGACCATATAAAATCGGGCTAGTATGGGCTAACGGTTGAGATGTTGCTTCCTACATTGATGGACTCAATCTAGAATGCAATGTACATGTATGTGTGGTCAGATGCGTTCTACCTACTTCGGCCTCTGAGGGCCATTCTGCATACCCATGTCCTCATGAAGGCTTGGAAATGACCCGAAATTGGGGTCCAAGCGGCCGCTGGCCCTAAATTTCTTACTCATTTTGCGACTAGCTAATTTAGTTCACATTTTCTAATATTAATTTCACTGATATAGTTACACAAGTCGCCAGGGAAGCCTTCCTGCGACGTTAGATTAAATACAGTACACGAAAAGATATAAACGAGTCTCCTATTAATAACAATACCAATGGTCACAATTACCTAGTCTGTTGGAATCGCTTAACTAGCAAGACATCTAAAAATTCAATGGCCGATTTAACATTCTGAATAACATCGCTTTCCAATACAGACTTGCCAGCAGTCATGATCAACCTCTCAGGAGCGGGAACACTCAAATATGGAGTTGCTCGAGAGCGGTGGGCAGCCCGGAAAAGCTGTTATTTTGTATTAGTTGCTGTATCAACCAGCTGCAAAAAAAAAGAAAGAAAGAAAAAACTTACGCGAAGCTGCTTAGCGATAGCATCCATCTCAGCCATCACCCGGCTATTATTGGCTTTCTCCGCTTTATGCCGGAAGCTGTGCTGGCTAAATGCTGCGCTGAGCTCCCTTTGTAGTTGAGGAATATACCGGAGCGTGTTTTCGATAGGCAGATAAGATTCAAGGCCGAGAAAAGCATCCACACAATGGAAGAGCAGAAGCTGGTTCCCAGACAATCCATCGTATTCAATATACTTACCGTCCACTATATTGCCAGCTGCCCATCCTTGGATTCCTTGCACGTATCGCATCCAATATTTTTTAGATACTTTGGCGTCCACCAAGGAATCAAAGAATATCTTAAGAGTAGGTTTGAGGTGTTCGTTGATTGATTTCAGATGTTGGACAGTCTGCTTTAGATCGTTGCGTTTGAAAGATAGCATGGCCATTACCATATGGTAATATATCGGTAGCCCCTACAGAAATACCAACTAGGTTAGAGATTTTGCAAAGTCAAAATAACAAAAACTGAAAACATCGATAGTCTTACCTGTCTCTCCATGGCAGGAAAAATATGTCCAAAGGTGTATTCCGCCGAACGGATGTCTCTGGGCATTCCAATATTGAACGTATACACGAGGTTATCATCGGAGTCGTAATTGCAGTAAAAGTTGGACGTGACGTTTCCGCCAGGAGACGTGACTCCATATCGCTGCTGGAGGAAACTCCACACCATGTCAAGTTCAGGCGGGAATTCAACAACCGTTTCTTCCTGCGCAACTTTGACTATAGGGATTGTTGCCCACCTAATTGGTTGTTAGATGCTGTCATCACTGAATGCATACATTGTGGAAAGCTTACCGGTAAGCATGTCGAGAAATTGCAATACACGCAAACAGGCCATTGCATACCTCCGGAGATAAATCGGAGTTTAAACACTTTTTTGCTTCTTCCATGTTGACCTTTTCACTCAGTAGTTTTCTTGCATGTGCGCGATATGACTTCATCCGGGTCAGTGCTGCTTCGGAATCCTCCCAAGCCATTGTCTCTGTAGCTAGGAAAGGTGAAAGCTCCATATACACGGCATGGTAAGAACGAAGAGCAAGAGGCCAGTCAATTCCATATGAGCTCCGTGGTGGCCACGATCCTGCTCCATCACGATTTATTAGATCCTGAAGAGATCGTACAACTGGGTGGGTGTTTGGAAGATTCTTGATTGAATCTACATAGTCGTTTTTCTTATTTGTGCGTCGTTGCAGAAAAGAGATCACAAGGCAACTCAGAATCACAGCAAGAGCTAGGCACGACCAAAACATCTTGTATATATTCTGGGGGAAGAAAAGAAGAAGAAGAACAAGAAAAGGTGTTTAAAAAGTAACAGCATCAAGGTATCAATTGACCAGAGAGGACATTTATACCATGGCGAAATCTCTCCAGTACATAAATCTATCCACTTTTCCACCCTCCACTCCCGGAGAAACGGCACCTGGGTCTTAGACGAATCCTTCGATCGAGCCTATCAGTTCCCAGGAAGGAACAAGTGGGTTCTGGAAGAAGGTTACGAATTCCCGGAATCTCCTCGTGCACTACTACTACTGGGCATTTCTCCGTTCAGTACAGTGCGTATGAACGGTATGATCAAACTAGCAATACAACCAATTAATTTGGGGCCAATCTAGGAAAATATTGCAGTCGGTTCGGTTCCCTTACAAATGTTATGCATGCTTATTTTTTCATTTTACCAGTAATTACAACTAATAATCCCAGAATTGCTGCAGTAATTCCCAAGTATGTCCTCTTGTATCCGCATCTACCCTGGACTTTACTTCCACATACTATAAAATATACTCACCGAATCTCCTGATAATCGAGGATTATTAACTAACTCGCCGGTTACGCCGTCATTCGTGTCTTTACCCTTGCTTCCTGGAGTATATTTTTAAGTCATTGTAGGATTGGGGGCAATGCAATATGACCCACCTAGCAGACGCCTGGGCCTATCGATCATCTATAGTAAGCCATTTAAGTCATTTACTAGGCTTGTATGAACCCTCCTACGGAGTAGTCAGACTCACCTCGGAACCAACGTACTATATACGCGTCAGGTATGAACCGGAAAAGCCCCTGGGGCATGGTGCGTAAAATATGAATTAATATATTGCACTATTACTGGACTACTACTATGCTGTCTTGAAAACATCTGCACACCCCACAGATCTACTCTAGTTACCCTTGCGTATGGGTTGGCTGTAACAGATTCTTTCCGTGTACATCTGGTACCCACAGCTGCGGCATATTGCTGCGGCATATTCACCAAGGTAATTGTGGCCCTATAACAAAGTCTCCGCCCCAGGTATTTTGTTTTCAGAAATTACTATTATCCCAGGAGTGCGCGGTTACTCGAATCGAGTCACTTTTTGTGTGCATATATGATTTTTCTTCCCTTTTGTCTCCTTGGGAAATAGATCAGCCATGCAAGTTGTGTTTTTTTCAAAGTCTTTTCTTTCCAAAATATTATTTTCCACATTTTCTGTTATAATGGACAGTTGATCTGTTGGTAATATACTAGGATGATCCAGCTCAATATAGTCTAAGTACCCAATCTGTCGCCACAGACCACTGCATTTAACACCACAAATACAGTATCAGGCAAAAAAACAAGCGTCGAACTATAGGGCATATTCTATTTCCAGTAACCAGCAATGCACCCTATTCCTACTGCAGCAAAATAACTGGGTGCAGCTGACACCTTTGACGGCAGCCTGCCTGAGCACATGCAACAAGGATGCCATCCTTATTAGTAAAATTCCCATTTTGTCCTAACACTCACCTAGTGTTAAAGATAAATAAAACCCAGATTAATAAGGATTGCATCTTTTTGGTGAAGCGGACCGCGGCCAGAAGCCTGTCAGCCGCCATTCTACTTTCAGTAATTTTCAATTATATCGTTGTTGCTACCTCAGCATGTAACGTGTTTTCTGTACAAGATATTGTCGTTTCTATTCGGAGAGAGAAATTTACGGTCAGAAATCGTGTAATAAGGTCTAATTTACTATTGATCCATTAAAAAGAGGATAATCTTCATTATTTTAACCATTAGGTTTCTGCCTAGGTTCTAACAAAGTCAATTGACAGCCACTAATAAGCTCTAGCTTCCACTGGAATGTACGATCGTCACCTTTATTATTATTTGGCTGCACAGGTACTCTGTAATATCAAACACTGTTTTTTATTACGTGGAGAATTACGCTATATCGGCCCACTCTTATATAAATATTACAGATACTAGTTTATTAATTTCTCGGAGCGTTGGTTACTAGCTGTATCTACAACTGGTTACTACGAACTCTGATACACCGGGGCAAATCTAGTTCCAAGCGAGCGAGCACCCCGCTGTGTTGATCAAAATCCGTAATTACCGGCCCGTAAAGGGTAAATTGCGAATCTACCGCACGAGTATTTCTTAATAATAATAGCCAATATTATTACCACGTTGAATGGCCAAAGCATACCCCTCTTAGGTCTCAGTCTTTTCACGTCCAACTAGCTGCTTTACGGAACTGCATCCCTGCTTGTTTTTTCCCTCTCTCTACTCAACAACCTAAACATTATTCGAGAAAAAATAGAATACTACTTTTATTTCAGACGAATTCTCAGCATTATAGTAACAGCCTTACAAGATGGTGGATTTCACTCTTTCTGACTCTGAAAATGCTACTCGTACAGCTGCACGAGGCTTTGCAAAGGCACACCTCGCCGGCGCGAAAGCTATATACTCTAACTTCTCTTCCCCAGCTGAGCGTTTTCAATCTATTAAGCCCATTTATGCTGAAGCTGTCAAAGCTGGTCTCCTCAAAGGACAGGTGCCTGCCCCAGTTGGAGGTACGAGCTCGAACCTCGTCGAGGCGGCCATCCTAGTGGAAGAGTTCTACGCCGTGGATGCGTCTGCTTCGTTGACCATATTTGCAACGGGTCTCGGTCTCACGCCGCTTGCGCTGGCATATCAGCCACAATTCAAGGAATTTATGGATCCTTTTTTGTCTGGGGAAGGAGCCCCATTGGCATCTCTGGTTTTTTCAGAACCCGCTGGAGTGGTGAGTACAAAGTATCTGCTCATAATCGGATTACTCTAACATAACCCTTCCAACGAATAGGCGAATTGGCTAGAGCCGGGTGCTCCAGGACTGCAGACTACAGCATATTTGGACGGAGATGAGTGGGTTTTAAATGGGGAAAAGGTGATCTCAATCCCGAGCTTACCTTAATAAACCCAATACTTACAGTGGCGGATTTCTATAGCTCTGGGCTACAAATTCAGCAGGATGGGACTTCCGAGGAGCAGATCTTGGTTGTGTTGTTTGCCGCTGTGTGAACGAGGATGTGGTTTCAAAATCGTCGCATCCGCAGGACCTCGTCATGGTCTTGCTCGTCACCAAGGCCGATATCGAACGAAGCGGAGAAAGTAGCTTCAAGGTCCTCAAAGACGTCGAGACTCTAGGCCACAGAGCTGTTTCAGGGCCTCATATCAAGGTTAGCTATCGTATATACTCGCATTTGGATGTCGAAATTAACCGATCCTAACAATATTCTTAGTACACGAACGTTCGTGTGCCTGCTAAAAACCTGTTATGTCCACCAGGAACTGGCGCTGCTGTTGTTAATCATTCATTTGAGATATCCGGTAATCCCTTTAACATTCACTTCCTAAGGTATTGAATCTGATACGTGTCTATATAGCCATGCTTGTAGGTGCAATGGGCGTTGGCCTTCAACGAGCTGCCTTTGACGCCGCTCTCGCATTCTCTCGCGATACACGAGGCGGAACTGTCCCAATCGGCAACCGTCAATCTGTCGCAGATTTGTTGATAAACATTAAGATGAGAACTGAGACTTCAAGGTGAGGACGTTCTATATATCATAAAAAAGGGTTCAATAGATGAACTATCGCTAACATCCGTTTAGACTTCTGACATGGAAAGCTGCTCACTGCCTCCTTGCTGGTCCTGGTGAGCATGAGCAACGACGAGAGCTGTCACTACAGGCAAAGATATTTTGCTCTGATGCTGCAGTAAAATCTTGTACTGAAGCCATCAATGCAGTCGGGATGTAAGTTATATTCTTGCTTTTAAATGAGCGCAACATAAGTAAACCAAGCCGTTGTGACAAGATCTCTAACACGTCAATTATCTAGATCTGCATATAATCTCGATTTCCCATTTGGAGACCTACTCAACACCGCCATGGTCCTTCCCATCTTTGATGGGGGAAATATTGGTATTCGTCGACGGGCATTGCAGAATCTCTTCATGTCGGAAGGGTATCAACCGTGGCTTACATCCTTTGGTTCTGATTAAGTAACAAAAGGTTAATCAAGATGGTGACCATCCCACCAGATAATTTCTTTGTAAAGCTTTGAATACTCGAAAAAGGAGTTCTGCCTCATCGAAATGCATTGTTTGAAATTTTTAAATGGGCATCCAAGTCACCTATTTAATTTTGGAAAACACAAACGTCGACATATATGTAGGGCTTTCAAATGTTGACACCCTCTACTACATGTACTACGTATATATCTCTTTATTACTATATTACGAATAATACCTGTTTCATTGGAGCTTGATTAGCTAAACTATATATCTATTTATTTATTAAGTGATATTACTAGTCCTAATTTTCAAATGTTATACACCACTTGACATTATAAAATATGTATAAAGTGAAGTGGATACGATTGAAATTTCAACATTCGAACCTGGTTGCAGCATCATCTGAAAGCGTGTAGACTAATTCGTGAGGCCATATAGAGAATTAACAACGTACTAAGGAGACTGTAGCGAGGCCAACAGGCCAGCGCACACCGATTTGACGCGCTTGAGAAGCCTGCAGGCTGGTTAGTGAGGTCTTATGGGGTGGTTGTTGACAGTGTACTCTGGAAGCTTGCAGGGTGGAAGTGAGGTGAGAATAATAACAGGTGAAGAAATTGCTTTAATAATAACATGGAACGCGTTATATATAGATTGAATAAGTTATTTTCATTGACAATATTATACTTATATAATTGAGAGTGTATTCCTAGTAGTAGAAAGTATAGCCCTAGTATTTCCCTGAAGAAAATTCCAATCAAGACATCTAAAACAATTAATTAAGATTAATAATTTATATAGAAACTATATATAAATAGAAAATTGAGGATAGTTAGAAATAATTAGAGCTTTTAGTACCTCTTACGAGTCTGGCATCTTATTGGGTTCTGAACATTTTAATATTAAACCTTGCTCCATAAAGTGCATCAACAATCTAGATCCCAGTTCCGTTGTATACTAGCTGAAGCTCGACTGTCAAAGGAGTAACGACGGCCTCGGTCGAGAACAATGGGTAGATAGTTGCCTTTCCAGTGTAGTTTGCGTAATAGTAGGTCTCTCTGTAAAAGACTGAATTAGAACTCTTAACATCATAGCGAGACTTAAAAAGAAAAAGAAAACAAGAAATATTCTACGGGAACATCACTCACGCGGCGGTGTAATGGGCGTTGATAGTCAAGTTGGCCTTAATGTCGTGCTGGGGGCCATAAAGCTCACTGGCAATGGCAACAGGAGCCACAAAAATGTTTCCACCCCAGGCCACTCCACCGGTGCAGCTTGCGTTTGCTGTCAAAAAAAGCATTAATTAGATGGGGGTTTTTTGGCCTTGGCTTGAGGATCTCACTTGAGTCGCCGCTTCCCACGCACTCGCCGATGAAGCTGGTGTAGTGGTCGAAGTACTCGAACTGATACGAATAGTTTCCGGTGGCGGTAATGTCGTCATAACCAGAGATGTTGTATTGAGTGAGCGAGATATTCTGGACGGTCGGCCATGAGACTTGGGCGGCGACACCAGCCAAGGGGATAGCGAGCAGAGAAAGGAATTTGGAGACCATGGTGAATGCGGAGTGAAGCAATTCGTAATTGTATTGAAGTATGGGGAATCAATCTCTGGCAGGTCCACCGTCCTAATATATGTTCTGCGATCCCGCTAAAAATAATTCTTCTACATGTAGAAAACTTCAAATTCAAACCGTCTTACGGAGACCTGACTAATTGCCTCATTTGGTGTTGTTTCGACGCGTTGCTGAGGCGAGACTCGTTCCGCCCTCAATAATCTTGCCCTAACATCCCACGATGTTACGGTAATATTATGGGCGATCTTAAATGGCCGATGTTGAACAGGATTTAGCTCTATCGGCTCTTTAAATTTCGGCTTCACTTTTAAGGCTGAACGGTATCAGATAATATAATAATAATTAATGGGGTCGGATTGCCTGATTGTCCATACACCATTGAAATAAATTTACCAGAGAACATACTACAACACCACACATAAAAGTACTGTTTATAACTCCTAACATACACATAAATCTGCGATACACTTATTTCAAGAGGGGTTTTTAAACATTTTCCAACTTCTGTAAGCGCTGACCTGGCCCTGAAAAGGCAATTCGTTGTGGGGCCAGTCAGCATGGCTGCAGCCCTCCAGTTTGCCTTAACCTTGAATTTTGCATACACTGCCATACAAGGCTTAGAAATAATGTTAAAATATAAGCTAGAGCTACGCAGCATAGAGCCCAATTGAGAACCATTGAACTAGTGCTTATACCTGTTATACTCCGAACCTGCCACCTGGGGTCCTAAACCCGAGAGCCGCCTTTCGGAACAGTCAAGCTCTGAACTGCTACTCTTTCATTGACGTGACTGACACCTCCCAATTACATATCTAGGAGGCAGTCAACTTCTCATTACAAGTTGATATCTAGTTGCTTAATCGATCAAACGAAGCGTCATAATCAGCGAACAATATGGAAATTTCCCTTTCCGGGCTGAACTAGACTCGTATAGTTCTAGTGTACGAACTGGGTGGGTTAAGGGTCTCGAAAATCCCGGTGGTATAAAACTGTCAATTGGTATTATTATATAGTAGTTTTAATTCCCTGCGCAAGCGATGGCGAAATAAGTCCTGGAAGTTACATATGACACAATTATAAACATTTTGTTTGCGCATTTTTTTTGGGTAATACGATGTACTCTAGTTTGAAACTGAGCCAAGTTTCGCAAGAGCCGAGACTTCAAACCACTGCGATGTGAATTGGCATGCTATCTTCTGAATGTTTTGTTTTAGGATCAAGAGGGAATAGAATCTACTTGCACTCACGCTTGATTACAGAACGGTTGCATATTATGTTAAAGTCTAGCTCGGATCTCGCTAAAGTTGCGTTTTCCGCCCGTGTTATTGCCGACAGCAGTGATGGATACTAAAATGCTTACCTGGAAGACGGCCGAAGACGTCCCAAGAAGGCAATTCGCATTGTTCAAGGCTTCATCTAGAAGGTCTGCTTGTCAATATTAATCTTCTCCAGCTGCTTTCGGTCTCTAATCGCATGCTATAACAATCATAAACCCACTGAGGAAGTGATACGATTCTATTCGAGTCTATCACATGGAGAAAATTTATGCCTGGCAAAAAACCCTGGGAGTGTCGATGTTGATACCAACTGGTGTTACATGGCCGAGTGCCGGAAATGATCAAGACACCTGAAAACCCATGATTCTGGACTCCGGATCAAGCTTCTCGGCATATGTTAAATGCAGATTTTCGCCACACATCTACCTGAACCGTCGAAAGTCGAGACCACTGGAAGTTATTATTGAAGAGTGGCGGCGTATCGACGGAAAAGGGACGATGCTGTATGACGTTATGAGCCCATATAACTAGGCTCGTCATTGAGCCGGTTAAGTAGCTATAGCTGCCAGTTGTGCGAGGCAGTCGGCGATTTCATTATGCTCTCTGGAAACATACCAGAAACCAACCTGGGTCTCTTTCGTGCAGTGGTCAGTCAACGTATTATTGAGAGTAGGCACAAGCTTTTCTGGTTTTTTCTTGTATTCCTTGATTTCGTTGTCTAGAACGAGAAATACATCTAGGTTTGCTGGTTTGGTGCCTTTCGAAATGCGCCAATTGTTCCTCTGTATCATTAATTGGAAACCCTTCTCAAAGCTTATGTTAAAAAGAACATACCCTTCGTGCTGTGCTGGCAGCCATTCGGCCATTATTCCTTTAACAACATACTGTGCACTACATGTTACGATCAAAACGCTAGGTTCTTTTTGGGACGGATCCAATAATAATGGCGCATCGATATTATTTCTGTAGGTATTTGCAAGAATTTTTAATCCTAACGCGGCTGCATAGAGTTCTGCTCGTTGATTCGATCGCACTGAGAGACGGTCCTCCGAGTCTGTTATAGGCGTGGAAAACTGGGAAGATTTGGTTGTGCTGAATGCTACACCAACGACTAATTTTGCTCCAGGTTGACCATTTCCTAAGTACGCCCCATCGGTGAAAACAATTCGAACGTGGTGATAAGGACGGTCACGCTGTTCGTTCTGGCATGAACGGCAATACAACACAAAATCACCACAAACATTGCATTCTTGAACGAGTTCATCAACAGACCAATCTGCAGTGGAAGGGCAGAGTACAAGCTTTCTATCACGTATTTTCTGCCACATTGGTGCATGCAAATAAGCAACGTCAGATGAAAAGTATTTGGTACGCTTCGAGCAATAATAACATCGTTATCATTAGAATATTGTTTGTTGTAAACGGCTCACCGCCCGGCTTACCGCCTTTTAATGGGAGGCAGTATTTTGTAATGTCTTGGCAAAACTTTGCTGAGATAATACTGAGATGAATTTTTAAAAAGCAAGGGCACTTGCTTGCCTTGGTATACAGACGCCAACAATGCTGATCATTTTCACATTGACGTGTTCTAGGTCGAGTGCATGACTTCAACATTGTACGAACCGTGGCAAGGGGCCCCGGATTAGGGTTAGGACAGGCACGTTTTTTGGATGGGAGATAAGCTCGTGGCCAGACCAGTCGATTCTTGGGTTGGGCCGTGGACCGATTGGGCAGGCTACATTCTTTGCTATTAGGACCCCTTGCATGTTAGTATTTGGTCGTTTTTCGCTCAACGTTAGCCTTGTCAGATATTTTGTTGATGGTGCGCACATTAGACAAGAGAATTTTGGCGCATTTTGTATGACTTCGGCAAGCCACGGATGTCAGATAGTTCCGAATGTGCCACCTGTATGTGGATGAAATTACCAGTCGACATCGGACAAGTCCACATGCGCAATTCCTCGCCCTGCATGTGCAACGTTCAGGATTCAGAGTCATTGGATTGTTGCCGCCGCAAAGCGAGACTAGGCAATGCGCTATGACTGCAATTAGTCATGGCGGTGAATGTGGGCAGGCGTGATTGGGCAGATCGGCAAGGATTAAGGCATAATAAACACTTGCAATATTAATTTTTAGCAAAAGTGTAAAGAAATTTAAAACTATTGAGTCCTGCTGATCGCCTGTGTAGATCTTGCTTTGTTGGTCTGCAGGCCTTGTTAATCTACATAGTAGATGGTATCTGTCATATTTAACACGGTTTGTTGGCCCGCCAGACAATGGTCTTCTTGCTTCTTTTTCACCAAATAGTCAATATGATCGTTAAGAGATAAAAGAATACACGAGTAACCAAACAAATCGACCAGCCGAGGATGTGGGATATACCGGATATACTCAATTATTAACGTGCAGTCGCTTACTCAACTATGAGTTAATCGGTACCCCGCAAGTCGGGTGTGGGGAGCGGGTCCGATAGCCGCGGCTATTGGTCGGTGTTTACCGCTCACGGCACATGACTTAATAGTTACAGAATAGATCGTGAACCTGCAATGTTTTCAGTGCTAGCAGCTCCACTTGCATTGCGCGAAACTCACAAAGGATTGCCCAGCTTCCTAGATGACAATTATGACATAGCTGCCACAGGATGGCCTGGCTGTGCCCACTTCTCACTGTTGGTTGCGCTGGCTGTGCTGCTGACAGCCCAGCCTGACTGCTGCTGCCTGTCAGGTGTCAATGGCGGCTGCCTAGCAGTGCGAAACTGCCGAGGGATGCTCTGGCCAATCAGGCTGCTTGAGCGCTGCCTGGAGTGGGTCGGTAGTGGGCCTGGACCCGGCGGTGCGTGTGGGGCCGGAGTATGCCGAGGCTGATTGGTATCCCTGCCGCCTGAAGAATGTGCCGATTGGCTGTATCCAGACGGTCATTGGCAGGCGCATCACGATTGGTCAATATACTGAAAGTGGGGCTCTTTCCTCTCTGCGCGTCGCACAAAAGACCTCAACACTTGGCGCAGTTCAGCAATAACAATCCTCTGTGGTCTGAATCCAGGGGCCCGCGAGATAGCGGTGTGTTACGCACTATCGATTCCACACCTGATTCTTTTGTTTCGAGCAAGGGATCCATGCTGAGGTGATCTGTCGTGGCTCGCGAGTCCACCTCCGCGATCCAGTCAATACAAACCGATTTGCGCCGCGCTTACTGCTTCCAGCCCCAGCTAGTATGCCCAAGGTACGGAGTCCTCTGTACACCGACCCCGAGCGCAGTCGAGGCCACTAATCGCATCAATCGAATCCACCTGACCAGCGTTGGCTTCTCCAGACCCTGTGCGCAGTGCAAAGTTGGGTCAGTCTAGCAGCTCCCACGACCTCCTAGCGAGCCAGCTAGCCCTGCCCAAGATCCACCAGCCGGCTGCCCGGAAGAAAAAAAAGCGTGGCTTGGCCGGCACTGCAGAAAAGAAGCATTGCAGGCTGCTGGTTCTAGCCTAGCCCGCGCTGGAGGGAAGCGTACTTATTGTTCGCTTCAGCCTCCCAGAGCTTGCTTTGCTTGTCTCTTTATCCGATCTCTTCTGCCTCGCCCGATGCGCCCGCCCGCCTCTGGTATACGGAATTGATCCCGCTGCATGGTACAGACACGCTTGCCGCCATGATGGACAAGCACGAGGTCAACTCGGTCGACCTCACAGACGACGATATGAGTCTGATGAGTGCGACCGAGGACATGGGCCTGCTGTCGCAGCGCACCCACCGGCGCTCGTCTTCATTCGATAGCTTGGTTATCTATACCAAGTCCTTTGCGCACAATATGCAAGATCCCGACTTTGTCAAAAACGCCGTGGGCATTGCCGTACTCGTTTTACTGTGGCATTCCTTTTCCATGTCTATTTCTATCGTAAGTGCTGCTTTTGCCATAGCTAGCTTCATTTAGAACAGACAGACTAACAAATCAGTACAACAAATGGATGTTTTCGGGCGATTCCATCTCTTTTCCCTTTCCGCTCTTCATGACCTGTCTCCACCAGGCGGTCCAGTTCGCCCTCTCCGCCCTCCTCCTCTACGTGATTCCGTCTCTTCGACCCCGTCGCACGACGCTGCCGCCGTCTGCTGTGCTCCCTGGGGCTGATCCACATAGCGAGATGAGTCTGACCCGGTTTTACCTAACACACCTGGTCCCTTGTGGCGTGGCTACTGCGCTTGACATTGGACTCGGGAACATGTCTCTCCGCTTCTCGACTCTCACTTTTATGACGGTGTGCAAATCCTCCGTCATCGTCTTCATCCTTCTATTCGCCTTCCTTTTCCGCCTGGAGAAGCTCTCCGCCCGCTTGGTCGTAATCATCGTCTTCATGACCATTGGCGAGGTGATGATGGTCCTGGGTGAGATTTCCTTTAGCACGACCGGTTTTAGCTTGGTCACGGCATCGGCTTTTTTCTCTGGGTTCCGCTGGGCTCTGACCCAGTTGCTCATCCTGAAACACCCAGCGACCTCGAACCCGATTTCGATGCTCTTTTTCCTTAGTCCTGTGGTGTGCGCCACCCTGGTCCCAATTTCTCTTTGCCTCGAGGATCCAGCGGCGATTGTGAACAGCCTGACTGCGCTGTCACACGCCTGGGGTCGTACCAGCGGCCTGACGTTGCTGCTACTTCCCGGTGCCTTGGCGTTTTGCATGGTGCTTGCACAGTTTGCACTCCTTAAGCGGTCATCCGTCCTCACGCTGAGCGTATGCGGTATCCTGAAGGAAGTGTTTATTATTAGTGCAGCCGGCCTGGTTTTTGGAGACCAGTTGACACCGGTCAATATCTGTGGGATCCTGGTGATCATCGCCAGCGTTGCCGCATACAATTACACGAAACTAACACAGACAGTGCGGTTAGTGGAAGTGAAGACGTTTAATGAAAAGTATTCATGACCTGTAAGAATTGGAGTTGGAGATACATAGCATCTTATACCCGGTGGCATATTAGTTTTAAATGTACAAATTTGACATACACCTTCCATTCCAGACGTAGTAAAGGTATCTATTCATCTATTTATCCGTCTCTAACGTCAACTCTATCAACTCGCTCCTCTAGTTTTACCATCAATTCAGGCTTATCCCAGATGAAATAAACCTCCTGGTCGGCCCAGTTCTGGCTCTCAGCACACAATTCGACATTGAAGCGTAAAAGCAGTTTACACAGCACGAGTCGAATTTCCGCATACGCCAGACTAATTTCTTATCAGTCAGTTTCTTTGTATTTGGGTATAATAACTTACTTCTTCCCAAGACAGTTTCTCGGGCCAAGGCTAAACGGCTGGAGAACGTCTTTTTCATCTGATTCAAAACGCGCATCACCCAACCATCGTTCCGGAACGAATTCGTCGGGGAGTGTGAAGTTTGTCTTGGAGTGGTATGACGCGTAGTGGTGGCAGGACACCTGAGTCTGTTTTTTGTCAGTATATAATTCTCCCTCTATGCTGTATAGATAGATTGTGCTTACGCCCTCTGGTAGAAAATGTCCGTCCACAACGCCGCCGCCAGATGCAACCATTCGCGGAAGACCCATGACCAATGGAGGATACATACGTAATGACTCTTCAATCACGGCGGTGAGATAGCTCAGTTTTGCAGTATTAGTGAAGTTGATCTCGGTATCGACGGAAAAGGCGGAGCGAATCTCGTCAGTCAGCTTCAGCATAGCTTCTGGAGTTTTGCTCAGGTAATAAATGCAGCCGGACAGCAAGGTTGCAGACGTCTCGCTGCCGACTGTGATCAGACTAGAATATAATTGTCAGCAATGACACACCACCACATGTGAAAGATTACATACATGTAGGAATTAGAGTGTAGCTCTGCGCGACTGAGCACTTTTTCCTGACTGCTATTTGTCGTCGCAGCAGCATCCTCATCCACAAATCCATTCCTCAGCACAGCAGACATGAAATCAGACCGCTCCGTAACGCCCATTTTTAGGCGTCTCTCCATCTTAGCGGCCGCAAGATCGAAGTGATCGCGTTCCTGCTGCCTCAGACTGGCTGGAATGAGCCTTTGCAGTACCGCATTCAGCCAGGGGAACTGCGTAAACACAGTCATGTACATGAGCGCCTTGACCGAGTTGAAAACCAGTGCGATCCACGGATGCAGCTCGCTGCTGTCGAGACACTGGAACGATTCGCCGAATATCAGTTCGCCGGTGAGATCGAAGAAGGTATAGTCGAGCCAACTCTTGATATCGACCTCTTGTAAGGACGAGCTGCCGAGCTTTTGCATCAACTTGTCGACATACTCCGTCACCAAATCCTCCTGCTCACGTAGCGCGCGATCTGAAAACGCATGCGACAGCAGCCGCCGGTGTCTTGCATGCACCGAGTTATCAGCCGCAGAAATAAGATGGTCAGCCCCGTTCGTCGCTGGTAAGTAATGCGTCCGATCCTTCAAAAACGTGCGTGTTGCTGCCGGAGAACCATAGATATCGCGAAAGGCCTGTGGCGAGTTAAACGCCAGTTCCTTTGGGCTAATGCGCACAATAGATCCGTAGCGGTCGTGAAAGGCAGTCAGTTTTAAGTGCACACGGCCGTTGAGACAAGCGGACTGCAGAGGGATCTTGGAGATTTTCCACAGAAACGGACCGGGGAACTTTGCGAGGGGGGAGAAGTAGATTTCGTAGACAACCTGGCTGACGAGGTAGCTGATGGCCTTCTCGGTCTGTTAAAATTGTTGATGAATGTGGAATGTGGAATATACTTGCCAGAGCGCCTACTATGGCGGTGATCGTCCAGGTCCAGGATTCCATAAGGGAAACTGTGTAGTGCTGACTTGCTGTTGTGTACCCTCAAGAGAGATTGCCTGCAGTAGAAAAGAAGAGTTCGCAGTGCGTTCGCTTTATACAAAACAGCACGTCCCGTGACTCATCCGTTATTCTTTATTACGTATGCGGAAGTCGCTCAGTTCACCTCATCTTTCACCTTGGGCTCTATCAATTGACACAAAGCCACTCGATACAAAGCCATTCTCTGAATGTTACTGAGGAATTGGCCATGGCATTCAGGAAATGCTTTGAAAATACAGCAGAGTTGATTCGATTTTCCCAATATTTCAAGACAGTCGATCAGCTCTAAAAACACAGCCATTGCAGCTGTGAAACGAAGTACGTATGAGTATGATCATATCCTTTTTGTCCACGCAATGAAACACCATTGAACAACCATTGAACAACGGAAGCCTGAAACAAGGCTAGGCTGTATAGTTACGTGACTGTGCATCGATGCCGAGCAACTAGCGAGCTGATCATGACCGTAGTTGGGCAGTGCTGCAGCCATCTTAGATCTGCCTATCCGATCGATCGGTCGCGAATCCACGCTTTTCAGCTAAGAATCTCGACCTTCAGACCTGTCACCGGAGATTCCGGACTTTTGGAAACGTCTAATTACACTCTACAGACACGAGTGACCTTGTATCTCCGAAAGTATCACGGAAACGCGGTCTGGGCCGCTCAAACAAGGTGCGGCCGATCCACGACGATCTTCCGCGCTAGTATTACAGCTTGCATGATACAGCCCACGAACCAGTAAGAAAGTTTGTATTGTAGCTATCGAGGGGTGAAAAATTGCAGAAAAGCGACGTCCCCGACTTTGCTTGACTGAGACGGTATTCGGCGTGTGACCATCTCAGTTCCCCAAACCCGCCAAAATGTCGGCTGCCGTTGAGGATCAAACGTATGACAGACCTCAAGACACAGCGAGCAATGCCGAAGACCCTGAGATCCGAGATTTCTACGGCCCTGCCGTGTCAGAAGCGTATCGCTTGAAGTCGGAGCTGGTTGCACAGCATTTGGCGAAGATTGGCATGGGAAGGTACAGTTTTCTGCCTCCCGAAAATTTTTTTACCGTCGTTGAAACTTCCACAGATTCCAATACCTGCTCTTCACCGTGACTGGGTTCGGCTGGATCGTCGACAACTTCTGGTCCCAAGGTATCACCGCCATCAGACCCCCCGTCGCAAACGAATTCACCGACATCTCGCGCCAGAGCTTCAGCTCAGTCGCATACTATGTTGGTCTCATCATCGGCGCCTGGTTCTGGGGTACCACGGCAGACGCCTTTGGCCGAAAACCAGCATTTAATGTCACAATACTCCTTGGCGGCATTTTCGCTTGTGGCGTGGCTGGATCGCAAAATTTTCTCACTTTCTGCGCGCTTTGGGCGTGTATCGGCACGGCCGCTGGTGGCAACGTGCCCGTGGATAGCATCATCTTTCTCGAGTTTGTGCCGCAGGCGTACCAGTGGCTTCTCGTGAGCCTCTCTGCATGGTGGAACTTTGGGCAGGTCGTTGTCTCGCTCCTGTCCTGGGTTTTTCTGGCCAACTATGGATGTTCCAGCGACGACGCGCCCTGTCCTAGAAGCGACAATATGGGCTGGTAAGTCTTAAATTACTTAGGTTACTCCGGTAGTATCGTATGCTTACGAGGTGTATAGGCGTTATACGATGATAACGCTAGGGGCTATTGCTATAGCCTTTGGGATCATTCGCATTTTCATTTTCAAAATCCCCGAGTCGCCTCGCTACCTCCTCTCCAAGGGCCTTGATAGCCAAGCTGTCGAGGCAGTCAATTACATTGCTCGTTTTAACAAGAAGCCCGAGACTTTGACTCTACAAATGTTCTGGGCGATTGACGAAAAACTGCAGATTTCCTCCGACAGAAATGATCGTCCCTTCCGTAAATGTGACAAAAACCCCTTTCTGATAAACAACGAAACCACGAGACGCAAGTTGAAAAGCTATACATCTCTCAGCTATCACAAATTGTTCGCTGGTCGCAAGATGATACAACACTCGACAATGATCTTTCTCGTCTGGTTGACTGTAGGAGTTGCATACCCGCTATACTTTGCCTTTATCACCTCGTATCTGGAAACGAAGTCATCGTATTCGGTCAACACATCGTTAAATCATACGTACATGGTTTACTGCATTGTCTCCACTGTTGGCGTCCTTGGGCCCCTTGCTGCCGGTTTCTGTGTAGAGAGTCGTTTAGGGCGGCGGTGGATGATGGGTATCTCTGCCATTCTAACCGGCGTTTTCTTATTTGCCTATACAGGAGTCAGCACCGAGGCTGCCGACATAGGATTTCAATGTGCTACGGGTGTGCTAGGAAACTTTGGTATGTCTTAGTTACTTCAACTTATTTATCGTTTTGCGCACTCACGATGAACTAGAATACGCCGTTATGTACGCATTCACCCCAGAGTCCTTTCCTGCACCTATTAGAGGAACCGGCACTGGCGTTGCGGCCACGCTTTTGAGAGTTGGCGGTTTGGCTGCGTCTCTCATATCCACGTACGGCGGATACACTGTGGTCCCTATTTATGTCAGTGCTGCGCTATGGGTTCTCGTGGGGCTGTTTTGTTTCGGCCTGCCGTATGAGACTCATGGGCATGCATCGATTTAACCACCATGTTGTTGCTGTGATTTACAGATGTCTATTCCGGAACATTTTTGACAGAATATCAATAAACCGGGCATTGTATTATTCTTTGGAACACAGAGTACTCAATTTGATGAATGGAGATAATAAGTTATTATCACTTGAACATTTAAGCCAAACTGTGGTCATTATTTTAATACATTACGTCGACTGTACTAAAGACGACATCTCATCGTTATCATCATACCCGTATCGCTCCCTAAACTCCTTCAACCACACAGCATTGTCAGCCATTGTAAAGTCCCACGGATCGTTCTCACCAAACACTATTCGTCGACCGTGGCATTGAATTTCCAAATCTGTCGGTATTCTGCCTTCTTCATCCAGCATTGCATTTATGTAGCTGCAAATCTCCATCTCAAAGCACTGGCGCAACGAAATGTCCCCCGCCGCCGGATATGTCATTTGATGAGAATATAGCTCCAACCTTCCCTCCTTTCTGTGAGCGTGGTCCAAAAGTGTTTTTGACCCACTAAATGGCACCACCGTATTCCGCTCATGGTGGATAAGATACGGTGGGATGCTGTTCTCGATGAGATGCGAGATCTGCGGATCAAACCCCCAGCCACCCGACCAGTCCGACATGGACGCTCCCGAACGAAAGTGTCCGGCCAGGTGATCTATACGTGCCTTCAATGTGGTCATATTCTCATTACAGAATCCGCATCGTGAGCGGACGTATTCCGGTGTGCTTTTCCATTTCTCCATGCTGGACACAAATTTGCACCCATGTACTAGTTTGAGGTGTTGTCGAAGATGGTCCTTGCGGTAGTATGTTCGTTCAGGTATTGGTCGATCTTCACAGGCCATGTATCGATGCGTCTGAAGGTGTTCCGCTGTTGGGGATGGAGCGTTGCAGTACGCGCATTTTGGCGAAGATCCGTCTTCGTCGTACGTGATGCTGCCAAAGGGGGAGCACGTCCACGACTCAAGTGCGAGGTGCAGTGACTTTTCATGCCTGGACCAGTCGTACTTGGTCTTGAAGGTATCGGTGCAAAAGGTACACTGGAATGTCTTGGGGGCGTCGGCTCGAAAGCCATTGACCGCGCGCGATGAGTAGTTGGTTCGACGTTTCCGAGATCGCCGCCTGTATTCGGTGGATGATGTTCCTGATTGTGTTGACTGTCCAGAGTGATCAGACCAGGCTATCGATTTTGGGCCATCAGAGTCAATGGACGATATCGACGGTTCGGGGAATACGCCGTTGAAGGAGGATTGAGTCGAGACCGACTCTCCACGAGATGGAGACCGTGTACTGGTCTGGGAGTCACCGCGATAATAAGGGAGATCCGAGTGTGACAATGCCTTTGCAATGTCACTAACAAGCGCGGCTTCATGCTCTGGTGGCGAGTTTTTCCATCTTTCCATTGGACACATCTTATCTTCAATGGACGAATTGGACGCGAATAAACTCTTTACTGCCGGAGTTGGCGGCCTTTCTGGGACATTCCCAGATATAGCATTCTCCTGGTCTTGTAGAGGGGTGCTGGCCGTCCCTCGACGAAGAGCCCCCATGCCGATGCTGCGCCGTTTGGAATGCGCAAACCATTTATTGATCTGCCCCGCTGATAATTTGGTCATACGTTGAAGACGTTCCATTTCTTTTCCAGACGGTTTGGAGCTTTCTCCATGCATTGTTTTCCAATCTCTAAGCATTTTGATATTTTCTCGCGAAAGTTTTGTTGTGTGTGTCGAGCCTTGGTAAGACCCGGCCTCATTACTTGTGGAAATCGCAGGATAAGCGATTTTAGATAGCTCCAAGTAGGGGCTGATATCATCGATGCCAGTTGATGGATATGAGAGAGAGGTAGTGTGCAAAGAATCATCCTGCGAGCGACTAAGCATTGAGGTCAAGTTTGACCACTCGGCATCGACCCATTGATCGCCGTCAACATCCAACGGGAACGAATTTGTAGGGAGCTCAAATTGTGACCGCGGAATTTCCTGTAGGATGCTAGAGTGATCAGTGGGATCAAATCCAGGAAGCTGATCGAATGCGTCTCCAAGTGAATAAGCACCATGGCTATCACTGTCCATCAATGTCAAAAGTGGGTCCACACATATCGCCTGCATGTCACCCTCACAGGCATCATGCCAGTGCGGGGCATCATTGAACGTGTTTGAGCTTGGACCAGCATTCATCCCTGCAAATGGTTGCGATAGATCACCTAGCCCGGGTATTATTATTATTATATTTGGGCTGTGACCTTGCCGGCCTTGGCTGTCGAGACCGGGAATCTTGGGCGATCAGGGTAGCGCACTTAGGCCAGGGTATAAGTAGATCGGTCAATGCGAGCCGCTGTAACAATAGTCTGCTTAAGCGCCCAGTCGCCTAGGGGCTGTGCCGAACACAAACGCACTGTCTGGCTAAGATCTGAGGGGGCGTTCTCGTAGACTTTGGCTAGTGAGTTGATTGACGGACGAGACCAGAGATTCCCGGCAGCAAGAAATAGGTAGCGACAAAATGATGACGAGGGAGAGCGGTAATAGTCACTCTGCTGGACAGTTGTGTCGTTCTCGCCGCAGTCTGAGTCATCCCCGCCGCCTAGATAAGGGCGCGCGCGTGGGGACCCACTTAACCCCACGTTGTCGTTCCGCATATAACCCTAACCCTAACTCTAAATCCGATCTATATTCCTGTGGTCTATGTTATGTTGTTTACTGCTCACTTTATATGGGTTCTAGTTTCTTTCTGATGAATTAAGAATGAATATAAAAAAGTGTAATTTAGAATTAAACTAAAAAGACAAACAAAATCGTAACCACATTGAAGTGTCAACAGTAGACCTTTCCGGCGACAACCCTAAATTACGCGATACGTCACAGCGGTATATTCCTGCGCTGCTCACACGCTCTCAGGCTTGTAGAAGGGCTCCTCCTGGGGAACTGGAAGGCTATCACCAAAGTCTGGCTCCATCACAGCCAGTGTTCCAAAGAAAATGGTGATAACCATGGAAATGATTTCCTCCAGCACAGACATGCAAAGGTAAACAGTGGTGTTTCCACTGTAAGAAAAAGCCGAAATGGTAGAAAAATCGCCAATTGCCGAATAGACTAATCGGATTGTGTAGAAGGGAGCAGAAAGGCCAATAGCCATGAACAGCTTTTTCTGGTACCGCCGCAACACGAAGGTTAAGTCGTAAAACATCCAAACAGTAATAAAGATGGTAGCGACAAATACGGCGAGGAATAGGCCCATGGCGGCCTTCATAAGTGTGGTTGGTGTGAAGCCTGTCGAAAAGTCGGCATTACTCACTCCGATGATAGCAAGAATGAGGCCGACGAGGCAGGCAAGAGGTATCAAGTGCATAGGAATGGTAGGCAGTTTGTTATCCCGGTCACTGGAAACACATTTGTTAATATCATATTCCAAGAACTTCACCATCGCCACATGTGCAACTCACATCAGTCTCAGCAGTCCGACGTATGTTAGCGACAGAGGCGCAAGGCCGATCAGCTCACACACTGCCTCAGCGACGTAAATGTTTTCCGAGTGGTAATTGATCGTCAGCAACGAACAAATACTGCCAGCAACCCGGAGCAGAGCAAGGATGACGGCATATCGCCAGACCTTGCTGCCAACTCTCCAGCCCGTTTGTTTCCATACCCAAAGGCCAGCAACGAAGATAAAGGGAAACACGATGAGCTGGAGAATAGCAACGCCGTTACGATACGTCACGGTCCCCATTGCGGCGGTAATATAGAGTAAGAAGAAGAGGAAACAGTTGAAGTATGAAGAAGAAAAGTTGGAGATAAAAAAGAAAAAGAAAAGGAAAAGGAAAAAGATTTCTCGTATCAATTAGACTCCGTGAAATAGAGAACTAGACCCTCTTACATTAGTATACGCGTTTTTTATTTATTTACGGATATCTAGGTTCTATATTTAGTCTCAGTGCTCCAGTATTTAATTATTACTACTCCGTATGAACACTAGCAAACGAGGTGAATTATTATCGCTCAGAAGTTACGTACTACGAAGCAGGAGGCCTCATTTCAGTCCGAGTCGTATACTGGAAGAGGGCTAGCGTGGCGTAAAAGCAGTCTTTCGGATAGCAGCCAATGGAGTGGTCAACCAAGTCTAAGTCCTACGTTGGTGGCTGGGCCGCTGGGGGCTAAACAGAGGCTTGTCTCGTAACTTTAATAGTCCTTCTGTCGGAGTCGGCACGTTGTTCGCCGTTGTCCGCGTCTAATTACGAAGTTTATCGAGTGCGAGAGTCAGGAGTGCTTGCTGTTCTGGGTAATGAACCCCTTTCCGTCGGAAGCCCCGCTTAAGTTTACCGACCGCGCACGCATGCGTTTAGGGTTTCTTTTTTATATTGGTGTTATTTATGATACCCAGTTAGACCTGTGCGTTCGATCCGACGAGTATTTATTTCCGTGCTAAGCGGCCATGGTTTACAGAGGAAAAGTAGCACCAGGCTGCGCTTTGTGCCGCAAGCGGCGCCTGTTAGTATGTCGTTGGTACCCCCCGACAAGTGCCCAAGTCATTGTGATTGACCAAACAGTGCGATCTGCGTCGTCCGTCATGCTCGCAATGCTTAAGGGTGCATCAAGAATGCACCGGGTACCAAGACCCCAAGTCCTTGAGATTCTATGACCAGACCAAGGAAGTCTCCCGGAAGGTTCGGGGCCAGCCTCCAGTTGCGCCCAAGTCGAAGTCGACGTCGCCTGCATCGGAGAAGCAGCAGGCTTTCTCGGCCGCGATTTTTCCTCCGCCCATCTCCAACAATGATCGGGCCATGCGCCACTTTTTCACCTATTATGTGGGCACTAACCAAAAACAAGGCATGTACTGGTACTTGCCTCCGCTGTTGCAAACGACCTCCTCTGCGGCGCTCCAGGCCGCAACCAAGGCTCTGGGACTGGTCAGCATGGCGGCAATGGAAATGATGCCGAACCTAATGCACTCAGCATTGGGGGAATACGGCATAGCGTTGCATGCTACCAACCAGGCACTACGAGACCCCACCTTAGTGACGTCTGACTCTACTTTAGCGGCGGTGGCATTGCTTAGCACCTACGAGGTAAACGTTCTGTTACTGCATAATTGACGCATTCTAATGGCCCTGTTAGATGGTATCTTGCCAGATCTCCAATGTCAGGCTCAACTGGTTGAATCACATTCAAGGTGGGACAAGGCTGCTTGAGCTACGAGGCGAAGAGCAATTGAACTCTGAATTTGGCATGCAGTTGTTTACAACTATGAGATTGCTGCATGTGGGTCGCTAATTATCCATGCAAAGCTTGTGTGGGAACTAAAATTTTACAGGCAGTGAGCGGAATATTCTTCGGATATTCGAAGCATCATTCACCGAAAATTGCGGAATTGTCAACCCTTGCAAAAGCGAAGCGAGATGCCAACTCCCTTCCTATTGAAACTTTGTACGATCTGCTTATTAGACTGGATTATCTATCCATTCAGATGGCTGAGGCTGGTGAATCTACTGAGAATTTAGGCCCTTTGATTGCGGAGGCTCTCCGCCTTGATGCCGACCTAAAATCATGGCCCATGTCCCTGAGCCACGTTTGGCATTATACTGTCGTCAACGCCCCACCCCATGCTCAGTGCGACAAGATCGGCTATTTTCCAATACATGGGGATATATATCACATGTATCCCAATCTCAGCATTGCCGGAATATGGAATTTCTACCGTCAAGCACGGATCATTATCAATGAAATGATTCGATCGATGACTCTACGTAGTCACCAGTTACAACAAACATCAGAAGGCGAACAGATAAGATCTCAGTCTACTGCTGTCATTGACCAGATGGTGGATGATATCTGTGCTAGCATTAATTTCTATATTGTCTTGGGAGCGCCGGGACTTGCCGCTGTAATCCGGTTGCAGTGGGCTCTGTTTATTTCGGCGCTTTGCACGGATAAAAATTCTGCGAGATATAGGTGGATTTTAAAAACAATCGATATGATTGCACAAATCGGGGGCTTTCGAACAGTGATTACTATGTCGCAGCGCCTCAGAATTGGTGCTACAAGCGGTATTATTCCAGGTGTTCGATAAGGTATGTGTCTATGTCAATATATTATTATTACATGTATAATAAAACTTTAATTCACCTTTTTTATGGTTATTTAAGAGATGTTCCAGCATCCATTGCTTAAAGAACGAATAGTAAACAGCACATTGTCTATCAGGGCTCAACTTGTGGACAATATGCTTTGCAAATTAGTTAAAAATAGAGGCCACTCTTCTAAAAAAATTTTCTGTCCCAGATAAAAAATTACATAAATTAAACCAGCATTTATTACATTTGGAATCTTATCTAAATCTGGGAAGCTGCCTTGACAAGTTTAATCCACAAGGTTAGTGAGATTCGTCGGCAAAGAAACATGGTCCCAGGTATCAGTCAACCAATCCAACGTAAATTGAGCCAGCTGAGCTTCAGCACCGATTTGACAGTGCTCACTCCCACCGATATCAAACCGGAAGACATTATACGTGGCATTTTCCCCGATATCCTTCGCCATCTTCGCAGCGCAAAGCTGTCATTCTCGCCTTCACCAACGAATACAGGACAGTAGATATTATGAAGCATAGTCGAATTGACCGTAAATGCAGGAAAGCGGCTCCACCACTCAGAGGGACTGTTAGTGTTGAAACTGAACGACGACTGAGTGAGGGCCTAGCATAGCCAATAACCCTAACCCTAACCCTTATAAACTCAACTTACGCAGAGGTCTTGTCCACCTAGGGAGGGGCTACAAGACTTGGATTTAATACGCACTTTGTTATGGTAATTTTGGGGGCATAATTCTAACAGACAGCTCTCAGTTAGCACCCCAAAACAGCAGATCTAATGATACTCCAATTCCACACCCGTCTTCGTCTCATTCGAAGCATTAGTACTTACGTTTACAACAGTTTCGTTCGACACTGTTGGTCTTGACTCTTGATCCGTGAGGTGTTGGCCTTAGATATTCTACTTGAAATCGCACATTCAGCTAGTGAATATTTATCAATACCAATAACAATTGATCGCTCCCTTTATTTGACTATCTGAATGCACACGGCACTAATATCATTCAATATTGTTCCTTTTCAGTGATAACCTGGCACAATGTGAAATAAATTTTTTTAATGATCACGAAATTTTTATTGGTAAAATTCACAGCACTTGAGCATGATTCTAAAAATCAATAGATAAATAGATTGATACGTATGAGTACTAGACACCATTTTTTGATATTATTTACATGGTGAATATATGTTACACCCAATGAATGTAATATGCTTCTCATTCCACAAACCACGGCCCATTAGACTCCAGAAACTCCTTCCAAGTAGTCAGCTTCTCATTGAGCTGGTCATGCGTCCAGCGAAGATCCTTCTCGCCTGTTGGACCATAATAGCTCCATTTCTCGAGCATTGTTGCTGACCGAGCCAGTTTTTGTTGGATTGGATCTGAAATCATCAAAGGAATGTCTTCTTCTTTTGGTATGATAATTTCCTTGCCTGATACGGTCGACCATGTATCTACTTGCTCCTTGGCAGTGTAGAATGCCGTCGCAGCTGTCAGTCGGCAGCCATTGTACTTGATAGGATCTCGTAGTGCTGGCGCTAGATATTTGCCTGTGTCATTGATATCAATCAATGGCAACTCAGTTTCCGGCGACCAAGGAAAGCCGACCAGTATCCTTCCGTCTTTCAACTTAAAAGGTTTCAGTATTTGTCTAGGATATAAATCAGAGAAGTTTATGAAGAAAGATCTTACAGTCTTTGACTTTGGCGTTCTCGGATGCCACACGTTTTGCATGAACCATCCAGGCATGAAAAACACACTACTATCGAACGGTAACCCTCGTATATAGTCCTCCACCTCCGCTTTGCTGTCGAAATGATGTACCGTGGTCAACTGCCCACCAGTGATCTTGGTGAAGCTTGGTAATGAAGACCAAATAAAAAGAGAAACACCAGCCGCGACAGCTGCATCGGCAATAGCCTTGCCTTGGGATATTTCAACTGCAGCACTAGCTTTTTGCCAGACTTGATATTCGATGTAAGTATAAATCTTCAATGATAAAGGCGCGTTCTTACAGTCTGTGACCGAAAACACGCCATAAGCTCCAGCAACTGCGGCCGGAAGTGTCTCCGGTTTATCCATGTCTGCCTGTTTTATTCATCGTCAGATAGGACTAACATATACTGGTTGATATAGATGCCGATCAGAAGTGACATACCTCGACGACCTCGACGCCTTTCTCACTCAACCTTTTCGCCGCAGGGGAGCCGGCATTTCTGGTAATTCCCCGTAAACGAAAATCTTTAGAGAAGTCGGGATGATTGAGAATGTAATTGACAAGTGCGCCTCCTTGTTGGCCTGTGGCTCCGAAGACCACAAATAGCTTGCTCATTTTGCAGATATTGGTATGAATCTAGCTAAAAGATGAAGTTAAAGGAAAGATATTTTAAAAAACTAAACAACTCATGTTTTCGATTTCTGCTGTCGTTAAATACCTTTTCTAAAGCCTCAGAGGTAGTTTGCCAAAGTCCGATACAGTGGTTAAGGCTCCGCGGCGGACATCTTGGCCCGTCTTAATAATCCGCTCAGCCGCCGTCTCCGTTGCCAGACGGACTTTCGGACTTTTCTCCCTTGCATCTTCTCAGTTGTCACCGCTTCTGTTTATCAGCAGTTTACTATGCCCGTTGAGCGTCCTCCACGAGGACATTCCTGCGTCCGCTGTAAAAAGAGGAAAATAAAATGCGATGGAGCTCAGCCGTGTTCTGCCTGTAGTCGCTCCCAGGCAACATGTTTGTCCCGGCCGCCCGCAATTCCTCGACGGAGAAGAGTGATATCAACTCCGTCACAGGCAACAGACAATCCAGACCGTTCACCGGTTCCAGAATTTATGCTGCAAGAGGAAGGGAATCCACGTTATGTCAATTAGTGAGTCACGGTTCTTGTATGACGGAAACAGTGAATTAACACACCAAGTCCGTTATGGAATGATTTATCCAAGGAGGTTAGAGACCTCTTGCCACTCTAGGAATGTTTGAAGTTTTCATCTAATTATGTTTTTTTGAAGCTACCGTTAGAGTCAACTTTCGGACAAAATTCCGAGGCTGAAACTCCTTATGGTACATCCAGTATTCTTTGGGGTCTCTCTGACTATCGATCGTTGAAATCACACCATCCAGACCCCCCTCGGATTTTTCAGCTTTGGCAAATATTTCTGGATAATGTACATCCACTCTCAAAGGTTCTTCATGCTCCCTCCACCCAGAAGCAAATCATTGCCGCCACTATAAACTTAGATCAAGTGTCGCGCGGTCTGGAGGCTTTGATGTTTGTCATCTATACCTCTGCAGTGAATTCACTCAAGCCATCGGAATGCAAGTCTATTCTTGGCGAAGGAAAAGACATATTGCATAAACGATACTTGTCTGCAACAAAGCAGGCATTTGTTAATTGCGAGTGTCTCAAATCATGCAGTTTCATTGTATTGCAGTCATTAACGTTATACCTGGTAAGGCTCCATGAAAACTATATAAATTATCTGTGTTATTAGCTTTACTGTGCTGACACCTAAAGTTATGCATGCGCCAATATCATGACAACAAGTCTTCATGGCTTCTCACTGGACTAGCAGTCCGAAGCGCACAACGAATGGGTCTTCATAAGAACATTATGCCTACTCGGATACCACCCTTTGAAGATGAAATGCGTCGTCGCCTGTGGTGGCAGATCTTATTGCTGGATTCTCGCGCTGCGCAACTTTCAGGGCTTTCCGTGGACTTCCAGACACGCACTTACTTTGACTCTCGGCGTCCCTTGAGTGTCAATGACTCTGACTTATATCCGGATATGAGCGTCCTACCCCCCGACGTCGAAACCCACTCCACGGAAATGATTCTTTGTCTCGCTATATATGAAGGAGCGCGGATTATGAACTCTCAAACTCTTGCCCAGTGCACGGATGAGAAACTAGTCGACGAACTCATACTATCCCTCCGTTCCAAATTCCTACGCTTTTGTGATAACGCTATTCCAGTCCATCTTCTTGCTTACCGTGTGATACACAGCATCATTGCGGAAATATCCATCAAAGGATTACAAGCCCGTAAACGCAACAATAAACTCGACCTGACCCACTCCGACAGAGAGACCCTTCTAGAATGGAATATTGATATTATCGAGTATATGAATTCCATATACTCTACAGAATGCCTACAGCCGTATCTATGGTTCTTGCATGGCACCTTTCCATTTGAACCCTTTGTGCATGTCTTGCTAGAGCTACAGCGCAGAGTTGATGGACATTTGGTTGATCGGGGATGGGACGCCATTGACGGCGTATACAAAATCTTTGCTGGTACAGACTGGCTGCCATGTGCGCATTCAAATGACTCTTTATACTGTGCTATGGGGAAGCTAGCTTTGAAAGCATGGCAGACACAATCTACACGCCGCGAACCTACCCCATTCTGGGTAAACCAGTTGAGGGAGAAAAACCGGAGAAATGATAGCGTCAACACTCAGAACGACCATTCTCACGCAGTTGATACCGATGAAGTCACACAATGGGGTCGTTTTATTGGAAATGATGAAGATATAATAGGAGATATAGACATTGACTGGGCTTATTGGACTCAGTCTTTGGAGGGAAAGGAAAGCTTTTTGTAAGACATCGGGGACTTTGTACGTGTATAAGACAATGTTACATTTGGTATTCATCGGGCCACCGAAGTACATATCAACTAATAGTTCAATTTTGTTAATAGTACTGACTTCTGGTTGATATTCACTGTTCTAATAATACATAGCATGTCCTAAGATACAGATCTAAACATCATTGACCAAAACATATCGATAACGTGCTTTTCCTGCTTGTAAGTCCAAAATGGCTTGGTTTGCTTCGTTCATCGGCCGTTTCTCTATCCACGGCTTTATTTTCTTATCAACTGCAAACTGAAGCATCTCTTCGATTTCTCTAGGCGACCCAATCGTACTTCCACCAATTTTGGTAACCCAATCAATCAAGCTAAAAGCGCTCACTGCAGGAAGATGTCCACCATCGGGGATGCTACCATTCTTATCAGTATCACAGCTATGAATGTATGAAAAGCAGACCAAAACTTACCCGACTTGAATGTAGGTACCCTTCACTTTCAACAACCCAAGGTAGTTATTTAGAGCAGACTCCGCGTTAGAGACAGTAGAAACAATAAGATCCAGAGAATGAGCATTATTCTTAGCCCAGTCATTGCCGTCGTCTGTCGCTATATATCTGTCTGCACCAAGCTTGAGAACATCTTCTTTTTTAATCGCTTTTCTCGAAATTCCGACAACCTCATCAGCTCCGAGGTCTTTTGCAAACAATAGAGCAAAGTGACCCAATCTTCCTATATCAACAATCTCGACCTTTTTTCCTGGCCCGTATCCATTGTCTTTTAAAGGGGAATAAACTGTCATTCCGCCACACAGCATCGGAGCTGCATCCTCCGAGGCGAGGCCTTCTGGAATTTGAAGACAAAATGGCTATGAATGCGATTGTATTTCGAGTACCCTCCGTAAGACTTGCCAATATCGTTGGGATATACAGAGCCGTAAGTATTAACCGAGCCAGTGCCAGAGCAGTAAGCTTCCAGGCCATTGGAGCACTCCTCGCAGCTTCACTGCAAGCAACTTCCGGCTTGAGCTCCAACACCAACTCGGTCACCCACTTTGATGTTTTCGACGTGTTTTCCCACGCGAACTGCTGTACCAACGATTTCGTGCCCAAAAACACATGCTATATTCGTCGTTAGGACCGATATGAATTAATAGCGTTAGATGCTAGTGCGGTACTTACGGTATGGAGTTGGCTCCCAGCCTGATGACAAGGCATGATCATCAGGGCCACACATACCACAGCAAGCAACTTCGATATCTACATCATGATCCTCCCATTCCTTTGGCTGGAACTCGCCCCAGACCATCTGCCCGTTGACGGAGGAGGTGTCGTTCCCGAGCCACCCCTGGAATTTGTAGTCTGTGGGCATTTTAAATATTTTTAATAAAATTAATGGTTTTGATAAACATCTCATTCCATGAAATACCACTGATGCTTTTTATAGGAAAAGTCCACGATCCGGTGCAGTACATGTGTGTATACGGAGTCGGAGTGGGCTCACACATTGAGGCAGCGCGAATTGTTTATGGTTGTTTCCAAGGGACTTTTCTTTCGGGGTTGGTGTTCAAATTTCTGGATGACTCATCGCTATTTTTAATTCTATCATTATTTCAATGTTGCATTCCGGGCTTTCCTACTCGAAACGTAGCAGAGAAGACGAGATGGTGTAAAGTTCGGAGTAAGTTGCCAATCTGTAAACTTCAACTTTCGCGATTGAAATAAACAATAAAATGGCTATTACGCAATTCCCTAGAGGAGCATTAGCAATATATTTCTAAACGTGTAGAAATCGCTCTTAATAGGTTTGACGATACCTCTGTTGATCAGAAAGTTATCTAGCCAGCCAACCTCCATCAACCTGAGACTTCTTAGCAACTGATACAGCAAACACAGAGAAAGACCCCTACTCACAGTTATGATTTCTCCTGTGACATACGAACTTGCCTTGCTAGCAAGAAATACCACGGGTCCCTTGAACTCTTCAGGGTCTCCCCATCTTCCCATTGGGATTCGTTCCGTGATAGACTTATAGTAAGTCTGATCCGGGTTGGTTCTGGTATCAACGTTCATATCCGTCGCAATATAACTGATTCACACTATTTAAGTAGATATTATTTGAAACTCAATTGTCGAACATACCCCGGTGCAATAGCATTAACGCGTATACCATGTGTTGCCCATTCGTTAGACAGGGCTTTGGTGAGCATGGCAATCCCACCTTTGCTCACAGCATATCCAGACATCCTCACTCCTCCCTGGAATGATGCCAAGCTAGCAGTATTAATGAGACTTCCTTTGATTCCATTTTTAATCCAGTATTTTCCCATTTCCCTGCATAGTGTGAATGCAGCACCTAGATTCACTTGCATAACTTCCTCAAAGGTCTCTTGGTCATAATCCTCGGCTGACAGCCGTCTCTGTATGCCGGCTGCATTTAGGAGGATTTGGATTTCATGATTAGATAGGACTTCATGAATAACCCGCGAAACCGAGTCTTTGAGTTCAAGATCGCATGCATAGGTGGAGCATTTTCGGCCGAGGTTCTCAATCTGTTCTTTTGTCTCGGTTTGCGAGAGATCGCGCTATGGGCAAAACATGTCAGCAATTGGTCTAGTACATTTTTAAAAATGCTATGATAACAATAATCATTATTGTTTGGGCTGTCAAACGCAACTACTAGAAGCACAATGTCGGCCCCCGCTTCTGCGAGTCCCACGGCCATTGCTCGTCCGATTCCGCGACCTCCTCCGGTGACCAGGGCAGTTCGCCCGTCGAGATTGAATATTTCCATTGGAACTGTGAGTATATTTCAAATAATATTTTTGGGAAGTGATTCCATCCCACAGACCCGTTTTTTTATGTAGGTAGTTCCAGATTTATTGTGTGTGGATGTTCAAATTTTGCTCGGCGCAGCCGCTCTCGGCGCCGAACACGATCGATCAATTGATTGATGTCAAGTAGTACAGCCGTCCAGGTATCTACATATGTACTTAACCAGTTGATAGTTACAGGAATTTTTATTTGATATATTCAATATCAACATTTGACAGGTTCCTTGTTTTGGAATATTATAATCTCAGAAAGTTATAACACAATTGATGTCGTTCAAAAAAAAACATATTTATTCTTGAACTAACAACCAAACTTCAAGCATTTGGAAGTTCCCACGGTTGGCTTGAATTTCCTTCAAACCCAAGGTCATGAGGATCAGAAAAACCGTATGTTTGCCCAGCACCGAAGAGAGCCGCCAGTTCTTCTTCAAAATGCTGGACACGATGCCGTCTTAGGTTATTCTCAGAATCTTCCGACAAACACAAGCCTTGCTTATCTGTGTTTGGCGAAGATGACAATGCCACACTGGCTAGAGTAGGGATCATTATGAACCTTTGAGATTCAAAATTCAACCTGGTATTTTTTGCCAACTGCTTCAATAAATTCTTATAGAGGTGAAAGATGGCCTCGGCGCTAGACCAATGGCGAGATATTGCAAATTCGGAATCTAGTAACCGTGCTAGACGGTTTTGAGCCTGTATTTCCAATGTTGACGCCCAATTTCGAGAGGCCGAGCGGGCTTCGTAACACAGTTGGATGGCAGCCGCTAGAAGGGATGTGAGACAGGTAAGCCAGCACTGAGAAACGAATTTGGAGTTGATAATTGTCTCGAGGATGCTCGCAATAGACTGAGCAGAGGAGCGACACGTTTCATGAGATGTGTCTGAAGTATGGGTGCTTTCCCGAATTGTAGGACGAGGGAGACGATGTAGATGAAGCAGGGCCATATTATAGTGCATCTGTAGCTGGAGAGGCCAGAACTTGGCATACGGTCTATTTAAATCTTTCATTCTGGTTGGAAGATGCAGGTACCAGTTGCTCAATTCAAAATCAATTGACGATTTTCTTGATTCAAACAATGAAGGGTTAGTACCGTGTTCACGGACTGCTCCAGGTGAAGATAGCCGTAAAATCGATCTTAAAATCTCACATAGGCAGGCATTTTGAATACAGAAATCAATATTGATATTGGGATTTCTCTCCGAGCTGCCTCTTTCGATAAAGTCGTCGGCTTGTAACGGTGGTTGATCGCAGTCCTCAGCCAATATCATCAAGGGCCGACCGTGATGTAGGCTAACAAGAACATCTAATTGTACAAGAGTCCACCAAATTCTCCTATAGATTCGCCGTTCATCTAGAGGCATTCTGCTAGAAGAGTTTTGTCCAAGGTTGCGGTGCATACCCAAGCCGAATGCTATTCGACATGCCACACCAACCCAGTAATATGCGTTGGCACTGACATCGTCTGCGCCATCGGCATGCCATGTGAACAAAAGAGCGGCTTGCACAAGATGCATCCGATCATTCTCGTAATGAGCCTCGAACAGAGCTTTGGCACGCCGGAAGATAGACCTTTTAATAAGCGATCTTGACTTTACAACACTTGGGTGGTCAGAGGCATGTGTTCCCGCAAGCAGGACTGCTTGCAATAGAAGTAGAGGTGGCGAATGTTCCGTGTCAGGGTTTCCATAAGCATTGCGGAACTGAATTTCATCGACAATTGGGAATCCTGGGTGAATTTTTTCGAAGAATGTATCGATTAAATGTGCTCTCAAATCCTCTGGTGGTAAAGAACCGATGTCAGTGATAAAACTTTGTGAATAGCATTGAATCGATGGGAGGTCTCGTGGGGGGCTCCAGGGCAGAGGTGGTCGTATAGATGGGAATGGAAAATGTAAGGACGGTGCTTGCGGCCCAGTGAACTCAATCTCGTCTTCCACTAATTTAGAAAGATTAGAGACCGGTGTGCCAATATAAGCAATCCGCATATTGGTTCTATCATCAAAAACTTTCCAAAGGGATGTATTGATACTATGTCGGTGGAATTGAGCCAAGGCTGTTTTGTCCAGTGCCTCTTCGTCTTCCTTTTCACAACTTGTTTCAACAGGCTCTGAAGAAGACCTAGGAGTGTCTCTGTCCGGCCGTTCGCTTAACACAGGCTCTTCTCCAGCCGGGTCTTGTTCGGAGAGGCTTTCGGTTAGCCAATTATCAGTACTTTGATCTTCCGAGCCATGGGCTAATCTTCGAGAATAGCGGCGCACTGCAGGCCGCGTATTCTTCTGGGTGGCAGCTGGAGGGCGCTGTTCATGGCCACTTTGAACATCCTGTATGGGCTGGCTCCGCCGCCGTGCTCTTCTTCTTTCTTTGTGGCGTTCAGCGAGAAGAAAACTAAACGGACGTCAATAGGGATTCCAAATCTATTATTTTGGAGATGGTGTAAGACTGCAGGACTGGCACTTACGTGCAAGCGATCCCCGCGCGGCTACACGCGACACAGGGACTGTTTGTCTCGTAATCGCATCTTACTTTGCGGCGATAACAAGTATCACAGGCCGCCATTGATGTGAGCTATGCTGAGATGTGGTTGAAGATTGAATGTCTCGAGGTGAGGACGAGCAGTTCCCACTCCTGCCGCCGACCAATGAAAGCGGTCATCCAGGATCTATGAGAATTTTCTCGCTTCACGTCTCAACATGTCATTTCGATATCTGAAATCTTGCTTTTTTGATCTAGGAAACTCTCTCGAATATGGTGCTATTGTATTTTATGGACCTATTCCTCCGGTTTGCTAAACCGACAAGCATGCCACCGGTATTGCCAATCTATCACTTCACTCACTGCCATAAAAGAACCTGATGAAATATCTACCCTCTAGGGATGTAAGTGAAAAAGGCGCAACGTAGTATTATAACTTAAATAGATTCTTTGCATAAGCGTTGACAAGACAGTGTTCCAGGGTTCGGTGTGAAATCTGCAAGTATACGTTGTCACCTTGGATGCTTTGCTATAACCGTCCACTCCAGCCCCCCTTGCTCTTGTCATTGACCGCCTATCTATCTGGCTCAATGGCAGCAACAGCTTCCACCTCGAAAAGAAACCCCGGAGCAGCCAACTGTTGCACCGGAACCAAAGTGATCCCAGGACGATGACCGTCCAGAAATTCCTCGGTGATTTTAATATGTGCCCTGCGATTGGGATCATGGTTGACAACATAGTATGTCAACTTGACGATATCCTTTGGAGAAGCATTGACAGTAGCCAGACAATGACTCAGGTTTTGATAGGCAAGTTTCACCTGTTCTTCAAATGCTTCAGGAATGCAGCCGGTACTGTCTCGGCCGACCTGGCCGGCTGTGTAGATCAATTTTGCCGGGGCGTCAACTGTAACGAGGTGGGAATAGGTGACTTGAGAGTAACAGTCCTTTGGGCTGTGAGTATGAATAAGCGGCGACATGTTGATATAGCTGGTCAATGTTATTTTTCTGGTTTGAATAACCAGTTCGTCTTATTGATGACCAAATGCAGAGAATTACATAAAGAAAGCAGTTATTGAAAGCTAATGTAGTGCTTATATAGTAGAATTAATTCATTGCTTACCGAAGCGAAGTATGCCTTTTTGTTCCAAGGGCCTTCTTGTTGATGTTCGGAGGAGCCGAAATGCTCGGCTCGACCGAGATCACTCAGTAACATTACATATGATACAAACTATCTCGAACACTCATTTATCGATTGTAAATAAAAGCGTCCGATGGCATTCTTTTTCAGTCTCAAAACAAGATAATACGACTGTAAATTAGCGGTATTAATTTTTCGGCTGGGATGATAATATTATTCGTTGCTAATGATGAGTTTTGCACCACCAGAGGTCTGGCATCACCTTCCATGTTCTTTTCAAAAAGTCCTCAATGAGCTCTTGCAGCTTGACTACTACCGCGTATCGCTGCCAGCTCTTGTCGATAGCTCTTGTCAAATAGAGCAAACCCCAGGCTCCCACGGACTTCCTCTCGATCTCATTCATTATGGCTATGATCCTCAATCAGGGTATATCTCATCATTCCTAAACAGCTCATTTCATTTTTTCATTAACCCAACAAAAAACTCCATTTTAAAGCATAACAGCATGATATTTATCGAACATGTTCATCGAGCTTTGCTAGCTTGGTTCGCGGCCTCTGTAGAAGAACAAAGGTTAGCATTTCCATGCAGATTGACAAACCTGGAATTTTGGAATTTAAAATTTCGACAGATGCATCGTCGAATCGGGAAAAAAAAATCAAAGGATTTGCATAACAAAAGTGAATAAAAAACCCACCTCTCCTTGTAGCATCCTCCAGCAAGCCCCGATCCACTTCTGCCTGTGGCAAAACCACATATCTGACGACACTTCCACGAATAAACATATTCTTCACCGACGACAAGTGCGGGTATTTGTCCAAATCAAGCACATCGACGTCGTCGAGCTTGATGTTGAGGTATTGGTCGACCGATTTCAGCGTGCCGCGGATACGAATATCGTTTTTGAGCTCGACGGTAACGACGTGGTTTGTGAGAGTCTTGAAGAAGCTGTAGATTTTCGCGCCCGAGTTAGTAAAGCCATTTAATCTTCTGATCAATTGAAAAGAGGGGTGCCCACCTAAAGAACAACATGATGCGAGGTTTGACGCGGCTGCGGGGCCGGATAAAGGAAGAAGAAAATGGGAGATTCGAGTCGCAGGGTGTAATTTCACACCCTTGCAGTGGATATTTCAGATATCACAAGCTGTATAAAGCTTCAGTAAGCTCCTAAAAGAGTAGTGTGCCTGGAAGCTGCAAGCAAAGGAGTGGTGTGCGTATTGGTTCTTGCTCGTCGAAAGCGGACTGCGGAAAACCGACATGTGCGGAGTGGTCACGTGATTATATACGAAGTATACGGACAAAGTCAAGTCCTTGCATTTTTATTTGATTTTTATACTGACAATAATATCTATGCAGGTATGTTTCCTCCCAAGGTTCCTCTAGGTAAGCCCGCGCAGCAGTATGATTGGAAAGAGATTGGCGTGGTAGACTGGGTGGGAAGGGGCAATATACAACAACAACATGCAAAGGAAATTGAGAACGATAACGCGACTGCGGTCGGTTTCGGAATTCACAGAAACAGTGGCATACAGGGGTATATCAAGGTAAACAGAAAACAAATGCTAACAAATAAAAAGTCCTACAACTGTGATGGTTGGGCCGAGGCTCGACGTTTCGGTTTCATAGCCCAACCGCACAGAGAGGTCCAACCGGAATTGTTCTTGCGGCCTTCATCAAACACAACACCGACTCCCTTCAAAAGGTCCTGGCGCTCTCGTCCCATCTCAATCTGCAGCCTCAAGAGCCATTGTTCCCACATCCATCCACCAAGTAAGCCGGTCATACTTGCAATGTCGACTGTGCTACCGATCGGTCCTTGGACAGCTTCGCAATCAATCTGGCTTTTCACCCTCGGATTGGGAGTTTCTCGCACCGGCTCTGCAGGTACGGGTTCAACCCCCATAGGAAGAAACATCCATGCTCGCTTAATATCAGCAAAGTCGTGCTTCTTCAGGCGTGTGAGGAATGTACGGGTCGGTGATGGGTCGTAGCCGCGCGTCTTCAGGTTAAAGGCGAACTCGACGGATGCCGCAGAGCCATACGAGCCAGCTCGTGCAATTTCAGAGTCAATCACAAAAAACTCGAGGTAGCCACCCGGCTTCAAGCAGCGGTAGCATTCCTGAAGGCAAAGGTCGAACTCATCCATATCTTCTCCATCTGGACAATTAGCCTTTAGAAGAGTATGTAATGAACGAGCAGAAATAACATCAAACTGATTGTCCCGAAACGGAAGTCTCCATAGGCAAGGGACAGACACTCGTCGGTGGTTGACAGGTCCCTTGATGTGACTGTTGACTTCTTGATCCTTGCGGACAACTGTATATATCTTGACATTCGGGCAGTCATTCGCTAGATGCCAGGCCCAACCGCAGGTTGCCTGGCCTCCAAGATCAAGAACTCGCAATCTCCGCTTTCCAGCATTTCCAGGGTTTTTCAGTGGCACAGTGGCGTTGGCAAGACGTCGTCCAGCTGGACTTGAAAGAAGACTGCCGCCATTAAGGAATCGCATAGCGTCGATAGCCCACACTGACTGCCATAGTTGAGCAAGCACCATTTGTTCCTTTTCAAGCTTGGAGAACAGGGCTTGGTCTGCAAGAATTTCCGCAGCTACGGACTTGCGAGGAGCTTGCGAAAACGGACCTTTGTACCCTGGCCGTTCTGGCTTGACTAATTCAAACTTTCCGGTCAATGCATCGAGGTGTTTGTCCCTTAATCCAAGGCGGACAGATTGCACAGCATCAAAGCGCATATTGCTGTGAAGAAAAGTATCCCGTCGACAGTATTGACGAAGAATAAATTGAAATCCTCGCCAATATATTGAATCCATGCTAGCAGGTGCCGGCGGGTTTGATGAGACTGTGGATTCTTGTACAACTTCGGAAAATCGTACAGACTTTCGTGGAGGTGAGTCTGCCGAGGATGACGAAGGGCGTTTTTCCACATCGGGGGTACCGATCTCCTTGTTCACTTCATTGACCGGGTTTGATTCATTGAGTACTGAAAGGTATGCTTGCTGGGCTGCAAGCCACACACTAGTTCGGTCAAGATTGGAAACTGCTTGTCGTTTCAATTCCTCATCGTAAGCTTCATCGTATTCGTACACAACTTCAGCTCTATCGAGCTCCTGTACAGGGCTTTTGCTGTCGAACGATGTGCTTCGTCCATGGTTCGAGTTGCCGATTCTCACTGCGGTTACCGGAACAGCAGTGGGCTGGTCATCAGTCAAACTCTCTTCCGGGACCTCCACAACTTGTTCCACAATCTGACCTTCGTCCCGGGCCCAAGGAAGGTCATAGAAGCGCGCAGCAACTGCTGAAGTTGGCGGGTTTATCGCGCTAGGCAATGACCAAGTATGACGAGACTTTGGGTCTAGAGAAGAGAAGAAACCACCCGGAGAAGGGATGCTGAGATCCGTAAAGCTGTAACCAGACAGCTCGGAATTCGGAGTAGCCTCCTCTTCTCTTTGAGGTCGAGCAGCCGTGGCAGAAAACTGCCACATTTCGTCGTTAGTCTCTGAGGTCTCAGACCACGGCTCAGGAGAGCTCCCTAGCGGAATATGTTGCAATGTGGCGAGCGCATCTGGAGGAAGCATAACTCCGTCAATGTCGGGGCTGGGTGATTGGATAGAATCCTCGTTGACTGCGTGTGGGATTGTCGCAGGTGATTCTTCTTCGGGCCGGGAAGGGATAGCAGGAAAGCTGTTCAGAAGCGGGTTCCAGTCTTCGCTTGGAGCTTCAATTGCACGTTCTTCTTCGGCTGCGAGTCCGGTACTTGAACCGCCGGCGCTGCTTGGTACATCCGAGTCATTACATACGCGAATAACCCCGTTGTCCCATTCTGCATCAGGAAGCGCACGCAAATCCGGTGTGGCTGGTGCACTCAAGTTTGAGATTTGGTCTGAAGATAGACTGCCATCTAGTGAAGGCGGAGCATGTAGTGCGGGAACATGGCCTGGGAGCATTGACAAAGCTGCAGGTGACACTGGGATTTTCGGGGGTGGCGTCGGTGGCACTGGAGAGCTCTTGTGTGGATTCGTAAGTGACGGCCACAGAGTTGTTGTCGGTATTGTGATGGACGGGTATCTGTTCCGGCTGTTTGTGGAGTAGGTCGAGCTCCTGATGGATGAAGCTACCAAGCTGCTAGGCCTACTCTCTGTGAGTGATGGACAAGACTCGTCATCAGTTGCGTCGTATAGGTCGTCAAAGGTTTGCAGTCCCCGCTGCCATTCCTGGTCGGAGCACGACGAAGAAGTTGAATGCGATGAAACAGGCGTTGATAAACGTTTCGCAGTCTCAGGCGAGAAGGCCATGGCAATCTTAATGGAATGCAGGCTTTCCCTGACACCTGTTTCCCTCTTCCGAGCCTGCCCGTCGGGGGAAGGTTCATTCGCTTCGATTATAGTATTAAGAAGTGGTTTGCGGGCCAGCCGCAAAGGCGAACTCAACATCGCAGCCTGGCGGTTGTAGTCGGCCATTGTGATTCCAGATCACTTGTCGATGAAATATATGAGGGGGGTTGGGGTAAAATATTAATAAGTAGTAGATGGCACAAATTGCCCTGATCTCTTGCCGAAATTGCAATGCAAACAAACAAAAATATTAGCGCGTACAACTCTCAAGGGTATCTCAATAACATGATGTATCCGGTCAACGGATGGGGTCTTTGTCCAGCAAAGCTTGCAAACCAGTATTAGTTAAGAGACAGAAACAGATAAACGGTAGAGATCAGGACAAGGATATAGCAGAAACGAAGGGAAGAGAAAAGAGTTGGGAGATGAAGCACAGACGATCCGGATCCAACGCGTCGCGGGGGTAACTATAAACTTATAAAAAGAACATCTCTGGGTGGATGACCTCACAATCCGCATCCTCCACACCGGATGCCGAGCGACTAATGCAATAGCTCACAGCAAGGAGGAGGCCCTATGGTGTCGATTGGTGGGCGCTGGCATCCTCGTGAGCAGTCGGCGCGAGCCCGTATACATTTTCCCCGGTTGAGCGGACGAAACTGCAGGCGGGTATCCAATGAGATGCACGAGAAGGGCGATTTTCTGGTGATCGGTCTGGCCTGGACGGTGATTTGGCGGCCGGCTGCATCTTTAGACACATCTGCAGGGCATGGGTGGCCAGAGATTGGACGAGCTGTAAGCGCCGAGTTCTATCTTTAGAGTCAGGATATGGCGCTAGTGCAGGCGGGCCTGGTCCATCACACATATCACAGCGAGCACATCACTGCAACGGCCTTGGCACGGGCGACAGATCCAGAGCAGGCAGGATTTGAGCGTGCGTGTTGAGGGCTAGATGCGATCTGATGCTGGGCTTGTGTGAGTCATGACGGCGGAGCAGTTCTTGACAAGTTGACGCGGTCGTACTTGTTCAGTGCGCCGGTTCTTCAGGGCAGGCGCCAAGCTTTGTGCGGGCTAGCCGTATTGGGACTGGCTCGATATCGGGGAATGCTAGCCCAGAAAGGTTAAGCGTGTTTTACGCTCTTTCTTCTCTTGCTGCGAACCTGTGCTTCAGTCAAGACTGCAATAACACCGAATAACAATCTGTGCAGAAGAGAAGAATAAGACGCTTTACGCTAACATCCCATATGTCTGGCTCTGGAACATCAGCCCACCCGGTAGTCTCTACGTGGTCCCGGTGCAGAGTGACTCGGATGGTCAGTCATAATGTGTGACAAGACCTCAAGTTTATTGCTCACGATACATCGACTCGGGCATTTAATTTAACGGTTATCTTCATGGAAGTCTTTTTTCTGACACATTACAGGCTGTGTTAGCCGGTTCGAGATCTAAGGGAAGAGGGAAGCCTCCTTGGCAGTGTGTCAATTCCACGATTAGGGACACTGACTCTACTATTACTCACACACGCTGTAATAGTCATCGAAACTGACTGCAGTATTTCTTTTACAAGTCCCGAAGATTCTTTCTTCACTGTAACACACCACAGCCCAGGCAACGTTCAACCATGTCGCCATGCAGTTAGCCTCCAGAATCCTTGACATCGCAACCCCCCTTCACGCTGCGGGCAGCGGAAAGGGGCCAGGGCTTCTCAAGTCGGTCAAGTTCGAGCCGGGCAGTCTATACATTCTTCTGTCTGACGTCGGTGACAATCTCCAGTTCCACTGGGGCCTATATCTAGCCATCACTGCCAATATTGGTCACCTATTCCACTTCATCTGCGGGCCCCGGACGGGCTTTCAATGGGCATATCAGGCCAAAAAGATCCGCGAAAACGCCATTCCTTACTCGGTCACCTTACTCGCCGGTGTGAAGATCGCTGACATGGACGAGTGCCTTCAAGGGCCGTTGGCGAGCCGTTTAGCAAATATCCACCATAGCGAATACCTCCGATCTCTCCCGCCCGAGCGGATATCTTGCGTGGAGTGGATCAGAGAGGCACTTGTCACGCTTGACCAAGAAGGATACATCAAACTGATCGGAGACATCGGGGAGCTTGAGACGGAGGCCTGGATGCTGGCCGCCCAGAATAAAACGTGCAAACGGCAGACAATCACCAACAGTCAATTTTGCGTTTAAACGGGCGGCAATGCATGTTTTTCACTCTTCTTTTTCACGACAGCCTGGGTCTCATGGGGGTTTGGAGCTGGATGAGTCAATGCTGGAATGCAGGCATTCCGGACTCACGATGTGGCTATTCATAGGTACCATAATATAGCTCACCGTACACTGCATAGTATTGAACACCGGATTTCTTTTTGATTTCAGAGTGCCAAGCGTAGATCCTATCAGTAGGCCACTATATCCAGTATACATCTAGCATATCGTAAGCAAGGTTTTTATATCGACGTCGATTTGATGGCGGGGCGATCATGTGATATCCCAATTAAACAGCGGTGACGTCGGGTCGCAGCTGTCGGCCTCATCAAGGATTTCCGAGGGCAGTCCGTCAGTTTCGGTAGATAGCAACTACTTTTCCGTCTCTTTTTCCATCTTCGCATCAATTGACGCCGTTGAAATCGAGGTTGAAATCCGGCCAAGAAAGAAGAGGGAAAACACGAAAAAAAAAATACCACGACCCTCGCCCAACTTCCCCGCCATGTCTCCGCCCGCAATCATTGCCCCCTCGATCCTCAGCGCCGACTTTGCAAAGCTCGGCGCAGAATGTGCAGACACAATCGGCCGTGGAGCCGACTGGCTTCATGTCGATATCATGGACGGCCACTTTGTGCCCAATATGACATTTGGCGCGCCCGTCGTAACCAAGATTCGCTCGCACGTCGCAAAGCCGGCCACACCGGGTGAGCGGGGCACGTTTGACTGCCACATGATGATCGCTGAGGTAGGTTTTTGTGTTGTTCTCTGAAGATTCTGTTTTTAGAACGCGTTCGCTTGAGGAGACTGGACGCTGGACGTGTGGGATGCGCGGATGTGATACAGTGATCAACGTGTGATGATCGCCCGGCGCTTCGTTGCAACACACTTTCATTCGAGCGCCAGTCTTAGCGTATACTTGCAATGGTTATTGCTCAATTCTTTGGCCTATCGCATATTCCATATTCCAACGCATTCATATTATTCCCCGTGTGCTATTTGCCCGTCTCCTTTCCCAATGCCCAGCCCCTGATCTGTCAACGTCAGTCAGACACGCTCGTTTTGGCACTATGCTAACAGGTATTGGGACAGCCTCAAAAATGGGTCGCAGAATTCAAGGCCGCCGGCTGCGACCTTTACTGTTTCCATTACGAAGCCGCAATCTCTTCGACCGCCGCCAAAGAGCCAGCTGACGCGCAGACCACTCGCAACACCTCCCCGCGCGAACTCATCCGCTATATCCATGAATTGGGAATGAAAGCCGGCATTGCCATCAAGCCCGATACACCAGTCGACGTCCTCTGGGATATCCTCGAGAACAACGAAGAAACTGAGCGGCCAGATGTAAGCCCCTTGACAAGCTTTCCAAAAGTTTATCTTACTAACCTACAAAAAAAGATGGTCCTTGTGATGACAGTCCACCCCGGCTTCGGCGGTCAGAAATTCATGGCTTCAGAACTGCCCAAGGTAACGGCCCTTCGCGAAAAGTACCCCAACCTGAACATTGAAGTCGACGGGGGCTTGGGACTGGGTACCATCGACCAGGCGGCAGATGCCGGTGCCAATGTGATTGTTGCCGGATCTGCTGTGTTTGGCGCCCAAGACCCCCAGGAGGTCATCAGTAAGCTGCGAGAGGCGGTCGAGGCGAGACGGCGTTGACTCGGCGTGGCCCTCTTGTAAAGCGAGTTTGTTTCATGCACATGACGAGCACCAAAAATACGTAGATAATTGATGGCATATAAACATGAACATTGATACGTTAGTATAATAAGAACTTCATAATTTAAAAGAAGTACCAAATATGTATTGATTTGGTTTACAAACGTAATCAGACTGAACCTAGCTGGCTAATGTAAACATCATAGACAAGAAAACCATACATGCAATGCACTGCAGAAACCAACGACACACTCAGTGGACAGTAGTATCAAGGAGGGTCTTGGTGTCACTATCACAGGTATCCCAAATCGTTGACTTCATCAAAGCATGAACCTCGTTAAAAAGAAAAGAAAGAAAAAAAAAATTAGCCAACCCTGGGGGTATATCCGGAAGAAAATACTATCAATCTCCAGTCTCTAATCCTCAACGCTAACACTGGCCTTGCTAGCATCCTTGGGGTCTTGTTTCTGTGGAGCCTTTTCCTCTTCTTTTTCCTCTTCCTCATCCTCATCTTCACTGTCATCTTCTTTTTCTTTTTCCTTCTCCTTGTCCGCAACGACAGGAGATTCGGCCTTTTTCTCCGTCTCCTTTATAACCTCTTCATCTGACTCTTTCTCCGAATCTCCTGAAACGGCAGTGGCCTCTTCTTCGTCTTCGTCGATAGTCTCTCGTTTTTTCTTGGCGGCGTCCTCCTTTCTTAATTCTTCAAGATCCCCATCCTCGGGTTCTTCGGTTACCGAATCTCTGATCACCTTTCGCGCCTGCTCTCCCTCGTCTTCGTCGGCAACGGAGATGATCGAGCCACGGTGGTGGTCGATCAAACCCAGCACTTCGGCATTCTCGGCCCGGAAATTGGCAGTTGACACAGCAGCGGTTTCGTCGGCGAGCGAGGGGCGTTTGGGGGGTGGCACGATTTCTGGCGCAACAGATCTACGCCGGGGGGCTGTTGGCGACGGTGTTGAAGACTGCTTCGTTTCGTCCTTCGCTGCAGAATTCGGGGAGCTGGGCCTTACTTCAGACGCACTGTCCGTCTTTTCAGCAGTAGTCTCGACAGATTCAGTGCCCTTAGCCGAGGGGTCCGTCGTCGGTACTGCCTTGCCATCTCCTACTGTAGTTGGGGGCTTCGTGCCGAGTTTTATGAGGGCATTCTGCTTGGCTCGGGCAGCAGCCTCCTCGCCTGCCAATCGCAAAGCCAAGGTGCGCTGGTCTTCCTTGGTCTCGATTACGGGAGGATTCTGGATCTGGATATGGGGACTGGCGCTCTTCGGGGTCGGAGTTGTGGCAGCGGGTTTAGGAGTCTCGACAACAGGGGCAGCGGGTTTGCTCTCGGCAGCAGGTTTAGAAGAAAAGTCGTCCGGATCACTAACGGCACCAATCTCCATCTTGAGTTCTCCGAATTCGTTCCATTCTTCGATTTGCTCGAGGTCCTTTTTATGTCGTACGGCTTTTGTTTAGTGATTTCCCCTCCTTGCTTCAAAAAAATACTCTGAAACAGTAAATACTTACCCCGATTATGGTACGGTACTTGACGAGCCCAGGTAGTTTGCGGCCTTTGGAGTACCGCCCCCATAGCCTGCGGGCAGCATCGTCGGTGGCAACGTCGATGGCGCGGAAAGGGATCTTGTTGGCCTTGAGGATGGTCTCGAGCCTCGAAGTGGCAGTGATTATGTGCGAGGAGCCGGCCGTCAGCGAGGTATAGAGGTAGAGGGTATTGTCTGTCATGTTTTTTCTGTTTGTTTGTTTTCGCGGTGATATGTGACCCCTTACGAGTGCGGGGTAAAGCGCTGTTGTGGCGGCTGGTTGCAACACACGAGACGCAGTCAAAGGTTATGCGTGCCTCGAGGAGAGGGAAAGCTTATTCGCTTATTCAAGAAGAAGAAAGAGAGATCAAGTGCGAAAGCCAGTCTCAGGACTCTGCGATGGCGCAACCAAAGGGAGAGATGCCGCGCTGGGAGATCACGTGTAGGGGCGATCGATTTCCCCGCCTGCAGCTAACTCAAAGCTACTGATTAGTTAGGGCACGAAAGGAAGGGCAAGCTTTCAAGGCTCTTTCCAGAAGAGAAAAAGGAGCGGTCCTGTCAGGGAACTCTGCGAGGCAGATTTGACGGAGGTGATTTGCGAGGACCGTGAAGCAAAGAAACGCAAGGCTTAAAAGCGTTTGGCAGCGCCGGGCGTCATCGGTGGAGCATGACGTCAGGGTCTTGGTGGTCAACTGGTGTCTTTCATCATGGCGACCTCATATTATTATTATCACTATCAGCTTATTTTCAATGTTTTGTTCAATATTTTGAATTTGCCCATACTTTGATAACATTTGAAATTCATTGGTTGTTTGATTCATGTATATCAGGGGGTATTATGTATATATCTCTGACAACCGGAGTGCTATGCTCTGAGATGCCTTTAGATGTGTATAAATAGTGTGTAGATATATGCAAGTGTTGATAGACCATATTTAATTAACACAATTACGCATATGAATTCACAATCTATTGATGCTGATTGAAATATTTGAATGGTCTATAACATTTGAAACATTTAAAAGGCAAATATATACATCAGCCTGTGCCCTATCCGTCATCAACACCAACCCGCTACCCATGTATACATTTGGATATTGTAGTTGACGTATACATCAATGATGTACACCTCCCCAGTGCCATATCGGGACATGTATCAATCCGCTACACATGCAGCAACATATCAATGTGCCTCCCTGGTTAAGTGGCCAACAGGTGCACTAATAATACGCATATCGATACTCTGGCTTCCCCATACTCGACGCCCTCATCTTCGACCGTGGACGCGAATTCGCCATCCTCTTCGAGGCACTGCCACTACTGCGACTGCGCGATCTCGACACCGTGGCCCGTCGCCGCGGCCGCTCGCCCTGTACGCGCGCCATGCGTGCGCGGCCTCGCTCGTCCTGGTTCTGCGTGTGCGGGTCGTTGCGCGATTTCGACGAGGGCGATTGTCGCTCGACATTGCGGAAGACCGCTTCGGACGGCTGGTTGAAGTCTCCGGGGTGGGGGGATTTCATTGTTGTGGAAAAGTCAAAAAGACTGGAGTCTGGTTTAGTCTGGAGACGTTGTTCAAGGGGAGAGAGGATTAAGGTTCTGACAAGAAGTCGCGATACGCTTATATACTTTATATACGGGATCGGCAAAGTACACCAGTCAATATGCCGTCATAGTATTTGAAGGCAAATGCACGTCACAGCACGCCACTGGACGGCCAAATGCTGGCGGAGATAAGGCGCCAACCTTGTCTGGTTCCATGGTATGGATTAGGGTGGATAAGAAACTACAATTGGAGACCATGGGAGTGACAAGAATAATATGCCTATTAATAACTTATGGTTTCTCAATCAATTTGCTGGACTCTGCTCGTTCCACAAACGAATCAGCGACGAGTCCAGTGTCGCGTACAAAGGACACAGATGTAGTACAAAGGGGGCGAATTCGCCTGACAAAAGGGGACAAGTCGGTTGGCGACTTCGCAACCACTCCAAGAGTCGGCAAGAGGAATAGAGGAAAATAAAAGGTTGTGGCGCGCTGGCCAGGGCAATCTTGCATTCTCAAAACGCAAGAATCAAATCAAACACTAAATACGATCGAGCGACGAGCGACGAGCAGTGAGTACCAAGGAGCGAGCAAGCGTAAGAAAAGACGTTAGGTGGTCATGTCAAAAATAGGTATTATTGTCACATCCGACGCGGACTTTTCGTCTAGCAGCCTTCGCAGCACTCGATGCACTCAAAGCAGCACTCGCAGCTTTCCTCGCAGAGGAAGCAGCAGCACAGGGTGGCGAGACTAAAGAGCCAGTTAGCGGTCCCGATTCTAAGATAAAAATGACCAAAGCCTTTTTCAGCTCTCAGAAGCACACATACCAAGCGCCCAGACATCCTCGGTCCTTACCGCCACGCTGCTGTTCTTGGTATTGTTGTGGAGGAGGCTAATAATCACACAAAAGTCAGCAATCGCGTTGCGATGTAAACAATGCGCGCGATTATCGACGGTCGAAACTCACTTGTTGGTAGCCAAACTGTTGTGGGGGAGCGTATCCTTGCTGGTAACTGCCAAGAGTCAGTATCACTCTGCGGAAAACACGCAACGGAAAGAAACCACATACGCTTGAGGAGGCTGCTGAGGGGGGTAGCCGCCGGGGCCGTAGCCAGGGGCGCCTCCGTACTGCTGGGGAGGGGGCTGCTGGTGGCCGTATTGTGGTTGCTGGCCGTAGAATTCCTGAGCCGACATGATGGCGGTTGGACTTGGATGACTGTGTCTGTTTTGAGGGGGAAAAATCGCAATCAGCGCAAAGCAATGGATGGGGTTGGCGGGAGCAGCGAGGCGGCTGGGCGACAGACTGACCTTGGGAGGTAATTTATAGGGCGCAAGGGAGGCGAATCACTCTCGAAGGGCGATGAAGCGAGCGAGAACGAGAGAAGAACGACGGGGAGAGAGAGAGAGAGAGAGAGAGAGAGAGAGTCGAGCAGCTGCGCTGGGTGGGCCTCAGCTTCCGTGCAGCGCGCCCGATTGGATGGTTTGGATACTGCGTCGGGAGCAGCGCCAAGCCGGGGCCGGCCAATCGCGGCCCGACGTTGAAACGATCCATGTTTCGCTTCTATTAATAAGATCAAGGGGAACTGGTTGGGCGGTTACTTTTACTTTTATTTTTATTCTTATTTTCATCTTTAACCTTTTTTTTTCCCACCACGTTCCAGAGCGTACCGTGGGCAGGACAGCAATGGCACGCGCTGGTTGGGCGCTGCCGCTATCCGCTGCGTATATGCTTACGAGCCGACAGCCGGTGACTTACAAGTTACTGTACCAAGTAAAGCACAGAATTCTGCTGCGTGCGGTGGTTCTGACAAGGATCGCCTCTAGGCTCTAGCCAGGCAGCTAAATTATTATTTTTATGAACTACAACGGAATTGTGGAGCTGGGTGGCCTCAATTAGTCGATGTAGTTCTGGCGGTCACCCACCGCTAATTACGACGTATGTAATTAGTATGTACCACGACGTATGCGCTGTGGCTTGCGCCGAGTGTGGCGTAGCTCCCACGTGATGCCTCAGCCACCCACCCGACGCAATCCAGCTCTCCCAAGTATCAAGTATCAAGTATCAAGCATGAAACAATTATAGATCAGAATTAATCGATTAGCTGCGTCGCCTAAGAGACGTAAAAAGAAGCAGAGAAAAGTTATATACACGCAGAACAGAAAAAAGAAAGAAAAAGAAGAAAAAGCCACCACTCGAATACATCAGTCATTATGTGAAAGCTCACAATAAAACAATAAAACCCAAACAAAAAACCAAGCACATAAATCGTTCAAAGAAACCAAAAAAAAAGAGAAATAAAAGAGAAGAAGACGAACATCAATAAACAAACTATAGTAAATATATATCACGAAAATAATAAAACATTACGACCTATACGGCTGCTTGTACGAGATAGGGGTCGTCTACAGTCAAGGGTTGGGAGAGATAGTAGTGATGATCCAAAGATGGCGCAAGGCTCATTCCCGGAAGAGAATCAGCAACCATCTCAAACCCATCTCCCATGCCCGTATCCCACTTGAGCGGCGACGTGTCGTACTCGCCAACCATCTCGGGACTGGTCTCGGGTTGAACGACTGCAGGCGCAGCCATTTCGGTAGGAGCCTCCTCGCCCAGCAAGTACTGAACATTGTCGAGCACAACCTCCTCCTTCTGCTCCATCCAATGTTTCAGCACATCCATGGGAGGGAGATTCCCACCGCCCTTGCCCCCGCGCTTCTCGCTGTCTTTACCGCGACCGCCACGTCCGCGCTGGCAAGGGTTGAAATGAGTCCTACGTAAATGCGCTGCCGCATTGTAGTTGGCCCCATACCGCTTGCCGTTACGACACGCTTTGCAGTTGGCAAGAAAAGTCTTGTCCGGAGAGATGTCAACGCAAACCCAGACCTTGCGTACCACCGCATGAACTCGCTCGATGTGACGGCGCAGCTCGTGCTCACCATGAAACCCTTCGGGCTGGTCAGTGCAAATTTTGCAATAAGTCTTGGGTCGCGGTGGCCGTTGAAATGACGCTTTGGGGATGGCAGCCACCTCTTTCGAGGTGCCATCTTCAGATGAGATGCGGATCATCCGGTGCTGCCCATTTGTCTTGCCAATCGGCATTCTGTCTTTGTTAGAAGATACTTTGGGCGCAATCGGCCGAGCACCTTGAACAACTTGTTCAGAAGTGCGTCGTACAGTCCTAGACTGCTGTGACAAGGAAAACCCCGAGGCATTGCTCTCGGCAGAAAAAGAAACCTTCATCTCCTGTGCAGCAGATGAAGGGGATAACGAAATAGGAAAAGATACAGGATCTGGGGCTGAAGAAGAAGAAGAGGAAGAAGAAATTGGCACATGATCCATGTGGCCAATTGAAGAAACAGAAGGAAAACCTACGTCCTTGGAGGACGTAAGGTGTGTATAATCAGAAGGAAAAGAAAAACTGGAAAGATGCTCCGGATTCGACTCCGAAGAGTCGAACCTGACCATCCCTAATCCTCCGCATAAAGAATCCGCTGTTGTACTACGGGTCATTTCAGTGGCTTGTATCGCCGCGACCGTCAAAGGGTCGGACGTAGTCAACCCCGCGAACGGGGCAGTCTGCTGCATTTGCTCCTGTTGGAGCTGATGCTGTGGCATGACTAGGTTTTCATGGGTTCCCATCGACATGTCAATGTCAGAGGGGACGGACAAAGTAAAATCTGAGGTACCTTGACCTGGAATATCTCCCAAGCACTGCTGCGCGTATTCCGACGGCGAGTATTCGTTGACACTCAAGTTGTGCATATACGAGATGGGCCCAGAAGATTGTCGTCGTGCTTCTGGATCGCCCGGGATCCGTTGTTTCGTGGAAGGAATTTGCTGACTCTGCGAACGTACCATGGAGGCGGGACGAGCGGACAACTGGTAGGTGTCGAGTCCAGCCTTTTGATTACTTGTAGATTGCCGCCGCATCATAGATGAGGAGCTGGCCGTGGCAGATGAATCCAGAGGGACGGATGTGCCAGTTTGTTTAACCGCAGCGTTCGACTCAGGGGTCTGCCAAGTGTCAACCAAGAAGAAAAAGCCAGGAACAGAGGGACGAAGCGCTAGGGATGGGAGACGAAAGAATGCAAGAGCGCTCGCACGGACAGAATGAATAGAGACATACGGTGGCACGTCGCTTTGCAGGAGTAGAAATTCCAGGAATGGTCCGGGGCGTGTCCTGTCGAGTTCGTTTGCCCAAAATGTCCGTGGGTCCGCAGTCGGTAGGATTCGTCATCTTGCCGTCTGAAGTCAAGGTGTTGTCCGTGATAAACTGGCTGAGTCGGCGAGTCCAGAGACGATTTCGTTCCGCTTCCGACAGGTGTTGGTGTTTGCTCCAAAAGACATCGCGATAACCAGAGACCGCCCGCGTGAAAAGAGCATCATCAGCAGTAGAGACAGCCATGGCATGGGACGTTTTGCTCTGGTGTATGTTCGTTCTCTCCTGGTGCTTGGTGATGGAGGCTGGAATCAGTATCAGATCTTGGATGGGGAAGGTTCAACCGGATACGGGGGATTTGGTGTGCTGGATTTGAGCGATAGTCAGTATGTATTTATTAGACGGGTGGATAGTACGGCGTAGTAACATGGACAGAGACAACTCACCACTGATGGTTGCAATCTGGTGGATTCGAGATGGCGGTGGACGTGAAGTGAAGTTCGCAAGTCGCTATAGGCATCGAGATAATAGTAGGAAGAGAGGGAAAAGGGGGCAGATACCAACGGCGAAGTAGACACGAACCGGAAAATAATGAGAAGAACGCAGAAGCAGACGGGAAAGATCAGCAGGAGATGGGGGGGTGAGTCGACTCGCGGGTCAGACAGCGGACACCAGAACGATCGCGAGACGCCCAGAGAGGAAAAGTCGACAGGCGCAGTCCCAGTCGAGCGAGGGCCCTCCCACCATGACCGGGGACGGCTCGGTCTCAGCAGGCCTGGACGGGGGGGGCAGACCCAAACCGGTCGCCAACTGCGCGCTGGGTTGGGATCAAGTTGGTGAGGGTTAGACCCTGCGGCCAAGGCCGGCCAGGAGGTGTGAATGGGACGGTGAGACGAGTGGGAGGGAGGGAAAAAGTGAGGCAGCGAAACGGAAGCGTGAGGGCGGGCGCCGGGCCAGCAGGAGCGGCGGAAGGTGCAGCGCTAGTTGCGCGCCGGCGGGTCCTAGTTTCCCGTTCTGGTGCTGCTCGTGACCTTCTTTCCTCTGATACTCTCCGGTCCCTAACCGGTGTCTTGACTGCTCTTGATTATTGAGTCTTCAATCATCTGCTCATCTTGAGTCGTGGGGAGTCGTGGGGAGTCGTGGGGACACTGGGGAGCCTTCTCTTGGAGCCTTCAGCCGGCGATCGCAGTTCACGCCAATGCTCTCTTTACCTGAGAACATTAATTATTACACGATTGCATTATTATTATTCTCACGTTTCAACTTTCAACTTTCAACCCAGATAATGCGCGACTACAGCTAGTCTCCCTCCACGATATGACCAGATCGAGGACACAACGTCACGTCCGTGTGGTGCTAGATGACGCCCGTGCAATAGTCATAGTACCGAGTACTATTGAGCAGCCAAGAACCCCGGAAAACAACGGATCCAGGCGGCTGAGTCGTATCAGAATGAACTCGGATTATATATATATTCATCAGTCAGTTGTCGCTTACATTCAAACGGTTTCAACAATGTCGACACCGGTTGAGGTCGACTGCTCACGACGGCTGAATCTCAACCCTCCACCCAGGCCAAATCAAATCGACGGTCGTAGTTCCTGGCGGCGCTAACATGGCGATTCGCTGTCCATCAGTGGTGTTGGGAGGGATCAGCGCGTTCTAGATCTATCGATCACCGTGGTCAGATGGTTCTCTGCGTACAACTATGCAAGCCTGCCACGGCCTCGTAAGCTGTAACAAGAATACGTCATCGGCCCTGGTCCAATGGGGGATGACGATTGTGTTTGAATCTGAGCCATTGGGGTTTGGGCTTATTCTGTGATTGGCAGGCTATTCTCAGCCATGAAATCAGATACATCTTTTTTTACGACGTACCACGACGTATGTATCGGTTTGGGCAGCGTGGAGCCGTGGACCTTGGGCCTCTATCGGCGGGCCGCTGCGGACCGGTACCGTACCCGCACGCGTAATTTTACTTTGCGCCGTGAATCCCACTCCCGCCAGCTCAAATACGGTAATCTCCGGTTTCCTTCCCAAAACCAATAATATCAAATAATACGTAGAAATAATATCGCAAGGCTAACGGTATTGTGTAACTACAAGGCAAGACTCGGAAAGTATTTGGACTCTGAAGCAGCAATGTCTAGATGTATGCCTTGGCACAAGGCTGACCTGGGAGCCGTATCCCTGTATCTGTGCGGGAATACACTGAGACAATAGGCAAAGTGCATATGAAGAAGGAGTAGCGATAATCGATGGGATATACAATCTAAATGCAGCTAGATTAATTGAGAGATTATTGAACCCGGCTTGATGCCCAATCTGCAGGTCGCACGAGTCAATGGTGGCCGAATCGGGTAATCCAGGCCATGCCCTGACTGCCATCAATTGATTGATAGTTTCGTAAGAGATGAATAGTACCAATAATATTACAATTCTTATGCTTCATTTATTTTATATGTTCTATTAGTATCTGTTGCACGTGTTTTACTGTTGTTCATGTATTCGCTAGATGTAAATATGTACAATCGGCTTATATCCAACTTTGATGCCCCGGTGTTGCGGCTAGTGTATCTTGATATGATTCCAAACCATGGAAATTTAAAGATACAGTCGCCTGAAGCCATCCCACTCAATTCGACGTTTTCCGCCGAAGCCGCCCAGATATCAATATTGGAGGATGTTCACTACGTTAGGGAGATGGAGTACTGCCCAACCTAGCGTCATGCAGAGTGCTCAGATCTCCATTGATCTCCTCGAGCAAGGCAGACAACCAATATCAGGGAACAAAACTCACGTGCATAAAGGGAATCAAGGCAGCCAGTCTACATTGTGATCCGGGTCGCAGATAGCCTATCATACGTACACAGTATAACAGCCGCCATCTGGAACCTCCTCCCGACATCAATTTACTACCAACCTGCTTTACCACCTTGGATTCACTTGTAGTTATGCTCAAAATGTCTCTGAACACTCTTCTTCACGATGAAAAGATCTCGCGTGCCGAGGATATCACCATGTTTCGTTTTAACGACCGTGTTTGTCTTCAGCGAGCCTTACGCCTCCCAGACAACACCAATCAAGATGGAAACAAGGACCTCGCTTTATTGGGTGATGCTCTTATAAAGTTTGTTCTCGTAAAAGAGGGCTTTCGCCGACAGGCAACCCGTGGTAAGTGATGGTATTTGAAGAACCACCCATAATGACAAGAAACTAATAGGTTCATCTATCTATCTGCTTTAGGTGAGATAAATACCATAGTTTGCGAAAAGGCATCCAACGCCTATTTTGCGCAGCGAGGCTTCTCTACTGGCCTAGTTGTATAAAAATCGATCTCAAGGGAACACTGTCTTCCCTGGGCCTATGGCCACTACCGTGGAGGCAATCATTGGGGCTGTCTTCAATGACAGCGGCGAAAATTTTACGGATGTCGAAAATGTTATGCGGGCATTAGGAATATCTTGGCCTGAGTAATTTCTACCCTACAGGTAACGTGTCTTTTCTCCCTCATCAGAATATGATTGGGCTCAGAGCAACTGCTCGTGTTAATGAGACTTGATATTCTAGTTATTCCTCGTAAGGGCTCACAGAAGCCTTCCACAGGGGCAGGTTGGTATTTCTATGAAGAGCGCAAGTTACACTCCAAAGCATGGTGAGGTGTATTCAACCATAACCCTTCTTTGAAGTGGACTTTCGAGCTTTATAGCGCGACCTTCTTGCCCCGATGGAGGGGCTTCTATGTGCCCTTACGTGGGGGAAGTAGGCTTCTTCAAGCTACGGCACCATGTCTGATCATCTTTGGCTTAACAAAACCATACGAATGATCATTCACTAATGCGAATCTAGACCGCCATTTCTTCGTTTCTTCGGCAAATTGGGAGAACATATCCTCATCAACTGACATGGAAAATTGTGGTTCTTTTCCCGGCTTTGATATTCAGTGCTTCAACTGAAGACACAGACATTCCCTAGGTAGTTTTATGAAAATATGATGTTTGATCTAATCTCATTGGATTTTGGCAGAGGGTTAAAGAGTAGTTTCGTTTTCAGTAATGCTTCATCTTTCATCCCATTTACCCCCGAAGACAGCGGGGAAATTTCACTAGGGTTGAGTTTCACAATAAATTCCGTCATCTTTCTGAGTTCATGTTTGTGTTATGCCGAAAGGGTATTAACATGAGACGTGCTTCTCGACAATATGGGCCTCTGGGAAAGCGGCCTGCAATTGTTCGAATGCTTGTCCTTTTCAAGTCAAAATGTTTTTACGTTCTTTGACACTAGTAGAGTTTGAAGTAATTGAGGGCTCAAGTCATAGGGCATCGGTTGACTTTAGATTTCATTCTGCTCTTCCACACAACCAACACAGAACGGAAATAATTACCAGGTAGTAAAAATGTATACTCTGTTTCATTATACGGAAACGTAGTCTCTATCCAGACACTCGTCATGTTCTCTAATGTATTCGTGCTGTACATGTCTGGTGCAGTCAAAGTAATCAACGTTGCGTCATTCAGTTTCCCAGGGATTTTCACTATCACTGGGGTCGACACTGCACCATCGTAGGTCACAATCTTGACAAAATACATCTCTGAGTCATTATTTGTAACCGACCAGTACAACGGTCTATACGCCGTATCCGTCGTCGTGGGCACAATTTCCGAACCCCGTATGCGACGCAAAGAAAGTTTGAAAAATGCAAAACCCACCTACATAATCTCTAATAGGCCAAGTACATTCATATTGTAATAACCCCACGTGCTAGGAAACCTAGGACGATCAATAATCGCACCTATACTCTCATTCCACTTCCACCTGTATGGTGCCGATTGTCCCTTGAGGTTGTTCCCGCCCAGAATACGCAAATATTTGCCACCAATGGCATCCAGGGCTTCCGCAAGGTCCATTATCGGACCATTATTGCCGTTTCTCCATGTCTGATGAAACACGCTGATCATATCGAATTGGAGACTACTGCCGGCAACACTCGCCCCATCAAACGTCAAATGGAACGTATTTTTCTCGTCCGGTGCCGTAGCAAACGGCGTAAATGTTTGCTGATACAACTTCCACCCGTCGTCCTCGGTCTGCGAGACTGTAAAAGTTGTATCACCGAGCATGGAGTTTGTTGTATTACTCCAATAAGCACACAAAAAGTTGGTAGCATACAGTGTGGTAGTCGTGATGTACCACCCCCTCAGAATCCTTAGTTCCAGAGGCTCGTGGCCCCTGATGCTCCGGCATCAACGTTGGCTTGCATATGACAAGGTAAAGCATCGGAATTAGCGGGTTTTGTTGTCTAGATTAAGAGTATCTTACCCCTTGGTGTGCCAGTATTCCATGGTTTGAAAGCGCGGTTCTGGATCATTTCTGCATAGAGACCGCCATCTCCAGAATGATAGGCATCCTATACTCTGCTCAGAGTTTGATCCCCCTATATTCAAGGAAATAGAGGGCACACTTCAAACAACAGCCAATACGAAATAGGACTCGAGGAATTTCCACCACTTGTCGAAACATTCAGTTAAGCGCCTGCACAGCTTCAAACCCCACACAGAGACTGGCCAACAGGCTAGCCCTCATGTGAGAAGAAATTATTGCAACGAGCATACTATATAAAAAGACCCCATGTTTGTGCATGTTACAGTCCTTTTAACATTGACAGTTACAATAGTAAGCTGTGCAGCTGAATCCCGTTGAAGGCCGCTCCAGCTATGCTGGCGTAAATATTGTTTATTCATTGGAAGAATAAAATGATCACTGATTAAGCTTCGGCAGATATGAATACCAGCAGTACTGAATAGTAAATAGAGCATGCGTTGTGACGTTGACAGTTCGAGTTTAGCCCAGTGAGTTCTAATCCCAGTTCCACCAATGAGGACGTCGTTATTTTAGCTCTAGTCCCAGAAAGGTAAATATATATAGCCGATCAGAGTATGCAACTCGGGTGTTGATTGGATGATCCGAGTAAGCCTATTTTTAGTGCACGAAGCCCAGATCGGGGGTTATTGTAGATTCATGACGTATCTTCAATGGAAGAGATGGAAATGTAGGAGTACGGCCCGTTCCAGATCGATGGAGCTTCTTCATACTAGTGATGGTCTCAATTTTAATATTGAAAGAGCCTCACTAGTGCTGCAAACACGCCGTTGAGTCCCTGGTACAACATACTAAATATCGCAATAACTTTCGAACGAAGAACCCTAGCATATTCCAAAAAGTATTGACCATAGAAGAGGTAATCAGGTTCTTTGGAAAATAGCAAAGGTTGACATGACTGGCTAGAGAGTAACCAAGTCTCATGCAGAGCAAAATGGCGCGCAGGACAATGCTAAATCGGGAACAGACATCCATGAAGACGCGCGGCCAATGCAGGAACAGTACGCTCAGGCGCTAATGGCGCTCTTATTTCTGCAGCTCACATTTGTCTCTGAGGGCTTGGGTTATCTTGTGGTGAGACCTGCCAATGCTGTCGGCGTGCGTCTTCACGTGCGATCGGCGGGTTTTGTTGCGCTAGTCCCCTGTGGGCATGGTGCGGGTCAAATCGGGTTAGGTACCGGCAGATCACCTACCGGTGCTCTCCGGGTTACATTTGTCCACAGACATCAGTAATCACCGTCATGGAGATGACCATAGACACGATGATTGATGGATTCGGCAACGCCCCATGGGGGGGGGGGGCATGTTGCGGTCTGTCTCTTGGCCGGGTTTGACCGGTGCTCGTCAAGCGAGCAAGCAGCATATAAGACAAGACGAGAGTTCTGCTGTCTGTCTTCCTTCGATTGCAAGATAGACAAATACAACAAGACAAGATGAAGCTCCTCCTCACCGCCGCCCTGTCATTGGCTCTTTTCGGCTCTGCTTCGCTCGCAGACCCAACAGTCTACTTGATCCGCCACGGCGAGAAGCCTGACAATGGCAGCAACGGACTCAGCGCCACAGGCCAACAGCGCTCCCAGTGTTTGCGCCAGGTCTTTGGTGAATCGTCCCAGTACAACATTGGTTACATCATGGCACAGGCCTTCAAGTCAGGTAAGCTTGGCTGTCATTCCCCTACGGAGTATAGTATACGGAGTACCCGTTTGCTGTATTCGTGTGCCGAGCACTGACCAGTCTGGTTGGAAAGATGGATCCCGTGATCGCCCCTACGAGACTGTCGAGCCCCTCGCCGGGGATCTCGGGCTGACCGTTGACACCTCTTGCGACCGTGACGATCCGAAATGTGTCAAGAAAGCCGTGGAAGATTACGATGGTGATGGCAACATTCTGATCTGCTGGGAACACAAGGCGTTGACCGACATTGTGGACAAACTTGGCGATGACGATGCTCCCGATTATGACGATGACAGGTACGACAGCGTCTTTTGCCTTTGGCAGCCTGACTAACGAGCAGTATCATAGGTTTGACATCATCTGGACGGACCCGTCCCCGTACGACAGCATCACAGCGCAGACCAGCGAGAACTGCCCGGGCTTGGACAACTAAACACGGAGCCGTTATTGGGTTATTATTATGTTTCTGTTTGATTGTTACCGCTAAAAGTAGAGAATGAGATCAACTGCCTATCCGGTTTACGTGCGTAGCAAGAAGACATGCCTCTCAAGTGCCTGCATCCCCGCTGTATAGACCCAGGACGATCCACTACCACGCGTTGATTCTCGACAAACTAGTAGATCCTGAGACGCCGGAGTGGGTGTGCGTACTAGAGAGACAATCAATGATCATAGGATAATCAAGCTGGGGTCTGACCAGCGGCGAATGGCGGGGAGAAAAGGTCGCCGACAGAGGACCCTTTTTTGCCCCCTGGCATTCTCGTTGAGTCGTCGCTGCACCTAGTGCCATTCCTTCTTGAGATAAGCTTAAATTCTAAAACGCTTACTCCGTACGTAGTTATGTTATTTCATAATTATCAATTATCGTAGATGTTGTTACTTTGAAACTCGTAGAGATTTCCATTCATATCTGATATTACTACTGGACTGAAAGGGTGCCGATTACGCGGGACCACGCTACGCTGCCCTCGACCCCGACGGGATGTTCAATTTCCAAGACTTGATGACTCTGCGACCTGCACCAGGTGCATATCACTCGACGCAGGGTGGCCATTGAAAACACGAGGCCCTCTGCGGTGAGCGCTAGCCACGAGGGAGGCCCTGCTGCTAGCCCGGCCGAGGCGCCGCTAGCCCCCAACGACAATATCCCAGCGGGCGGGATCGACCGGGTCTTAATTTTCCTCTTCCCTACTCGCTGCTCCTCCGTTGGCGACTGCGTAAATATCGGCACACAAGCTTTTGAGCCTGGTTTAATGGCCCCAAGCCGTCGAGCTGCGCTGAGGGGGAAAAAAGAAGGAAATAAATAAATAAAAAGAGCCAGGCACGCACGGAACCTCATGGCTTGGTGACCGCGCATGGCTGCATCACCACCTGTCGCCTCGCCTGTCTGAGTATGCCTCGTGCCTGTTACTGGTTGACTGCGACAAATTGCCTCTGATTCCAACCGGAGAGCCAACATTTGAAGAATTTCTCGATAAACAAAGCAGGAGAAAAAAAAAAAAGAGAGAAGAACGAGTTCTATATCGATGATCTAGTAACAACTTCACCCCCACCATCACCACTATCGTTTATAATATTCTTTCGCTATGGGAAACTCGCGCAGGTTCCACACAAAAACCCGCAATGGATGCACCAACTGCAAGAAGCGTCGCGTGAAGGTGTGTCTTTGATGTTACCGGGAGATGAGTTACTGTAGGAAAATGCTGACGATAGGCAGTGCAATCTGCAAGCTCCCCAGTGCCACCACTGCAAACGACGGGGAGAAGAGTGCAGCTTTCAATTCAAAAACAATGACGAAAACGACGACGAAACGAACCAAGACAGTGATTCAAAGGCCGCTGGCGAGAGTGACAGTCTACTGCTGACTCAAAGTGATCGCAGCGGCAGAAGGAGGAAATCCTCAGAGCTGCGATGGATGGAGCCGTCTATCTGGCCAGCCTTGGACATCCAACAGTCGGAGCTGCGATGGCAGTACCAGCAGTCGACCGGCGCCACATTGGCCCTTTTGAGGGAAGACCCGCGGCGTGTGCGACTTATCTGGAAGGGCGAAGTGCCGATGCAGTCAGAACACAACTCGTGGATCGACCATTGCGCTATGGCGATTTCAGCGCTGCACATCTGCCACCTGCAGCCCCCTAACCCCAAGGACTACTACACCGCCGCCTTCAAAAACTACCGCAACGCTGTCGTCGCTTTCCCCAAAGCCGTGCAAGAAATGAACCCGGAAAACTGCGTGACCATCCTCTCTTTCTCGCTCATGGTTCTCATGTTCCAGCTGGGCATCTCGTGTGTACCTGGCGCCGCCCCGATGACCAACGGTCTTCCTGTGGCCGACGCATACAACGCTATCTCAGCTTTGCGTGGCACTTGGTCACTCATTGACCAACTCAGTCCACATCTCCAACAGAGCCGGCTGAAAGAGCTCTTTGTCCACCGTAAACACCTCCGCTTCGAAGCGCTGGACGAAAACCACGAAATCGCTCTGGCCCATCTGCGACAACTCAACGAGACCTCGGGCTTCGGAGTTCGCCGCGAAGAAGACCGTCAGAAATGCGCGCAGGCTATCACCGTACTGCGCTTCTGGTACTCCATCCTGGCCGCCCAACTACCAACAACATGGCTGCTCGTGCTGTGGTGGCCCGCCGGTGTCGCTCCCGAATTCCTCGACTTGCTACGCAGCAAGGATCCAATGGCGCTGGTAATATTCTGCCACTGGTGCGTAGGCATGTCCCGCCTACCGTCACCATGGTTTCTGGACGGCTGGGCGAAGCGGATGCTCGGCGCCATGCTGGACCTGCTAGATGCCGACTGGCTGCCGGCCGCGCACTGGCCGATTGACGAGGTCTTCCACTCGAAGGACGACCAGCTGGCGATAGAGAGCAATGTCGCGATAGAGAGTAATGTCCAGGCTATAGAATCTGGTACGTGATGCGCTCTGAGACTCGCATATGATGACGATTGGATGCATGTTGTGCCTTTTGAATATGGGATGAGCGTTGGTTAGCATGGGTTCTGTCTTTCGGGCCGGCGGAGTTTGGAATCTGGAAAATTTCCAGTTGCTTTTATACTATTCTATTTTTCGTCTGTACATTTTCCTGGCCTTCTTGTTCATACTGGTCGATACACGAGGCTGTTGCTCTCATTCCAAGTTTTTCTCTATGTGCACTGTGCATACTTGGTAGAGAGACCAGAAAGCCAATCAGAGCCCGCGCGAGTCAGTCTGGGTGCACTAGTGAGTAACAGGAAGGTGATCTGCATTAGGCCCGCAGTCCCCACTCTGGCAGCCAATACGAACACAGACCTCGCATTCTAGAACAGCTCCTCGCGCTAGCCCAGAACGGCAGGCGACTCGACGCGAGTCACGCGACTTGCGGTGTCGATCCTGCCTGTTCCTGCCTTGTCTGGCGGTCACGGTTGTTGCTTCCCTTTCTTCCAACTTCAGTCTTGTCAACTACTCTTCCTCTTCTTCTTCCTGTTCAGCATACGCTCTGAAGATGTAGTCCCCAATGCTTTGCTCGCGCGGGGATTGACGGCGCAGCAAACAACCAATTTGGGGCTTGACGCCATGTAACCTCTTCAAGGGATCAAGCTTCGCTAGCTTCAGCTCGCGATAAGCCCTCATTTATCTTGCCCGGCATGATTGGTGGATCCCTAGCTAGGAACGCTGTCGGGCGTGGTTCTTCTGGCGTGCGAAGTGCGAATTCAGCATATAAGCAGGCAATTTATCTCTCGTCGATTTATGCTGTTGTTTGCAAACTGGCCTGTGTGGTAACTCGTGTGTGCTGTGGTCACAATGGTTGTTGTTCACGTCGCGGTTCTGTCCGCGTTGGCTGCTCTATCCAATGCTGCCCCGTCGCAAACGAAGCATGTCGTGCACGAGATGCGCGAGAAACCCTCGACCGATTGGATCAAAAGCGCTCGCATCGAGCCCTCAGCTATCCTGCCCGTTCGCATTGGCTTGAGCCAGACAAATCTGGAGAAGGGAGATGAATTCCTCAGTGAGTTATTACTTGTTGCCAGTGTTTGGAGCCGTTGTGCTGACCATTAAATGTATAGTGGACGTGTAGGTTTGCCTTGGAGCACATAGATAATAACGGCCGGTGCTAAGAAGTCATAGCTCGAATCCAGAATCAGCCAACTATGGAAAGTACTGGACTGCTGACGATGTCCATGACATGTTTGCGCCCCCGGAAAAACATGTCGATGCCGTTAGAGAGTGGCTCACGACTGCCGGTATTGGGGGCCATCGTGTCGTTCATTCCGACAACAAGGGCTGGCTCGCCTTTGACGCCACCACCGAAGAAGTCGAACGACTCTTGCAGGCCGAGTACCACGAGCACGAACATGCTGACAGCGACAAGATTCGCGTCGGCTGTGACAAGTACCATGTTCCTGAACACTTGGCCTCGCATATCGATTACATCATTCCAGGCGTCAAGCTTACTCAGGTTGTCAAGCGCAAGACCCATGATCATACGAAACGTGCAAGTCAGGCTGAGGCTGTCCGGGCATCCAAGTACAGCGAGGCAAACTTGAATTTGCCAGAGGGCTGGGCTGCACCTCAAGGTCTGGCCGCGGACGTGCAGACATGTGGTTTCAACATGACCCCGGCTTGTATCAAGGCGCTATATGATATTCCTAAAGCCTCGAAGAACCCGCACAAAGACAACTCTCTTGGTTTGTATGAACAGGGTGACTACTTTGCCAAGTCTGATTTGGACTTGTACTGGAAGAATATCAATCCCGCGGTGCCTGAGGGAACGTATCCGACTCCGGCGTTGATTGACGGAGCCAACTACTCGGTGCCTTCTTCCAGCTCGCTCAACAAGGGCGAGTCGAACATTGATATTGAGATGGCGTAAGGATCACTTTCAGCAGAAACTCGTCTACGTGCTGACCTTTCAGATTTTCTTTGATCTACCCTCAGGTTGTCACCTTATATCAAGTCGATGACCAGATCTACGAGCCAGAGGAGGTAGCAACCACCAATCTCTTCAACACCTTCCTTGACGCCCTGGACGGCTCGTACTGCACTTACGCAGCCTACGGTGAAAAGGGCGATGATCCCAGCATCGACCCCATTTACCCCGATCCTGCTGCCGGTGGATACAAGGGCAAGCTGCAATGCGGCGTATACAAGCCCACCAATGTAATCAGTGCCTCGTATGGCCAAGCCGAGGCCGATCTTCCCCGCAAGTACACCGAACGTCAGTGTAACGAGTTTTTGAAACTGGGTCTGCAGGGCCACTCGATCCTGTTTGCTTCCGGTGATTATGGTGTAGCCTCGTTTGCGAATGACGGCGCGGCCAACGGCTGCTTGGGGCCGGAGGGCAAGATCTTTAACCCACAGTACCCTTCAAACTGCCCCTATGTGACCTCGGTCGGTGGAACGATGTTGTACAACGGCCAATCGGTTCAGGATGAGGAAAGCGTCATGCACGTTGACCTCGGTGGCACTGCAGCAAACTTTTCCAGCTCCGGCGGCTTTTCCAACTACTTCCTGCGCCCGTGGTATCAGGAGTTGGCGGTCGAGAAATATTTTGCGACTGCTGACCTTTCCTATCCGTACTATGCCGAGCTTTCTGTCGACGTGAACAAGACGTCGGGCCGTGAGTACAGAGAACCTTGCTGAGGTTCAACAAAAAGGGCTAACAAGGATCTACACTAGTGTATAATCGTATCGGACGTGCATATCCCGACGTGTCTGCCAATGGCGCCTACTTCCCTTCTTTCCTTGACGGCAAGTTTGTGCACTTCTTCGGTGCAAGTCTGGCATCGCCCCTATTCGCCTCGGTATTGACTTTGGTATGCGTGATTTATTTTTTACTGTTTTACAAAGGTGTAATAACAAACTAACGAATATGTGACAGCTTAACGAAGAACGCTTGAGCATTGGAAAAGGACCAATTGGCTTTGTCAACCCCGTCCTGTACGCCAACCCCCACGTGCTCAACGACATCACTAATGGCACCAATGTTGGCTGCGGCTCTGATGGATTCTCCGCTATCGAGGGGTAAGTTTATACGCCTTTATTCTATGAATACAAACTGACAAATGAACAGGTGGGACCCGGCGACCGGTCTGGGCACGCCCAATTACCCGAAGATGAAGGAGCTGTTTTTGGCTCTTCCTTAGTGGAAACTATTGGTTTAACTGGGACTTGGTGCGAGATGTTTACCTAGTCTAAGTCCGTAAATACATAATATATCATTGATTTCGTCTTTATGTTGTATCCAAAAGAATATATCAGATTCAACGTTTATTACTCGCCTTTAGGGCGGAGAGCAGCATCAATTGATATTGCTATCATATCGAAATACGGAACAACTTCGATGTTCGGCTGCAAGCGGAAAATACTGACGTCAAGCCATGGCATCAACGGGTATCACTTATACGCTACCGCGGTAAGCTCGACTTATCGTGATGTGTCAAATCGTCATGCTCGAACGATAGATTCAATCTCTAACTTCACAAACGAATGATGTGACCATTTGAACCTCTAATTCAAACAACCCGTCTCAGAAAATTGCATAACCATGTTGAAACTCGTATTTTTTCTTCTTTTTCTCTTTCACCAGGTGCTAGCTCAAACACCGCCAGAATTTGAGCCACCAACGAGCGACAGGCTCGGTGTATCCTTTGGGCACCATGGACGAGTTGACCCAGGAGCAAAGATCCCCCAATACGGTACTTAATGAGCTCCTTCTATTCCGGCTAAAGCTCAATATTAATGTATTCTTTTAAAATAGAGGCAAACCACGAGCCCAGTCTTGATCTCAAATCCGTAGCCGAGATTCCTCCTCTTGGCCATCATCGTGCCAAATATTTGGCCCTCATGATCGATCTAGATGTACCACGCAATGACACAACTTTGCCGCTGCTACATTGGTATCAGCCCGATCTCATCATCAAGGATAAAAAGAGCCGAGTGTTATCCGTCCCTCACTTAAGCAAACGACAAAGGGCAAAGTACATTGCACCCTCACCTCCGCCGGGTTCAGCACACCGATATGTGCAGGTCCTATTCGTGCAACCGGATCATTATAGTTTTCCGCGAGAGTTTGAAAAATACCTTGGCAAAAAATCAGAGGCACGTCTTGGATTTGAAATCAAAGAATTTATTAGAGCAGCAGAGCTAGACGAGCCAGTAGCGGGTAATTGGTTCTTAATCCAGACAAGTGAAAAGGAAAGAGATGATCTGTAGTATCATTATTGAAATGCACAAGCTTGGATTTTCTTTTCACTTTGGTTGTTCTCAAATAAGATCATTAATGATGTGAGGCATTATAGGAAGAGATATCTAATGGATACGATTCACTAAGGGCTAACTGGAAATGCCATCCCATATTCTGGACCACCATTTAGTCTGACCTTTGTCCCTCATGCATTCATGATGCTTGCAGCGCTCGTTAATTGTCTCCAATACCCATTCCCTCTTCCCACAGCAAGACTGATCCAAGCGAGGTCTCTCCTCTTTTCTCTTGCATTCCAAAGAGTAAAGGTGCACACGGCCACAATTCTCGTTATTGCACAGGACTTGGCGACAGTGGTCCGGGACTTGCCATTTGACTTGAAGGTAATCAGTGTAGTGTTTGAATTCCTTTCGCTGAACATTCCGGCGGGGTTCAGGCTGATGATTACTGCAGCAAGATTTGTTTGTACAAAGACAGTCAATCTCAAGATATCTGACTTCTCTAATGGGGTGGGGGCACGGCCATTTCTTGATATCAAGGTGTGGAATGCATCGTTCGATGGCGGGCGCCGGATTGATGAGTCCGCATTTATATACGTATATTATTTTGCGACATTTTGGCGGGGCATCTTCTAGCATTTTTGCGGTGCACGGAAAGAGTCTATTATTTCGTAATTCTATCAAATAATGTCATCATGGTGGTTAGCAAATTTCGTGGCAGTATAGCGGTAAAGGCAGGGGGCACCTACAATGTCAGCGCTCCAAGTGCAGGTGCACCATATTGATAGATACATTAAGACTGAGTTTATAAAATGAAAAATAAAATAAAAAATGATTGAAAAGTACGACTATGACAATATTCGATGTCTGTCAGAGACGACCGTGTTTAGTGGATTGCTGCTTGTGAGTCAAGATTGAGATGGTGATTTATGACTCTTATCACGACTAAGTCTTGTTACACATCCCCTCTGGGTACCTAATTTGTTAATTTCCAACTGTAACGTGGATAGATTACATTCGAAAATCTTAGGTTAAGTCTAAGAAATTTCACATATCAGTCTTCCTAGTAAATATGCCTGTGCTCTGATAGAATACTGAACGAGGAAAAGGAGACAACATTTGAAAGTTTGGCAATTTAATCGAGCCATGGATTTATTGATGTTATGTAAGTGACATTCAAACCTATCGAAAGCACTGTTTCACGTGAACTATTAAATACCCATGTGCGCATGACTGGAGGCTGAGGCTGAGAATAATAATTTTCAAGTTTCCCTTCTAGTGGCCAAGTGAGCCTGCTTTCCACACGGGCAGGATAGATTTTCAATTATATAGCGCTTGATGTTCAAATGTTATCTTTATGAGTCTTATGAGACTATGAGCAAGCAGGTTTTACTCATATTACCGCCAAATTACTCATAAGCGAAAAGTGTGTCATATGAAGCCCTTAGATGATAGGCGCATATAAATAAATCAAGACAGAATCAGAAAAATTTTCTAGTATTCATGTATGGGACTAGAAAGGAGTTTAAATTTCTGTATTATTTTTGTAGATAAGCCAGTCATTCCAATGCTTCTCGGTGTGTATCTAATGGGACTTAAAAGTGCACCATATACGTGAGGGACGGAATAAAAATAGAATAAAATAATAAAGACCATCAGCAGGTTCTCCTTTCAAATAATAAGTATTATAGGGTCTGAAACTGGACTAGAAGCTTTCACATCCTCGGAATCGCGCATTGAAACGGCGTTTATCTCATCGAAATTTAGGGGATGGGTTGATCATAGTTCTATTCCGAACACTCTTTTATCAATAGAGAACCCCCATTCTTGATACGTCTTATCTGAATGCTGGATTCTAAATGTAGGGTGGCACCCGAAGATACATTTCATCATTTTGTGACTCAAACTCTCCTTGGTGACACATACAACGGTCCCATGTCACACCAATACAATTTATCACAGGAAGATGTTCTGCCCCGTGACTTTCTATTGGATGAGTTTCATGAGAAATTCGGTAATAATCGTTGGCTCTCAAAATTTGGACCAAACAAGAAGTAACACACCCTTGGCAGTAGGCTTTGCGCACATGATTAAGACCAATAGATGACTAAAACGGCATTTCTAGTTCAACTCCCGTCTCGGTACTCATTTAAAGATATAGAATTAGTCTAGAAAGTAAAATTTGGTTATTTATTTTCGATCCATTCGAGGCTGCTCTTCCATTTCCATTTCCCCGCAAGGTTCAAGGTTTTGATCTGCTTACAGCACAATATTAGTGATTTTGTTCAGATTCCGTATCACTTCAAACGATTTTCTCTGGTTTAAATATACAGTCAGCTTCAAACACTGGTTTTTGAGTTAATCACAGACTTAGAGAGATCGGCAGGAACAAACCGAGATCATGGATCACTCTACGGATATAGAGTTCCACGAGACAACGACGACACAAGAAATATGCATGTAAGGAGATGGAGCGACTCACTCTATTTTATAATTAGTTTATATTGACCAAGTTTGATGTACTTTAAGAAATTTACTTACATTGCTATTAAAGCAACAGGAAATCAACCGTTAAATACGAAATCATAGAAAATATTCCGACAGTAACACCCACCCCGAGAAGCAAGATGGAAAACAAAAAGGGCAAGGGGAAGGCAAAGGAAGAACCAGGAGAAATTTTAGAGCTCAAAGTAATAAACTATCAACTTCCAGGGCCTGCTAGCTCGCTGCCTATTCGTTCTGCATCGCAAGACCAGAAGAATACCCATCAAAATACCACCAACATGCCAAGTACGGCGAGAACTCAAACCAAGTCAGTTAGTTGGGCTTTTGGCGATGGCGATGGCCCTAGTGAAATCGGGGATAGCAGGAAGGGCGGTCGAATGGATGAGTTCTTGGATGAGGACGCAAATAACAAGTTTTGCCGTCTATTGGCCACCCAGCAGCAATCGATGGTCTATAACCAGCTATGTGTCGCAAAATTACCATGTTACGACGAAGTAAATGACTTTAGATCAACTTTGGATATGCTTAGCAACGCCGGTGGTCACTACTATATGCAAAACTGGAAGCCCGGGTTCAAGACGAAACTACCACTTCAAAGAGGTTTCGCCACAAAGGCTTCCATGGCAGCAGAAAAGGAGTACTTGAAGAAAAACCATCGAGTGCAAAGCAAAGAGCAATTGTGGACTGAAGCAATCAAACGCGAGAAAATGGAATGGGGAAGTGGTCTTGGGTTTTTCGAATCACTCAATCCGGCATTTTGGCGCAGTCACGGGAAAGTTTTGAAAGTTGGCCAGAAAGTAAGAAATAGAGAATTCTGTCCATATCTTTAATACACTGACGAAAATGTAAGCCCCCAGAGCCCAGTTGCAAGATTCAGGTTGAGACAAAATGCGGTGGTATTGTCTATCGATGGTATATAAAGTGTCACCGGGAGAATCCTTTCTTCCGACAAGTACAAGATGTAAGCATCTGCGGCGAGGAACAATGTGATGAATACTTTACATGGAGGCATGGTGATCCACCTCTTATGCATAAAAGTTCGCTTATGCAATGGGTTGAGGTCGACCCTGATGAGATAGAGCCGCGGGCCAAACGCCGAATACCGATGAACCCCAATCACGACAAAGAAGCCATTAAAGAGGATGAAGCCGAGAAAGCTCCTCAGGATTGCTTCCCAGTTTGGATGCTTTCATGGCTAGAAAAAGGGCCCCCGGAAGAGAAAATTTCGGTACGTCGGCTGAGCTTTATTTTGTAAACCATTAAAACTTACACTGTGTATAGGATTGCTTGAAAGTAACAATTATGACCAAATGCGGGCTGGTAAATGCACGATTACTGATCTTGTGTGATCAACACATTAAAGGCGAAGAGCATTGTGCTGGTGATCGCGAGCATTTGATGATTCATAACTACGCCTGCTCGCTAGGCAAAGATAAAAACAGATGTGAGGTGCAAACCTGGTGCGACGGTTATATCCAGTACTGGAGGGACCTACAGCAAAATCCCACGCTGTTGCCGGAAGAACGCAAGGAAATAGCGAAACTGATCACTCTGGTAACCAAGGAGTACTCGAATGAAAAGGAGCAAAGGCCTTTTCTTCGACACTCACAGTCTGTTCCGGTTGTCAAGGGCACCTGGGTTGGATGGATGAACAACACTCTCGGCTACTATGAAATGCTGTCTCGGCATGGATTGAAAGCTATTAATCCCCTTGCTCATATTTGATTTCGCTTCAATTTCTCTCTCGTTGTATTTTCTTATTTTATTAGCGAATAGCATGCCTTTGCTATATCCATGTGTGCTCCGTGTAATAGGCCACGTACTCATGTCACAAAATTAGATCATTTTGTGTTTCATCACAGCACTAGTCGAGTAGGATTGTGACGGATTTCGCACCTGTCCGTAGTGGAGAATAGATACGAAGAGAAGAAAAAGAAAAGAAAAAAGGAATTTCTGGCTCCCAGAGAGATAATAAAACAATGATTCCTTGAATGGAAAGGCAATAGCAGCAGCGAGGTAGCCAATGCCAGCTGCACAGCTTCAAAAAAAACAGACCGCTTGCGACAGCTGTTTATGCACTGACAAACCTTCTGCACGGCCAGAATAGCACAGCGATCTGAGCGCCGACTAGGCTGGTGTGTGTTTTCCTCAAGGGGAATAGTAATCAACCTAGGAGCATGGGCCTCTATTATCAATGGCTACAGTGTCTGGATTCACTAGCGACGTTGCATTTATAGTTTCATCGCTAGAGGGAGCTGGAGAAAATTAATTAAGATAGCGGAGATCTGAAGCTGTCAGTTCGTCATGGCGATCATAGCCCTAAAGATGGGTCGAAGATTTGGCCAAGTCTGATGCCAGCCATAGTCGGTCCTCATGTAGGCGTACGTGTGCCAGGCAGAGGGCACAGATTTTGGCCCAGGGTTTTCCTGGGAGCCAAAGCACCAAAAACAAAGTATGCGACGGAATGGCAGAAGGTGATCGACAGGCCAGGTTCATGTCATCCCAAGGACCCAAGCAGATGTTTCGAAAAAGCTGTGTAGATCGGCCAATCAGACCAGCCCACACGAGCTGCCAACCACCCGAGCATGCGAGAGTCCAGGCCCTGGGGCCCCAGAAGTGCGCCTCCAGCCGGCCTGGAAATAAAATTCCTCGTCGCGTATACTGTATTACTCCGTACAGGCTGCTGGTGTCAACGCAATGCGTATTACTACATGTCCGAGGGAGGCTCTCCCCGATCTATGTGAGCCGATCTGCACATCTCCATTGAGAGCTGACGAGACCGTTGTGAGGACGAGAATATTCCCACAGTCATCGACAAGCCGTTATTGTTATTTCCCTCTGTGATGCTGGCGGCGATCAAGGAGCTCAGAATCGGCCCCGTGGCGTGAGTATTAGTCGACGTACGCGTGGGTATTGTTTTCCCAGGAGAAGGGCCGTGCAGGCTGCGGGAGGCGGAGACGAGAGACGAGAGCCGAAGAATGCCCAGTCCAAGGAGCAGCAAGCACCATCGGATTCGGACAGCGTCGTAATGCGGTACAGCGCTGTAGTAGGAGTAATAATACAGCGACACGACTCCATCGACGGGCGTTGGCGTGAGGCGACGATTGGCAGCCGGGGCGGACGCGACGCGGCTTGGCGCATGGGGGGAAGCCGGCTCGCCGGGAGCGCGGCCCTAGTGGCCTTGGCGGCCTCAGGCAGCCCCGCGGTGGAATGTCTCGCTCCTGCCTGTGTCACCCACCACCGTCTCTGTTTGTTTCTCCTGCTGCTTCTCGCCTCGCCTTTCTGCACGTTCTTCAGCCAGTCGCACACTCACTGCGAGAGCCCTCTCTTAAATGGCGCAGCCCTCCCCCCCATCGGCTGCTCCAGAGCCCTTGCCCCTGTCCTTGATCCATCATCGCCTTGCGCTGGCTAGCTGGGCCTGTGTTTGTTGAAGCAGCAGGCAGCATTGACATGATCGTCGACCTTTCACCTCTACTTGCCAGCTGGACCACCGCCCGGTTTCTGTCAGCCGTGATATCTCGTAACGCCACTATATTCCTCTGTTTTGCTGTGCGATCGCCCCCTCGACGATGCGGTGCTCATGGATGAAGGCGACTCTCCCCAGAACGAGACCGCTCCCCATCCACAGCCCCCGAGCAAGAAGTTTCGCCGCACCCTGTCCTGCCTGAGTTGCCAGAAGCGCAAGGTCAAGGTATGCTTTCTGTTTTGTCTAGATACGTGTTCATGTGCCGTTCACGTATCTCGTTAATGTGGTCTCGCTGACGAATCTGGAAACTGTTAGTGTGACCGTGTAAAACCATGTCGGGCCTGTTGTACTCGGGGAGCGCCCTCCGAGTGCGAATTTGGCGTCACCAAGAAGGATCGCCATTTTATGGACCAGTCCGACCTGATTGAACAACTGCAAACAAAGGTCAGGGAACTGGAGCAACGGCTCACAAAGCAAACTGGGGCGTTTTCAACTGCCACTTCGCCGCCATCACTAGAGGGCTCGCTGCAGGAAAAGTGTGACCCTCCCCAAGAAGACGGAGAGTCTCCAGCGGTTGAGAAGAAAGCCGCCCCAATTATCGCGGTTTGTCTTGATATCAATGTGCTGAAGGATTCGCCTAGCTAATTGGTACAGACTCGCCAACCAACGTTGAAGAACCTTCTGGCCTCGTCCCCAACCCCAGGCAAATTGTTGATGGAAGTTTTTGTTGGTGAACTAATCAATGGATTCTCCCCCGACCCGTCCAACACCCATGGTCGTGTATTTGATTTGCGATCCGCGTCCGAGAGGCGTATCTTCTCCCCACTGCTGACTAGCGGGTTTGGCGCTGCCGCCTTGACCTTTGTCGGCCAACGAGACCAACACTCGAAGATTACTGCTGCCGGTAATAGTCAGTATAGCAGATTGCTGCGATTGCTACAGACAGCAGTCAATCACCCAGAAAAGTCCAAGTCTACTGAAGTTTTAACCGTGGTTGTTCTTCTGACCATAATCGAGGTGAGTTCCAATTCCTATCGCAATGCAAATGGTGTTAACCAATTGCACAGGCGTTCAAACAAACGTCCCCTAGGGCTATTATGAAGCATCAACTTGGCGGACTCGAAATTCTCCGAATGAGGACCCCGTATCGACACCGATCTGGTTTTGAGAGGTCACTTTATGTGGATTTGCGCATGTTCTGGGTAAGCTCGTCCGTGAACGAAAGTAACGGTCCCACCAAGCTGACTTCTCAGGTAACGAGTGCAATTGCTAGCCGCAAGGAAACTTTCCTTGCTAATGACGACTGGAAAACGGTCCCTTGGTCTGGAGAAGCACGCCAAAAGGACATACTTCATTTGCTTCTCGACGTTGCCGTTGATATCCCTGGCTTTTTGGGTAGCTATGATGCGTTAAAATCCGCAGTGCGACATAAAACATTATCCCAAAACCAAGTTTTGTTTGAGCAACAACGAGTCCAGGCTGCAGCTACTGAACTAGATCGCCGACTAGAGCTCTGGCACTCATTGTATGCTACTAGCTATAAGCACGGATACATGACCGAGGCTCCCTCCAACAGCATTACGAGTAACAAAGGGTTTCCTCATTTCCAGTGCCGTGACCTTTCCACGAACGAAACTTTCGTGCCCACGATTCTTATCTATCCTGACCTTATGCTCGCTGTCAGCATGTCTCTATATCGAGCGCTCCGCCTTGTTGTCTCTGGTAGCAGTGACGATGGTCTGGTGACTGTGCTGCGACCGTCGGAGCGCTATCGATTTGCCGTCGACATCTGCCGTAGTATGCGATACTACTTGCACACTGTTCCGGGCTTTTTGGTCTCGCGCATTATGTTTGTCTTAAGAGTTGCCTTTGACACTTTTACGGACGGTATGGCCGAGAAAACCTTTGTACAAGAGCTTTTTGGGTATATCGGCAATAAATATCGGTTTCCGGTTTTTATGAATAAATGTTCTGAATCTGCGACCGCGGTGCGCGCCGATGATCCTAATTTACTGGTGGAATTGGCAGAGGCCTGTTGATAATGATGGGAGAGCTTGAGACTAGCTGGAGCTACAAGCCATTTTCAGTCTTTAATACCTATGCAAATTCATATGAATATACACTTGCCAGCGATACCAATACTTGCTGTCGAATAATTTACATATTTAATGACCCACGTTCGCAACGAAAAATTCCCCAGTTGGTGGCTGCCTTAACATCAAGCTTGAATAATAATTACGTATAATCACATACGTCGGTTGTTCAGCTGCCGGGATTAATATCCAATTTTGAAAATAAACTCCCTAAACCCGAGTCTCTCGGAATTAAAGTCCCTTACTGGACTAGCGTACTCCGATTGCCGAGTTCACGAAATCTCCGAAAAGGGAAATTGTGAAGGCAACTGCTAAAGCCGACTGCGACAATGAATAATGATATCTTGTTGAAAAAAAGAATCTAAAATTTTTCAAGAATATACATATTTATATATGGCCACTATATCTGCCCAACACAGTATCAATCAAACGGCAACCACTGGATCTTCTACACAATCAAAGTCGCCATAGTAAATTTGAAACTTCAACATTGAAAAAAACATTTCAATATTGAACCTTATATGTTTTTTAAACCCCACGCAAAGTCACCAATACATCAAGAATGTCTTCGTCTTACGCCCAATCTAAAATCGCTATTATCGGTGCCGGTCTCTCAGGCTTAACCCTGGCCTTGGCTTTACACCAGAGAGGCATCACAGACATCACCATCTACGAGGGTCGAGCTAAGTCTCTAGATATTGGTGGTGCTATTATGCTGTCGCCCAACGCACTCAAGGTTCTTGACGCACTCGGCATCTATGCCCGTCTTCGACCACTGGGGTTCGAGTTTGAGTCTCTTGATTTCCGCCTGTCCGACAACACACCAGTCGATACCTTCGAATTTGGGTCCTCCAAAGAATATGGATACAAAGCTTTGAGAGTGTATCGCTATGCAATCATCGACGCCTTGCACGAAATTTTACGGGAGAAGAAAGGAATTACTATTCAATACGGAAAAAAGTTCGCCAGAGTCACATCCGAAAAAGAGGGTGTAACTTGGGAGTTTACTGATGGCTCCGAAGCATCTGCATCATTCCTAGTGGGTGCTGATGGAATTCATTCCCAAGTCCGGAAACACATCTATCCGGTTCTCGAGCCTCGGTTCACAGGTGCCATCGGCGTCACCGCTGCAGTACCAACAGCACAACTCCGTCTTCCTGCCAATTACTCTACTCCAGTTACCATCATGAACCGGGAGCATGGCGCGTTTGTTATTTCGCAACAGCTCCAGGATGGAAGTGAATGTTTAATCGGTAAACAGCGAAGGTTCCCAACTGACCTCTCGAAGGAAGGATGGGCAGAGATGCTAAAAAACAAAGACTGGTGTATTAACTTTCTACGGGAGGGTGCAGAGAACTTCCCAGATATTGTCCAAAATGCCGTCAGTCAAATTTCCAAAGAAAAAATTAACTTATGGCCTTTTTATATCGTTCCGAAGTTGGATACGTGGGTGTCGCCTGGTTCTCGGGTTGTGATACTGGGAGACGCGGCGCATGCTATTCCCCCAACCGCAGGACAGGGTGTGAACCAGGCTTTTGAGGATGTGTATACATTTGCTGGTGTGATTGCATCATTAAGCAAAGCGGGCGAGATTCGTCAATCGGCGTTAGCGAATGGATTAAAGAACTGGCAGAAAGGGAGACAAGTTAGAATCGACAAGGTTTTGGAATTGAATACCATGATTGACAAAAGGCGAATGCCAAGAGCCAAATTCGAGGAAGGAGAGGAAAAAGAAGAAGAAGAAATAGGCGAGTTTGAACTTTCCTGGTTGTACAATATTGATTTTGAGCAAATGATTGCTCAATGGGCTGCTGCATCAAAGGTGAAACCGTGGAGTCCCTGCTCTTTGTTTAAGAAGGCTTGAGGGATAACGGACTAGGGTCATAGGCGTTGTGGTTAATAACATGTACCATAGATTATATTAGAATGAAGCAGATATTCAAAATAAACGTTCAGAACCAAAAAAAACAATAATCAGAACAGCCATCCGACTTAAGCATGGAGATGGCTTTCATACCGGCGAGTGAAGATTGGATTATTTTCATCACACAATACTGGGTAGGAAATCAATAGTCATGGTCCAACTTACCTAGAGCAATATTCAAATGATTTGAAGAGCTTTGAAGTCAATGTTACATAACCTCATGCATGATTGGAAAAGGGCAGCCAGTGTATATCTCAATCCCCATTAAGCGACGACTTTTATAAAAATTGAAAATTAAAAATGATTATATGTAGATAGAATCCAAATCAAGGGGTTCTTATAACGATGGGGTGATTGTTCAGCAGTCTTGGCAATCAGCCGAATACGAGCAGCAGGCATACCGTGCCAGGATAGTTAGTAACTATGACTCATAATTATTCAACTGAATTACCTATCTAGAAACTAGAAGACAAGAGGGCAAGGGCATTCTTTATGCAGTGAAGCATTTTTAAGCAGAAGAAGCGTTGTTCCAGCGGTTCCAAATCTTATCGACCTTATGTGGTCGAACAAATATATAGATTCAAGTCAACATTTGAACCGGTATCTATTTTTTTTCTTGGAAAAAATGATGCTTTACAATGCCAAATTTTGGATTCGCCCAATATTTTCTATAATACTAGTTGCCCCCAATGAATACATGGAATCTGTGGGCAGAGTAACTACAAAAAGCAAAAAAAGTACTCCAGGTAGTTAGGTATACGGCACTTTTGTTCAATAGAAAGTAGTTATGGACCCTTGAATGAACATGTTAGTAGAAGCGGCCAGCAGTAACTTGAGATGTGACGGAGTAGCTGTATTATTGCTAGACAACTAATGAGGTACGATGTGGTGTGAATAGGGAGGAAGAAGAAAACATGATCAATTGATATCTCGGAAAACCGTCGAGAAATACACTAAACTATAAATGGATAATGATCCCGAACAGGGAAAAGCGGGTCTCGGGAATAAACGGCGGAGTTAGCGGAGGAAGTATACAATATCTGTCAACTCACTACTTACTTCCACCGAGTCTAGGTAAAGAACCGTGCTCGTCTAAGGGTCAGAAATCGAGAATATGATACATGTGGAGATAATGTCGAAAACAAGCTACTCTCTTCCGCCGCAGATGGCTGGTCTTTTGATTATAAAATGAAACCGTGAATACAATGTTCCATTACTCAAAGCGTTATATAGACTAAATACAAGAAACAATGGCCCCTCTGGCAAAACTATCAACCCGTCCGCTGGGAAAAATTGGCCCGGAGGTACCGCGTCTGGGCCTCGGGCTCATGGGGACAAGCGGCACGTACGGGCCTGCAAGTTCTGATGTAGAACGTCTGGCTCTCCTTGACCACGCCTATGAAAAAGGAGAGACTTTCTGGGATACCGGTATGTAATATCCATTTTGGAGGATATTCCGTGTCGATTTAAGGAGTCCAACTGACCATGACTATATAGCTGACAAGTACGGCGACTGCGAGGATCTACTCGGCAAATGGTTCGCTAGAAATCCGGACAAGCGCAAGGATATTTTCATTGCGACTAAATTTGGTATCAAGACGTCACCAGGAGCCAAAGGGTTCTCCATCGACTCAACGCCAGAGTATTGCCACAAGGCTATCAATTCATCGTTGAAGCGTCTCCGGCTGCCCTATGTGGATATCTTTTACGCCCATCGACTGGACAAACTCACACCAATTGAAAAGACCGTACAGGCATTAGTCGACCTCAAAAATGCAGGCAAGATCAAGTACTTGGGCTTGAGAGAATGTAGTGCCGAGTCCTTACGGCGAGCTCACGCCGTACACCCAATCAGTGCTGTACAGGTAGAGTACAGCCCGTTTTGCCTGGAAATCGAGTCCCCAAAGAGGCGACTTTTGCAAACAGCGCGTGAATTGGGTGTGGCTATTGTGTGTTATAGTCCACTGGGCAATGGATTCCTGGGTGGCTTAATTCGCTCTCGGGCAGACGTCACCAAGCCTGGCGATACGCGAGGCGTGCTGCCATGGCTTGCAGAGGGAAACATTGACAAGAACCTGGCTATTCTTGACAAAATATCGGAAATTGCCAAAGGCAAAGGCATTACTACCGCACAGTTGGCCCTTGCCTGGCTGCTCGCCCAGGGTGATGACATTTTTCCCATTCCAGGAACGAACGAGCAAACCCCACCGCTTAGACGAGAACCTCGGAAGCGTGGACATTTCAATTTCATCCATCGAAGAAAAAGTGGTTCGAGAACTGTCTTCGCAAATTGTGGGCGAGCGCTTCCAGAGTTCAACTCGATATACCTATGCCGATACGCCCGAGTTGCAGTGAAATAATTTTGTGCCAATTCATTCTGAAAATTCCTTGTTTGATTAACATGTAAACTCGTTTTTAGAGCTAGATGAAAACCTGTAATATATCTTTCCTGCCATATATAAATTCATGGGATTTCTGAAAGTTGTTGCTCTGATCATAAATTACGGTCACTCGGGAATATTCAATGTTGACTCATCGTCTTGGATCCAAGAAGTAAAAAAGGTGGAATCAAATTCAGTACCGTAGTTGGGCGAAAGCACGGTATTCAGTGGCAGCCTCGTAGAATCAACAGCCTCGTTGGGCGAGATTGGAATGGTGATACCCTGAAGACTCGGTGTTGAAATTAAGCTATCACTGGCGTTAATTTCCGACAACGTATCTTGTATACTCGAGTCGAGTGGGATAATATTATCAATAGACGTAGAATTCTGCGGATACTCTAGGGATGAATGGAGATAGTCCCTATCAGGCTGCGGGACAGTGGTACTCGATTTCAAAACGGACAGTGTTCCAAAGTAAGGCATCTCTAGATCGAGGCCGCCATTCTGTGTTTCATCATTGCCCTTTTCGGTCCGAGCAAAATAGTAGATTGACCCGTTGGCTGCATCTGCTTCAACATCAACAAGCTGTTGGAGAATTGACGCAAGCTTTTTGCCTCCGAGATCATTTTGATTGAAGAGGTCAATCACGCTATAGATGATCCCCAAATCCTGCGGCCGGTGAATGTCTAGTGCATTTGCACTACCAAGGCGATGCCCATCCAAATGGGCCAGAAGAAGTGTCACTGCAGACGTGAAGCCTTTATGGTCAACGCCTCGATAAGCTGGTCCATTGTGGAAGGCTCGAAAAACGACAAAGCGCGAGAGCATTTCGCGGCTTGCTGAGAGGGCAGCGAGCTTGCTGTAAGTAAAATCGGCGGAACGACTTTTGTCGTCGACGGCGTAACTTGCAGCGGAGTGCGAATATGATCGTTTTAAAAGATATGGCTGATGTAAAAGGACTAAGAGGTAGAATTGCTGGATTTGTGCATGAAGGATAGCGCTGTTGTGCATGACGTCTGTAGCCAAGGTGGAGCTGTTGAGGGTTGGTGCTACCCACCATCTAGGCGGCACGGATTTTGCTAACTGCTTCAACTGATAATCAATCGACTGGGTTTCGGCGTAGTCATCGTAGTTATTGTGGGTAGAGGTAAGATTAGTATTGCGTCGTTGCATATGGACGTTTCGTACAATAACGCGGCCTATGAGGACAGCATGGAAGCGCTCTAGTCTTTCCGCAGGTGTTTTCCCTGACAGTGCATTCTCATCGGCAAAGCCATTATCGGAGCTGTTATACGGAAGTGAAACCATAAGGGAGACAAAGCGATCGCTAGAATGAAGCCGAAACCACAGGTGTTCTGCGCGGCTACCGATTGTCTTGCTTGAACTGTGAAGCTTGATGACTTCTGCAATGCCCAAAGCACGGCGAATAGTCAGCCACGCAGCTCGAGGTTTTCCTATGTTTATATAAAAGGTAGCTTCGAGCATGAGAGTCTCCAATCCTTCTAGCGACTTCATCAGTTCATCGTTGGATGTAACATGACGCGAAGCAAGATCAACGAATCGATGGGCGGCATCATCGGCTGACCCGTTTAGAGGAGACTGTAGCTGTTGGGACTCTGTTTTGCCAAGTTGCTGCAAACACACAGCAATTTGAATAAGTCTGTGTGCAAAGACGGTAGGAGGAGCCGTTGGTGGTGGAGGCTTGGAAACTTGATCAAATTGCTCTACCATTGGCTTCAAAGACCGGAGTTTTTCGTGCTTGTGCCGCAGAAGATGGAACGGAAGCTGAAAGAAGTTGCATCGTCGTAGAATAATCGTGGTAACCAGCTGGCTAGGAAGAAGAGAATGGAGATAGGCGCTGAGCGAGCAGCATTCATTGAGCATTTGTTGGCCGGTTGTTGAGACAGAAGGCGAAAACGACTGTACTGAACCTACCAATGATCCTGCTTGGGTCTCGGATTTCCTTAGATTAGTGGAAGAGGGATTGGATCTTTGCTGCATCAACTGGCTGACCAAATCTTCGACGTGATCGATGCGCTTCCCGACATGCTGGTAGTTCTTCTCACCAACCTCCACAAATTCTTGACTGACACACTGGACACCGCGACGGTGGCATGAACTGCATACTGTGCAGGAGCCCTGTTTAAGATCGCATTTGCTTTTACGGGTCTTGCATTCCCAGCAGCTAAAGGTGCCTTTTCGCACCCTTTGCCGTTTGAAAGCGGGCTTGCTGGCGACGCCGGGTGTAGTTGGTGGCGCAGACATTTATCGTGATTCTCGGAAATAGTAGTAAATCGTACACTTATGCGTTGATGGTTTCGGTTTCCATAGCATACAAAGATAAGCACAACAGTGTTCCTGCAGCGTTGTTTGAGGAACGTTCAGTTGGGCGACGAACGATGGGGTTCGCCAGCCGCGGTCCACCCTAGCAGCTGGCCAATCGGATATCAGCCGTGTTTGTATTTGTATCAACATTTGAAGCACGAAGTTGAGGAGTTACGAGCAGCAAAGGGCTGATTCTCTTTGAAAAATCGGATAGCACTGTGCTTGATGAGATGGACCAAAAGAATTTGATACAATTTTGTTACTTTAACTGGATATGGACGGATATAATGTAACAGAGATGCTAATAATGTGTCTTTCTATCCAAGCTGACGCCGCGAGGAATCGAACACGACTTTATACACTATATTATTCCAAGCAAACATGCAATACTAGATTCCCACTTCGTAGCTCAATCTATCCAGATTCAGCGTAAAATTAGCCCAGTCCGAAGTGGACGGAGAAGTAATATCCCAATTGATATAACCCAAAAAGTCAGCTTCCCGGGTGAAATTGTTAGACAGGAGATGCGACTGGTCTGCCGGCAGTTGAGTAGGTAATGTGGTATCTCGCTTTTGCTCTTCCTTGCTAGCCTCAGTCTTGGCCATGTGCTGTTCTTTAATGCTTAGCGCCTTTTCTCTCAATCGAACCATGAGAGGCCATTTTGTCCCTAGGTCCGCAGTAGAATTTTTTGATTCAATCAAAGAGAGGTGCAGATTCACTTCGTTCCAAATGCTATCGGCGTCGGCGATGGTGGGATTAACGCAAAGATTCCAGAAAAGATATATTAGGACCGAGTATTGCGTGTAAGAAAGAAAATGCCAGTGAAAATGCGCTAAAAGGTCGTCCTGAAGAATCATGTTGCTCGGGTCTAGTACTCTCCGAGCTAGAGCCACACTTCTCTGGTCGATATTGTGAGACCCGGTTTCTTCAGCGGCGTCTAAAGCAAGTGAATGTTGATTTTCTAGAAATTCTAACTTGGCAAGAAGAACACGGGCGAGGAGATAGGCGCTTCTTTGACTAGGAATATTGTAATCACAAAGGGGCATGTAGGTTTTTTCAACCTCGTTTATGAGGTTTTCCATTATTTGTTTCGTATAAAGTTCATCCGCAGCATTTCTGCGGTTTCCGTTGATAATAGGCTGTAAGTAGTTGCGAAACCCTAGACCAGTCGTAGTAGCGATGAGGAAAGTGGTCATATCACAAAACTCCTGGCGGGGAGAAGGCGGGATTGTTGAGCTGGCTGATATATCCGTATCATTGATATGAAGCGGATACTCTGTGTCGGAGAAGCCGCATGATAAACCAACAGCAATGCCATGGTCCTCGATGGCTCGGTGCTCATTGTTTACAATTTGCCACCATAGCCGCCGTCGAGTCTCAGTTTCTAGCAAAGATAAATTAAAATTCTTCCCGTCTCGATGAAGTCCAATAGACTGGGCTAGTCGTGTTGCTAGGCTAGCAAGTGTCCAGCTCAAGCGGCCTTTATTGTGAACGCGCATGGCCATCTGGTGTAACTTCTTTTAGTAGGGGATATTAGAAAATAGAAAGATAGAATATCATACTAGAAACATGACAAACGCCTGCAAAGAGGTCACAGTCGGGAGCTCCAAGAATGATGCCTGGGCCAGTGAAATCTCGATACCTTTCTGAAAACGTCGCAGAGCAGAGGGCCGGTCTTGATTCAGAATGCGAACAACACTTTCAGGATCGAGACTGCTAATGGCGGAAAAGTATATGGAGAACAACAAGGCATTCAGGTCGTGTGGAATATTTTTCACGTCGTTGATAGCAGCAAACAACAAGGACTGAACGGTAGGAACATGGAGAATCTTGATCAAGAGGTTGACATTGGTCAAATAAACCTGCCAAAGTCGTAAAACCTGTGGTCGAGATGGATGCAAAAGCGACAACTCAACAGTAGACTGTCCACCGCCGAACAAGAAAGCGTTGAAATTGACTGACGATGTTTGGTTACGACTAGGATCGAACGCATTGGGCATACTTGCACTACCCATGGCTGTCTGTAATTCGCGTTCCTGTATAAAAATTTTAGTTAGGGCGTGTTTGGGCTATGGGAGCAGAACTAACATTCGTAAGAAGGCGCGAAAGCAGTCGGTCATTGATGTAATGGCGATCCGGGAGCAGTAGACCTCTGTTTGTAGAAGTCTCGATGGGTGTCCGCTGTCCTGACAACGACCCATTCGGTATCGACTTCTTCGGAGAGCTGTCTGGGACCCGATGAGCAAAGCCTCCGCCTTGGGCCTGCGAGAGCGTGGTGATTGTTCTCTCCAGTTGCGCCAAGCGGTCCGAGATGGCAGCCTTGTGATGCTGGCGCCGTTTGCCTCGTTCCGGACCAGGGTATTTACATTGGATTTTCAGCCGCACGCAGGAATTACAAGGATTTTGTCTGTCGCAGCGAATCTTGCGTTCGTGGCATTTCAAACAAGACCGCTCGACGTTGTACCGGCGCAGCATCGCATCGCGACGCGACGGTTCGGTTTGCAGGCGCTGGTCCATGCAATTAGATAAATCTCAGCTAGGTGGCGATATAGAACAATTTAATTGGACTTGATCGTTTACAGTGCGTTTGTCAATCGGGAATGATCATTGAAAACATTGCAGTACGCATGTAGTAGTTACTTCGCCAAAGTCAGGCTCTGGAGCGGCTGTCGGCGGAGCGCCGAACGACCGAACGGCCGAACTCCGAGTCACGTGGGATTGCATGACCTCTTTGTTCCGGTTGCACAGACTGGGTGGAGACGCTCTTCTATATATCGTATCTCAATATGTTGATAGCGGACGAGGCGAAAAAGAGAAAGAAAGTTCACTTAAAGTAGGGCCTAATGAGTGATGTCCAGAAAAATAACAGGGCTATTTGCAATGCTTGCCTGTAAAGCCTGCGACATTCCTGAATTGCCCTCAATTATCGCATAGATATACGCAACTACCACAAAAGAGGGCAGGGCTCTTCGTAGGCCGCTCTGAAACCATGTCAGGAAACCGAACTGTGTGCAGAAAGAGGGAATTCGTTGGGCCAATGTTGACTTCGAAAGAATTTTGCACCGAGTTGATTGATTCTCTGAACCAACACCTTTTTGCACCGTGCATTTGGGGTGATTTTCTGTTCTCATTTTCAAACCCACTTGACGGTGGAATGTGCTATCCATGTTGGCACAAAGAAGGCATGTATCAATGTGGACTATGTGGTGGTGGCATTAATAACAAGCTATCAAGGCTAAACAGAAGGGAAATCATGAACACTGATTATACCGGAGTAATGTTGCACAATGTGGCGAGGTCAAATTCAGTCTTAATTAACAGCTGGTTCAATGTTTGCCTGCATCAAATTTTAAAATAGTTAAGAGCTGTTCTGTAATTTGAGGAAATAGACCAAGTCCCTTAAAAACCACCAGAAAAAAAGAAAAAAAGAAAAAACCAATTGTACTTCTCGTAATTTTCAAGTCAAATCTTCTCGCTCAATAAAATAATATTTATAGATACTGCTCAACAATCCCTTTCAGCTCTTGATGATTAATTGCCTTTACTGCCCCCAGAGGCCCTTCCATGTCCCTTGCGGCCACCAAAGCATTGTAAATTGCTTCCTCCGTGCTATCTGCTGCGGCTTCAAACAGAGCATTGATGGTGACATCCTGCACGACGCTCACATTTTGCTCTGTTGTGGGGTTCCAACTAAACGGTGGAGCCCTTGGAATTCCTTGGGCTGTGCTAAATGCGAGAAACAAGTCCCCGGAAGAATTTGACCCCCAGCCGCCTACCCTTGAAACACCCACAGTAGCTCGTTTGGCGAGACGCTGGAGTTGGACCGGATGTAACGGTGCATCTGTGGCGAGGGTAACAATAATACTGCCGTCTTTTGAGGCCAGCTTTCTTTCCTCTTCCTTTTCCTCGGTCTTCGAAGGAGTGTTATTATCGGTCGAGGCTTGCTTTGCTTCTTCTCTTTCGATCATGATTCTACCGACAGGGACACCACCAAAGCGAAGATCTCTCTTGGCCCCAAAATTTGCCTGAACCAACGCCGCAACAGTATACTTTTTCTTCTTGCCGAATTCTACCCCTTCAATGATGCGACTAGCGCTTCCGGTGCCTGCCTTGAATCCTTGACAAATCATCCCAGTTCCTCCCCCCGTATTTCCTTCGGGAACTTTTGCGCTCGACGCATTATCGATCCCATGAACCACCATTTCGGGAGTAACGGCCATGGCGGCAATATCATTGAGAAACAAATCACAAGTTTCGGCGACTACGGGTAATAAAAACCAGTCGGCCGGCTTGCCATCCTTGGCATGTTCACGAATGGCATACTGGTAAATGCCGCTGTAGCAGGGTCCGACAGAGAATGAGTTTGTGAGCACAATAGGTGAGTTAAGAAGACCAGTCTCGTCGAGCCAGTGCGAGCCAGTCATCTCACCACTGCCATTGAAGCGAAAATAGCCTGCATAGCTGGCGTTGTCGAACCAGTCGCGGCGGGGCAGGATAACAGTGACCCCGGTATTGACGGCGTGCCCACGCTCTGTCTCCGAGGGGTTTTTGGTAACAGATTCCGTGTGGACAAGCACACCTGGCACATCGGTGAGAGAATTCAAGTACCCGGGAGTATGTCTGCCGAGACGAAGACCCGGAATGAGAGCCCGGATGCCGGAAGGGCTGGATGATGTGCTCATTTCTGCTGTTTTTGAATTAAACCAAGAGAAATGCCAGTGACCAGGACAAATAATATTGATTCCAAGGACTTTTATATCTGTATTTCGTATTGATTTCTGATTAGTAGAAACCATCGACCACAGCCGACCAATGAGAAAGGATGAGTCATAGTTATTCGTTTCATTCCCGACCTTGCCATTGGTTGGCAGTGTATAGATGTTGCCCTCGCTAGGAAGTTTTTGACTGCATTGGCTCGCATAAGATTATTGCTGATAAGGTCGGATATTTATCTGGGTTTTGTTGAAGTCAAACGGAACCTTGAAATACGGGCCATGTCCCGGTGAGTACTATTACTACTGCTCTTGGTGTCTGACTCGTGCTTCCAAGTGACCGAATGAAGCCAAGGGCTGACCAACACCTATGGGCCGCAAATAATGTCGCTGTTTCTGGCAAAAGTAATCCACTCAGGAGACTTTACTCCACAAACACCCGGTCCTCTCTGTCACCATTGGGCGCTCTACTGAACACAGCGTTGCATCGGATCTCGCCAACTCCGCAATCCCCGCACAGTGAGGTCTTGCGCCACGTGCAGGCCGAATATATCTTTTTTTTTCAATGGTCAAGACATTATTATCTCGTGCCTTTATATCCTTGGTAGACAGAAGAAACTTAGAATCGGAAACCAAAAATAGGAAGTCATTTCCACAGGCAATGACAGAATTTTCTCGTCTCCTTGCTGTAGTGAGCGACGCCTCGATATGCAGTGTCGGAGTGTCGCTAGGCGTCGTTATTCTTTTATACCCGATTCTTCACGTTTTAGTAGACTATGCGAGAGTTCTCAGTCTTCGACGCCGTATGCCCCCTGGTCCATTCCCCCTACCTCTCTTCGGCAACTATTTTTCCATTCCTGGGGAACGACCCTGGCTCAAATTCGAGGAATGGTCTACAAAAACATACAACAGTCCATTGATCACGATATGGAATGGCATTGCACCGACTATCCTGTGTAACGACGCATGGAGCATCTCGGATTTATTGGATAAACGGGCATCGATTTATTCATCGCGTCCGCGGTGTGTTTTAATGGGCGATTGCACAGGCGCGACAACAACGAATCAAATATTACAACCGTATGGGGATCGATGGCGGTTACATCGACGCCTGACTGTGAGTATATCCTGTCTCTTCTGTTGTCTTTTCCTCTCACAAAAAAGGCCGGCATTGAGATATTGACCTTATTAGCATGCAATCGTCGGACCACAGAATGTTCGCACATTTCGCCCTTCTCAGTCCGACGAGGCCAATATCATGCTCCGTGACATGCTCGAAACACCCGAAAAGATGACAGACGCCATTGGACGCTTTGCTTGTTCGCAAGCCTCGATCATCGGCTGGGGGCGTCGCATAGACACAGTGCATGATCAGTTGGCTGCACTATCGATCCCTGCGACTGAGGCAGCCAACTTCGCCATCCCTGGATTCTACATAATTGAAACTCTACCGTTTTTGACCAAGCTTCCCGCTTGGCTATTTAAGATGCCAACAGAGCTGGCGGCTGGCTCGAAACTGTTTGGAAAATACCTGTGGGCATTAACAGAGGAGGGTGGGGAGGCAACTTTTGACAAGAATTTTGCGCGGTTGCTCTTGCAAGAGAAAGAAAAAAGCGGTCTTACGTCCAATGAAATTGGGTCTTTGATTGGGAACATCGTTGGTGGTGGTTTGGCTACAATGACAAGCACAACATTATCTTTAATCCTTGCTATGTGCGTCTTCCCAGACGTCCAGGAAAAAGCACAAGCAGAGATTGACAGTGTTGTTGGTGATGGAGATCGTCTTCCAAGCTGGGAAGATGAGTCTTCAATGCCCTATGTCGCTGCTGTCATCTCAGAGGTCTTCCGCTGGCGGCCGGTCACTGTACTCGGGGGCATGGCCCATGCCCCTATCCAAGACGATATATACAAAGAGTACTTTATTCCTAAGGGAACTGCAATAATGGGAAATTCATGGGCCATTCACCGAAACTCGCGTGACTTCCCTGACCCCGAAGTTTTTCGGCCAGAAAGATTCTACGATGGACTGGAGCGCCCATTTCCTATTAAAAAGGGTCATTATGCGTTTGGCTGGGGTCGTAGAGCATGCAGTGGACAAAATTTGGCTGAACAGGCCTTGTGGATTACCATTGTGCGCCTGCTCTGGGCTTTTAACATTCGACCAGGGCTTGACGAAAAGGTAGCTATTACTTCTATTTCTACTTGTCGGAACAGAAAATCACTAACCAATTGAAATAATAGGGTGACGAAGTAAAATTAAATACTTTCGCGTATACAAATACGGAAAACTCGCGGCCACAGCCATTTAAAGCTCGCTTTACGCCGCGTTCTGCAAAACACAAGCAGACTCTTCTGAACGAAGCGGCCAAATCCCGAGATGCGTTACATATTTTTGATTGGGAAAGCAAAGCTAAGATGTAGGAAGCTTAAACTTATCTCAGCCTTTTTCCCAATAACTTAAGTATAGAATAGAATACATGCAAACAATGCTGCTTTTCTATCGCGTAGCCGTGTCATAGTATAACATTATCTAGACTAGGTGCTATCAAAGATACTGCCACCCTTTCGAAAGGCCCACTGCCAGCACGGCTGCTTCCTCCCGTTTTTGAGCAGCTGCTGTCCGTCCTAAGGATGGTCCCAGAGCTGGGATAGAATAACCATCTGGTTCATGAATTTCCTTAGCACCTGGAGTCGGACGGCCCATAGCCCACCACCACCATGTTCCTGGGCTTAACCAACGATTCCATATGGTGGGCTTCACAAAGTAGGGTGCAGCAACATACGACACCATTCTCGTAGAGGGTGCTTGTTTGAGCCGATCTCTCGAATTGTTAGGTTGTCCTCTCTGGCCGTTTGAATCTGGGCTCGAAATAGGGTTACCAGTTTTGCTAGAAACTGTCTTAGCTGGCGCAAAAGCACATCCAATAGATGATGGATCCAAATCCTTCCAACGCTGGATTTTGAATGCATCTGGACGCGGCGGGCACAGATATCTGAGAAGCCATCGTCGAGCATTTAAGAGAGAGATTGTCATTTTGGCAATCCAGATTGGACTCTGTGGGAATCCCATTGCTTCGCGCAGTGAGTCGTCCATAATGGTTGTCAATGCTGTAGTGACGAACTGCCGTATCGATGCGCCAGGGACCCCCCAGAGTAGAAGACCGACTGCGGCATCGCAGAGAACCCTATTCTGAGGTGTATAGGTCATTGCTCTAGCTTCGTATGCCATTTGCCAGTCGCGTAAAGCATAGTAGAAGTCGAGACCAAGCAGACCGGTACTTGGCTTCTTGTCAACATAGGGAGAGAGATATGTAGAGTAGTCAATATCAAAAGCATCTGCCATTGCGCGATACAGAGTTCCGATGGCACAAAGTTCAGCCTCGTTTAGGCGTCTCCATTCCAATTGTTCAACCAGTGTTACCGGCTGGGTAGCTAAGGCAGCCAATGTGAAAAGCATGTCTTCTTCTCTAACGGCCCCTGACTTTCGATACCCAGCATGGATAGCCCGAGTTCGTGCCGTTGCTTGCAACCAAGGAACTGTACCCCATTTCCGCAATGCAAATTCCAGGAAAAGTACTTCTGTTTCGACATATCTTCGCGGAAGAGTTTCTGGTGCCACCAACCGTGATGTCTTGGCTAGCTGAGAAGAAATCGTGGGGATGGCGTAAGTGCGGAATAAGGCAAGCTCAATGCCTTTCCAAAACCAAAATGGAAACTCAGCGTGCATGAGAGAGTCATATATCTCTTGGGCTATAGGAAGAGGCATTTCCTGAGTATCCAATGCTTGTGATTCCACCAAAAGTCGGGCATGTTTGCGAGCTCGATGATAACGAAATTGCTGGATCCAAAGCATGTAAAAGAGGAAAATTAATCCAGCTATGGTAATCGAGGGTGCTATGGCCGGCATAACGGAGGTAATATGTCGAGCAACGCGACTTGGGTCAATTTCAACATATCTTCTGTCCTGGAATGGCATGATACTCAGATTCAACTCGTCAGAAAAAGACAAGAAACAAGAAGTTTCTGCATGTGGGGTATCCAAAACTTCACTATATTGTTGTATTATCTACAACCGAGGTTGGTTGCACGAATCTGTTACGGAGTACAAGATTTGAGAAGGGGTGGGGAGCAAGGTTCGTTTTCACGGCAGAAAGAAAGAGTGTACTCCGTAGTATGCCCGCACTAATAATAAGTCACAGCATCTTTATTCATGCCCTTCAATGTATTTATCCAGGCGAGAGGGGCAGGTGTTACTAGCTGCAGCACTATTGAAGTCCACTTTCAGCAACACACTGGCCCAGAACTCGATACCTCGATATCTAATGCCATTTTCACTGCAATACGCAATTTAGCCTAGCGAACCGCCATGAACCATTAAAGGAAAGGTCATTGCTACTGTAGCTAGTGCATGGCCCCCATTGCAGTATGCAAAGTACATCAGACTATCAAAGCCCAGATCGAAGGAAAAATAAGAAACCGGACAAACCCGTAACTTATCCGTGGAAACAGGTGGCCAAGTAATTAAAATCAACTACCTCGACCCAACAGGATGGATTGTGGATATGCTGTCGATCCTTATGAGCGAACTTCAGGCTCCAAACCCCAAAAATACCAATCCTACGCAACGCATCGGCCCCAATAATTACACTGACTGAATGTTCATCCAGGTGTTAATTGGACCACAGAATCGCTTATTTCGGATCTTTGTCAGTGTCACCCGCATACGGACAGTCTTCAACATTTTCCGAGCCGTACGGAGTAGACAGAGCCATATCAGCTCACCGCTATAAGTCTCCACAAAAGACTAGAGATAGCTTTTGCCGATTCACCATAACTAGTGAAATAACGACCCGTGTACTGGTAACCTCGTGCCATTGGGACACCTAGGAATCTCAAATCAGTGCTGTCTTATATTTACAGTAGTACGGTATAAGGTCCAAAGGACCCTGATATAAATGACATCTGGGAACTTTCCAAGCATGTGCCCCTAGATTTGCGTCAAAGTTACAAGATCAATTAATATCTCTTTGCTACATCATTATCATCACAGAGGAAAACTACCATCTGTACTATTTACTCCGTACAAATGGTGGCAATTAGCACAACTGATACTGTGTCTTCCTCCAGCCACACAGAAAAATCAAAGATGAGGAGGGAAGCAACCTTTACCGAACATGTAAGTAATGGATTTTCGGATATATTTTCTGTCTCCCTATGTATACTCATACCTGGATAGAAAAGTGCCTTGCTCCACATGTTCTCTTTTCTGAAGACAATCTACTTGTTCCCATGCAACGACATCCCTACCATGATTATTCCGGTTACTTGTTTGGGAACATGTGCTGCTCTATCAGTGCAGGATACTTTTACGGCCCCTGATATGGGGGGACTCTGGTGGTGGGAGGCATTGTGCAGGGTGCCAAAGACGTTCTTCTGGGTCTGGGTGAACGTCTTATTATTCTCGATATCCAATCAACGCAGCGAAGATGCTATGGTCGAAGATGCCATCAATAAACCCTGGAGGCCGCTGCCAGCGGGACGAATCAACCCGTCTCAGGCGCGACGTCTACTTCTCACGGGGATCCCTCTAGTGGTGAGCCTTTGCTACTTTTATGTTGGTGCCACGCAGGAAACGATTGTTTGCCTGCTATTGACATGGATGTATAATGACCTTGGGGGCGCCGATGAGCATTTCCTGGTACGAAACGGGGTTAATAGCGCAGCTTACTTTGTGTATGGTTGTGGGGCTATGCGCGTCGCCAGCAACTTGTCTCTAGACGATGCATTGCAAGCTGGGGTTGTTGAATGGCTTGGTATAGTATCAGCTATTATCCTATCTACTATGCATGTACAAGACCTCAAGGATCAGGAGGGAGACCGGGCACGAGCTCGAAGTACCGCGCCCTTGGCTCTTGGGGACACGGTGGCCCGTGGGACGATCGCTGGCGGAGTCTTGACCTGGTCAATACTTGCCCCGGTATATTGGTTTTCATCCGTTTCCGTACCGGCCGTTAGCTGTGGCTTTGGCCTGGTAGCTGCCACCATCCCCTGTCTTCTCGCGGTTCTCGTCTCATTCCGGGTTTTGTCATGGCGTGACCCCCGGTCAGATACGATCAGTTACAAATACTGGAGTATCTGGCTGATGTCTGTTTTTGCTCTTCCGTTGCTACCACTCATAATTTGATATCAGCCGGTATCCGGTATGAAAAAGTGGACTTCGAATCGACGTTCCTTCTACAGAGTATTGTTCCCATTCCCAAAATGGGGTTGATGCGTAAGCACATTCTGAAAGGCCATTTGGCATCAGCAATAATAATAAAAATGCTCTTATTATTCTTCAAGTTGTGTGGAGACATCTTTTTTCCCGCGTTCCGCGTGTGGACACTGTGGAGCGATCCCTCTACTCCTTTCGGAGTAAAATAATATCTCGTAGAAAAATAGAATAAAATCTAATTCTATTTAAAAACGCATCGGATTAAACAGTTTGGCTCCTTTTTTTCTTTTTTCTTTTACTCCGCGGACATGATAAACTTTGCTGCCGCCACACACTCGTGAGCCTGTGGCCGTTGCCCAATGCCTGGAATCTTTACTTCTTCAGACTAAGGATTAGTTTTGTGGGTCACAACCTGCTTCCGAACGGCGAGACGGGCCTTTCTTCACTCTTGTCAGTTGGAAGCTAGACTGGGATTTAATCCTTCTGATAGCCTCCCGTATGAAGCTAAACTCTTAGTTGCAGAAGCGGTTTTTTTCTTCGTTCGTCAACTCCGAACGGCGAATAGTAGTACGTATTAGTACTTCGTAGCTACTAGCAATTACTAAAAATCGCCTGCGACTTCCCTCCGTAGCTGAACACATTATTTGGGCATGGACATCGATAGTAGTACGCCCACTTAATGCCAAAACTTGGCTTCTTATACCAGACACGAATTGATAGAGCCAACCAAATAAATCAATTCGTTCAAAAACATAGGCCAGTGTCAACTGGTTTCTCCTCAGCCTCAAGCACGACGATGAGCTACGCACGGATTGAAGTTACGATATTATTCTGCATGCATAATCTTGGTAGAGATATGTTCCCTGTTTAGGACAACACTAATGTATGTCAATAATATCAATATCTTAATACAACTATTATGATACAAGTGTTTTTCGCATTTACGACGTGGCTCATCAGCGCTGCATTGATGATTTTTCGATAGTAGTGAACTTCATAATTTCTTGAAGGGCTACTGGACTGCGTCAGGGTCCATTGGATTACGAGTATAGCAATATCAATTGATCATCGTACTACTCCTTGTAAGCCGAGTTATTGAAGGCAGCGCCCCATACTCCATAGTCTTAACCGTAAAAGACCATCGCATTGCAAGCCCCCACGTACTGGAGACTGAAGGCCGATCGCTAATAAATTAGCTTAGTTGGTTTGCCTTTACTAATATTGAGGACCTAAAGGGTCTTGTTTTCAAAGTAGTATCCGCATTCCGCACCCCTGTGCTCTACGTCGTTTTTGTGACTGCCAAGGTAATAGGAGTTCAATACATACATATATCAAATCTATCTTTTGTTGCCTTTATTGATTAAATGCTCCCCGCCGGTTCGATCCACTGATTGCGGTATCTTTACTCCGTACATTGAGAGAAAATGTCTTCACCGTCGAGCTTCCCTTCCGACCACGACAATGGTCCAGCCGTGAATGGTGTTACCTGGTCATTCCTCATTGTAGCCGTTGCCTGTGTCCTGTTACGTTGTTATGTGAGGATTTTTTTGATAAAATCATTTGGATATGATGATATATTGATCGTGATTACACTGGTAATTGTGTTCTTTTCCCTCTTCCCAGATCAATATCTAACAGCATACGCTCATCAGGGAGTCCTGATTGCCGGAGATGTTGTTGTATCCAACATGGTCGCGGCAGGGATGGGACGCCATTTACAATACCTTTCAAATCCGACTCACTCAGCACTTCAGATTGCTAAATGGAACGCCATATATCAAATTCTCAACATCAGTGGTGCGCTTTTGACCAAAATTTCCATTGGTCTTTTCCTCCTGCGCCTCAAACAGAGCCGAAAATTTGCAATAGCTGTTTGGGGAGTGTTGACACCGTTGTTTATTACAACACTCATCTTGTGTTTCGTTGTTGGGCTCCAGTGTAGACCTTTGCGGGCCTTGTGGACACCCACAATCAAGGGACATTGCATTAACGCCGAAACACCTCTCAATGTTTCATATGTCCAGTCTGCATTTGCCATCTTGGCAGACCTCTTTCTCACCGTTTCACCAATCGTCATTCTATGGAAAGTTCAGATCAGTCTGAAAAAGAAGATTGGTATCTGTGCGTTGATGAGTTTAGGCTTGATGGCTACTGTCGCAAATGCCTTGCGCAATGCATTTATTCCGAACTTGACTGCCTCAGATGAGACATGTGAGACGCCCTAGCCTTGAGAAAAGTCATATTTCCCCTTGAGCTAATCCTATGGTAATAGATACTATCGTTCCTGTCGTTCTCGTTGCGGACCTCGAATTTTCCCTGGGGACTATCGCCGCGTGTATGCCAACTTTGATGCCGCTTTTCAAAAGGCGTAGCGAGAACAGCAGTTACAACAAAATGAGTGGCATGACGCCCACTATTGGTTCTAGCCGTGGCAAGAACATGGCTCCCAGTCGTAACCAATACTCATTTGCGGAGGGCACTCATGCATCCCGCCTCAGTACCGAGAGCGAGATCCCGCTCAAGTCGATAAACCAGGATAACCAAATCACAATGTCCAAGTCGTTTGCAGTGGAGCACACCCCGGTATGAGTGGCACCTTGCGGCAGTTTTCTTATCCCGAAATCTTTTGGGCTCTTCTTCCTTCATCTCTGTTTACTTATTACGACTTTATTTTTATGACCTATCGATACTGTGTACTATTGGTGAAAAGCGGCGGTGGCGCTTATCCTTCACGATCTAAAATCGGCGTTTACAATATTTTCCTCCATCTGTCTTAACTTATATTTTGGATTGCCATTTGGTTGGCTCGCTGCGGTTTTCTTACGAGGAGCATTTTCGAGGCTATCTAGTGTCCAGGTCTATTAGTGGTTTTAATGGCGCTTGGAGCATTTGATAATTTGGATTACCATTGTGGGATGGCGCCGGCTTTCTAATACGGTAAAAGATGGCTGCACCGTCTCTGCTTCCTATTAATTACACCAGGAGTCCAGGGTCCATGCAGCAAGGGCAGCCAACTAGATCTCAGCACCTTATTTTCAGCGCTGTAGAGTAACTAGAGTTAGACCCTGCAGGAGGTCACTGCTCAGGTATCGCCCCCAAATAGTAGTAAATACCGGTTCCGACCCACAACCCGCCCGTTGGTTGCCGGCGGAAATAACCTAATTGAATCTTAACACAATCCTTTTATGTCAGTGCTTCTTCCACTATCATGTTTCCTAGGCGGCTTACTCCGCACAGAGTAAGTACTACGTATTACTACCAGTCGGCCCAGGAGAAACACACAATGGCTTGGATGGCCGAAGCCATGTCCGTGTGGGGGCTGGAGGCGTCCCGGTCCATTAATTTTACACCGCACAACAATATGTACGGAGAACCTGCAATCATCCATGGTTCTTTGAAGATACGTATATATAATACCCTACAGCAGACTTACAAAGTCATCTTATACTTGAAGTGAAATATGCCTCTTTTCATCAACGAATTTAATAAATCTATTTCAACTTGTGTGCTATGCGCCACAGGACCGACTGATGCCAGGCAATGCCTAGTTTCCTATTACTTATGAAACTACGTAGTATCAACCGCGTACAGCCAGCCGTTCAGAAATTGAACTTGTACACTACGTGCGGAGTAATTATAGAGTATATGACACGGGAATATTAGTCTCATAATACGTACGTACCACCGGACGATCGTCAATTTACATGATTCAGTTATTGTGGAGAGGCCAAGTGACTTGATTGACATGAGTGTGGAGCCAGCGAAAAAAATTCTCGCCTCGAACCCACCTATATTACTACGCAAAGATCTACAGTATAAATTACTCCGATTTTCATGTGACGATACATCAATTGATAAAACCAAAGTGATAAAACCAACGCCATCTTTACTCTATACGGAGTAGGTGGCAAATACTTGAGGAATGGCGCCACCCAGGTTCGGCTCGCTTAGAAACCAGACATCGACCCTCTTCCTGTAATCCACAGTTGATCCAATGACTCCGCTTCACTACAACATGGGTGGATACTGGATTATCCGTAAGAATGGGAGGCTAGTTCTGGTAAAGTGGGTTATATGCTTACTGCCAGTGACTGGGGCCGTTCATTATGAGGCTATTTTATTTTCAAATTCCTTCTCCGTACAGAGTCCTCCGTAGGTATTTTAGAATCCGGTTGAGTAAGGAGGAGCCGGATCGAAGAGTTATAGGTTTCAGGTGAATAGAAGACATTAGAAAAGCCAGTGTCAGTACTATTTGCTTGTGTTTCATGAACAGAATAGGTGAGTTGGTCTCTTAATTAATGTCCCGTGTTCTCCGTACGGCGTACGGAGTATTAGCCCCTACTTTTGATTAGGGCTATATACGGAGTAAACTTCCAACAGGCTAAGTAATTACGCCCTATGCGAAGGGAAAATTATTGATTGAAATGCTCTTCAGCACGCCAAGATTTTTACTTCGTGCGCCTCTTTATGATCGTCGAATACTCCATCTTAGTCAGGTTAATTTAGCGCATCCTTATTTTATGACCGTACAGTTAAACAGAGAATTAAAAAAAGAAGTGAAAAAAAAAGAAATGACCCCTGCCACTTCTTCGATCCGGCGAAAGATGCCGAAAATTACGCATGACGAACTTACGTATGAACCCTTGTGTAGCCGAACAATCGGGATTTACGGAGTCGACTAAAAGAAGCAACCTGGTAATAGTGCTTGATATTAATGGAGCTAATAATGGGTGGAACGATTACTTATGATGTTAGGCTAAAGCACTATTTGTCATTTCAGCGCGGGGTCAGTCCTTTGTGTTGGCTTCCTGGCTTTACCTCTGTACTAATACAAGTGCATAGAATTTATGCAAAGAGATGATAACCGGCTCCTACAAGAGTACCGAAGCCGTGCGCAGCTCGATTGACCTCAATGGATGATAGATCCGTCGGCTATGAGAAAAAAAAATGGGATGAGGGGTCCGGAACATGTATAGGGGTCGGTTATTCCCAGTTACTAATTACTATGTATTAATTAAATCGAAGATTGCCCCTTACACATTTTTGAATGGTTTGCACGTTTCGTTTATCAACCAGCCTATCGACGTAATATCATAAGACGTGAATTAGAAACAATTCAAGTCAAAATGCCTACTCAAAGATACTTCAACAAATTCCCTCCATTTCCTGCTGACGTTCCCGTCGCAAAGCTTCCCCGACTTTCCTACGCCAAACTGTTAGCCCGCGATGAAACAGAGTCGGTAGCTTTATTCGACGCATCGCGAGCCTCGGGATTTTTTCTACTTGACTTCAATACTTGTCCTGAAGGCCAAGAGTTTCTTGAGCATGCTGAACGCATGTTTGAGATCAACGAGGAAGTCAACGCCCTGGAACAAGATGAGTTGATGAAATACGCGTATAGGCCGCCACACCATCTATTCGGGTAGGATAAGATTCCTTTGCTTCTCGATTGTTTGGATATTTGCAGATGACAGTCCAGGCTGATAGAAGAAAAGATATAAGCATGTTGGAAATTTGAAGATCGAAGACGGCCGACCTGATCGATGCGAGTTCTACAACGTGGGGCAAGATGATATGACTGGAGTATCCGATCCCCTCCCAAACCCATCGGTAATCGAGAACAGCCGGGGTGAAATAAAGACATATTTGGAAAAAGCTTACGAAGTAGTCTCTCTGCTGTGTTCTCATTTGGATAGTCAACTGCGTTTGCCGCAGGGCACTTTGGCCTCTCTCCAGCCACAGTCTCTTGCCTCCGGAACTGCGCTTCGGATGCTCCGCTATCTACCCCAGCCAGAGCAGGACCGCCAAACAAGTCTATTGGGTCATACTGATATTGGATCTTTGACCATTCTCTTCAACGTTCTGGGCGGTTTGCAACTCCTTTCACCGGGCGCGGATCCCAAGGACAACAACAGCTGGGTATACGCACAGCCACACCCCGGTTGCGCAATTATCAACCTAGGCGATGCCATGGTAGAATGGAGCGCGGGAATTCTGCGAAGTAACATGCACCGCGTGACCTTTGCCCCAGGTGAACAAAGCAAGTCGACTCGCTACAGCCTGGCATACTTGGTTCGCCCATTCGCTGAAGCACCAATGAACCGCCTTGCGGGAGGCGAGAGCTTGATTCCACCGATCGAGGAAGGTGAAGAAGACAATAAAATGAATGCACGCGAGTGGGAATCACACAAAGCCGTGGCAATCAGAGCTGGGCGAGATAATGCGCGTAGTCGAGGAGGACGGGAGATCAAACTGGATGGGAAGGGAGATTTTGTGAGTGGGTTTGCTATTGGGACTGTCGGCGCGTGACGCCTCAGATTTGCCAATATTAAGCTCCACTGAAAGTCGTGAAAATATTGTGGGATATCAATTGGTTCTTGCATCTGGGAATGCTGGTCAATGTCGGCTTGCCGGCCGTCAAACGGCCGATGGTCCACATGTGCAGTTTGACGCTTTAGCTAGTTATTATGACTACTAAAACGAGTCACTCAAGTCAATATTTATGTAGCAAATGTGACTATTTTCCTTCTTCTCTTTAGGTTTTTTTTTTTTCCCCCAAAAACTCCCTTAACCGGTTGCAGTTATATAAAGCCAATAGTCAATATTTGAAGGTTGATTGACTTCGTCGAAAACCTTTCTATGGAACATGTTCGAAACAGTTTCATCTGCTGGAGTAATAAAATCTTCTAGGGCCAGAGCCGGAATCAGTAGAACTCAGCCGGGTCATGGCGCATATATCAAATGATCACAGTCAGAACTTCTGCCTCGGCCCTCAGGCATCGGAGTCAGGTGATTTTTCAAGTCATTTTGCGGGACAAGTAGGCAGTGCGTCCAGTGAGGATGGTGAAACCACACCGAAGTGTGCATCTGCCAGGGAAATAGCGCAAGCCAGACCAGTGGGAAAGTTCTAACGTTGAAGCTATTCAAGATTGGCTTCGTAACCCAGACCCACAAAAACCGTGGAAGAGGCCAATGGAAGCCCGGACCACCTCATTTGCCGCGCAATCTCAACTTATGATTGGACGGATGCCAATCCAAGCTTTTTTTAGGATGGCGCTAGTCCGCAATTGGAGCCACTGGGACCCGCTGAGCGGATCTCCCGAATTATCCGAACAAAGCCAAGCCTCGTTTGTTGCGCGTGTTACCTACGTGGACTTTCGGGCCTCTCTTTGGGCCAGATCCCCAGTGAAATCTCGCCAGTTATCTCTCTCTGAATAATTCGGAGCCGGAGGACGCGAGTCCTTGGCTGTGCTGCCACCATGTGTGGGTGGACGGCTACGCGTCCATCTCGCGAGAGGATAGATTGGGGATCGGATGTCTAAGATCTTGGACCGAACCAGCACTTGAGAGAGGGTAAGCCAGTCTAATCCGCGACAGTTACAGTGGATCGGAGGCGGAAATGCCCCGCTGCCCCCTTCTCAACGCAGATAATATTTTCATGCCGCAGCTCATTACCCCGTGTTTGATACCATTTCCCATCAAGCTCGTTAGATGACGCGTCACAGGTGTTCAGTTCAAATTTTTATGTGGCTAGTACTCTAACTACCACACACTCCCTTTCTCGGGTTTATTTTTCATCCTATACATTTGTCGTGTTTGTCAAGACGTTTGACGTCCATTCTTTTACCTCGCTGCTCCTTTCTACATTTATGAAAGAACACTGACACTTGGAGTTCGAAATCACAACTTATCAGACCAAACTCCTCACAAATTATGCGCGGAAACAGGTCATGGCCGGACCAGATCATGTTGCTGTTTTTGTTTCTCCTGGCCCCGATTACAGGGGCTATTACTCTCGACATCGATGACCGCCGTACGTGCCTCCCAAATGTGTTCGGTACTCTTAGTTCTCATAAAATAGGAGGAAGAGCTACGTGTGCTTTGCTGACGTTTACGTGCTTGTAGAATCAATCATTGATGCGGCCAGCAGCGCCGCCTATGGTATGATGATCCATTACACCGGAAATGAAACAGGCCAGATTCCAGGCAAGATTCCAAATACGTGGTGGGAAGGTGGCGCCATGTTTATGGCTTTGATTGAATACTGGTACTATACTGGGGATACAACTTATAATGACGAGGTCAGCACTGGAATGCAGTGGCAAGCTGGTGATGGCGACTACATGCCATCGAATTACAGTACCTATATTGTAGGAAATCCACCTCAGAAACAATTCCATTAGCTACTTGTTTGAATTTCGCTTACTAAACTCATTAAAATCTACAGGGAAACGACGATCAGATGTTCTGGGGTCTTGCCGCCATGACTGCCGCTGAATTGAACTTTCCCGAAGTATCTGGAGGTTACTCATGGCTATCTCTCGCCCAGGGGGTCTACAACACTCAGATCAAACGCTGGGACACGGCAAATTGCGCGGGAGGTATGAGATGGCAGATATGGAACTGGGAGAGCGGTTATACAATGAAGAATTCTATCTCCAATGGAGGGCTTTTTCAACTAGCTGCACGACTAGCTCGATACACCAAAAATGATACCTATGCTGACTGGGCCGAAAAGATCTGGGATTGGTCAACTACACATAACTTGGTAAATACGTCAACCTGGGCTGTCGCTGATTCAGTTAGTATCGACAACAATTGCAGCGATCCAGACCACACGAAGTGGACGTACAATTACGGTACATATCTGATGGGCGCAGCCTACATGTACAACTATGTATGCTCCCTTATTGTGTTGCATTTTCCTTAATTCTGTTTGATAAACAGTTAACTTACAAGACTCGGTCATAGACAAACGACTCGTCAAGTTGGCTCACCCCGGTCAACGGCCTGATTAATTCGACTCTCAGCACATTCGCGTCTGCAACATACAACAATACGCTCACTGATATCCAGTGTGAAACAAGTGAGACTTGTGACGACAATGAAATTATTTTTAAAGGCCTTACTGCTGGTTGGCTTGCGTTTACCGCCATCGTCGTACCGTCAACGTATCATACCATCATGCCCTCTCTTAAAATATCGGCCCAGTCTGCCGCAGAGGCATGCACAGGATACGACAACAATACTTGTGGTGTACGGTGGTCAATAAAAAGCTGGGATGGGTGGATTGGCCTTGAAGAATCGATGAGCACTACTAATGTTTTCTGGGCAAACCTGATTCCGTACAACATGTCTTCGGGTCCGGTGACTTCGACAACAGGTGGAAACAGCACCAGTAATCCCAATGCTGGAATGGACGATAACACAAATCCAGCTGGTACGGAGAAGGCCATTACAGCAGGAGATCGGGCTGGCGCAGGCATAATAACGGCGGTGTTTTCTGGGACTGTGATCGCGGGAGTATATTGGTTAATAACGAGCGATTAGCCTCTTTTTACTTATCGTGTGACTTTTTTCCCCCCCTTCACTTCTATCTCTGTCTGAATTATCAATTGATATATTTGTATATAGCGAAATTTCACACACTGGTCACTCATACAATGTCTCAAGTGCTACAAGACAGTATTCATGCTAAATATACAGGGATTTAGGAACGGTTTCGTGGTACGTGGAAAAAACCTCATTCCAAATCATGCCCTTTTTTTGCGGTGAATGGATCGCTCACGGTTTTGGTTCCGCAACGGGCTGTTCCTAGATATAGTACTACATTACGTCTGTTAACATGTCGAGAGGGAAATTCTAGCTCCAAGAGTCTAGCAGTCACGAATGGCTGTCTTTTCTTCGAAGAATAATGTTAAATACGGTCACCAATTTGAGGAGATCTTTCAGATTGAAATCAACCAGGCCATTTTTCTTCAGGCTAACCGTGTCTATCCGCTCAAAACCTCTCGAAACCGAGTTTCAAACTCAATTGCCTCCGCTAATAGCCCGACTATGGTATCGGCAGTTTCTCGAGCCCCATGTTCCCCGAGGAAGAAATAATGATTTCCAGGGATTGTTTTGGATATTTGTCGTGGAAGGGAATGCACCATGTCAGCCAGTTTCCCAAATCGAGTCTGTGTTAAACCATTTTTTGCTCTTGTCGTTTCTATTATCCGTGTAAACCTCTGGGTGAGCATAAATGTCCATGTTGCTTGGTCCATCATGACATGCCGAGTATCCAAGATACTGTTGCCAGTAAGAGAAGCAATCATAGGTAGGTGCTCCGCCTGGTCTGTTGCTGCATCTTTGGTGGACGTCCAGTAATCTTCAACAAAACATTGCCCATGACGATCCTGGTCATACCGCAGGTTCCATCCTGCAAGACTGACCGGAGTATATCCAAAATACTCTCGCACAAATACATCATCTGGGATAATGGTACGGCCACCATTCAGCATGACCTGCTGTTGATGGATTTGCGCAAGGAAAAGATCACTCATGTTGGCGAACGCCGCATAACCAGATTCAGAACTGCGGATTCCCGTTGGCGGTGGCCGCATTCCATGCAAACCAGGCGTTGCGGCGAGTGCCACATACAAGTCGACATGGAGTCCTAGAGACCGTACAGCAACACAATAAGGAACAACAATTCTCCCACCCATGCTCCAACTTATGAGTACTACTTTGTCCGACAAACTATGTTGCTTCACCACCCGGTGTGTCACTTCTGCAGCCTGTTTGCCCCAGTCTCTAATTCGAAACTGCGGTGCCGTAGCTGGCATAATAGGAGGTAAGCTTTCAAGCGGATATGAAATAGCAAGAAACCCGTATCCGTGGTAGTTCGCCCAATGTGCAAGAAAGTCCTTTTCGTCCGATCCTTCGTGTCCGCCGTAGGAAATGCGTGCATTGTGGCCGCCGCCCGGGATGAAGACGAGGAGGTGCTTTTGCGGATCACCAGGGAAGTATTTGAATTGCACTGGAAAACCAGCGGCATCCTCAAGCTGCTCCCCTGGATATAAATTCGGAGCGGCGTAACTCATCTTCAGGTTGTGCTGTAACGACTATCATCTGTTTGATGTCATTCGGACCTGAATATATGCAGCACAAGTGGAATGCGGGGGGGGAAAGTGAAGTTGGCAGCGGAGACTCTCGGAGTTGTTCCGACATGGGGATTCTCCGATTTTAGTAGTAAGGGACAAGATCCACAGCTTTAGCTGTTCGTATTATGTTTTTAGACATCATCATCATCATCATTATTATTATTAGACTATGATAATTTTACTTCCCTCATCTGTATTCGGTTCTCTACCGGTGTATTTATCGTCTGACGTAACCGTTTCAAGGCTTCTCCATCGCCTTCATCAGTGCGAATATTCACTACTTCAACGTGCTTTCCAGAAGCATTAGAGTATATTTGTTTGAATGGTATATATGAGTTTACATACTCGATTTGCAATTGATCTAGCTTCATAAAATGTTGAACCTCTCTTGTAGTCAACATCGTCTATTCTTGTCAGCCTGTGCCAAATACAATAATGGCCTGGATACACTATATATCTTTCTTTTTCGGATTGACCAATACTGGCCATGGTATCCCTTCTCGGACCTTCACGTCGGGAAGAATTTTCGGCCAGTGTCCCCTTCGAAACCCATTCACATAGATCTCCATCCACTCGGCTGCTTCGGCTTTAGTGTCATCGTCATCGTCAACTACAAAGATTATCCCATCAGAGTCGCAAAAGTGTTCGCCAGCCAGACCTTGCTCATGCCTGGTTCGTCTCACCCGACGTATGTCATTATTTAACAGCCCCTAGTTATTAGAGCCGGAGAAATCGTTAGGATTCTCCGCCGCTAGTAACATGCCATGCGGCTATTGTTAATGGAAGAATCGATCAATCAATTCTGAGTGATTTGTTGTCATTATTTGAGGCAACATTGATTGGGCGATAAAATGTTAACGTCTTATTAAAAATATATGCACTTGCTAGAATGAACACTGAAACCATCATCGCATAAAATTCAATCATAGTACTTCTGGTGCACGCCTCCTAAAATCTCGGTCTCCTGCTGGTTGACAAGCCCGGTGCGGAATCGATGGTCTTTGGCAATGCGAGCACGAGCCCATTCTACATTGCACAAGGAGTTAGTGACTTCGCAACTTCACAGTTTCCGAATACATATGTATAAACCAACCTTCAGCAGTCACCCCCTCCAAGGCCTTCAAATTATCTACGGGAACTTGAAATCCTAATCTTTCCAATAAAGGGCTCCGGACTGGCTTCATCTTCACTGCGGCCTCTGGCCTGGCGAAATAGATCAATCCCAGCCGAGGCTTGTCGGCTTGATCAGGCGGTGGACGTACGACCCGGTGAACAGTGGACTTGAGAAAGCCGCCACTCAAATACTCGAGTGCATCTGCGATATTCACGATGATAGATCCGGGCTCTGACTTAACGTATTTCCACATGTTATTCTGCTGCTGTACCTGAAGACCTGCCACCGGCTGATAAAAGAGAAACGTAAGTGTGTTGTAGTCAGTGTGGCCCTTGGCCCAGAGATTTCCTAATTTTGCATCTTCTTCCACACTGCGTGGGTAGTATTGCATATAACGAAGATATTCGAGTCCCTTTTCCTCGTAGCGATGAACCTGCGTGAGGTATTCTTCGTCTATTTCGAGCACGTATGCAAAAAGACGAAGTAGCGGCAGGAGAATTTTATTGTGAATATGCTGGTACTCACAAATACAATTAGCGTGTATACTTGATATAGAATATAGCGATGAAATTAATGACCATACCAAAGAAAACTCTTTAATCTCCTCGTAATGCTGTAAAATTAGCTGCGGGTGCGGCCGTTCATGTTCCGGCGTGAATTTGGGAATATTGTATCTCTCATCATTATCTCTTGCTGCAAGAGCACCCCTTGACTGGCCTTTATAGCCACGAAAATCGCCTTCTGCAGTGTTACAGGCATATTTCTCCTTTTCCTCCAGTGGCAGTTCGAAAAAAGCTTGTGCAATGGCGTATTGGCGGCTGACCTGTTCGTCTGTAAGTCCGTGACCCTTTACGTAGAAGAAGCCTTTTGTCGTCGATATTAGTGTGATTCCTATTTTATAATCCGAAATCTTGGCCATTCAGCAAATTACCATTGTTATTGATGAAGTTCAAGACTTGGCTCGCAAGTGCTTGCTTTCCACCGGGCTGTTCAAGAAGAGAGATGTCAAGAGCTTCTAACTCTGCCCAGTCCACTAAGCTGCGTTAGCCTATCTATGGTCATATTCATAGGTGTCATTAAAGCATACAGTTTTCCTTGGTTTGAGCCGGCGTGACATACGGCCGTAGAGCCGGCGGGTCGGTTTTCGAAGGCATTTCTCAGCGAAGCTCGTGGTCGATGATGATAACCCCATATATTCAAAGGAATTCCAAGAATCTTAATTATTTATCTCGCCGTTCAAATCCTTGACCGGAAAGAAAAGCGAGCCGGAGAGGTCGACACGTGTAGTTGATCACCTCATTCTTCACTAAGATTGTGTATGCCTCCCGTGTCCCAACCTCACAGGCCCGGCATGATTCGTCCCCGCAGCGAAGTTTTTTGAAACAGGAAATAATTCCTCGCATCTAGAGGAATTTCCCGACTCGCAATAGATGGTAGCGTTCAATGTAGATGAGTGTGGGTTCGTAACTGGCCATTACTACGTCTATTTACTACTCGAATTGGCCGAATAACCTGCCGCTAGTGGGGATTGAATTAAGAAGACGCAATTCCACGCATTTAATGCGCGATAGCCAAGAGAGTTATGACAAGCTGCAGGTGTGCAGTAGTAGGGAGCAAGACAAAAAGAACGAAAGGTGAGCTGAAATGGCAATCCTCATCTGCTCGCATAGGTTTATTAATTTTCTAGTCTACCCATCGATACACAGCCTCTCTCGAATCCGGCCAAAGTGAAGCATCACCATGACTGAAGTGCGTGAAGGAAAGGATGATATTGCGCAAAACACAGATGCTCTTCCAGTCGATAACAGCAGTGTAAATACAGGACTTTCTTCAGAACCTGTGCAGAAAAAGACCTTTCGAGGGCGATTCAAGGAAGTAGTTTGGGATACTTTCGACTACTCACCAGCAGAGAGAAAGTTTGTCTCCAAGATAGATTTCTTCATTTTGTGAGTATGCACCGTGCCGTTCAGAGAATTTCAAGGTTGATGTGATATTCAGGACATGGGCTGGGTTTTCCTACTTTTCAAAGAATCTCAACTCGAACAACGTTTGTAAGGCTTCTTGGCCAATCAAAGCTGGGCAGGCTGATGAATGATAGCAAATGCATATGTTTCCGGCATGAAAGAAGAACTCAATGTCATCGGAAATGAGTATCAAACATTCACTACCATGTGGACAATGTCAGTGAGCTGGTGCCTTGTGTGATCTGGAGGACAATCCTAACTTCCCAAAGAGGTTATGTCATCAGCCAGATACCGTCGCAAATGATTTGCACACGAGGTTAGCCTTCTATCTTTTCTTTAATTTTTCCGAACATGGTGTAATGACTAACGGTACAATAACTCAAGTTCGACTATCCCTGTGGTGTCCTTCTTGGGAATTGTTCTGGGTTGTAGTGACATTTGCCTCGGCCGCTGTGAAAACACCCCATCAGCTATACATATGCCGGTTTTTTGTAAGAGATTAAACTACCCGTGAAATTAAAGATATGAGCTGACAGAATTAGGTCGGGCTTGCGGAAGGCACATTTTATCCTGCAGTACATACTGTGCTGGGCGGGTGGTACACTAAGAGAGAACTAGCCAAACGAGCATGTATTTTCTTTGGCTCTGCCTTTGTTGGTTCTATGTTTAGTGGTTATCTGGTATTTTATGGTTCTTCTCCTCCTGCTACTTTAGCGACTGATAAACTATGCCAATAGCAAGCAGCGCTGTATTCAGGGATGAACGGGGTGGGTGGCCTATCTGGTTGGAGATGGCTGTTCATATTTGACGGAATCATCACATTTCCCATGGCCATATGGGGGTATCTTGCTCTTCCTGATTTGCCAGCTAACACAAGAGCTCTCTGGATCAAGCCTCATGAACGGGAGATGGCTATTGATCGGATGAAGAAAGCTGGAAAGCAGCCAAATGAGCCAATTACGTGGACCGGTGTGAAGCGTGTTCTCAGTAAATGGCATTTCTGGGTGTACACAATTTATTACACGTAAGTTTGAGTTAGCTAGTCCTATGTTGTACCGTATGCTGATTATGGGCGTGGCAGATTTTTTATTTGCAGCGAGAACATTGGAACCTACATGAATCTATGGCTCAAGAGTCTCAATAGGTTTGTTCTCCCGTCCTTCGTCATTGTACAAAAATGGGGTATTCTCATCTCTAACCGACATTATTTTACAACCGCAGGTATCCGGTGACTGACATAAACACGTATCCAACAGTCATAAACGCTATAACCATCCTTACAACCTTGATATATGGCTGGACAAGCGATGCAATTGGGCTCCGTAGCCCAATAGTATTCTTTTCCCTCACAGTGTGCTTTTTTGCGGCGATGAACCTCGCTATCTGGGATGGTGTACCGTTTGGGCTAAAGTGGGCGTCATATTATCTTACAGGGTGAGATAGACACCAGCAACCTTCTCTTTTTTTTTGGTTAATCCAGACTGACTTTTAGTGTTTCTAAGATTTGCTCAAGGGTCGGGTCCAGTTTTTTTGGTAAGTTGACTATTCTACTACATGGTTTGAGTCGTAACTAACGATGAACAGACCATGGTTAACGAAGAATGCGCCGGAGATAGCCTTGAACGATTGATAATTCTTGGATCGACAAACTCCATAGCGTTAGCCGTACCCCACGTCGCATTTCTCGAATCCAATTTTAATTTGAACAGATACGCTTTCAACGCCTGGATACCCTTGTTATCGTATAATACGACTTATGCTCCACGTTTTCTTGTCGGAAACTCGATCACTGTTGCACTGATTGTTTGCGCTGCCTTTACCCTTACCCTAGCGCTATATCTGCAGAGAAAAGACAAGTAAGTTGACTGGAAGTTGTTTTCAGTTTATAGTTCCCAAATTTTAACTATCAATAGGACGAAGAGTAAAAAACAGAGCCAACGCAATGAGCCCTAGCTGGTTAGTATCGATTTGAAGCTCATTTATTCAGCTTTCTTCAGCTGAGATTTGAGTACCAACACCAGGAGAGGTGTCGCATACAGGATGGTGACAAGAAGAAACCCCCTCTCACCATCTATCTGGTATAGCGTTTTAGACTTTGTAGCCCAAAAATGCATTGAGTAACAGTAATAAGCCTGGTTGATTTCAGTAAAATCTATTTTTAAACATGCGACTACTTACAAAAGCTTCCACTTGGTATCCTTCAATGTTCCTATGCAACCTATGTGAAGTCAACAACTAAGTGCTGAGAAAATATTTACGAGCCAAATACGGCATGACACTAAAATCTAGACTGCATACCTTTCATTGGAAACGAGATCGTTGCTCTTAACTGGATTTCCTTTCACGCTCCGTGGCTTTCCCTTTCCACTTTATTGCTCACCCCTCGTCGCATTTGCTCACTAAACAGTCCGATTCATCTATGTAGCGCTAGCACTTCTACTAGATTCAATGCTAAATGTATCCCCTATTTGTTGACGAGTAGTAGTCACAAGGGAAAAGGACGAAAACGTGCGAGAATTTACACTTCGAAACTGGGCATAGGAAAGGGAACGGGGGACAGTAAATTGGAGCGATACCATACTTATCCCTTGATTATCCTACTCATGACATGGTAGTATACAGTATACTGAATGTTGAAATTGGTTTCTTATCCTTCGACTCGGCCTCCAATATCATGTAATAAATTTGCCATATGCGAATTAAACTCAAATATCAAAAGAACGATGTATTGATTACATGTAGACTTAGTACGGGGTACTCTGCAATGATCACATTCACTTACCTGTTGGTTAACTGAGCTAATAGATCGGCATTGAGTCTCCATCAAAGGAGTGCGGGGGTCCAGATCTCTCGGTCTCGCCGAATTATGCGCAAGAGATTCGGAATCGGATGGATCACATTCCTTCGGTATACGGAACACTCCATTCAAACAGCCTTCGATCTTTGACTATCCTTTTCAGCCTGACGACTACAATAGTAATTGTGACGAAACGTGATAACGTGCATCTCTGGTGCGGACTATGGCTGAATCTGGAATGGCTGCATACGATGAGTTCCTAGTTAGGAATTGTGGGTTCGGTGGATCTGGCTTTTGCGATCTCAAGATGCTAGTAGAGGGCTGTTCACTAGCTCATAATAAGCCCCCCGTCATTAGCTGATATCTGCATACAAATTCACCGGGTATAGGGTAGTGCATGCTGAATGTGACATCGATATCTGATATCACTGTCTTCAATGGCGTTGTCAGAACTACTATTACTGCTGAATGATTGGGAAATGCAGAAATGACTTTTCGTCAATAAATTGTTATCAAATGCTCACGGGGTGATCAAAAAGGATTCAATAGTGTAATTATCAGCATCTTCGCAGATCGGGTGACTATTGGAAACTCGACACCACACTATCTTTTAACTTCAGTCTGATCTCCCAATTTAAGTGGTTAACCAGCTGTAGATCTTCCGGTCGATTTATACTTACGAAGTCATAGCGACTCTAGACTCCGATATTGGACATTAGTTATTAATCGTAGTTGTGTTGCGTAGAGCTGAAACATCTCAATCGCTAGTACTGACTACTTCGGGCCTGGCTGCTATGTAATAATAGAGTTTAAGTTACTTCTCGCACCCCATGATTGCTCATGCTAAACATTGAAGTATTAATTGATTCGGTCATCCGCCAAACATCGAACAATCAATCCTGCTGTTGGGACGCGACACTCCGCGCTCACTACACTTGCATTGATTCCCCCCCCAATCGAGTCATCATCCTAAATAACGACAAAGCTATGTTGCTTCTCTTACTGGGTTATGTTTTTGTATTCGGCGCTAATGCCCTGAATTTTTCATTGACCCCTACGCCCTCTCCTACCTCTACTGCTATCTCTACTGCTACTTCTACTGCTACTTCTACTGCTACTTCTACTGCTACCTCTGCTGCGACTCTTGCCGTAGCTACCGCCGCCGACGGAGAATACTACTTAAAAAAAGAGAAAGTTTACGGGGATAATGATCTGACGCGGGTGGATCTTCAATATTGCCTCAAAGTTACGAACTCCCAAGCAAACATAAATTTCAAAGTGTCTTCGCCTCAGTATAAATGGTGGTTGTGGTGGTACAGCGCCAATTGGAATTATGAATCTGATTGGTCTGTAACTGCAGAAGGATTTGACAACTCTTTGGAGTATTATAAAACGAAATCCGGAGAAGCCACGAATGGAGCGACGCGATATGTGAGATTCGACAATGTTTCAAACCACATCTCACCGGGATCTCATGGATCCAGAATACTTTTTATCCAGGATGGGCCTTATTGGTCCGGTCCAGAGTTTTTCATTCGCCATGATAGATTGTTTACAATTGATGTTCCTGCGGCCAAATGAATGCGACTTTTTCTACCCTGGGGAGAAATTTTACCCCTTCATCGCGACATTGTGGATAGTACTATATTTGAGGGATTTGGGTATCAACATCCTGGATCAGGAGATCATGGCATTATTTCACTGAATTTTGCCATCACCAAGGATTTGTTCTCTTGATAAAAGTCGACCTAGAGACCGACTTCAGACACGGGATAAGCATGGGCTGCCGACTTGGTTGTATTTCATGTTCGGAAAAAAGATAAAACAAGAATATTATATCAGATCTGATTGTCGTAGTGGGGTTAAACGTCAAATCATAAATGTTACCTAGCATTTTGATTTTCACACTGCTGCAGGATTCGAATAAAATTCAAATTGACAATATTTGAAATCATGCGGCTTGTGATTAATGCCAGCCAAAAACATTCTAGATATCACCCTCGGGGTACATGCTCATTTGTTATAGGCTCATATCATCCTAGATGATTGGATAAAGTAGCTTTATTTGAATTTCTGATACAATCACCTCCTCTACGACTTCACATAAACATCTTAATCAACTGCGGTAGAAGATAGAACATACTCGTGTTTCTCGTAGTCGGTGAAAGTGGCCAACCCCAATTTGCCACATACCAAGAACAAGTGGAAACAATCGTCCTCATATCAATACGATTCAATTAATAGGACATAAATCCCATCCGTAGTGTCCTACTAATATTAAATCTTCATCCGTTCCGAATAACTATTATGAGAGATGGTCCCTTAATTTCGAACAGGTTAAATCTTATGAGATGATGTATACATGTATTGATGACATATTGATAAGATTCTTTGTACAGTATTTAATAAGTTTGTGGACATCTGGAACCAAAGTACAACTAGCTTGATACAGCGTGATGAAAACAACTGTGTATGAATCTGTATCAACTGATGATATCTACTATACTAGTGCTAGAAAAGCACGAGCTCTACTTCGTACTCCACACAACTTCCAAGTTCGCCGCCTTGACAGTTGGATGGTATAACATGGCCTGACCAAGTTATGGTGCTTACTTTGGACATGAGTGTTACATATGGATAGAATTTGTGTATGTACGATCTTGGTATAGTTTCCTCGGTCAAAGTCCTAAGATACCGTATCAATTGATAAGAATGTTGACAGGAAACCCCGCCCGGCAAAGGAAACAAGGCGCACATAGCCACCTAGCTATGAATTGATTTCCATTTATCCACCTGCTCCTTCATATCCTTCTCGACTGGCCCGACAGCGGCGACCGTTTCTGCATGTTTCCTCGACAACTCATTCCGCCCACGTCGCCAATTCTCAACTTGTCTTAGAGCACTTTCGCTCTCTCCTTGCGCCCCCATAACTCCACTTGAGACTGGAGTACCTAGAACCTCGTATAAGGGCAAAACCCCCGACCAGACATCTTTTTGCTCCCAGCCTGGCGACTCCCCTAGTACAGTGTCTGGTTCAAAATCGCCAATATTTGCACCTCGGACCTTTGCACTTGCACTTCTAATGTGAACTTCAATGACCTGCACATGTTTCATAGCTGACTGGGCGACCGGGTATGTAACATCCCAGCGTCCATGAGTCATGTGGTTTGTGAGAAGACGCATTGACCAGCGCTTCTTTGCTACTTCATGCTCCGGAACGAGGGATGCAGTTCCATGAAGAACAGAAGAACGATAGTTGAGGGAGTGGCCATTTGGCGTTAAAAACAAAACGACCCCGTCCACTGATAAAACGCCTCGTTGTTAGTTACAGTTCTTGTTCTCCCATACTTTTTTCACAGTGCACCGCTCCATTAGACGTACCTGCTGTAGAAGTAATGCAAACTTTCACACTGCCATTTCCACTGGCTTTTATTGCCTTGTACAGCATGGCTGCTGCGTTTCCATGTACATAAGCCTCCACTGGACCGCTACGTATGGTCTCTTTGTGCTCGGCATCAAGCTGCTCATCGCTGAGACGTTCGTAATCAATATCAGGATTATATCTTCCCAACACACAGGTAAGAGGAAGATTGACTGGGGTGTCTTCGCCGTTGTTGTCATTGTCCTTGATTATGAATGCTACATGTGAGAGTAATGTTGATTCTGTGATGGAGTGAACGGTGTCGTAGTCATAGTGCCCTGGACGCGTTAAAACATTTGAAGACCGACATCAATGGCCATAGCAATCTATAATTACCTCTTTGCTTGTACACTCGGATCGTGTTTAATTTTCCTTGGGGATATCCTTCGGAAGTAGTATCCGGTTGCTGTGCAGTACTACCCATGACGAAGGCGTATTATCTCGCTGGCCGCTCTGTTTATAGACCAAGTCTTTGTCACCGTTGATATGGGAGACCAAGGCTGGTCTCGAAAAGAATCAACAGGGTCAATCACACCTACACCATCGATAACCCCCGCAATCCTTCGCTTCACCCAGACAAGATCGTTATTCTGGATGCATCGTGAAAGAGTTCCAGCGAGCCAATGAGGGTTGTCTTATTCAGACACTAGTCCCAAATAGTGTAAAAAGAGTCAGGGCAAGTCGTGGCGGGTGGGCCACCCCACTCGGCTCGCCCTGCCGTTTGCGTAGGCGAACTCCGACTCCGTATAAAAGTGCTTGGAGTTCGAGTATGGTCATTTGCGTCTTTTGTCTTCCAATTCACCGAGTAAAACACTTCACGAGTGGTTTGGGCGCACATTAAAAAATACCCACAAGCGTCCTCTTCAACGTCACGGAATAACATGAGGCGGAAGATTGATCCCCCAGCTTGGCAGCACATAACAGCCACTAGACGCTCCCTGATAGAGAGCAAAATTCCGCCAGAATGGCGAGTTCCAGAAGAGTTGCTGAAAAGCAAGAACTTGGTAGATCTGCCTAGAAAATGCGGGATTATGACTGAGCAGGAACTGAGCATCACAGAGTCGAGTGCCGTGGAGATCTTGTCTGCAATCCAAGCCAACAAGATCTCCGCTGTAGATACGACCAGGGCCTTCTGCAAGAGAGCCGCGATCGCACATCAAGCTGTGAGGAATCCACATTCTTGTCATGGAGAATTAAAGTCGAGGGACTGCGTTACTGACCCAGAAAACCAGACAAACTGTCTCGCCGAAATTCATTTTGAGGAAGCTCTACTCCAGGCAAGCGAATTGGACGAGTACATGCGTGCGCATGACAGGCCAAAAGGCATGCTTCACGGTCTGCCAATTTCAGTCAAAGAACATATAAAAATGAAGAATACAACTGCGACATCTGGGCTAATCGCATGGGCGAACGAGGTTAGCGATGAAGACTCGCTGATTGTTCGAACATTCCGCGAGCAGGGTGCCGTTTTCTATGTCAAGACGACCAACCCGCAAACCTTGATGGCCATCGAAACCCACTCCAATTTATTTGGGAGAACTGTCAATCCCCATAATACCAATCTAACCTGCGGTGGAAGTACCGGAGGCGAGGGCGCGTTATTAGCGATGCGAGGAAGCGTCATGGGCATTGGGACCGACATTGGTGGTTCAATCCGAGTACCCAGTGCATTTAATGGCGTGTATGGATTCAAGCCAAGCATCGGAAGAATTCCACACAGCGGACTAAGTGGATTGAGCGATGGAATGCAAAACATCATAGGGGTCGTCGGACCTCTGGCTCTCTCGCTCGAGGACATAGAACTCTTTTGTGTCGCTGCATTGAAGAACGATCCCTGGAAATATGAGCCTGCTCTCCTTGATATTCCATGGAAAAGAGAAGTCGATATACCAAAGAAACTAAAAATTGGAGTAATATGGAGTGATGGGGTAGTCCAGCCTCACCCCCCAATCACACGAGCGCTCAAGGAAGTCGTCGCCCATTTACAAAACCAAGGCCACACCATCGTTGACTGGAACCCAGAGCTGCATCATTCCATATTCGATGTAACTAATGAAGCATATTTTCTTGATGGAGGAGCCGAATACTATCAGACACTGGAAGAAGGGCATGAGCCGCCGGTCCCGATTGTGAAATGGCTGCTTGATGAAAAGGCCAAACATCGTTATACCATCGAAGAGAGTTGGCGCGTATGTACCGTATTCACAATGGCATGTTTTTGAAGTCACATACTAATATCGTAACCAGGTTAATCGGGACTTGGACAAGCTACGAACCATGTATGCTCTGCAATGGAACAATAACGACGTGGACGCGATCATTTGTCCAGCAAGTGCATCCGTGGCCTCAGTGCACGATGAGAATCGATATTGGGGTTACACTTGTGTTTGGAATGCCCTCGATTATCCGGCTGTCATTTTTCCGGTTAGTAAAGTTGAGCAAACCGACATTTGGAAGAATTTCCCACCCTTGGCTGCGCCATTGAATCCCATGGACGAGTGGTCTAGGAATTTATACACCGACTTAGAGGGACCGTCGAGGTATGAAGGGGCTCCGATCTCTCTCCAGGTTGTTGGCAGGAGGCTTCAAGGAGAGAGAGTGCTGCGTATAACAAACCACATAGTGGATATTTTGAGCAGTAAGAAATTTGTAGCACCGCAGGATTAAGACACAACTCGTCACTTTGGAAACATGGCATGTACCACAAGCGGAAGGCTTAAAAAAAAAAAAAAAAAAAAAAAAAAAAAAAGGGGGGGGGGGGGGGGGGGGAGAAGATAAATGCTAATGAATTTTGTGTCTAGCACACTGCCTCGAGGCATTGCGCACCTCGATGATGTGCCATCCCGACCTCACGACCAACCGCTTCTACTGGTCGCACCGGCCGTGGCACGACCTCAGTGTGCGCCCGGACGTGACGCGCGAGTGTGTCAATTGGGATCGGCTCGAGGGGTTTATGAGGCAGCGCAGGTATGATCCCGGGGATATTCTCAAGGGGAATGGCGAGGATTTGTCGGATGACTACAAGGATGATTACAAGCAGGACAAGGAGGACGAGGACAAGAAGAACACGTACGGAGGGTGATTGTTGTTTATTTTTATTTTTATTTTCTTTGCTTTCCCTTTTATGGGGTAGCGTACAACGTACGTAGTCGTAAACCATACTCCGTACGAGTACGGAGGACTCTGTGTTAGCCCGTTAGGAGTCTAGAACGGAACGAATAGATGACCATCGACGTTATGATTGAACCCTGCTAAGCGATTAAGAGTTTTAGCGAGTCTTTTCATTGCCTTCCCTAAACGGCAAGCACCTCCTAGCCCAGCCCCGTAATAAGTTGCGTAGCTCGCTAAGACTCTCAGAGTAAGCGACGCTTCTTATCTACTAATCTAGGCTACGTAATAATCTTCTAAGTTCTGGTGGGTTACTCCCAAGGCCCAACAACTTAATTAGTTACCCTACTTGCAGACCAACATTGCTAATAGTAGTTAGTAATACGGAGTATGCGTACCATTCGTTAGTTGTTGAGCTACGGATACATGCTATGCTGTCCTTGGAAGGTTGAAATCTTCAGGGTTCTAGTACGGAGAAACTAGTGTACAAGCACGGAGCGTACCAGCGTACGAGCGTCCTGACCAGTTACATCCGCCCATGCATGAACCGAAAAATCAGAACGCGATGCTAGGCCAGTCGGATGGCGAATAAAATACACACAGATAACGCAATGCTTGTGCTCCTTGTATATTTATTATTATATCAATGCAAGTAATTCAAGGTTTTCTCACGAATCATAGCCACAGACGTGCTTCGAAGTGTTGCTTCCAAACATACCAATTTTAGCGATACGTATTAACTTATTTGAAGTTAACTTCAAGGATCAAATCCTGATGCGTTGCTACAGAGTAGTACCAACTCCAGACGACAAAATTCTCTCCGGCGTTGTACTTTGTGTATCGCTAGATTCGCTGCAAACAACGATTGCCCCCAATCGCAGATCATCGGCGCTTTGTGGATATTTTCTGAAGAGCTAAAGGGAGGATCCATAAGATCGAACATCGCCCCAGGGTGGTAGAACCCTAGAATAGTAGTAACTGCACAGTCATAAACATAACCCCTACGGACGTAGCAGTGCAACTATTCTACAACCACCTTGCACCTCTGTACTAACTTCGTGCTTCCTACACCAAGTCTTATATCGGTTTCAAACAGGGATTGCACCCCACCCAACAGCTTGGTCCGACCAATGGCAGCCACAGCGGAAATGAACTTTACACCCTTTACCCTACCCGCTGGGCCCACCGCGTGCCGACCCGCCCGGCGACCGGCCAACCAGTCCTTCTTCTGAATAATGCGTTATAAACAATATCTGTTCCCCGCACGCAGCAGTTGCTCATGAAGCCATCCAGCTTCAACGCCTGCTGCTGCTGCTGCTGCGTCCAGTGTCCACCATGACGGCTATACAGGACCTTCGGGTCCATGCGCCCGTCATTATTGCTGAGGCGGTGTGTCTGATTATCTTTTGCTCGCTAATGGTCGGTTTGCGGTTTTATGCGCGTCGGATCAAGGGTTCGAGGCTTGGGTTGGATGATTTGTCGATTGCGCTGGGTCTGGTAAGATTTGATATTTTACATCTGAAAAAAGGTGCTGTGGCTGATTAAGTGTAGCTTTTCACCATTGGCATGGCTATTACGATTCTCATCGGTGCGTTTTGGATAGCAGAAACAAGAAAAAAGGAGTGTGCTGACAGATGCAGAAACTGGGATGAAAGGATTCGGCTACTCCGCGGAAGTTGGCGACGCAGGACCAAACCACCCGGATGCCAACGTGGTACGCTTTCTTTCTCTCTCTCTCTCTTCAATATCTACATACAGAGAGAGAAAAGCCAACTGACTCAATTATACAGGCCGGCTGGCCCACCGAACTCCTCCAAGTGCCTGCACTCGGCTGCATAAAACTCAGCTTCTTATTCTTCTACCGACGCGTCTTCGTCAAGTTCGTGGCACGCGAGTTCAGCTTCGCAAATATATTCATGATCGCCGCCGTGGCCTCGTGGACAATTTGTTTCTTCTTTTTGTTGCTGTTCCTGTGCGGCACGAATTTTGCGGCATATTGGACCAACGGCACGACCGAGGCGCTGTATTGTCTGCCGACGGGTAAAGCGCACATGGCGTATGCGATTTCGGATGTGGTGTCGGATATTGTTATTATTTTGATGCCGGTTGGCGAGGTACGCCATGAAGAAGTATATGTGGTGTATAATGTGCATTTGCTGACGTGGTGATCAGATCTGGAAGCTGCATTTGCCGGTTCGCCGCAAGTTTGCCGTTATGGGTGTGTTTGGGCTGGGTGCTATGTAAGTTGTCAAGCAGCTACATATCAACATTGAAGTATTTGGGTATTTTCTGACGAGCGCAGAACCATTGCCATGTCCATTGTCCGTATGGTCATCTACCAACGAGCGCTATCGGGTTAGTCTTTTGTTTGATATTATCGATCTCTGCTAATTCTTTGTAGTGCAATTCGACCCTGATGCCGATGAAGAGTGTACGCCAACCTTATCCCCTCCAATATATATTTCCTAGAAATAATGCTGACAAAACCAGACCTCACCACTCTCACCACCTACTTCTCCATGCTCGAAGCCGGCCTGGGAGTCATGGCCGCCTGCCTCCCCGTCCAATACGGGCTCATCAAGTCCGAAAAGATCCAAAGCATGATCCGCAGCATCCACAGCCTGACATCGCTGGGCTCGCGCGGCAGCGGCAGCGGCAGTAACAGCAACAGCCGCACACGCAGCTTCTACATGGCGCAGTCGCGCGGCCAGTCTCAGTCGCAGAATTTGAATAGTACTACCGCTACCACGACTGCTGATGGAGGACCAGGGGGCTCGCAGACGCGGATTTCGGATGTGGATGAAACGCCGATGCCCGGTACGGGTAGGGCGGGTTCGGATGCTAGTCATCTTGAGACGCAGGGGATTGTGGTGTCCAAGTCGTTTGGGACAGAGGAGCATGTTGTCTAGTTAGTTATGGAAGTGTTTCGTGTTCAAATTAGGTTTCGTGAGCAGGTTCTTTTCCACGGATATGGGATAAAATAACGAGATATCATATGGGTATATAACTAATGTTTGAGTCAGTGTTGGCGATAGTTAGCGTCTTCAATGTCAATCAAAAGTCCATTCGAGATGTTCCAGAAAGCTGTAGAGATGACTTAAGTGCACGTTGAAGCTTATTCGTACGAGCACGGGTAGCACACTATCGCCACGCGCAGAGCCGGTGGGTCCGGCGATCGGCACCTTGTCGTTCCGGCGGAGACAAGTTATGCCGGTGTCAATTCTTATAATTCGACATAGTTGCGCAGGACATAGATGTATAACTATTGTACGCCGTAAATAGTTCTAAATATACTCATTAAATCGCACTCTTAATTCCTTCGCTAACGCCGATCGAAAGCCAGTTTAAGCCACCAGCAGGCTGCGTCAGCCTGGGGCCTTGGCTGGCCTGACACGGGCGGCGATTGGCTCGTGGCTGTCCGCGCGGCTCGGCGGGGAGATAGGGGTTTGAGGAAATTTTCAGCATGTTTAATATCAATTTGAATTAATCCTTTGCGTGCCAGCACTGTACGAAGCAGGGAGTGCGTTACATGTAGAATATATCCAAGACATACTTGGTAGTACTCCTAATAATAAATCAACCAGCAGACTCATCTAGACTGATCCAGTCAATACTCAATAGTCAATACTTATGTCCGAAAGCAGACCCCAAGCGTCAAGCAGCCCCATTGCCCGCCAGACGCACCACTGGGCGTTGCTGCCAAGCCCGCCACCCCGTCACGCCTGGACAGCGCTGGCCTAGCCCGCAGGCCTCGTATGCGCCAAGCCTCAGCCCGATCCAACGGGGCAGGCTGGCACGTTACCTACCTCTCTTCTTTCCCTCTTGTCTGTCTGTCTCTACCTGTCGCTCGCTCGCTGGCTTTGTCTTGCAAAGTCTCTCGATGATACCGCTATCCCGTTGACAGTTTACTGTTATCCGTTACCGTTAATCCCCGAGCCGTCTCGGCCTCTGTCGCTCTTTTCGCCCTTTGTTTCGCTGCTTCGTGTCGCTGTGTCGCCACAGTACCTCAATCCCTTCAACACCATTCCCGATTGTACATACTCCTCAGGAGACGTCCACCATGAGGTTGCTGGGTGTATATAGCCTGATGGCCTCTGTCGTCGGCTCTGTCGCCGCCGATGCCGATTTTATGAGCGTCCGGACACAACTCGCCAAAGACTGGAGCGGGAAAGGAGGCGAGCCGGGGTACAAATATTTCCGTAAGTGTTTTATTTCCTGTCTCTTCGCGCATCTCAGCTAACCTGTGTGTTTTAGATGAATCCTCGTAAGTACCAACGATGACCATTCCATTCCGCGACTGTACGCTTAACTTTTCTCGCCAGATTCCACCCTCACTATGATGGACGGTATGTACCGATGAACATATTATGAGCTGTCTCTTTCTGACGACTTGCAGATTCGCGTCCAAACCCCTGCCCGAAGAAGAATCACTGCCACACCTCATATCGCTGGTTCAGACATACTTTACGACCATGAACGCCCTCGGCGTGGAAACATGGATCATGCACGGCTCCCTCCTGGGATGGTGGTGGAACCAAAAGGTTGGAACCTTTTTCTTTCCATGACGTTCACCCGCTCACTTGAAATGTAGATCCTGCCGTGGGACAGCGATCTCGACGTGCAGATATCCGAGCCGGGAATGCACTTCCTGGGCGACTACTACAACATGACCGAACACCACTACGACATCCCCGACGTGCCCGAGGGCCGTACTTACATGCTGGAAATCAACCCCAACTACGTCATCCGCACCACCGCCGACGGCAGCAACCGGATTGATGCGCGCTGGATCGACACATCAAGCGGCCTGTTTATCGACATCACCGCAGTGCGTGCTGATGATGAAAACAGGGCCAAGGGCCATCCTGGGGCTTTGATGTGCAAGGATTCGCACCGCTACGACGAGAGCGAAATCTTTCCTCTGCGAGACAGCATCTACGAGGGCAGTCATGTCAAGATTCCGTATCAGTATGCCAAGCTCTTGTCCGGCGAGTACGGTGGTCACTCTCTGACCAACACCAAATTTGCGGGACACACCTTTGTCGAAGAAGCTCAGCTTTGGATCAAGGATGAGTACGTATTCGTCTGAATGAACCGTCAGATCAGGCTAACCTAGACAACAGCCAAGTTGAATCCTTTAAGCAAAACTTACAAAACGAACAGCCGCAGCCGGCTGAATAATTCAAATGTGAATATCAATGATTTACTACAAGCTTATCAGGCTTTGCATCTGCTGGAATGGCGTTTCCGACTGGTCGGTCACCTTCGCATGTTGCCGGGCCTTGCCAGGCTTTTTATGTCTTATAATATTTTGTCTATACGTTTGTTACAGCGGCTGACATTTTTTTTTTTTTTGATATTTCGGCGTTTCTTTCTGTTCGGATCGGGTCGCATCTTTGGCACATCGATTGATGTTATACCTGTGTATATAGATGAGATGAATGTACAGCTCGAGCACATACATGTACTATTGCCATTGATACATAATACTATCTACATAAAAGCGATGTGCGGCGCTAGTGGGCTCAGCGGCACGCCGCTTTATGCTCAGTCTGGCTTGGGGATGGCTCTCGATAGCTCCCGGAGTATGCAGAGCCCGAGACGGGGCCCTGAGCCTGCTCACTGAGCACCCTCTAGGGCTCTGTCTGCCGTGGCGGAGTTTATATTTTCTTTTTCACCCGGCTTCTACTTTTTATCTATAAATTTTCAATCTAATGCACCATGGTCGATCGCTATTGTGATTGTTCTTACTACCTCATTAACTGTAACACCTAAAGAATCAATGGTCTATTTTTACACCGGTTAAAGTCACACTTTTTACTAGTAATAGCAGGTACAAACTTGAGAGAGCGAAATAGTGTTTTAATCTTCTTTTTCTTTTAATTTTCTTAACTTCTATCAGATAAGTGTAGTCCTTCTAGTCTATTATAATTATAGTCAATCTGTTTAATTAAAATAACTTCAAATACAGTCTATACCTCTCTTTCGCCATTTGTTACGAAGCCAACGTACATAACGCTATGATAACACTATACCAGGAAAGGAAAGATGGACTGTTAAAGCAGGTAATATCACAGCCAAGTACTTCCACGGCTCGGACATAGCCCGAACGGTTATGGGCATGGGATTATAAAATTACATAACAAGTATATATAGACAAGGACAATTAAAGTATATGCTTATATGTATACTGAAATGTATATCCAGGTGTATATTTAGACAGGAAGTATATACTTAAGTGTATACTAGCCTATAGATATATAAGGATATTTACTTACTATGCATTTACTCTAATATAGTTTTTTAATCTAAGTCACTAAATCTTAGTTATTCGGTTATAATTATACTATTGCTACTTTACTCTTAGTGTTATACGGCTTAATTAATTACTTAAGGTTAGCAAGGTAATCTATCTCAAGATATATATATCGTGAGAGGATCTTTTTTAACCTGTGTTGTGAGTTATCTAGAGTAACACCACACCAACATCTACGAACCAATCACGAACAAGGCGGATCCAGGTCCGTGACATCAACACCTATAAATTCTGATAATCATACAAATTAGATAGACCAAACGAATTATACAAATTAACTTGATGATCTAGTAAGAAATTACACATGTTTTTGAGTATAAAATTGCTGTGTTTTCATGTATTTACCTTCAGACCTGGAGACCTCTATATGATCAGTTTTATGTTTGTATTGTTTGCATCATGCACCCCAGCCAATTTCCGACATATTCTATCATTAATCCTATTCTGAATACTAGTAGTATTATATATTTATATGTAATGGTTTTTGCTATTTTACTTAATACTAAATTAGTTTTATATTTGTTAGTCACTATTTCCACACTTTAGATACTGGTGTGTGGTACTGGACGCGCGCTCCACACGCAACCGCCCTGAAACGATGAAGGGAAAGAATGAAAGAAAGGAAAGGGAAGATGTTTAATGTTTAATTTATCTTGGTATTAAATCTAGCATACGAGAACGTTTCGCGGAAACTGGAGGGAAGGGCTATAATCTGAACGTGTTCAGTAGGCATGCAACCAATCGGAGGAATTGCAGGTTTGGTGATATGCATATATCTGTGATGAGGGCGCATGCGTGTGACCTGTCTACATTAGAGCTTACCGCTACTTTGGGACTGTTATGGAAAGGAATGTCAGATTCTATGTGTAGATAGTTCAGTTCTTAATCATTATGTTCTATTTGGGTAGAATGCTATAGAGGCTCTATATAAGATGCTACAATGGTGTTGTGTTGCTGCTATGTACGAAAAGTTTCAATTTCAAGTTCTTGCAGGCGCGTTAATTCGTTTTTTAGGTCACGGTTAGGGCTGTGTTGGAGGTTCTTTAATTTAACGTGTTGTGAAAGATGGGCTCCTGTTAATGATTGTAGTTGTGATAGTTGAACGTATATTGAGCAGTATTTCCTGTGGCTGTCTCGGCCCCGTCCGTTAGTATTCTTAAGGTCGAGAACAGCATATCTGAGCGTTGATCCCTGTATCTTGTAGTCGGTTAAAGAAAACGCGGGGTATATGGGGACCTGTTTCTGTTGTACTGAATAGCTCTTGACAGGTATAGATCTCTTGAGAGGGAATATAGGCGTAATGTTTTGTTTGAGAGACGGGAAGGGACTAGGCTTTGATTGATGTGGCTTGAATAAGATACTGGCAGGGGGTTTAGTGCAGAAGACATAGAGATTGTTGAGTTTAAAGAACTTAGCTGGTGGAGTAACTTGTTAGGAGGGGAGACGTATATTGAGGGTATGTGAACTTGTCTGTCGGATTGATCACTATGCCTGTTGCTGTTCTAAGTGCGCTGTTAACGAGGCCTAAAGGCGTACATATGTTGGCTAGAATCATTACTGGCATGGATTGAGTGTAGAAGAATAGCTCTGGGGATGGGATTTTGGTGCCTTGTTCTGGCAGTCCTAAGAGATTGTTTGTCTGGAGCCGCATGCTTGTGGGGCCCGTTGACTTCGTCCGGGTATGCGCGGCTGGGAAGACAAAGATTTTTTGGTGTCGGGTTTGTGCGAAATACTCCATTCGGACCCGGTTCGTGATATATCGAAGAGAGTTCAGCCTAACGATCGATATGGCATTCTCGAGTTCTGGAATTAGAAGCGATGAGATGACTTTTGTGTTTAACTGCGAGACGTCACCTTCAGTTAACGTGCCAGACCGCGCGTGTACGAGGAGATTTCTATACGGAATATCTTTAGCTTGTCGCATTTGCTCGTCCAAGATCACCACTTCTTTAAATCGATGCCAGATCAGTTGGCCGTTATGATCGTCGTCTCTTCCTTGCTGTGGATGTTTCCACAAGGGAGAGTGGACCCGGGTCTTGAGAAATCACAATAAAATGCCCGCGAAATGCATTATAGCTAGCTTGAGATAGGTGGCCTCCTGGTCGAATCTTGAAATTCTGCATTCTAAAAGTTGACGGAATCATAAGCTAAATATCCCAGCTCAAATGACTTCGAATTTTGCGCTGCTAGGCTCAACCCCATTACAAGCGCTCAAATCCATCGGGCAAGCACTCATGATTACAACACATTCTTGTTCTGCCTTCAAAGTTATAAAATCTTCCGCTTTGCTTTCCGGGTTCAAGCATTGCAAATCGGCTCCATCGATATTGACTTTCATGAACAAATTCAATGGGTCAGGCATCCAGCCAATCTCGAGAAACTTCGTAATGTGACTGAATGATGGCTCTGTACATTGTTGTACAGCGCTATGAAGATTATTGGCGTGTCTTGACATAAGGATTCATTCGTTGCACCGCCAATGGAAGCACCAACCAAGAAACCAATGTGTGGATTGGGAAAGGTTGACAGGCAATAAATATATCTCCGCTGACATAATAATCTGGTAATTTTCTGGTACACCCCCAAAAAAAGACCCCAACGTAGCTTCTTCGAAAGTAGTTTTGCGTATATTCGCATTTAGGGTTCGGGAGTGATACCGATTTCCGCAAAAGCATGCGAGGGATTGGGGTGAATAAATTCATCCCGGCGCTACAGAATCGTAGGTCTCTTTTTCTCATCCGTTTCACTAATTATATAGGTATACAAGTACTATAGGATATAGTAAACATCCTAAATTTGCTACCAATTGTATGATTACAAAGATCTATTCGATTGATATTAGAAATTTATTCGAATGCATTTAATATTTTCCGAGACTTGGCAGACCACCATATTATTCCATCAAAAGATCTTCATGTTTATGTACCGAAGCTGCGTTGATAACGACCCTTGACCCTAGTAAATACCAGGTATTAACGAGTATCGCACACGAGATACGATCTGTTTATACGAATCACCATACTATCAATGAAACTTGTGGTTAGCGATCATGAAGACAAGACTTTGACGTGCGATGCTTACTCTTTGAGACATGTACTCGTGCAAGACAGGGACTCCACGAGTAGCAAAATCATAGAAGAAGAAACCAAAGGTTGTAGCGCCCCAAACGATACCGCCACATATCAGGGCATATGCGCCTCGCCAGGTGGTGTAGGCTCCATAATTGATATTGGTTGCAAGCGAAAATAGACCACCACCGTACGGCTTCCCTTTGTTATTAGGATCTTGTTTGAACGCTTTTCGCTGGAATTCAGAGGTCGCTTCCGCTAGCAGACCAATAGTATAAGCAGCCAATCCGACAGAAACCACCGGGGACGATAGTGTTGCAAGCAAGCTCTTCGAATCGAGGCCAGATGCAGCTGGTGAGGTCAATGCCCAGAGAGATAGAAGTGTGTTGATAGTGTTGAAAATAGTGTTGAAGGCGGCGATTGTGAAACCAGAGCCGACATCCATTGCCTGCTCGGAGACCCAAATAATGTGCACAATTTGCTTAAGGCTACTGCCTATAGATAGGAGAGTAACCAGCCCATAATAGGGTTGTAGCCCGGTAGTAATATTCAGAGGATTAAGGACCTGGTACGACTGCACTGCACGGCCGCCTAGTGTCTCGATCAACTGGATACCCCAACCTCGATAGAGCAAATTATATTGCCCAAAGACATCGGCCGCACGAAGACCGACGAATATGAGTCTTCCGATAGGTGAGGACGCTTTGGTCCGGGAGACATTGTCGCGAAGCTTAGAATTGTTTCCGGGTGCCATGGTGGAAAAGTTTTATTTTTTAAACACTACGAAAGAAGGAGGAGATATGTGAAATATAGCCATATATAATGATAAACTGAGGAAAAGGGTTGAGTCTCGGAACCATGTTCCGCGAGCAACAAGTATGATTGCTAAGATTTGAATACTCGGGCTTAAAATAGAGGCCGAAAACGACAATCGGGCCGATCAGTCACTAATCCGAGTCAACCAGTCGAAATGACCTTGCAAAAAAAAAGGTCCAGCATGCAATGGGATATTTTAATTTTCAATCTAATTGAATCTAAGTTTTCATAGAATTAGATAGTCTTTCGGGCTTATTTAACCATCCCTGATCACTAATCCCGGTATGCCTCCCTAGTTACGTGGTGCCCTGGATAAAGAGTATTATCAATCCGTGATGTAAAAACTGCAACATAAGTCCACCCCTTCATCCTTGGCAGATTCAACAGTACTCTATATGAGAGCAGCCATTTTCTTACCCTTGGCACTTCAAGTCCAGATCCATTTTCGTTTGTTGTTTGGATACTCCTTGATTCCTGGCCACCATGTCAGATGTCAAGAATACAATCCCTCCTGGCTCTAAAATCCTCGTCACTGGAGCCAATGGCTTTATCGGTTCCAATGTTGTCGATCAGCTATTGAGCTTAGGCTACTTCGTTCGTGGTACTATTCGAGAGGCTAAGCCCTGGTTGAATGACCTCTTCGATCAAAAATACGGTAAAGGGAAGTTCGAGACTTGCATTGTTTCCGATATTACCAGCAAGGTTGAATGGAAGGGGGCAATTGATGGGATTACAGGAATCATCCACGTCGTGAGTATGCCAACAGACTACCTGGGATCCGGAATTGACGTATTATAGGCCGCTGATTTATCGATGAACCCCGACCCGAGTGTCGCCATCCCGAATGCCATTAAAGCGACAGTGGGCATTCTGGAAGCAGCTTCACAACAACCTACAGTCAAAGGGTTTGTGCTAACCTCATCTTCAACTGCTGCATATATGCCAAGCCCAGGCAAAGAAGGAATTGTGATCACCACAGGTACGCTGTAAAAGTCTACCTAATGTTTATCTCTAACGGGAATTTAGATACATGGAATGATGCTAGCATCGCTGCGGCTTGGGATGAAAATGTTCCTGCTCATGCTAAGGGATACGTTGTCTACGGGGCTTCCAAAACAGAGACCGAGCGTGCGGCGTTCAAATGGGTTGAGGAGAATAATCGTCCATTTATTTTCAACACAGTCTTACCGGGCATCACTGTACGTCACCCTGTCGAGTTATATACCTGGTAATGTTTCAACTCATGCAAATTGTCTCTAGTTTGGCAGAATCCTTGCTCCCGAAATACGCGGTTCGACACAATCCCTGATCAACAACATTCTCAAAGGAGATGGTTCTGTACTTAGTTTTCTTCCTCCGCGTGAGTTTAAAGTAAACTGAAGAATCTATACAAACTTCTAATCATCTTTATAGAATGGTATATTGATGTCACGGATACCGCAAGACTACACATCGCCGCTTTGCTCTCCCCATCAATAAAGTTCGAGCGAATCTTCGCCTTCGCTGCTCCGCACAATTGGACCGAAATCATAGAAATCCTACGAAAACTTCGTCCAGATAACCATCTGATACCCTTAGCACCCGGAAATGAAGCCCAGGATTTGAGCAATGTTTTGCCTTCTAAACGGGCAGAAGGGATTCTCAAGACTTTCTTCAATCGGCCAGGCTGGGTTAGTTTGGAGGAAAGTGTCAGCGAAGGCATTTCTGGCGTTGCGTGATATCATGAATTCAGTACCTGTGACAAATAATTCATATTCTCGCAGAAGAATAGTAATTCTGTGTTCAGATAGAAAGGATTCTGACCCGATAAATGAACCATCTAATAGAGCATCGAGTAGGACGTTAGTAGACTCTTGTCGGTGGACCTAGGTTACCACAATTGAAGAAAAGGCCTGCAGGTAGCTTACCTCTTATTTTTGCCCTCTCAATAAATTATAGAATATGTTTCTTTTAAGTACACTATCCCAGAAGTTCTGTAACCCCGATTACGCGGCAGTCTACCCCATATGCTTTGTGTTGAATCTTGCTGAATCAATATAGAACGCGGGCATGCTAAAATTTGTGGATAAATTGAAACTGGAAAATGACAGTAGTAAGCCAATTTAGGCGATTACTAGTAAAATAAAAAGGAATCTATCGATTTCTATTGTTCAATCCAGCCAGTGGCCATAGTCTGGGGTCCGCTTCACGTTACTCAGCAATAGCCATTTCGGCCTCGATATTAATGCCGATGACGTATAAGCATCTGTCGGTCTTTAACCAATGCTCAAATTTTCAGCACTCGTGCCATAGTAATTCAATTACTCAATAACTTAAGCTGCGGCATTGCATTGTCCCGGTGCCGCATTACAGAATATAAGGAAGTATCTCGCCCACTTAAGGAATTCGGTCTGCATTATACTTGAGATTATTCTCCTATCCTCGTTGAAGGTGCTCGATAAGTTAATATGTCGATCGAAATGAAGGAGCAACCTCGCGTAGAAGAATACGTGTCTAATGAGGAAGATACCCAGAGTTTCTACCCAATGGGTACGAAGCTCATCCTGATCACAATCAGTTTGATGCTGGCGGTTTTTTGCGTCGCCTTGGACAACACCGTACGATTTGCAGCCTCATTATAACTGAGTACAATGGATTAACAGCGTTTTTCTAGATCATGGCTGTCGCTATTCCACGCATCACGGATGACTTCCACGCCCTCAACGATGTTGGCTGGTACGCCTCATCATATCTGCTGACAACCTGCTGTAAGTGAGCTCCATTCAAACAACGGCAAACCTGATGGAAATAATAACCGTATCTCCAAGCATTTCAACTCCTGTACGGGAAATTTTATACAATGTTTCAAGTGAAATGGGTCTATTTGACGGCGTTGTTTCTTTTCGAACTGGGCTCCCTAATCTGCGGAGTCGCGCCTAACTCAACTACATTGATTGTAGGGCGAGCAGTCGCTGGTCTGGGAAGTGCTGGTCTCTTTACTGGAGCTCTTGTTACTTTGGCGCATACAGTCAAATTGGAGAAAAGACCAATATTTTTCAGTATGCTTGGTAGCATGTACGGTATCGCTTCGGTCGCTGGACCATTGGTGAGTTTTGTCTTTGAACCTTCTCATTATGAGCGTTTCTAATGAATCACTAGCTGGGAGGTGCGTTCACTGATCATGCTACTTGGAGGTGGTGTTTTTATATCAATCTTCCCTTGGGTGGTATAACCGCCATTGGTCTTCTTACTTTCCTCAAACTTCCACCTAAGACACGGGCACAGGAGACGCACATGGATATAATCTTGAAACTTGATCCATTGGGGACACTTATCTTTGTCCCTGCGATCGTTTGCCTGCTTCTTGCTCTTCAGTGGGGAGGGGTCACGTATGACTGGTCAAACGGTCGTATCATCGCCTTGTTCGTGGTTTTCGGAATAGCCATAATTGCATTTGTTGCACTCCAAATCATACTCGAAGACAAGGCGACTGTACCTGTCGAGATTGCAAGTCAAAGAACTATCGCATTTGCTTCTTTCTTTGGTCTTTGTATTGGAGGATCATTTTTCATTATGATCTATTTCATTCCTATTTGGGTGAGTTACATTGTTCTTTTCCAGATTGATCTCGAACTTATGAAACTTTCGTTTATAGTTTCAGGCTATTCGTGGAGTTACTGCAGTTCGCTCCGGAATCGATTCTCTGCCATTGATTCTTTCTAATGTGGTCGGAATCATCATGTCTGGCGGATTGACCACTCGTTTCGGATACAATGCTCCATTCTTCATCGCCAGCAGTGTCATTATGTCAATTGGGGTTTGTCTCATTACGACATTCACAGTGGATGTATCCCAAGCAAAATGGGCCGGTTTCCTCTTTCTCTACGGCTTAGGTGTGGGTTTTGGATTCCAACAGGGACCCGTTGCTGCACAAGCGGTGCTCCCCTTACCCAAGGTATCTATCGGGACTTCCATTGTCATGTTCCTTCAGATGCTCGGTGGATCATTGTTCGTTTCTGTCGCGCAAAACATTTTCACGAAAGAGCTTATCAGTAACCTGGCGGCTCTGGATATTCCAAACTTTTCTCCATATGATGTGGTGAACAGCGGAGCAACAAGCGTTCGATCTACTGTCAGTGAGTCTGATTTGCCTCAAGTTCTTGTGGCTTATAATGATGCACTTGTCAAGGTGTTTCAAATTGCGCTTATCTTGGGTTGCCTGAGTATCATTGGAGCTCTGGGTATTGAATGGAAAAACATGAAAGCCAAGAAGGCACAGACCGTGGATTGACCGATATCTCCAGAACTTCTGAAGTTCTCGTCTGATATAGGGCTCTTGAATCATACATATAGAACATGCCGCTTTCGCGATGCAAATATAGTTTTTTGGGCGTCTTACGCTAGCTGGTGGAGGATGATAATACTTGATAATCTTATTGATCGAATTTCACCTTTCTCAGGACCGACGCACGTGTAGATTTCAATCAGCAAAAGAGCAGGCATGAGCTACAAGCAAAGAGTTTTTAAAGCGAGCAAAAGATTACTGGCCAGCTTCATTTCAATACGGCTTTGTATATATAGGAATATTGGGAGACTTTGATCTCAATCTAGCTGATACTACTTATAACGACACGTGTTATTTCCATTGGATGGAATAAAGAGGGAGAAAAAAGGAGGTACAAGATAGTCACGACGAAAGGGTGATACTAGTTCGAAGGCAGCAGAAGTCATCTGAAGATCAAGACAGGCTCCTTAGGCTTCAATATTAGTTGGCGACTTTTATGAGAACTCCTCAATCATTGAGCCCACAGCTATTGGTTGGGAGGTGCAAACAGACAAGCCTCCTCCCTAATTAATGGTTTAGAGTGATCAGTCATCTCGGCACAAGTTTATGGCCGAAAGACAACCTCAGCGAAAGGCTTAGTGACTATAATTGCATCAATTGTAATCACCTCGGTGGCCATGTAGATCGGCGGTGAATAATAGGTATCATAGTCTAAAAGTAGTGAATATTTCCCCCATTGGCTAGGGCTGGATCCTAGTCCCGAGAACAATAATCTCGGGCTTAATATAAGGCCCGAGAAGCTTCGTTATTAATTCCTTCGGCATGTGGCGTATGTTACGCACCCATGTCACATATAAAGGATGAACTCGGTCATGGAGCTAATAGCTAATACAATTCAAATTTCTCTTTCATTTTTAATCTTGTTTATAACGTGAAGACTTCATGTCAATCACAGTCGGTATTGCCGGTATCACCGGAAAGTTCGCCAGACGTGTGACCTCGCACCTTCTGAAGCACTCCGACGTCAACATTCGTGGTTATTGTCGTGATCCTAGCAAGGTCCCAGAGTCTATCTCTTCATCTGATAAAGTGACTTTGTTCAAGGGTGATGCTTTCGATAAGGATGCTATTCGTACCTTTGTCGAGGGCAGTGACGTTTTGATCTGCTGCTACCTTGGCGATGACAAGCTCATGGTTGAGGGTCAGAAAATTCTGATCGATACTTGTGAAGAAGTTGGTGTGCGTCGATACATTGCCAGTGACTGGGCTTTGGATTACACCAAGTTGAAGCTGGGAGAACTTTTCCCCAAGGACCCTATGATTCACGTCCGGGCCCATCTTGCCACCAAGGAAAAGGTGAAGGGAGTTCACATTCTCATTGGAGGCTTCATGGAGCCTGTTCTCAGTCCCTTCTTCAGCATCCTGGACACATCCTCTCACACGTTCCGCTTCTGGGGTAACGGGAATGAAATCCTCGAAGGTACCACCTACGATAACGCTGCTGAATTCACCTCTGCAGTTGCCCGGGACACCAAGGCTACCGGAATTACTCGCTGTATGTACAAGAACAAGGAATATCTGGGTCACCGCTAACACTTTTACCAGTCCTCGGCGGTCGTGCCACCATCCGCGAAATTGCTCAAACCTACGGCAGTGTGTATGGCGTCAAGGCTAACCTCGAGTCCCTGGGCTCCCTGGATGTTCTCTACAAGACGATGCATGAAAAGCGTGCCTCGAACCCTGCTGATGTTTATAGCTACATGTCCTTGTATGTCATTTTTCACATCCACGATCTTTGTCATAAAATACTGATGCAGACTAATGCAGGTTCTTCTACTATTACTGGGTTAATGGCCAGACCTTTGTTGGCCCAGAGCTTGACAATGATAAGTACCATGAGGTCAAACCTGTCAGCTGGGAGGATTACATGAAGCAGTGGCCTCTCGAGCAGCTGAACACTTCATACTTCGCGCTGAATGCTTGAAATTTGTCAGTTAGATAAACCGCGATATAAGAATACAAGATACATGGCTATTTATTAGGAGTAGATTTATTTCAGTTTTGTCTCATAGTAAAGTACCTGAGTCTTAATCGTTCAACTTAACATACTCATTTTTTTGATATAGTCGTCGTCTTTCGGGAAAAATTTCGTTTCTGTTCCAATATTAATGACCTTCACATACACTCAATGCTCATCTGATTTGTCTCAAGTCTTTATCATTTTTTCTAACTCTTACCCCATGATGATTTTTGCACGGTCCTAAGCCAATACAGTTGATTCTCGGCATGTATAAAAATCATCGGCCCGGCAGATTTTAATGCAGATGAGAAAAAGGAGGTTCATGTGCACTTCATGGGTCTACACTAAACGGCCTTTTGACTTAGGTCTCATTAAAAAAATTAGATTTGATCCGAATATTGAAACATAACTAATAAAATGTTTCTTTCTCGAAGCGGTCTTCTCAATCCCCGGTAAACAAAATAAGAAAAATACAGAATACAAAATAGATCAAACATCTGTTTTTACACTCTCATGACTTCGAGAATCCACTTTCCTTCTCGAGCCAGGCATCGAATGTTCGCATATTAGGGTTGATCTCCCGCAGTCTCTTGATGTCAGCACCGTAACCCTCATCGTGGAACCACTTGAACATGTAACCCATATCCTTCATAGCGGCCATAAAGAAAGAGCAGATCGGTCGGAAGGTGGTCGGCAAAGGTTTTCCCATACGACTCGTGAAGGCTCGCTCCATCTGCTCGTACGTAAGTTCATCGCCAGCCAACGAAACCGCCTTGCCTTGGTAGCTTTCCGGATTCATGAAAGCATCAGCTCCGAAGTAACCAATGTCACTGGTTGCGACTAGCTGTAGAGATTTGCCCTTCAAGGCCATCTTGAAACATGTTGCAAAAACTTTTCCGAAGAAATCTGGAGTCAGATTCTCGTAGAAAGCCACAGGTCTCAAGATTGACCATTGCATGTCGATGTTCTTTGTGCTATCCACAAGATAGTGCTCAATGTTATTCTTTTTGATGAAGTGGGGAATCTTGGTTGGGTTGGTATATGATTTTTCTTCGCCACCGCGATCGACGGAGCTATACACGAAAAACTTGATTTTTTGTTTGATCGCTTCATCGATGAGTGCTTTGCCTTGAATTTCCTCCGAGGAATTGCCTATGGCCGCCTGTTTCCGATAGTTAGCATTAGCGTTGAATGATCTTGTCAGTTTTTAGACTATTAGGGAGATTATTACCTGCACGCTGTACACTCCCCAGATTGGAGTGGATGTTGACTTTTGAGCATTCCGGAAGATTTCGGCCGGATTGTCCAAATCTCCCTGGATTAATTTGATGTTGGAAGATAAACTCTTCAGCTTTTGTGCAGATGCCGAAGTAGGATCGCGTGTGACAGCCAATACTTCGAATGAAGCATTGCGGGAACTGAGGCTTCTGATAAGAGAACCTCCTTGTTTTCCGGTAGCACCGGTAATTAACAAAGCTGACATTTTTGTTGTACTAATGTGTACAATAAAATTAAAGATTTGCTTGGAAAAGGACAAAATTGCAGCAAGATGCTCTAGGTTTTATAATAACGTCACGCATTCAGAATATTGCCATTCGGTGTTCGGTCTTAGTTTAGAGTTAGGCTTAATAACAAATCAAGATGATATGTTGTATCTACAACCCACCACCTTCTATCGAGATTTTGTCGTTGACTAATCAAACGTCGCTTTATAAGGCTCGGGCACTATTTCAATCCCGAACATCCTACATGAGTGGGACCGAAAAAGTAGTAACTTTGAATTGCCTAAATTCAAGGACCCCTGAACACCCTCTTCTTTCTTGAATAACTATTCAATCATTTTTCTTCCAATCCCCTTACCTTAGCCCTAATTTGAGCAATGGGCACGTGGTATACACGTATGGCCGACTGCTCTGCAACGTCATTTGTCTATCAGTCTCGAGTGTCGTTTGGCAAGAGCAATAACCTCAAAATCCTTCGTTAATGTCTACCACTTCAAAACAGGGGGAGAAATTATCGACAGCCCGAAGGAGCTGCCAGCGATGCAATCAAAAGAAAATCCGTTGTGACTAAGCCGAGCCGTGTGAGAAATGCGTTAAATCCAATTCGGAATGTATATTCCCAGGACCGGGTCGCGCTCCGCGACGCAAGAAGCGACCATTGAAGGCCGAACTAGTTTCTCGTTTGAGAAAATTAGAGAATGAGATTGGTATCACAAGGGATGGCGGGGCTCTGGCTCCTAGAACTCACTCTTCACCTGCGACCTTGGATAATTTTCCGGGTGCTGGGCTTACTCAGGATATACGCACAGCGTATAGTCAGTTCGGACAACTAATGCCGAAAGGCAATTATGTTACTCATGAGGCGCTTTTAGGTCTTGAGGATCAGGTATGTCACAATGCAGGTTGTATATTATCCATTCTAACCACCTTATTTGCCGCAAGATCGGGGAATTGAAAGATATTGCTGGAGTCTCTAGAAATGATTTTGGCGTATTCGATAAATTTTCAGATGACAAAGAAGACAGCATTTCGTATAATGGCGACCAGTTCATATTTGGGCATTCCTCAATGGCTCAATCTCTTGAGGAATTTCATCCAAGCGTGGCACATAGCCAAATACTCTGGGCAGTCTTTGAAAGAAATGTAGCCCCTGTGGTTATGATTTTTCATAAGCCAACGCTTTTGAAATTGATTTACAAAACTGCGACAAATAGGGACCGTGTTGACCGAGTCTCTGAAGCTGTAGCCTTCGCTGTCTACTTTTCAGCTGTCAACAGCATGGACTCGGAAACGTGCAAACAAGAGCTTGGCCAAGATCATTCATCGGCTCTACAACATTATATATTTGCAACTCAGCGAGCACTAGTACGGGCAGGGTTTTTCCAATCGCGAAACCAAACGGTTCTTCAAGCGGCCGTCTTATTCCTCACTTGCCTTAATAACCCGAAGGACGCCTACTTTGTTTGGACTATGACCGCCGCCGTATACCGCATGGCCCAAGGGATGGGGTTGCATCGCGATGGGACAAATTTTCGACTGAGTCCTTTCGAGATCGAAATGCGTCGTAGACTCTGGTGGGCTATCTATCTGTTAGATACCCAATCATCTGAGTTCCATGCCATTGGTACACAAATCACAGAGAACAGTTATGACACTGAAATGCCTCTCAACATCAACGACGAAGATATCTCTCTTAATTCTACCCGAATTCCGGAAGCACAAACTGCATTTACTGAAATGACTTTTTCACTGGTTAGAATCGATATGATCGTTTCTCATCGGTGTTCTGTGCTTCAAACTTCTGAGCATGAATTTCGTAGTAACGAGATCACGGAAAACAGGAATGATTCGAAGAAAGTAGAGCAACGTCTTCGTCAATTGGAAGAAATTCATAACCGACTACGAGAACGTTACCTGCGCTTCTGTGACACATCAGTTCCTATTTAGTGGGTGACTGCAACGATTATTCGGCTCGCTCTTGCGCGGTCATGGATTATTGCTCATCCCTCACACGGCCAGATGGAAGATCGTATGGCGTGCACTGTAATTTCATCGGATGAAAGCCAATGTCAGCTCTTCAACACCGCCATCGAAGTTGTGGACTTTGCCTACCTATTGGAGACGGACCCTCGCACAAGGAGATGGTCCTGGCTTTTTGAACGGTATCCGCAGTGGCACTCTATAATATTCGTGCTTACTGAACTCCGTGTTCGGAAGCAGTCAGCAGAGACTGACCGTGCTTGGGCTGCGATTGACAAAGCTGTTGCTCGATGGATCAACAGTTCTTGTCAGCATAGTGGGTTTCCACTGAATACTGTATATAATCTAATGGCACGAGCTAGTGCAGCACACGGCCGTGCTTGGACAGTTCCCACGGGTTGAGTTGCACACGGAAAGTTCCAATATCAAAGTTGATGGAAGTATAACAAGCTCATCAATATAATTTTATGCTGATGAGCTACGGAGTATCATGCTCTGCTTTCTTTGATTCCCAGCACAAAGGCCCAAATACAGCCGTGCACACAGTAAGAAGGCCGTATAACTTTGGCTCACATCTTGGTGAATTCAAATTGACGAAATCAGGATGAAGGCCAGACAAAACATGATAGCCTGCAATTATAGCCAGAACGGCCGTAGGGAGTAGTCTGAGGGCTTTGAGAGCATGATCTTCGACTCGAGATCTAGGAATCAGTCGTCAATTACTCTCCGAGTGCAATATATAAAAAAAAGCAAAGCTGTTTCTAAACCTGTATACCCGAGGGTTTCCAATGGGCAAAAGTGGGGGCATATTTCCTTGTAAATACCGAGTATTTTTTGAGGATTGATTGAATTGAAATTGTAGATTCAGGCTAAATCATCAAAGTATGATCTCTACGGAAGGCTTTCTGTGTGGCTTTGTGGCTTTTTGGAGGATCGAGAGCCAGATTTCCATCTAAAGGCCAAGAAAACGCAATGGTTAAATTCTTCTAAAGTAGAATAAAGCAGTATATTTTGAGACTACGTGAAATTTCGTCCTCCTAACCGGGGTTGTACATGTAAGGGGTGCGATTGAGGTATAATTAGTCGAAGGATATCACGCAAGTGGTAAGCTCGAGAAACCCTGAGCAAGGCCTCGATAATTGAGTCATTCAGGATACAACTGTTTACCCTCATCATCTCTTTAATCAGGCTAGATCGATCAGACCGACATCTCAATCGGTTACTCTTCGGGAAAACCCTGGGTAAGACCCCTAGATCGACCCCGGAACCTACGATATTCGGCTGGTTTTGAGAAAGTTCCCCATACACGATCTTGGCTCAGAAATAATATGAATCAGACACTACGAGCAGTGGAATGAGTCTTCAGCACTCCCATCATGGCTTTTACATCGGTACTCGCTTTATTAGCGGCTCTCACCCCGATTGTTCTGGCCCAGTCTAATACGACATATGTTGACTACAATACCGACCCGGAGCCCGGTCTTTACGACTTTACACAGAATGTTCTGGATTGGGGATTCCCCGACTGTGCGAATGGTCCTCTGAAGGATACAATTGTCTGTGATACTTCAGCCAGACCGCATGACCGAGCTGCAGCTTTGGTTTCCATGTTCACCTTTCAAGAGCTCGTGAACTGCAGCGGAAATCTCATGCCTGCAATTCCTCGTCTCGGATTACCGCCATATCAGGTCTGGACTGAATCTCTCCACGGAATCGATCGGGCAAATTGGACGGACTCTGGAGATTTCAGTTGGACAACGGCTTTTCCGTCGCCTATATTGGCAATGGCTTCATTGAATCGCAGTTTGATCCATCAAATTGGTAGTATTCTTTCAACTCAAGCAAGAGCATTGAACAATTTCGGTCGATACAGTTTGGATGTTTACTCGCCCAATATCAATCCATTTCGACATCCAGAGTGGGGTCGTGGACAAGAAACCCCAGGTGAAGATGCGAATGTCCTTGGTTCGGCTTATGCTTTTGAATATATCACCGGTATTCAAGGTGGCTTGGATCCTTATCCTCCGAAAATCATTGCCAATGCAAAGCATTTTGCCGGATATGACATTGAAAATTGGAATACTCATTCCAGACTCGGCAACGATATGATTATCTCGCAACAGGATCTATCCGAATACTATTCCCCTTCGTTTAAAATAGCCATCAAGGATGCCAGGGTTCACAGCGTGATGTCTTCGTATAATGCTGTCAATGGTGTACCTTCATCGGCAAATACTTTTCGTTACAAATGCTTGTGCGTGATACCTGGGATTTCGTTCAAGATGGTTTTATATCATCGGATTGTGATGCGGTGTACAATGTTTTTAATCCTCATGGATATGTATCTACCGCCGAACTGGCGGCTTCGAAGAGTATGTTAGCTGGGACCGATATCGATTGCGGTATAACATACCAATTCTATATGAACAATTCTTTTGCCAGAGGTGAAATCTCACGAAGTGAAATTGAACTTCGGGTAATTCATTTTTATTCCAACCTTGCTAGTGCGGGCTACTTTGATGGGGAAAACAGTAAATATCGTGATTTAGATTAGTTTGATATTGTCAGTACCGACGCATTGAATATCTCTTATCAGGCTGCTGTGGAGAGTATTGTTCTGCTGAAAAACGACCGTATCCTTCCGCTGTCTAACACTAGCAGTGTTGCTTTGATTGGACCTTGGGCAAACGCAACTACACAGATGAAAGGCAACTATCTTCCTCTAGGGAATGCACCATACCTTACGAGCCCTTTGGCAGCCTTCCAAAACTCCCATTTCGATGTCAACTACGCTTTCGGGACCAATATTACTTCAAATTCAACTGCTGGATTTGAGAATGCCATCTCAGCTGCCAAAATGTCCGATGTGATTATATTTGTCGGCGGGATCGACAATACAGTTGAATCGGAGGCCCAAGATCGACAAGAGATCAGCTGGCCGGGCAATCTAGAGGTTTGCGCCTTGAAAGCGCTTGCTAAGCCATGTCTTGGTTTAATGCCTTGTCTAAGTGTTTCTGGATAATTCCCTTGACAAACGATGTCTGTGAGTATTACTATATATATTATGTCTTTATTTCTCAAGCAAAGTGATAAATCCAACCTATAACTCATTTGACCTTGACAGGAGAAGATAAATTATCCTCTCGCGAAACTCTAAGGCTTCAACCGCTAGCCGAAGAGGAAAAAAGAAGAAGTGGATTTTATTACCGGATTCAAGCTATATTTTTTGGTCTTTATTAGTAGATTATCACGCTTAGCGACTTTTGAGGAACTCAAAGGCAAAATAAATGCCTTTGAAGCACTGCATATTTAGTTCAGGCGGACACCCCTTAAAAGTAATCTAAAAGTAAAACTTCCGGATAGATAAGCTTATTTGAAAAGGTTAGGTAGGGACCTAGATATTTAATAATTAATGTAGAATCTTACAAAATAAGAAGTCTAGAGTCGAGTTCGCCTGGCTTTTCAAAGGTTGGACACCACCCTAATCCCTGTAGAAAGAATGAGATTTACTTTCTTAGTGCTCCGTTACTCACTGATCTCTGTTGTGGGGCTTTAGGTTCGGCTTTAGACTAGTCGGGCCGTTGTGGAACAGTGAATGTGATGGAGAAACGTTACATATAAGATTCATAATAGAATCGCCCCTGGTCGGATGTTATATTTGGACGTAGTATTGTTCAATTTTATTCTTATACAGTATATCAGTATCAAGTTTTCCATGCTTAGAATAGTAAAACTTTACCTATTCGTAAAATCAAGGAGATCAATATAGAGTAAAATAGACGCCAGCGAATGAGCTCTATAACACGGATAATGTGCAAGCCATTGAACCCATTGTCATATAGCGGATTTCAAGATGTCGACGTGGCAATTTGTACTACATCGGAAGTCTCAAAACACTCAATGGCATTGTAACACCCCAAGCCAGAGGTCATGAACTTGGTGTTGAATATCGGTATGTAACTATTAGATCTTAGGTTATATACTATTATAATTATTCTTCTTAAATTAGACTGGATAAGCTAAAGAGAAGTAGTAAATAACTATTCTATAAATTATTGTCAGGGGATTGCTTATCGCTCAGCCAATCGATAAGGTAGCAAACGCTAATTACATAAGCAAGGTTAACCTGAAACTCCTATAAAGTAAACTATCCAATTATATTAAAGACAGAATCGGCTCTGCAGGTACTCACGTAACGCGATAGTAGAACTACACCAGTATAGTGAAGAAACACTAGGTGTAGATACACCCGAATGGTGCGAGTGCACCATCTGCTCCGCAATATACATTAGCCCTCACCAAACCCTAGGATACCGGTCATACGTCAGTCTTTCGGCAGAATACTACCACGGATCACCCTCTTTGGTAAAGAACGGTTGATACGCTTTGACAAGAAAGGACTTTAATAAATAGTAAAATAGATTTTTTATAATTTTATCTATATATTATTAGTGCTATTATATAATAAAGATATTGGTCTAGAACTAAACTAATATTATATTATTCTTAATAGTAGTAAATATTATGATTAACTAAGCTCTGAAAGAAGAATAAAATAACTCTAAAATAGATTAAATTTTAAATAGTAGATTATTGACGGTAAGTAAAAATTGTATTAAGACTTTTTTCTTTTTATTATAGCTCGATATCGATATTTTTTCTAGATAAATTAAGTTTAAGCTGATATAGCTCTAAGTAAAAGTCCTTAGAGAAAAAACTTGCTAATTTTATTAATAGCTATTATATCTAGTGAAACTAGTAGCTCTCAGTGTCTTGCTGATAAGAATTGAGCGAAATAGTGAGCGCTTAGTGATGCTTAGACATATTTAACATGTAACAGATATGAGACGAACTAGCTGACATGTACATATGTAACTAATATACGAAAACCACACTTCCATACTTCCAACTCAATTAACAATTAGAAAGGATTAAAAATCTGTTCGATGTATGTATCAAAAAACCTAGAATACTAGAGTATTTAAGATATGCGCCGTAGTTGAATATGCGCGATAAGCTTATCCCGCAAAGGCTGCTGATAACCAACCACATTAGCCTGCTGCGGGCGTGCTTACTGCGCTTGGTCCGCCGCGGTGGGATCCGAAAACTCGAAGAACGTCACCCGCCGTCTTGTCGTCTCGATTCAACATCCTCCGCAACCACCATCACTCTTATTGTTACTGGCTTTTTTTGTACTGTCAGGGCTGCTTGGTCGCAGTTGTCCGGTGGACAAGCAGACCAAAACTCACCGTGGCCGCGCCCAGCCGACCCGACCGTCAGTTCGTCCGAGCAATGTCGTCCAGCAACGATAACAGTCCGAATGCGCCCATGTACATGACGCCCAGCACAACCTCGGCGTCTCCCCCACCAAACAACGGCGCGCCTGTGCCTACTCCTGCTCCTCAGGGTGCTGTGCAGTCTGGCAGCAACAGCAAGAACAATACAGTCGGCTCGCCACCATTAACAGGCGAGCCTCCCAAAACAACCACCACCACAACCAACGACGACTCCCGCCTCAACCCGCGCAGCTGTGTGACCTGTCGCCGGCGCAAAGTGCGCTGTAACAAGCGCGAGCCATGCTCCAACTGCGTCAAAGCAGGTATCGACTGCATCTTCCCGGGCCCCGGGCGAGCCCCGCGCAAGCCGCGCCGGCCTCCGGACGCGGAGCTCCTGTCGCGGTTAAGGAGGCTCGAAGGCGTCGTGGAGAGTTTGGGGGGTCCGGCTAGTATTGATCAGTTGATATCGAATCAGCAGCAGCAGCAGCAACAAACTCCTGCTCGGTCCATGTCGCTTCAAGAAGGCGTGGCTGAAACGACGAAGCACGCCGCCGGGAATAACAATATTGATGAATCAGACCCCAAAAACCTTCACATGAAACGGGATGGCATTGAGGAGCTAGGGAGACTTGTCATCGATGATACCAAGAGTCGATATGTGAGCAATCGGTTTTGGGCGAGTCTTGGGGATCAGATCGAAGAATTGCAGGATATCCTAGACCATTCCAGCGACGAAGAGGAAGACTACCCATCGCCAGGCGATTCGGTCAAGTCTGGCAGCCGCAATCACGATGCTTTCATTTTTGGGTATAGCTCTGTTGCTAATAGCTTGCGCAATTACCACCCTACTCCCACCCAGGCGTTTGTTCTATGGAAGACATATGAGCAAAACGTCTCGCCTCTGCTGACACTCGTGCACAAACCCACGATTCGCAATATTATCATCGAGGCTGCTACCAACCTGGAGTCTCTGGATAAGAATACCGAAGCTCTCGCGTTTTCCGTCTATCTGTCAGCGGTCATCAGTATGACCCCCGAGCAATGCATGACGGAGCTGGGAGAGGATCGCGAGGGTACAATCAGCCGGTTCCGCTTTGCAACCGAGCAAGGCATGGCCCGGGCGAATCTGCTCAACTCGCAAAATATCACGCTGCTCCAGGCTGCCGTCATGTTCCTGTCGTGTATTCGTCGACAGGACGACTCGCGCTTTGTCTGGACCTTGTCTGCTGTCATTTTGCGTTTGGCTTCTGGGCTTGGCCTCCACAGAGATGGTACCCACTTTGGTCTCAGTCCTTTTGAGACTGAGATGCGACGCCGGCTTTGGTGGAATATCTGTATTCTCGACGTTCGAGCCGCCGAAGATCATGGCACGGATCCCATGATCAATGATATGATATACGACACGCACCTCCCCCTCAACATCAACGACGATGATATCAGCCCAGACTCCAAGACTGCGCCGCCCGAGAGGACTGGGTGCACAGACATGACCTTTGCACTCATTCGCTGCGAAGTGACCCTGGCGTACCGCCGGCTGACATATATCCCGCCCGGAGCCGTTTCACTGCCATCGACCCTAGAAGAACGAGAAATCTTGGTTGAAAGACTACATAACCGGCTAAACGATAGATATATCCGACACTGCGACATGCAGATTCCCCTCCAGTGGGTTTGTGCGACCGTGGCGCGGCTGATCGTGGCCAAGCTGTGGCTGATTGTCCACCAGCCGCTGACCAAGCATGAAACTTCTGGTGTGTCCAACGAGGGCCGCAACAAGCTACTGTTGACCTCGATTGAGGTGATTGAGTTTTCTCGCCTGCTCGAGACCAACGAGAACACGACCCGATGGAGCTGGCTCTTCGTCTCGTACAACCAATGGCACGCGGTCGCCTTTGTGCTTGCAGAACTCTGTGTGCGCCCGCTATGTCCCGGGATTGACCGTGCGTGGGTTGCTGTCAACTCCGTGTTTCGCGACTGGGAGCGCCAGGGCGCGTCGAAGAAGGCGTTGCTCTGGCGTCCTCTGTCGCGGCTGATGAAGAAGGCGACCGATTTCCGCAAGAAGCAGCTGGAAGAGCTGAAGTCCAAGTATGGACCTAACTCCTTGGTCTCGCAGGCTGAGGGCCCGACTACTATTCCCGCCAATCTTGCCTCCTCCTCCGTCGTGGATTTCAGTAGACCTCCTCCCGTGCCAGGCTCGCAGTTCGACAGCACTCCTTCTCTTGTCTCCACGTCTAGCCCGACAGTCAACGACACGCCCGCCCAGGAGCAGCAGTTTGGGTTACCCAGTGCATCCACAGCCGAGTTCAGTCTTGATCTGAACAAGGGAATGCCCGAGTTACTCGAAGACATGCTGCCCACTCACTCAATGACGCAGAACTGGCAAGATCTGACCATCAACACATCCACCCCATTCAATCCTTCTTATACAAATGGCACTACAGCAACAACATCAACAAACTTCCTGACGCCCGCGCAAGAAGTCGACTCCTCGAACATAAACATGTTTGAGGCACCCCTGGATTGGAACCAGTTCGACGACGTCATGCGCGATTTCCAGTTGGAGGTTACGCAAAGTGCGAGTAACGGGCAGAATGTGATGGGGAATATGCAGATGGACTTTTTATGAGATTTGTATATGTGAGCTTTGGGACTCTGTGGTCTGGACATACGTAACTATACTACTATACTAACTAGATACCGGGGTATTGATGGCGAGGCGAAATGTCGTATACCCAACTCTATGTAATATATTTTCTTGGTTAATTAATTTACTTACTTTTTATTTTATTATTGACTGCGTAAAGAGTGAAGACATAAATGATGTGCTCTGTAGTATGTACAGAGTATAGTGGTCTTGGCGGACCCACCACTATCGGCCGCCGGCTGCACTAAGCTGACTCTGGAGCTCCGCGATAAAGACACGCAGCTTCATCACTTCACTGACCACAGCCGTGCCACATCCGTTGTCCACGCCGTCACTTCTTTTCAATTCGAATTGGCACCAGAATATACAAACTACGTTTTGATTATAAACACAAAAAAAATGCCGCCCAAAACAACCCCCTCCACCGGCTCAACCGCGCTCTCCCCCAAGGCCTCCGTCTCGGAAATCACGCAGCACATCTGGCAGCGATACATTGCGCAAACCTCGCAGCGCACGTTCTTGATTGATGCGTTTATGGCGTATTTGGTGCTTGTGGGTGGCATTCAGTTTGTGTATTGTGTGGTTGCGGGGAACTACGTAACGTCTACCCTCTCTTTTAGGACCTGGAAGGTAAACTGACTGGTAGGATGTATAGCCATTCAACGCTTTCCTGGCTGGGTTCTCTGCGGCAGTTGGTCAATTCGTGCTCACAGCGAGCTTGCGCATGCAAACAAGTTCTTCCTCTTCTTCTACATCATCATCGTCGAAAACAGCGGGATCAAAGGGAAAGACGGCAGAAGGGGAAGAGGGGACACCGGAGATTTCCCACGAACGGTATGTGCTGACACAAAAAGAAGGGAGGGGAGATGTGCTGACTTTGTGGGCAGAGCGTTTGCGGACTTTATTTTTGGAAGTTTGATTCTGCACTTTTTCTGCATTAATTTTATCAATTAGATTCGGTCTGTCCCTGTCCATCTGGTCTGGGCTGTTTTGAGTCGGGATGGATGGTTTGTAACACAACACAACACACGCAACACACACATACATACATACACAACATGAAAAAAGGGTTGGAATCAGGTCTCCAATGGCAGGACCTGCTGGATGTATTTTAGACGATAGGTGGAGCTCGGATTGATGTTTATCCAAATAAAACATTGAATTTTACATGTATCAATTGATGCTTCAAATGCTGTCATGATGATATATATTGAACTATGTACTCATCCACTCTATACATATGCATAACTACATCAATTGATGTACATCTATGTCTTGACAGAAACATCAAAAAGCCCTCCCCCCGGGTTTCCTCCCAATAACCGGCTTCTTCACCACTGAACTACTCGAACTCGACGTCGTCAACCCACCACCACCGCGTCGATTCCCAACAACAAGCGGCTTCTTCACCACCGATCTAGCAGTAGCAGGAGCTGGCCTGCCAATACCCACACCAACTTCAATCTCCCGCTTACGACGCGCCGGATCGCTACGCTCCTTTTCGCGCTCTTGCTCGGCGGCGGCGCGTTCGCGGTCCGCGGCCATTTGCGTTTCGATTTCCATGCGACGGTTGAACTCGTGCTCGGTGATGCGCTTTTCGCGGTGTGAGTAGGTTTTTTGTTTGACTGAGTAGAATACGCCGCCGAGTTCGGCGAGCCACTGCAACCAAAAAGTTAGATATGACATTTAAAGAAGAGGGAAAAAGGCTTACGTTTGGATCAACCGCAGTCACGGTCGACATGTACTCCTTGCTCGTCAGGATCAGCTCGTGGTAGACCACATAGTCCGGCACATATCCCAGCCCGTACAGCGCGCTGGTCGGATGCAGCTGCACCGTGACGCTGGTGCGCAGATTGATAAACTCGCCAATGCCCTTGACGCGCGCGGCCTGATGGTAGTAGCCCGAACAAATACATTTGCGCGCCACGTCCCAGTCAGTGCCGCAGCTAACCAAACTCATTTTCTGTACTGTCATGATATCGTGCAGCTGCTCGCGGATCTCGCGCGCGCGCCGTAGCGATTTCGAGTGTAGGAAGTGTTTGACGCACCAGCCGTCTGAGTAGCCGTTGGACTTCCACTGCGTGTAGACGTGCAGCAGCGTGAGATGGTCGGACTCGGGCACAAAGAACTTTTCGCGCGCGGCGTCGGATTCTTCCTGGCGTTCCTTTGGCCGGAAAAACACGTTGGGTACGGAGAGCATCGATACGATGGTGAGCATCTCCTCGCTGCACCCGTACTCTTCCGACGCCGTGATGAGCAGTTTGGCGAGCGACGGGTCCATGGGGAACGGCGTCATGCGGCGGCCCAGCGATGTGAGTTCGCCCAGGTTGTCCAGTGCGCCGAGTGACCACAGTTCGAAGAGGGAGGTCGTGATGGTCTCTTGCGGCGGCGGGTCCATAAAGTCAAAGTCTAGCAAATCCTTGACGCCCAGGGATTTGAGTAGCAGCACAGTGTTGGCCAGGCTGGTTCGCTGGATTTCCGGAATCGTCTGGATATAAAACTCATTCTTGAACGCTTGCTCAGTGTAGAGGCGAAATGCCTTTCCTGGTCCTGTCCGCCCTGCTCGTCCAGCCCGCTGGCCTGAGTTTGCTTGAGAGATTGGTGTGATCTGAAGCGTGTCCATTCCCATGCGAGGGTTGTATACCTTCAACTTGGAGAAGCCCGAATCCACCACATACATGATGCCGTCCACAGTCAAGCTGGTTTCGGCAATGTTGGTGGCCACAATGACCTTTCGCACGCCAGGGGCTGCTCGCTCGAAAATCTTGGCCTGCTGCTCGGCCGGCATTTGACTGTAAATCGGCAAGATACTCAGTTTTGGCGGATCGTTCAACAGTTTTAATCTTTCATCAACCAGTTCACACGTCGCTTCAATATCTTCTTGCCCCGTCATGAACACTAATATATCACCGGGACCTTGGGACACATGGATGGCCAAGACCTGCTTGACAGCGCTGTCCACGTAGTCTTCACAAGGCGAACGCGAGAATTGAATGTCAACAGGAAACGTTCGTCCAGGAATAATAAATTCAGGGGCCCCGCCAAAAAACCGCGAGAACCGTTCCGAGTTCATTGTCGCCGATGTCACGATCAACTTCAAATCCCTCCGCCGGGTCAGCACTTTTTTGATCAGTCCCATGAGCACGTCTGTATTCAAAGCTCGCTCGTGAGCCTCGTCCATGATAATGCACGAATACTTGTCGAGATCCGGCTGCACCAAAGATTCTCGTAGGAGGACACCGTCGGTCATGTCTAAAATCGGATCCGCAAATTAGCTATTAGCCTTGAAAGACTACAAGAGGCACTCACATTTAATGACAGTCTTATCCGAAGTACAATCCTCAAATCGAATTGCATATCCCACCAAATCTCCCAAATCCACATCCATTTCCTCACTGACACGCTTTGCAACACTCATGGCGGCCACCCGACGAGGCTGCGTACAACCAATCATGCCATACTTGGAATATCCATCCTCGTAGAGAAACTGTGTTAGCTGGGTGGTTTTCCCCGACCCAGTCTCACCCACAACAACTATGACTTGATTGTCTCGAATCACCCGCAGCAAATCCTCCCTCACCGCAAAGGCCGGGAGATACTCTCTCTGTTCGCGAAGAGTCTTGCTTTTGCTAAACGAGCTAGCGCCGCCTTTATCCTTTTTCAGGTGCTGCGCAAACTTGTTGCCGCTCTTGTAGGTATCCTCAATCGGCGCTGCCACCGCGCTGTCGCCTTCGTCCTCGCGGATGCCGATCAGGTTTCCCAGCGCAGTGCCCGCCATATTCGTAGCCTCTTGCGCCTGTTTTTGCCTTTCTCGCTGCTGCCTTCGTTCGCGAACAACCCTGCTCCCCTTTCGACTAAACACAGCCATATCACTCTGCGGATCACGCACCGCAGAGATCGGCTCGAGCTGCTTTGTGAAAATCGTGCGTCCATCGAGGAAAGGTGGGCGCAAATCGTGCACCAGAAGATGCACGCGTGTGCCTTCGTCTTCATCTGGGTTGAAATCCCCCGCGTATTCTCGTCGCTGGGCCACGCCTGAGGTTAGCATTCGGTTTGTTTCCCAGTTGTCGATGTCCTGCCGCTTCGCATCGCGCAGTGGCGCGGGAAGGGAGCTCTTTTGCCGTTTGGCAGGAGGCGGCGCATCGTCGCGAGCCATTTTGGTATGAACAGATTTTTGGGGTTCTTTTTGCTCATGTGCAGCGCTATAAAGCGCGGAGCAGGTCGAGCGTGCAGTTGGCAATAGTGTGTGTAGGAAGCTGGAAATGTCGGAGCTTGAGGATTCTTGATAAGATATTTAAGACAAACAGTGCAAACAACTACTGTAGAATTCAGACAGCTTACTCGCAAAACTTGAGCTACAAGTATATTTAAAGAGATGTTTATTGTTTTCTTGAACTCAAAATTGTATTTCTATTTTTATTTCTCATTTTTTCAAGCTGCAGTCAATAATTGTAGCGTGTATCGAAGTTCTACATAGTATAAGCAAGTCTTGGCGCTCCGGCCATTCACGCTTTCACCCCGCGTCGTCACTTTCGCATCGACAATCTGCACCCAACGATCGCATCGGCACTATGGCCTCGCAACCACAGGTCAGCATGAGGAAGCAGCAGGGTGAGTTTGAATTATCTTATTAAATTAACCATGAGACAAAACTAATACATATCCCGGTAGAGCTTCAGCTCCAATATTCCAACTACAAAAATGCCCTGCAGACGATGGCGCAGAAGATTGGCGACATTGAGCAGGAGACCGAGGAGCACAAGTGGGTTTTCAGCATACAAGATGTCACGGATTAGGCTAATTGCAGCTTTTGCCAGACTCGTCATCGAGACGCTGGAGCCGCTTCCAAAGGAACGCAAATGCTTTCGCATGATCAACGGCGTGCTTGTCGAACGCACAATCGACGAGGTCCTGCCCTCGCTCAAGACCAATGCAGATGGACTGAAGCAGGTGCTCGACGAACTCTTAAAACAATACAAGGCGAAGCAGACGGAAATGGATACGTGGAAGGCGAGTCCTAACTAACTATATTGGTCTCGTCGTTGCTGGCACTAACTTTCCCGCAACAGAAAAAAAATAATGTCCAAGTTGTACAGCAATGAACGAAAAAAACGTCATGTCCCAAATTACTACCGCCATTGCAGAAGAAGAAGAAGAAAAAGGCATCAACATTGTGTCGCCGCGCTATTCCCAATCAGCCTGGCAACCAAGCCATGAAGGAGTATACAAAGCTAAACGCCTTAGCTTGGGTCAAAAATGGTCTACAATTCGGTGCTATTCCTACCCATCCTCCACGTCAGACTGATCATTACAGGGATCCGGACTGTTGGATTGAGGTTGGTTGTGGATGCAATCATGCCTGAAACTTGGCAATGATTGATATGCGAATGTAAGGCGTGGGCTGGAGACAGATGTGTATCAGGCATGGCTACGGAGTTTGGAAACGAAAATAAAAATAAAAGTTAAAAAGTTAAACATATACTACATATGTAAGGTGTGTTTCATGTATGAACCGACATGCATTGATGGTTGCAGATTGTGATCGAGTGAGTTGTCAGCCCAGTGAGGCGGAGGGAACATCATGCTACACATATATGTAACCCACATTATTGAACAACAATAATAATTTAACACCAATGCAGCTGGCATCTACATTAGCGTTATCGGGTCTCGCCTACCAGAGCTGATTCCAGTACACCGTTGCCCAGTTCGTGCATGTTTGACTGGTTACCGAGATGGGCCGCCAAAGCCTCAGGCACCGCACCCACCACTACGTCTGCAGCCCATCGAGCTGAGGGTCTGGACAGCAATCTGGAGATAACATTGAATGGCCACAGTTCTTAGGGCAAAGAATGACAAATTCCAGAGCCCGAATTGATGCGTTTCGAACTTGATGACGATAACATTTGAAGCACGTCATACTCTTTATCTCGCATAGATGTGCCTCGACATATATTGATTGTTGCATGAAGCTAATAATGACCGATCTTATGGGCATCAGGCAAAACAATTAATCGGAATTACTCACTTTGTTGGCGCCCAAGGTAGAAGCCCCTAGAGTTGGCAGATCAGAACCATCAAGATCCTGGCAAATTCATCCAATTCTTTTTTTGATATGGTAGGAATCCGAAAAGCCTCACATTTAAACGTACTGCGTATGGAGGTTTACCGGGGTTGGTGGTAATACAGCAATTTCATTGGCTGTTTGGCGATACATGCGTATCAATACGGTACTGACCCCTCCTGCGACCGGAAACAGCTGGGCACATGTGCGACGATAGAGACCATGATTCTTGCTTGCGATTTTTTTCAAGCAACGTAAAACAGGCCATTCTCCATGTCAAGCCTGTGTCATCAAGTTGTACCTGCCAGGCCGCGGCTGTGAATGCTGGGGATGCTGACAGAGCTGTGAATGGTCGATCGAGCTCGTCTCCTCCGGCTCTCCTGGTTCGCCAATTGGGTTGAGAAGCGCATCGACAACAGAGTCATATGTAGTTAGTTAGGACATCAACACTGCCCTTCCATTCCTTTTGCCGGTCAGTATTTTCAGAATTTGTCGCGGCAAAACAAAAAAGAAGAGACAGATAAAATTAGCGGCAGCCGCCATCAGCTTCCAGAGCAAAGCGTCCCCCCACTCTAGCCTGTGCCGGTAGCTGACCATACTCAAGTCTCCAACCTCCTCCTAGCATCACCTTAGTTCATCCGCACCACGCGCGCCTCATCAGCAAACACGCCTCTACACGCACCAAATAACAAGCGAACCCAGTCTCTATTTTAAGGATCCGCGTGGCGACTGTCTTTGCGCGTCCTGAATCTCCCGATTTGCGCGTAATCGCCCTGTCGCTGTCATCCCTCTCGCGCGCGCGCGCCATCCAGCACACACCTCCATTTACACCGCCAGACACAACCAAATCCCCCACACTGCGGGAAATCCATCCAAACGCTCGTCTTCAGGCGCCTGCGAAGAAAATCGCTGCCCAGCCAGACGCGCTCTGACGCAGCTCTTGCATCGCCCCCCCCCCCCTCCACGCCGGGATCTTTTCCTCTCAGCGTGTGTGGCTCTGACGTGGTCATTTGCCAGCAGAGCAGCCGCCCGAGTCCTTCCATAGCGTCGTCGCGAAATATCGCCAGAAAAGAGCTAAAAAGATGTCGTCGGCCTCCCCTCCCAAGGAGCCAGAGGTGGAGCATGAAAACCAGTCAGGCGATGACCCGGAATCCATGGACCGAGACAACCAGGACCCCAGCGGACAAGGCCAGGGCGAATTCGAGGTCAAGGAGCAGGACCGATGGCTCCCGATTGCGAACGGTGCGTGTTTCCTTTTTCCTTTTTCTTTTGTGTGTTGTTGCTGCTGTTCCTGCGTCACGAAGCGGCGTGCGCAACCCAGCTCGACCCGCGCCGCGCTGGTTCCTGCGCGCCTTGCGCCTTCCCGATGCGGCGGGTTGCGCCTGCCCGGGCCTGCGCTGCTGCTTGGCTGTTTGGCTGCCTTGTGGCCTGATCGCCCGCCCAACCAGTGCTTCTTCACGTGCTCTCGTCGTGCCCTCTTCACGTGTCGCTGCTAACAATCATCGTGTCTACAGTCGCCCGCATCATGAAGACCGCTCTTCCCGAGAACGCCAAGATAGCAAAAGAAGCCAAAGAGTGCATGCAGGAATGTGTCAGCGAGTTCATCTCGTTCATCACCAGCGAGGGTAAGCCGTCCATTTTCTCTCCGCGCAATCCCCCTAACTAACCCTCATCGCCAGCATCGGAAAAGTGCCAGCAAGAGAAGCGCAAGACTGTCAATGGTGAGGACATCCTATATGCCATGACGTCCTTGGGATTTGAAAACTACGCTGAAGCGTTGAAAATATACCTGGCCAAGTACCGTGAAGTACGTGATCCGCTCGCCCAGCCGATAACCTATCTGACAGAAATTTAGACGCAATCCGCTCGCGGCGAGAACCAAAACCGGCCATCAAGCAGTGGCTACGGCGCTGGCGGCCCTGTAGGAGGCGCCGCCGCCGGTGCGCCAGCTGCTCGGGGCGCTGGCAACGCGCCCGCTGGATTCCCTGGGGCCCCGGAGAACGTCCTTTCGGGCAATCTCGACCCTTCGGAGCAAGAAGGCCAGAACTACGGCTACGGTTCTATCGTTGGCCAGGCTCACAACGGAGCTGGTAACGAATTCCACTAGTCGCGTGCACAGGTAAGATTAACGATGCAGAGCAACAATATTCCCTTTGTACTGAAGTTGCTTGTATTACTTCTGGGTTTTTATGGATGTTTTTTTATTACTTGGTATATTGCTCTTTTGTACAAGTGGCCCCTTCCAGAAAACGAGAAAGCGGAGAAAGAAGGAACAAAAAACAGACTTTTTTTTCGTTTCGAGAACAACAGAACGGCTTGTCGGCAGTATCATATACGCTACCCTGGTCGGGTTCATCTATACAACGCACCTACTTCTTACTCTCTTCTCTCCCTCTCTCTTTTTTTGTCTTCGATACTACAGGAGGTTGGGTCAATTGATGTCGGGAAATATATGCTTCCGGTGCTGCGGAGCCAGACGACTGAACAACGCACGCCCGGGGCTGGCGCTTTAGGCATTACGTATGGGATTTTTTTTTCTTTTTTCGGGATGGAATTTATCTCGCTTGATTGCCCTCTTTACATGTTATCGGTCGTGGTTCTGTCTTATCCGTGTTATCCAGATAGCATGGTAGTTTCAACTCTACAATGGAAGACCCATTTGACCTGAATTCATTGCGACACAACACCCATGTAACAACAGTATAATGTACTGTACGATATACTACTGCAAGCCTCCATTGATAGAGGCACGTGCCAGGCGCCACGTGACGGGGCCCGTTGGGGGCTGCCCCACGCAGCCAAATGGCGGAGAGAGAAGGCGCGTTTCCACCGATGCGGAGGGATCTCCTCTTAATACTTATCACGACCGATTCCATTGCTCACCGGTCGCTCATCCGCCATGCTCCTGTGCGCTCTCCCCTTCAAAGTCATGGCTCGCACGGCCTAAGTCGCTCGTCGAGCAAAGAGATTGAACAGTGCGCCAGACTCTCATACAAACCCGCCGTTATCCCACATCGGAGTCAATGCAGCTCTCTACATATCAATGGCTTCGGCTACAACCGAGAGTCGCTCACCCCCAGGCAGTGGCGTGACGAAAAAGAAATTAGGTATGCGCCTCAATCAGTTTGCAATTTATGTGGCTTTTTTTTCTCCTTCTTTTCTTCTGGTGTGTGCGACTCTGACTGACTCATCCCAAGGTGCGGCATGTGTCCATTGCCACCGGCGGAAGGTTCGGTGTGATGCTCGCGCTGTAGGATTTCCGTGTTCCAACTGTCGTTCCGCGGGCAAGACGGATTGTCGCATTCATGAAAAGAAGAAACGGCCCATCGTGCGTTCGGCTTTGAATCCGGTGCCCATTCGCTGTCGCCCGCCTTCTCTTGGGGATCCGCCCGTCCCTTCACCACCTCAACTTCAAGCTCAACATCACAGTCACAGTCACAATCACCACAATCAACAACAACAACAACAACGCCAACAAGCGATTGCCGCAGATGGCACTCCCCAACCTTTACCCCCGCGCTCATCCTATGTCTCACAGCAGCCGTCAAATCATGGCGTCGAGTACAAACCACCCCCGAGAGACCGTCTCCGAAGCGAGGAGTCGAGTTATCAAAACCAAACTCCGCAGCCTACGTCCCAGTCCATCACCGGCCGCGAGGACCGTCGAGAGATGGAGAATCGCCTCGTGACGCTAATCGACGAGCAAGATTCGGATCGTCGTGAAATCCAGCGCGGTGTGCGTGCGATTTATGTGGGACATGACGTGTCGAATATGTCCTTTTTGCTCCGCCAACAGCGAGGCGATGAGGCGTCGTATCACTTTGCCGGCAATGAAATCCCAAGACGTCGGATAGATATCGGCCACGATCAATTAATGCAGGATGCGCTCATCCTTCCGGAGCAGTCGCTGGCAGATGAATTGGTTGACGCCTACTTCACTCATGTCAACCCGCTCTATCCCATTGTCGACGAAGAGCAATTCATGGCCCAATATCGAAATCGAGATCCCGCTGACCCGCCGCCCATTCTAATACTCCAGGCTATTTTGTTGGTCGGCGCACATGTTTCGCGCCAAAAGCAAGAAAGAGAAGAGCTGAAGAATGTCTTCTTTCGCCGCTGTAAATGGCTGTTTGATAGCCGCATAGAGCGAAATCGCGATATTCTGGTCCAGACCGCTTTACTGTTAACCTGGCATTCAGATGCCATCGACGATGATGTCTCGGCAAATGCTCACTACTGGGTTGGTGTAGCTGCGCGCATTGCTACTGGGCTAGGAATGCATCGCAATCCTGTATCGAATAAATTCGCTGCTAGTGATCGACGTATGTGGAGACGAGTGTGGTGGATTCTTGTTCAATACGATGTCTTGATATCGCTGTCATACGGCCGACCGCAGGCAATGTGGGTTTTTTCTCGAGACACTAAGATGACGTGGATTACTGACTTTTTCTAGCAACCTGGAAGATTGCGATGTGCAGTCTCTGACACCGGCAGACTTTATTGGCTGTGGCTCTCGTGTGCAGGCAGATTTTGTGATGCATTTTGCAGAGCTGTGCTCTATGATCTCTTATATCCTCCGGGAACGATTTGGGCTTCGAGTTGATGCAGAACGCCGAAAGGCGATACTACCCAAAGCTGACGAGGCGCTCGCAAATTGGTCGTTAGGTTTACCCGATTCCTTGCGATTGCGCTCTTCCGATATAGACTCGTCCTCAGCAATGCTTCACCTAACATATAACAATTTTTTGATACTTCTCCACCGACCTCACCCGAAAGCATCGGCCTATTCAGAAGACTATGGGCCGCATGACGCTGAAATCTGCAGCGCCGCTGCCGGGGTTATTACATCGATCATCGAAGAGCTCCGGCAACAGAACGGCATTAGATACCTCTGGTGCTCAGGCGTATTCACCGTCTTTACAGCGATGATCCAGGTCCGGGTTGAGCTGCGATTCTCGAATCCCGTGTTAGCGATCAATGCCCTTCGGCGGTTTGACTCCACGCTACACTCTCTCCGAGAGCTGGCAGATTACTGGTCTAGTGCCGAGACGATTTTGCGTCTTTTTGAGAATTCCAAGAGATTGCAGCAGGACTTGCGCGTCGTCCACAATGAAGTCACGGAGAAATTTGAAGAGCCGCGGAAACAGAGTGAAACGCGGCAGCGAACGCCCACCACCACAACAACAACCAGCAGTGTATCTCGTGCTGAAATTCCTCCTCCATCCATGAACACTCAGTCGATTATTCCACAGCAGCCGTTGAACTCGTTGCCTGCGACAGGTTCTGGAAATTTAGCTAGACCGGGCGGCAACGAGGTTTGGTCCAGTGAGCCTCCTCCTCGCCTAGACAACGATACCTTTACTCGAGCAAACGACATATCCAGTGTCCAGCAAGTGACAGGCATAGATCCGCCTCGAGAATATCTGGATTGGCGACAGCTCTTCCCATTCACAGACCCAGGGAACCCGGGACCGATGTCGGTCGACGGCTTTCCGGACATGGAGGACGAGTGGCGCCAGCTTTATTGGGAACCACAGATGACCGATCTCTTTCAAGAGGGGATTTGGCTACAATAGTGTTTCCCGGTAGTGGTATAATAATATTTCTTTTCATATATATAGTATATAGACACCGGGGTCAAAAGTCTTGTGAATCTAGATGTGACAGACGCTTTGCAGACTGCATACAGCAATAAATATTTTGCGCACAGATGAAAAAATAAACAAAAAAACCATTTACCTTCTAAATAATCAATTGACGTTTTGCTCAACTGTCCGTTTTAGCAAGATGCCTCTTAGAGCAAAGACGGAGATGGACGGCCACCCCTCCACCGACTCACCGACGGACTAAGTACTACACAATATATCCCATAGAAATACTCATCACTACATGCATACACATTCGTGCACAAAAAAAAAATAAAAATAAAACCTCCAGGCAAAACATCCATCGTTGTAGAACACCAGCCACAGGCACGTGCGGCGGGGTAGTATTACATCGACGACGCTTTTTGTGCCAGGTCTGCTTATCCTTTCTTTGTTCACAAACAGAAAAGCTCCATTGTGTTCCTCTGCTCTTTCCAAGTTCCGCCACCTCGTAACTAAATCCTTCCCGGCTCATCCGACCAGCAAGAGAGGTAAAGCGTCCCTGCTTTCTCTTCCTTCGTCAATCATTTTATTAGATGCGCGATGGATACGGCGTCGGTGGAGTCGCTGCGCTATCTGCATCAGATAGTCGTGACCGAAATCGCAAACCTCCTGAAACGCGATGATTGGGCCAACGTCGACAGCCGCAGCAGCATACTGCCCAATCGCCTGAATAGCATCCTGCTAAAACTCAAGCTCTCGGCCATTGAGATCAGCGATGAAAATGACCTTGTTCTTGAGAATGCGCGGTTTGATAATGGGACGGCAGATGCGACGCGTCGGGGCTATCTGCTTGATATTAGGAGAATACTGAAGAGTATTGACGAAGCACTGCCAACGAAGTTTGTACTACCTCGATATTTTCTTTCCATGTGGATCTAACATATATATCTTTTTTCCCAACTGTCTTGAGCAGTGTTGAACAGCTTGTATTATTATTCGACCAGCTCGAAAAGGCCGTGGATAGCCGCCAGGCGCACGCAGAGCGGCTGCGCTCTTTCGCGACTGATATGTCGACTGATGACAGCCACCACTTCCAAACCGCCATGAGCATCGAGTACCAAGACGCGACGCATCCAACCAAAATTGAGCCAGTTCCCGACGTCAAGTACTATTCCTCGGCCACCAATGATTTGTATCATGCCGACCAACTATTACCAAATACGAATCAGTTCTTCGACGGCTTTGATCGTACCGGCAGCTACAGTAGCTCTTCTGCTCCAGAATGGAGCCATGTATACGAATCTTTTTCGGTGGATCCAGGAATCAACCATCCTACAGGCGAAAAGCCCTCTTCCTTGACTGGCACGAGCGCAACGGGTCCTCGCTCAAAAAAGCGAAAACGCAACAAACCCACCCTGAGCTGTAAGGAGTGTGTGGACAAGAAGATCAAGGTGAGTCGACAAGGAACCTTCCTCGAAGGTCGGCATGAAATGGCAATTCCCAGAGGTTCATTCCCTCGCTACTTCAAATTTTTGAACTGTACCTACCATTCGGAGTCTCGGCCGGAATCGCTATTTCTCCCCTTCTGGAAAGCCGTTTTAAACGTGTTACTTGGATAAAAGATTAGATTCTGGATCGACCTTGCTAACCTCACTACATCAGTGTGATCGAGGCCGGCCACAGTATGTGAAGACCACTGATTATCTGTCTTTAGAGAAATCCTGCTAACGCCTGGTAGTTGTCTGTCCTGTATCCGAAGAGGCACCGATTGTATATATAGAGTCAAAGCAGAAATAAGCGAGTCAGTGTGAAATTTTCTTGGTTTCCATGCTCCAATCCAGCTAACCGATACTACAGAGACAGTGTACGCCAACCTGCAACTCGTCGAATATACCCGCCCAGATCCAAAGGACACCAGAGTTCCACTGACCAGGTACGCAGAGAGCAATCCCCTAGAAATTAGAAATATGGCCTAACTTGAGACTAAAAGGGGGTTTCCCCAGCATCGTCCAATGGACCCAAGCCGGCTCTATTCACTCATCAAGAGGGCACTGATCTCCTCCTTAGCCATATCCCATATACAATGACAAACTCTTCCAACATTTTTGGGATTGGTGCCGAGTATGGAATTAATGTATCCAGGCTTGATAATGCCTTGCTGACATTTATTTGGTAGATATCCTTTTAGCAATTATTGGACACAAAATGGCGGCGTAGCCGAAGTTCTCAGAATATTCCCAAAGAAGCAACAATCTGATATGTATGTTTTTCAACTTGCCCCCGCATTGGAATTGACTGACTCTTGCCTTGGAGACTTGTGAACGTCTTCTTTGAAGCTGTTGACCCCGTGTATCCGTTGCTCAATAGAGAAAAGTTTTATATTGACTATGAGGCTTTTTGGGAGCTTGATGACAAGCGCAAGACTGAAGTTGATATTGACTTCCTTGCCCTCGTCTTCATCATGCTCGCAATGGGCACCCAGTTCCTCCACAGTCCTGGGCCTCAGCAGGACCTCCAAGGAGCTGCTGAATTCTACTCAAGCGCGTGCCATCAAAGTCTCCGGTTATTTTCGTACCTGAATCGTACCTCTCTACGAGTTATACAATCGATGGTTTTCATGACATACTTTTTACTAAACTCCGGCCGAGCTTCTGACGGATGGGCATTCTCAGGCACATTGATTCGACAAGCTTACGCAACAGGGCTGAACCGAGAGCCAACGTTGATCAGCTCCAAATTCACGCTTTTCGAGCGCACGGAACGACGGCGGCTTTGGCATGGAGTTGTTTGCCAGGATAGCTTCATGAGCATGAGCCTGAGGCTCCCACCAGCTGCTACATATTCAGATATTGACAGTGCTGCGCCGCTGCTGGAAAACGATGATTCGATATATAGCATCGACACACCTGAATCTAATGGAGACGACTCGTTTAATGGACCACGCGTTTCAGACCCAGGTTACGTTCAGAGCATGTACTCCCTCGCGCTCCTAGCCCAGGAAACCATTGCGACGCCTCGCTCGCTCTCTCTACCCCTAGCCACCAACCCCCGCCAGCGCAACGGGCTTCTGGCAAGGTTTCGTGCGTGTTATCGGTCGTTTCCGGATGAGTTTCGTGCGTGGGATGAGGATTCCATCAAAAGGCTTGCTGAACAAGGAAACAGACGACTTGCTCGGCAAATCATGTTTCTCACTGGTCTGTATTGGTATTGCATGACAATGGTCCAGAGCGAGGCCCTGGACGAGATGAACAATTCACAGCACGAGGAAGGCAAGCCAACGGGATCGAGCAGTTTGGACATTTCTATCCGTGGAACGCTGGACTATGCGTACGAGTCGATGCGAGCGTTTTTTGTCATTCACAATATTCTTGGCGAGGAGGGCAGTGTTTGGTGGGCTTTTGGCCACCGTGCATTTTCAGTTTCTGTATGTTTTGCCCTTTTTTCCTTTTTTTTCAAACGTACTAATCACAGAACAAAAGATCATTGTCGCCAATGTGTTGAAAAAGTACGGCACTAGCAAGGTTCCTGTCGACTCGCCACCGAAATCCAAACCATCAACTTCACGACGTACAACGGCACTTGATCCTCTCTGGGAGAGGGCGCGAGGCGATGTTCGGCGCATGCTGCAGCTTCTTCAGGGTCCGGCTGGGGCAGGCGACGAAGCGGCGCGAACTCGAATCGAAGTGCTCAGTAGTTATCTTTAATGCCTTGAGCTGGCATCAATGGTGTTTGTTTATTTTATTTTAATATTAATTTATCTTTTTAATATGAGGATGCAAAATAATGTCCACATGTGGCTATTTGTATTGAAAATACAGGCTAAATTTCAACTAAAGATATCAAATACAAACATGATGGCTACGTACCATTCACGATCCCCGCTCTCAAACGCCTCAGGACCCTAGTTGATCCAAATCCAAGCCCCCCAGTGCCTGGGAAGTCCTAGCTATCCGTATCAAGTCCATGTTACGATCCTGTTCCTTGCGAAGGTCAGTCAGGATAGCCTGACCCTGTTGTTCCTGGTTAGGCCACCGGCAAGTGGCCCGAATGGCCATGGTGCACCAATCTTCCAACTCTTCGCGCCTCATGATATGTTCATGAGCAATTTCAACAGCGAGATCATCCAATTTCCAAAATTTATCATGCAGCAGACCGGCTTTCATGTTGGCTATCTGCGCAATTTCTTCTGGGAAATCACCGCGAAACGTTTCTGGATGCTCGCCATATCTGTTGCAGAAAGCGGCCACCAAATCGTCCTCACGTGTACCAGTGGCATCAGGTATCATGAGATTGGTAAAGACTGGGTTGTAGTTCAAAACCTTCAGATCGAGCCTAACGTTGTGTTCTCGATGCAACGATCCCTGGTATTCCTGGTCTATTTGATATCGTCGTAATTCGTCTTCTGGTGATCCGGGCAGATATGTTAGTAGCTCCAGCGCACGCTGCATTACATTTAATTATTTCTCATAGTCGACTTCGCCTAGGTCCATGATAGAGAACATCTCTGAAAACCCAGTAGAGGCGGACATCTTTGCGTCTCTAGTTGTATTTCAAACGGGATTTTTGAAATAGTGCTGTAGAAGTAAGATGGTCGTGTGTTTTTTTTTGAACTTGGGTTCTTAGAGAGGGAAAAATTTTTGAAGTGGGAATTTTATATCTTTTTATATTCAAAAAGATTGAGTATAGCAGACTTTTCCCACAGTGGCCATGGATAAATGAAGAATTAATTTTTGTTTTTGGAAACTTTTGCAAATTATCCCATTTTTCTACTCTGTCATTGTACATTCCAGGAACTTGGATGAATGAAATACATACCTATATACTGGTTTTTTTGTTCTTTCTTTCTTTCCGAGAATAAGAAGAAGAAGAAGAAGAAGAAGAAGAAAAGCAGAAGGAAATTGTTTACTTTGACAGTATATCTTTGTCTGTTCAGAAAGGACGTTTCACAATCGGTTTATACATGTCAACTAAGAATTCGAGTATCACAGAATCCAGAAACAAAAGCTTAATCCTTTATCACATCAACAGCTATGCAGTCGACTGCTGTACCCCAAAAATCGAAGTATATTTTCTTCGAAACACTCAAATTCCTCTGTCTTGGGAGTCCAAACTGTGTCTGGCATAGTAGAGTTTTTGGAAATTGCCATATACTTTAAACCATCATTGTATTTGCAAGGTATTTTCTTTTGAAAGGACCAGCGAATTGTACGCAGGGTAAGTTTTGATACTTATACATGTATCTATGTCTACTTGTGAAGATCAATTACAAACGTAAAATGAACCCTTTTAGACTACATGTATGCAAAGAAGACTTGAAATTTTTTATAGCTTAAATAAGAAGCTTTCAGTGTTCAATGTTCGTTTTAAATTCATGATGACTCAAATTTCTTAGAAAAGTCAAACCGCTAACTCTTTTCCTGAATCAACTCCATCTCACGATCATAATCTTTGCGGAGGTTAGCCAGTGTGTCTGCCACCTCGTCAACAGAGTAAGGAGGCGCCTGCTGAAACCATTGCTGGATGGCTGTATTGCACCTGTATATCAAGCCGTCGCGCATCAAAATCTGCTCATGATACTCGGGGGGGTTGAGGTCTGTCCAGATATTTAGGTGCATCAATGCACTCTTCATGTTGATTATTCGCGCAACCTCGCCTGGGAAATCACCTGGAAAGGCTTCAGGAGGATCTCCATACCTGTTCTGAAAGGCAATCAGAAGATCCTCAAATTGAATATTGTTGTCAAGTAAGAAATCGCGCTTCACAACCTTCAAGAATTCGAGATCAAACTTGACGTTTCCACCGTGAACAAGTTCGTTGCTCTTGTAACCGTCCGGTCGTATTTTTCTAGAGGGAAGGTATGCTAACAACTCGGGCGCATATATATCTGCCAGTTGCTCTTGGAGATCTCCTAATAGCTGGGTCATGGCGTTAAAGACGCCCAGTCCTCCTTTCTTGGTGACCATCTTCGTTTCTGGTCGTATTTCGAATGATTTTGTCGAATTGAGTTCGTTTTGAAGAACCTGGCGAACTGAACGTTGGCTTGGATTCTTGGAGAGAGAAAGATTTCTATAAGTAATTCGCGAAGATCGACTAAAACAGACCTTTTTCTTCTTCTTTGCCCGCATTTTTCTTCTTTCTTTCCCGCCACAAGCACAAAACGGAAGAAAGAAGGGCAGTCCCGCGGGGACCGTAAGTTTTTGTAAATCATTTCATCTTGATATTGCATAATGTGCGTTCCATTATCGATGGGAACCTGGCTGAAACATAAAAGACTTTCTTGGATATGAAGTATGAGTGAGCTTTGAGAAGACGAAGATATACAATTTTAAGCTTAGACAGTCGGATCAACTCTTTGATGTGTCAAACCCACAGATGGATGGGGACACAACCAAATAGCAGAGGAAATATAGATAGCCAGAAAACATCTGTCATCCGAAAACGAACCGTCTCCAGTTGTCTGCAAGTCTCTTGACACCGTCTTCCAGCGACCACCCCCGGAGACAACATATCGTGCGAATAGCGTCCTCAAGTTGCTGGTCCATTTCCGGACCGGCAGTGTGAAGGTCGCTTTCGACCAAGATACGATCGTCTGGCAATGCCTTCAGCACCGCCGCCACTTTATCCACTGATGGGTTGGCGAAATTGATGACAGCCGAGAACGAGAAGTAGACGTGAGATGGTACTTCAAATCGTAGGTACTGTTTCAAGGGATCCGGCGGGCCAGAGTACGAGTGCAGACAGACACGAGGCGGATAGGGGAGCGGTTCGTTGTCTTCTCGTGATGATGAGTGGTTGTTGGAGTTGTCCGAACTAGCCTGATAAGTCTCCTCAAAACTCCGCTGTTTTCGTGCGCGTCGGCTCTCTTTTTTACGCTCGTGGCCTTGCCACAAACTCTGCAGCACGTCAAAGACCGCGCCGTGGGCTTGAACACTGTGCACAGAGACAGGTCTGCGGAGCTCCCCTGCTAGCTGCAGTTGGGCTTTCAACACGGCCTTTTGGTGTTCCATGGATACTCTGTATGGGGAGAGCCTGCGACCTTCTCTCGATCCCGGTGTTAGCCCGACGTCGCGGCTTTCCACCTCGTGTTTCTGCCAGGGCATTGGCAGCCGAAAGGCTTTGTCAAGTCCAATCTCTCCCACAAGAGCATTAGGATGCGCCAAGAGACGCGTTCGTGTCTCTGCCAGCAAGGTGCATAGCTGTTTCGGGTCAGGCAGAGTCTGAAAAAACCGTTCGTCTTCCTCGGAGGTCCCCGTAAGCACTTGACGGTAATGTTTGGCCTTGGTAGTGGTCGTCATGTCATCTTGAGCAATTTGGTGGGCAAACCACGGATGCCATCCAAAACACGGAATCACTGTTTTCGTCTCCGCAGTGGCGTCTCCGTCAAACTTGGCGGCAACTTGCTCTACAAGATCCTGGTCTTCTCCGCGAGTGGACATGACTGTCAGCGCTCTGGCCTTCATGAGGGGAATCTGGGCTATCGAAGCCATGGTGTCGGTGGGATGGCAGTGAGCGTCAAAGACGCCGAGCTCCCAGGGCAAGCGAGGCTGGTGGCCTGCCATTTCGCCATCCATCTCATCGCGATAGAGACATCTTCAGCGTCGTGGCGGTCAATTGGTGGTGGTGGTGGTGATGGGGAGGGAGCCAGGCGATGACATAATGAGCTAACCACCAATAACCCCGCAGTCGCCAGACACTGGATAGACTGTACTAGACAGCTGTTCCAGATATGCAAGAAATTATTGCATAACAAATGAAGCTCTAGATTCTTAACAGCTCGATTATTACGGTCACATGTTGGACTTTATCCGATTACCGGCTCTCCCAGGAACCGGTTTGCCACAGCACCGTTTGCAGCACTACCCGCCCCAAATCACATGTCAGTCAGCCTGCGCTCTGTCCCAGTTCTAGATTTGCGCCGTCGATGTTATTTCTGCATCCATCATCTGAGCCTGTTTCAAGAGAGGGGTCGGCCTTTTTGTGAACGAATAAATAATTCTTCGGACTCGTCAACTCGTGCACAACACACAACCTGATCGAGCGCGATGGTAGGAAGCAGCAACACCTCTTCTCCATGAGTTGTACAAACCTACCCAGTCGCCAAACATCGGCCGTTATTTCCTGACGCCAGAAACAATGTTGTCCGAAGCGATACAAACCATTTTCGTGCTGCCGGTCCTTCTCCTGGTCTCGGTTCCGCTGGCACTGTCGGCATCCATCACTATGCTGATGGCTTTCGCGGCACTCTTTCTCCGAGCTTTCATCGTCTACATTGAATTGGCCGGCGCATTGTTGATCAACTTCTTCCTCTTTCCGGCTCGTTCGCCTACAACGGGGTCCTTCCTGGCGTTTTCAGAGGTCAACACCCCGGCGGTTGGTTCGCCGTCGAAATTGAGATACCGTCACTACAATCCTCACCGTCCTACCCACGATGTCAAGTCATGGGGAGACGGATTGTCGTCTTCTAAAGAGTTTGACTATTTCTTTAACCATCATTCGGTATGGACTTTTCATTTTCTCCCACCTAAATCCTTGGTTTTGATATGGCACTGATACACTGATACTAACTGACATATAGTATCATGGTCTGCCGCTGACGCCCTTGAGAGAACCTTTTCTCAACTTTATATCCGGAGATGCCGAGCGCGATTTTGAAGGAGTCGGTGGCTGGAAAACGCCTCTGCCATCTCGAAAACGAGACCCAAACTCATCGTCCCCACCGGGAAGTTACAGTGCCAGCGAAGAGGGATTGCTAGACGACGAACAGGCCTGGCTGTCTCTCAACAAGCGCCTGGAGCTCCCTTCAAGACCACTCAACTTTGTGCCCCCGTCGGGCGTGCCACCACCACAACCAACAGCAACAACAACCGATACATCTGGGCCAAAGCGTCCGAGATACCACAAACGCTCCATCACAACGTCGTCGCTCACGATGCAGGGAACACCATCGTCAAGCCTGCCAGAAGAACAAAGCAGCAATCCTACTACTACCACTGCTCGTCTTCAAACATCAAAGTCCAGTGTGGGACTAGAATCATTGCTTCCACCTTCAAAGCAACCTCATTCTCCGTTATCTTCCTTTGATCACCCGTTTCTCATGACAACGAGCAGCTCTGGTGACGAGTGGAAGATGGCACATTATCCGAGCTTTGTTCGACGGAGAAGCTCGGCTAGTTCGTCGTCGCAGACTAGGTCTATAATGGGACTGGGTTTGTCGTGAGAACGTGTATTGTGTATGTGTATGTATATGATGTGTAATGAACCAGTCCGAATTCGCAAAGGGTGTATAATGATTTTATGGTAAGAATGTTATGAATATGTGTATGAAATATGTACAAAATATGATATCACTCCAGTCTCGTCTATATCAATCGACGTATTCTCACAATGGGTATATCGATTATTCAACAGCAACTAGGATAACCTTCCACGTAATGAAACACGTATCTCGTGACATTATTTTGTTCACAGATTCAAAAATTATGTAGGAACCATCTGTACATGGTAGTCTGGATATCACTGATACAATTCAAAGACCGCGAACAAGAAACAACACACAAAGTCTCTATCACTGTACTGTCTCTCTAAAAGCCAAAATAACAAAAAAAAAAAAGTATAAAACAGTGTAAACAGGTTAAACACAAATATAACCCAAACGTGATTACTTATAGCTCCTTTCTAGCCTCTCTTTGTTGTACATCGGCCATTTCTTTGAGGATGATTTGATTAAATTCCTCATATCCGTCCAAGTATAAATGATGGCCCGCCTGCTTGACGATAACCACTTTGGCAGAGCCATTGTCTGACTTGCGTTGTTCGGGGCTTGCGTTGGCCAAAACGCGACGCTTTTCCTCTTCGATCTTTTCTTTGGCTGCAAAGCCCCCGGCAACGTCCATCCAGTCGTGATCCCCATACATCAGCACGACGGGAATGCCGTTCTCCCTCTGAGGCTGAGATGAAGCAGAAGTTTCAGATGCAGATGAAGCAGCGGATTCAGGGCCTGATAAACTTGGTGACAATTCCGGAGTGGGTTGTAACGCTTCAGTGGAGCTGGGCCGAATGACTTGTCGGCCGACGCCTTGGATGCGTCGAATCAAGGGACTTCGAGCAAAGGCACCCGGTGCCAGTATGTACGTCAGTGCATACTCACCGCTACCTCGAAGTCGAAATATCGAATAGGAGTAATCATGTAAAGCCGCGGCTTCCGGGGCAGGCAAATGCGAAAAGCGTCGCGAAGTCCACCCAGAGACCAATCGTGGCCCCATAGGACCAGCCCATCGAATTATACTGAAGGGGGAGACATTGGCGTCCCACAGATAACTAATTATCTTCGGCAAATGTCGGCGCGGCGCAGGGTCAGATTGTGGTGTCGCGGTTCCCGCATTAATGATAGGCTTGTTGCCGTTTGCTTTTCTCTCGGGGGTCGTGATTTCGTTTTGATCCTGGGTAAATTCGTTTGCCAATGTTGAGTCTGAAGGCTCTGGCAGTGACTCGTTGACTGCGTAAGGATCTTCCGGGATGCCAACCGGCGAGACAAGAATAAGTTTGTTGAGACGACCAGGGTATTTCAAAGCGTAAGCGACAGCCATGTAGCCTCCCATACTATGGCCCATCAATGTAAGCCGGTCGATCTTCTGCTTGACCCGCCATTCTTCAAGGGCATCAATAAACCAGTCTTCCGCTTCTGAAATTGCTTCCTCGCGATTCTTGGCTTTGATCTTGAATGAAGGCCGGGTGCTACGCCCCATACCCAACAAGTCTAGAGCGTAAAGGTGCCAGCCCTGGGCACGACTCAATGGTTCAAAATTCTTGTAGAAAAAGCCCAAGCCAGCACCATATCCATGAAGAATCACGAGATTCTGCTCTGTCTGTTCGCCAACACGTTCCACGGAGAATTCATTCAAAGCGCGACCTCTGCCACTAAGCTCGACCATTCGTGAGCGCCAGCGACGCGGCCCGTACGGGTCATTGGCGGAATTGACAGTTTCTTCTCCTTGTTGGCTGAGGTCAGGAGCCTGCAAACTATCAACCGCGCCGGTAGAGTCATCAGGGAGACTCGCGGTATTGCCAGTTTGTCGCTGGGTGGGCGCTTCTTGGAGGTAAGGAATGTAAGAGAGAACCTTGTGCTCGGCCGTTGCTGCAGGCACTTTACACAACTAATTACAGTCGGTTAGTTCATAAGTCCTTCAATTTGTGATGTGTTTCTCACCCATTGACTGAAACCCTCTTTCATGCCTAGTGGGAACCAAGAGGAACTGGTGGGCGCAGCCTCGCTGTCAGAGCGACTGGTAGTATCTGCCGACGACATAATAGGATATTGAGGGGTGTTTGAGGCTTTCAGGGCAGAAAACGATCGAGAAGAACGGGGACGGGGAGTCGCAGCTGGCGTCGACCGCAATCGAAACCGTCGCGACAGTGGCACAGAGCGGGTCGTGCCTAGATACACTTTGTAGTCTGTGAAGTCGAGTGACAGGACGTTGCTGTCACTCAAGCTTTAAGAAGCTGCGGACCATATGAAACCGGATGTCGGCGGCTAAGGTGGCTAGACGGCGGCGGGGGCAGGGGGGGAGATCGAGTTGGCTCCAGTTGACGCAGTGAGATTGCCCCGGCTGTCACAAACGCTACGCGAAGGGCTCGATCGGGAGATGTTCGTTATGTGTGGTGGTGTAGGGGGAGGTGGCCGGAAATAGGGACGAGGTGGCGCAAAGGCAGCCACGATATGTATGGATTTAAGGCCGGAGTTAGCTTCGGCCTCACCGCCTTTGCTCTCTTCTCGCCGGCCGAGTCTATCCGTTGGGCTTCAACCCGGCGAGACAGCAGGATCACCCCTCAGCCGCTTCCCAGACTCTTCACCGATCGATCAAGAAGCTCTTTCTCATGTGCCGCCTTCAGTGATGCGATAGAGAATCCGGCCAGCACGGCCCAAACACCAACTGACACGGACCGGTAGCTGAAACGCAGGAGGGATCGCTCTCGTCGCCGCCCAGATGGCTTCGGCTCCTCTCGATCAGCTCGTGAAAGGCGCGCTGGGAACACATGCGTCGGCGCCGTTCAATGACTCGCCTGCGCCCCTGCCAAAGTCGTATTTACAAGGAAATGCCTCGGACTCGCGGCCTACAACCCCAGACCCGCTATCTACCCTGCCTTCGTCCCCGCCTCAGATATACTTGAATCTATTGATCCTAGAAAGCTCTTTACGTGCGCAATACCTCGCGTTGCGGGAACGCCGTCGCCAAAACACTTTTTTCCTTATGCTGCTCGCCTTCTGGGTGGCTTATTTCTTCTATGCACTTTTTATGCGACCAAGAGAGGATGGCAGCGGAGTGGGAGGCTCGGTATATTGGATGGTCGAGACAGCAGAAAAAGTTGCCTTTATGGGTGGCATCGTCACCGGCATTCTGGTCTGGGGAACTGGTCAGTGGGAGCGAGGGATGCGATGGCCACGGCGCTGGTTCGCCGTTGCGAATCGCGGCCTCCGCGGCATGAATACCAAGATCGTTCTGATTCGCGGACCGTGGTGGAAAGAAGTGCTGGCCTTCTTTTCATTCATTTTCCCATACTCCTCGTTGTTCCAATCCCCGGGCAACTTTCAATATGTGGAACTGCACCCGTCCGAGAAAAAGACAAGACACCCGCAATTTGTCCATGATGAAGATACCGAGTCTGGAATTGTTGAAGAAGACCTAGCCCCAGGAGGTGACTTTGTGCGATTACTGCTTCTGCCGAAAGCATTCTCTCCAGAGTTCCGCGAAAACTGGGATGAATACCGTACAGAATACTGGGAGAGAGAGAACGAGCGACGGGCACAGCTTCGCCGCAAAGTCAGAGACCGCGAGCGCCAGCGAGCACGCCAGGAAGGGAACTGGCTGTGGTGGCTGCCTATCAGACGGTCGAGGTCACGCAGGATCAAGCTTGTAGATACTCATTCTCACTCTCATTCTCACCATCATCACCAGCAGCCAAACAGCGGCGGCAAGCCCCAGGAAGGAAGAACACGCCGAAACACACGGTCAAATTCGCAATCCCATCATTCGCGAGGCCTGTCCCGCGGTTCGACGCCTGAGGGCGGCAGTGCATCTCCAACAGATTCGCAACAGAGCCACAGGCGGAAAAAGGGGTCGAAGTCGTCTACTTCAAGGAGTTTGTCTCCTTTGGCTGCCAGTCAAGTCTCGAAACGAGACTCTATGGTCTCCGTCTCCTCGACCGCATCTGATGATTCTTTTTCGAGTGGGCTCAGGGAAAGGCGAGTCACGCCGGACATTCCTACCGCAGCAGAGGCTTAGACCTCGGCGTTTTTGTGTAGTTATAGCAGGATTTGCGTTGTTTGTGTACAGAGTAAAAGCTTGTCGTTTTGTCAATGATACTCCATTCGTGCGTTTGACAAATTGATTTATTACTAAGTTATATTAAATACCAAGCCCAGTTGCTTTGATATATAATCAATTGACCTCTTTAATCATGCACCAGATAGGCAAATACCAGTTGACATTGAAGTGCACATTGATATAGCACTTTCGTCCCAACAAGAAATTGGCATTGTACATTCGAAAAATGATTGCATTCCAGATCACCCTCATTCCCACAGCCTGTTACACGCGGTCGCCAGCTTCATCCCTGAGACTTGCTAATAGGACTCCCCCTGAACCATGTGTAATGGCTTTCATTCCTAGTTCCTGTGATACATGTTCCACACCGCCCGGCATCAGGACAACCAACAGACCTGTCTAGATTTTATCTGAGAAATTCTGTTTATGTGGTGTCTACATGTACTATATAGCTGCATGTATACTAGATTTTCTCGGTTAATTCCGCGTCCGCATGCATTAATATTACAATCTACAGGGTTTTTCGATATTGAAAAATCTCAATGGTTGTTCTGCTGGTTCTTCTGGGACATATATATATGTAGATGTACCCAACATTGCTGTATGGTGTACTGCATGCATGGATCAATTCCACAATATGGCCTAGAAAAGAGATAAAAACATCAAAAGTAAACCAAGCTCATGCCATTCCACCCTTTTATTTTCAATATTGCCTATAAAATAGATGTTGGTACGAAAAAGTGAGGGGCATCTATAGCCAGCTAACCAAAAATTAACGGCCTCAGGCACCCGTCCCCACCGAGCCGGGCCCCAAAATTCTCACCCCTCCAGAGCGAAATTTCATGCTTCCTGCCTTCACCAACCGCTCTGACTCACGTGGAGGGCTTCAGGGCAAACATTTGAAGGATTAGACTATCCTTAGGGATTTCCCTTGATCGCGCCCTCGCCTGCCGAACCAAGGCTGCATAGCCCTATCGGAGTAACACACACACTATCTCCGTCGGTATTCAGTTATCGATAGTATCCCAAACGAACTTGAACGCCGCCACCTCGGTGGCACCGAACTCACAACACCTTTGTCCTCCGGGGCCAACGCACACAAATTATCCTTTTTTCGTACGCGCTCTCCCACCATCTTGTTCGAGGCATAGTCGAACCGTGTACGTAGCGTCTATATCACCTTTAAAACTCGAAATAAATCACGATGGCTCCCAAGAAGAAGGGAGGCAAGAAGCAGCAGGAGGAAGACTGGGAAGCAGAGCTTGGCGAGGCTGCTCCTCCAGCTGGGGATGCTCAGGTCCCAACAAACGGCGACGCTGAAGCCAATGGCGACGGCGATGGCGACGGCGACGGCATGGGCGGCGGTCTTCTTGCAGCCCTCAAGAAGAATCGCTCGAAGAAAGCCAAGAAAGGGAAGAACGTCGACAATGACTGGGTCGAGGGCGAGGACCCTACCCAAGAAGGCACAGATGGAAATGCTGCCGTCGACCTGGCCAGCAAAGCACCCCAAGAAGGCTCATTCGAGGATGAAGACGATGTTTTCTCCGGAAAACCAAAGGCAAAACCCGCTCCCAAGGCCCAGCCCAAGCAGGAAGACGAAGAAGAGAGTGGTGGCAAATTGAAGTCTAAGAAGGAGAAGGAGAAAGAGAAGAAAGAGAGAGAGAAGCAGCGGAAAAAGGAACAGGTTTGTCAACCACGCCGTAGTAACTGATGGCTCGCTCGTTTTACTAACCGCTATAATCACATCCAGGCTGCGAAGAAAAAGGCCACCGCACCCGCTGCACCTGCGAAACAAGAGCCGGCCAAGGCAGCCCCTGAGGTCGAAGCTGCACCAACTCCGGAACCAGCCCAAAAGGCAGAGCCAGCTGGTAAGAAGAAGAAGCTCCCACCTCACCTCGCTGCCCTCCAGAAACAGCAAGAAGCTTTGAGAAAGGAACGAGAGGATGAGGAGAGACGCCTGGCCGAAGAGAAGGCCGCAGAGGCTGATCGTCTTCGTGAACTCGAGGAGGAAGAGAAGAAGAAAGAAGAAGCGCGTCAACGAAAGAAGGAGAAAGAAAAAGAAAAGAAGGAGCAGCTTCGCAAAGAGGGCAAACTTCTCACAAAAGCGCAGAAGGAACAGAAAGAGCGCAATGAACTGCGCATGAAACAGATGTTGGAAGCTGGAGTTGGCCATGTTGCTGGTCTGGACGGAAAGGCTGAACCGTCTGAGAAGAAAAAGACGGTTACCGTTAACCGGAAAAAGAAGGGCATGAAGAAAGACGAAGTTGATCTGGAGGCCGCTGCCGCTAGAGCGCAGGCTCAGCGCGAAGCTGAAGACGAGAAACGAAGGAAAGAAGAAGAGGCAAAGGCCCAAGCAGAAGCAAAGGCTGCTGCGGCTGCTAAAGGCGAGGAGAGTGAACTTGAAGACTGGGAAGCAGCTGCAGACGCAGGCGATGATGTTAAAGATAGCTGGGATGCTGATTCTGACGAGGAAACGAAAGAGACCAAGGAAGAGAAGGTTGAAGCAGCTGAAAAAGAAGAGGAAGAGGAAGACTCAGAGTCAGAAGAAGAAAGCTCATCTGAAGACGAAGAGACCACTGCTGCCCAGAGAGCCATTGCCCAGAGAAAAGCAGAGGCTGCAGAGCGACGCAAGAAACAACATGAAGAAGCGCTCGCAGCACGATCAAAAGACAACCTACGTTCTCCAATTTGTTGTATTCTTGGTCACGTCGATACTGGAAAGACCAAACTGCTGGACAAGATTCGACAGACCAACGTTCAAGAAGGCGAAGCAGGAGGTATCACCCAGCAAATCGGTGCTACTTATTTCCCTGTCGATGCCCTGAAGCAGAAGACTGCTGTTGTGAACAAGGACGGATCTTTCGAGTTCAAAATTCCAGGTCTGCTGATTATCGACACACCCGGGCACGAGTCTTTCTCCAACCTGCGTTCAAGAGGATCATCTCTGTGTAATATTGCCATCTTGGTGGTTGATATTATGCACGGCTTGGAGCCGCAAACACTTGAGTCCATGCGATTGCTTCGGGATCGCAAAACACCTTTCATTGTGGCACTGAACAAAATCGATCGTCTTTACGGCTGGAAGAAGATCGACAACAATGGCTTCCGTGAAAGTTTGGCCATGCAGAACAAGGGCGTTATTAACGAATTCAAGACTCGTCTCGAGCAGACCAAGCTTGCATTTGCTGAGCAGGGGTTCAACTCGGAAGTATTCTACGAAAACAAGTCGATGGCTCGCAACGTCTCCCTGGTGCCAACATCAGCTCATACCGGTGAAGGTATCCCAGACATGCTCAAGCTTCTGACTACCTTGACCCAGGAGCGCATGACGAATGCTCTCATGTATTTGTCTGAGATTGAATGTACCGTGCTTGAAGTGAAGGTTATCGAAGGTCTGGGTACAACCATTGACGTCGTCTTATCAAATGGTATCCTGCGTGAAGGTGACCGGGTGGTTCTTTGCGGTCTGAACGGGCCTATATCAACGAATATTCGAGCGTTGTTAACCCCCGCACCGCTTAAAGAACTTCGACTTAAATCGCAATACGTTCACAACAAGGAAGTCAAGGCTGCCCTTGGTGTCAAGATTGCTGCCAACGATCTGGAACATGCCATTGCAGGTTCGCGTCTGCTTGTTGTTGGCCCTGATGACGACGAGGAGGATTTGGAGGAAGAGGTCATGTCGGATCTTGAAAACTTGCTCAGCAAGGTGGCCAAGGATCAGCGCGGTGTCACAGTCCAAGCATCTACGCTTGGTTCACTCGAAGCCTTGCTTGAGTTCCTTAGAGTTTCCAAAATCCCAGTGTCCAACATTTCCATTGGCCCTGTGTTCAAGCGCGATGTTATGCTGGCCGGAACCATGTTAGAGAAGGGTCTCAAAGAATTCGCGGTTATGCTGTGTTTCGATGTCAAGGTTGACAAGGAAGCTCAAGCATATGCAGACGAAGTTGGTGTGAAGATTTTCACGGCAGACATTATCTATCACCTGTTTGATGACTTCACCAAGCACATGGCGGAGCTCACCGAACAGAAGAAAGAAGAGTCTAAGATGCACGCCGTCTTCCCTGCTGTCCTGAAGACGGTAGCTGTGTTCAACAAGAAAGACCCAATTGTTATTGGTGTGGATGTTATTGAAGGCAGCTTGAAATTGTTGACACCTATTGCCGCCGTCAAACAAAATCCAACAACGGGTCAGAAGGAAATTATCCAATTGGGCCGAGTGTAAGTTTTTTTCTATCGTCTACCCTACCGAAGTGACATTTTGCTGACATTCTTTTCCCAGGTCATCTATTGAGCGTGATCATAAAGCTATTCCAGTCTGCAAGCGTGGCCAGCCGTCTGTAGCTGTCAAGATCGAAGGCGCCAACCAGCCATTATACGGCCGTCAACTAGAAGAGAGCGACACACTCTACTCTGAAATCTCGCGCAGGAGTATTGACACATTGAAGGAGTTTTACAGGCCAGATGTCTCGATGGAGGAATGGGGCTTGATCAAGAAGCTTAAGCCACTGTTTGATATTCCTTGAACAAAAAGTGCTTCTTTGCGTTTTCAAAAAAAGAATTGATGGTTTGTTTGATGACTTTTTACGAGTTTTTTTGTAAATTGTTTGAGATGCATTTTGTTAATTACATGTATTCAGCTTAACATATACCAAGTGTTGTTCAACCAATAAGAACGTAGGCTATAGGTTTGTAGCTTCTTTTGTTGTACGAATAGACTTGGAAACAGTGGCGTCACCTATTCATTGCCTTCCCACTTATCAACCTTGCCCCCTTTATCCATCCAATCCAGCCAACTCCCATCATATACACTCACACTAGCTGGATCATAACCCGCCTGAACAGCCAACTGCGCAGCCGCCCTCGCCCTCACACCGGCTTTACAATAAAACACAATTTCCTTTTTGCTTGCTGCTTTTGCCCCTTGCTCAAATCCTGGTTTGGGATATCCAAACCTCGTCTCGAATTCGTCCGGCGACAAGAAATATGCATCTGGCTGCGAGGCGAGCGGGACCGAAACGGCGCCGGGGATGACGCCGGTGCTGCTGAGTTCGGCGGGTTCGCGGACATCGATGAGGATTAAATTAGAGGGCGATGATGAGGGATCGGCGGTAAGTTTTGTGTTTATCTGTTGTTTTTTTTTCTTGTTAGCTTTTGATATTGGGGAGAAAATGGTGGTTTGTGAGGAGAGCAAAACACATACATCTTCGAATCCGATTTGTTTCAATTGATCCTCCTGCGAACTATAGCTTCGATATTGCAAAGGCCTCCAAAGCTTATCATTGTTATGCAAAGACTTTGTTATTGAATTCGCGCTTATCGACTGTAAACCTGCTGCTGCTGTTGGAGACTGAAGTCTCGATCTCGATGAGACAATGATGCTCTGGCGTGAGGCGGCGCGCAGCGAAGACCCCGCGCTGCGACGGGCCAACGAGGCCAAATTAGATTGAATAATAGCCGACATTCTGAATTTCGAGGATCTCAGAATATGAGGATGGTGAGTTGGTCTGAAGTTAATTATTGGCATGCGGTGGATGCCGGATGGACTGATGTCAGTTGGGACTCGCCTCACCGCCTTCCGTTTTGGGTAATGATGTTTTTCTCTTGGATTGAATGTTCAAGATAAATCACAAGCCCGATTCAAGTAGCAATGTTTATTGAAGAATACCCTCGTAATTGATATAATTATAAGTTATTAAAGTGATTGTATGTACAGCATTATAATGGGCGATAAAGGTGGCAAAACCCGCATACCCAGTAGCCAGGCCTACCATCGTGTAGGCTGGTCGAAATAAGGGGCGTTCTGTGAAAAGTCTAGAAGAACATGCCATAAATGCAAACAATAACCGGTCCAACCAGACGCTGGCAAATGTGGCTTCTTCTGATGAACCACTATAAAATCAAAAATCGTACTCGTTCTAAGAAATTTTTCTTCTGTTCCATATCATTCATCGTCGGAAAGAAAAGACGGTGATATCGGATGAAAACCTCGCGAGGTATCTAGTTTCGTGGAGTGAAGACCAGGTGGCAGTCATCCTACAAATGTTAGAAAAAACGCAAAGTCATCATGGCGAGTCAATAATTACCTTGGGGAAAATAGTAGCAAACACCTTGATTTCCTCCGATTCGGGAGTGGGGAAGTGCTCCCAGTTGAGGTGCATACTGGCCTTGCCAACCAATCCCATCAGGTTGTGGGTGGCATATGTCTGTCCAAGACAGTAGTGAGGACCCGTGCCAAAGACGAGCCAGTTCTTGCTTTGCTTCTCGGCGTCACCGGAAATCCATCGGTCTGGGTTGAAAGTGTCGGGGTCTTCGTAAGCTTCGGGGTCATGGGTCGCAGGGTAAACCGAAGGAATAATCATGCAACCCTTGGGAACGGTGTACGACTCGGTGATAGGGAAATCCTTCTTGGCGATGTAAGGGACCATGATGACAGGGGGGCGGTAACGCAAAGTCTCCTTGACCACAGCCCGGGTATAGTGCATGTTCTCCAGCATGTCCATGGAAAGGGGAGCGTTTCGGTCACCGTTGCGCAATTTGAGATTCTCCTCACGAACCTTGTCCAGGATATCGGGGCGATCAGCCATCAGCTGGAAGAGCCATGTGCAAGCAGCGCTGGTGGCATCCTGAGAGGCAAACAAGAAAGTAAACACTGTCTGGGCAACCTCATAGTTGGTGAATTCACGGAGGTTCTGGGTAGGCTTTTCTGAGTCGTCCACTTGGATTCCCTGAGCAATCTTTTCGCGGTATTTGGCCGAATCAAGCTGCGCTTTTACCCAGCCATCCATGATACAGTTGACCTCACCACCGGCAGCCATGCGGGCCTTGCTCTTGGCAGTGCATTTAGTGAACTCTTCCAAAACCATGTCGGCAGCCTTCTTTCCGTACCATGTGCGAGTGAAGGGAATGATGATAGGGAAATTGACCAATTCGAGGGCAGCGGTGATCAGGTAGTAGTCATCGGCAATCTTCTTGACAGCTTCGTCGGTCATGTAGTCACCAACAAAGGTCTTGCAGGAAATGGCACACATGAACTCGCGGAACTCGCCCATGAATGGCACGGGCTTGTTGTTGTTCGAGGTCGAAACCTGCAGCCAGTTCTTGAAGTACTTGTCGTAGACTTCGTCCTGGCCAGGAAGGTAGAGCGACAAAGCATGGCGGGTAAACAAGGTATTCAGACCCTTGCGGAACTCAACGTGGGCCTTGCCGTCCAGGAAAACCCAGTTGGTAGCACCCAGAAGTTTGTGAGCGGCATCCACGACACATGGCTTGACATATGAAGGAGAGTTGAAGATCTTGCGAGAGAGATCACGAGAGGAGGCAATGACGACGAATCTGCCGCTCAATGTTAGCGCTTGTTTACGACCATGTTAGGGGTATGTCACGCACTTGTGGAAAACCGAGACACAGCTTAGGTCGCCGCTGTTCCATTTGGCCTTGTATTCGTGAAACTTAGGGTTGACGGATTGCAGGAAGGGGCCCATGAACGGGATTTTCATCGAGGGGCCGACAATGGAACCCTTGAGGTAGATGTATTTCACTGTATCCGTTAGTCTCCTTTTTTTAATCCCGTCCCCGGCGCGCAGAATTTGACGGCAGGGCGCGACATGGCATACCTTGATCGTAAAAGACAGCGGCAAGAACCAAGTACAGAATGGCAGTCCACACGGTCAAGCCATTGAGAAACGAGGTCACCAGCGCCGAGGGTTTGGCAAGTTGAGCGACGACGCTGGCATCGGCCAGAGGCGAGGCAAAGCTCCCGTTGAAATCGACCATGGTTTCTCAGGAATTGACGCCGGGGGCCCAAATGCGACAGGCTGGCGAGAGGTGTCAGTGAGAAACAAAGGGCAGTGGACAGAGGGCAGAGGGCAGGGAGTCGCACCAGGTTAAGTAAGTGGTGAACAAAAGTCGAGGAGAAGCGGAGAGGAAAAGGAGTGTGCCGCGCCAAGACCTTAGAGGAATGAGGATTTGGCTGCTACTGACGTCCGGTCCGTGCCCGTCCAGCGTCGAGGGCGTGCAGAAGGTGCGCCGTGCGGGAGACCCCTGCGGGCCTCATAATGCAGCGCACGCTATTGGGCTGCCTAGGTGGGGCGTACCTTAAAGCCGTATATCGTACACCGTACCAGGCGTACAGCCCATAGTCTTCAGAGCGACTCAGTCTACGCGTTGTTTACTATAGCAACATGCTAATATTATGACATTTCGCGGCTGTAACACGGGCTACGCTGCACGCTATTACTATTGCTGCGATTGCGATTGGAGTAATAACCATTGGGCTGCTCGTTGCGAGCTCTACTGCTGTCTTGGGTGCATCGCATGATCCGGCATCTCGACATCCGGGTCTAGGGCTCAGCAGAGCACGTGCGGAAATTGCCCTATCATGGAATATATGTGCCTTTGCTACACGATACATTAAAACGATACACCACGGACATTCGACATACAGATGGTCTTAACTGTTAACACCAGACACAGCCACACAGTAAAATATGTATTTTGTAGAATTTTAGTTTGATCACAACCACCACTCTTCAACACCAAATATTCAACTATCTGGTGAGAATGACTACCGGCCAAAACCAAACCAGCCGCGACGGCCTCCAGTCTCCTCTTTCGTGGGTTGAGTCTCCGCAGCCTGCTGCTTTCCCTCCTGGGGATACTGGATATAGTTCCATGCCACGTCCAGGAAAAGGGGTTTGGCCGGAATAGGTTGCATCTTTGGCGGAAACGAAACGAGGTTGTTCAGATCCAGGTCGTGGGCAGCGTATTCGTCCATGCGGTGTATCAAAGGGGCTTGGAAGTCTGTAGAGTCGTTCTTCTTTTCGGCAAGCTTGTTTAGACTGGCCAGCCCGCGGTGCTGTGCTACCAGACCCTCAGATGTCATGACAAGAGCTTGAATCTGTTCTGAGGAGATGTCCAGCTTAGTGGGACCTTCAAGAGCAGCAGCAGCGACCTTTTGCTTTGCAAGTGTGGCCTTGGCTAACTCGTTAGCTCGTGAAAACAAGGCGAGAGCATTCTCCACGTTCCCCTGTAGAGAATGGGAACGACCAATAGCAATGCACCTATCATAACAGCATATTAGTTCAAGAGCCCCCTTGCAAAGAGAACTAGAGTTCAACTTACCGTAGTGATCTGAAGTAGTTGCGTTTCGTCTCCAACTCCTCTACAAATTCAGAGTCTCCAGCCACACCGGGAAGATCCCGCACAAACTCGAGACTTTGCAAAGTGGAATCATACAAGGCCACTCTCTCACGAAGGTGGGATATAAATTTACCATTGTTCGATCGCGTGCGCTTTCCGTCATCGGCCTCAAGAGGCAGTCCATCGCTGTCCCCTGTGAGAACTCGGTTTCTACCTACTCTCCAGCCAATGAGTGAGTAGTTCACCGCCGTTCTGATAACCTGGAGTGCCTGAATTCTTCGGTCTCCCTGCTCAACTCCTTCGTTGGAAAGGTCGTCAAGTGCTGTTTTGGTGGCATCGACAGCTTCTTGGCTAGCCAGAATGACAGCGTCATAAGCAGCAGCCTTTTCTTTATAGGATGCGGATGGCCGCTCCGATGGGAACGAAGATAATTTCGTTTCCGCTGCGGTGGCAGCAGCAAGCGCTTGCGCTATAGATGCATCCTCAATGGGAACCGAACGCGACCTCCACGAGATACTTTCGGGTAGCTGCTGGACCTCACCAGTCGCCAACTTGGTAGTACCAGCAACATCTTCCGTCAAGCAGTTCGGATCGACTTTTTCCAGCTCGGCACGGATTTCTGAATCTTTCGGGAAATGCTCAATTGCGAGAGATGGCAGAGGTTTACTGCGGGGAAGTCGGAGCTGGTATGCCGCATAGCGAAGAGATGGATCGATCGTAACAGAGACGAGGTCGCGGAATGCTTCTTTCTTTGCGTTCTGGCCAAGGGCGGTGTATATAATCCTTGCAATGCTAAAATAGCGAAGGGATTCATCCCAGCGCTGTCTTTCTGTGAATAGTGTACCCGACAATAAAGCCAGATAACCATGTGCTTCGAGAAGATCAATGTCCGATGCCTGCGAAAGAGATTTCTCTTGCAAGAGAGATACAAGTTGTTCTGCGTATTTGCTGGCCTTGTTAAGTCTAGTAATTATATGCCGTCGTGTAGGTCCAACGACTCCTTTGGCTGAAGGGTCGGCTGAGTGAGTAGCTTTCATGTGCATGGCTTGCGCCCACGCCCGCTCGGCGCTGAGGATCAGCAGATGAGCAAATCTGGAAAATTTCATTATTAGCTGGATAGTACCACTAGGCAGAAATATTGAAGGAAGAAAATACTCTGGATTGGATGCCACATCTTCAGAGGATATCGGAGCATGAGCAGTGTACTTGCGGCCTTTGGGAGTGGTGCGGCCAAGCTTCTTCCGCACTGTGTGCAATCTTCGCGTTGTCTGGACTCGATAACTGTTATAGTCTCCAGACAGAAGAGACTCGTCCCGACGGGAGAAAAACAGTGTGGTGATGTCCATTTTGCTTGAACAGGCGAAGGTTGGAATTCGAGGAACTGTTTGGCGGGGATCGATATTCTCGGGATGCACACCTGGTGTGTGCTCGGCGAAACGAAAAACCGAGAACGCGGAGAACTTCTTGTCCCGTCCTCTCAGGGCAACAATAATTTTTGTTGCCGTCAATCATTTTCTTGAAGCGAGACACTGTTCCTCCCCTAATTCATTTCCTTTATCATTCGTTTGATTAAATTCTTGCTTTTGATATTTTTATATCTATCAATTTTTGTCGTTTTTCACGGATCTCGGTTTGAGTGAGCTATCTGAGTTGCATTCAACAGTGCTGGACCGCGAAGACCACGACCACTCACCTTCAGAGTCTTGAGGAAACGACATCGATATGCTATCTCAAACGATATAATTTACTTTGAAAATATTATTTCGACGCGTTTGATTGAAGGGATGCTCGAGCGGGCGACAGGATGTCTCGAGACTGCTGGTCAGGGTCTGTTACGGAACTGCAACGGCGTTATCCGCAGCCAGAAATCGCTAGACGCGACCTTCTGGAAGCAAAGAACCTATGACAACAGTTGGCAGTCCCTGTCCCGGAAAATTGACAAAGTAAAACACGGCCAAACGGCTCGGGAATGCACAAGTTCCGAGCATCAAGTCCATGAGCCTTTTCTCGACTTTCTCTACCCGGACAAATACCTTCTCGCCATAGAAACACGGCCTTCAAAAGGGACGAAAGAAACTGCCGACCATGATAATCGACGTGCCACTTTTACTGTTTCTAGGTGCCGTTCCCCGAGAGCATTACGCCTTTTCCCTCCACGCCGTGACGCTGTCGTTGGGATAGATGTTCCACAATTTTCGAGAGGCGCCCACACCGCGATCCCGTCCGCCCAAGGATCCGCTCGAAGACAAAATGTTTTGGACACTCTATTAGACGAGACGAATCTCCAAGACAATGACGGTGTGTGGGAAACGTGGTGCACGGGCAACAAGGAGCCAGAGTTGAGGTCTCGCCTTATGGCTCACTTGGCCAGGTCCCAGAGATTCATTGATATCGAAAGGGCAATATCTCTACTGCATGAAATAGACCCTGATAAACGGACTGAGGATGATTATGCTTCCGTTATTGTCTCTCTATTCAGCGCTGGACATGCTTCGACAGTATATCATGTTTGCGAGACAGCTTCAACGCAGCAAACCAAGGTAGATGCCTTTGCCATCGCTTTCAAAATATCCATCACAGAAAAGAGATGGGAAGAAACGTTAAATTTTTGGACAAGGGTCCATGACAAGTTTGATCACAAAGACTTTGGGTCTCTCGTCTCGCTGAAAGATTTTCCTCAGTGTGTTTTATCGCTTCTTGAATACATGGAGAGACCGTCCGACCTGGATGCCAAATTGCTGGATGTCTTGTTGACAACAATCTTTCGATCAATGGACGTCATGGCAGACATCAAGGTAGAGACGCTTCTTTCTCTGACGCGAGAATTCAGCCATTTGGGAATACTCATAAAGGCACATTATGAGCTTGCTATCAAGACATTAATTGATGTTGACACGCGTAATTCTTTCGTCGCAGCCATGGTTCTTTACCGCAATTTTAGGTGGCATCTGAACACTGACGTTCCGAAAATCAGTCTTCTCCATCGCCTATTGGAAAGTCTTGCCAATGTAGGAAGCCACCGCGGCATCCGATACCTTCTCAATGAGTTTACACACTTTCACAGACAACCGTCAGTTGAGGCATACAAGATTGCTCTCACTGTCTTTTCAAGACGCGGTGACTCGGAGATAGTCAGACAGCTCTTCAATGATTTAGTGCGCACTCATGGAGCACCATCTCTTCGTCATCCGGATTATCCCCTTGTTCCGCGTAACCTTAAATGGGTCGTTCCAGTCATTCATAGCTATGCAATAGTGGGAGACTACGCCCGAGCTATGGAGGAGTTTAACAAGATCATGCCTATATACGGCTTGAAAGCCAATGTTACCGCCTGGAATTCTCTCCTCACGGCGACTGCAAACGCAAACAATCTCCAAAAGACTCTTCGGATGTTCCGTCGAATGCGAAAGAACGGTAAAAAACCAGATGCATACACCTTCGCAATATTGATGAATCTTTGTGCACGATTGGGTAATATCAAAGCCACACTGGCTCTTAATCAAATGGCCCAAGAATCAAAGGTTGGACTGAATATACACATCATGTACTCTCTGGTTGATGTATACTGTCGAAATCAACTTCTTGAAGAGGCGGAACAAATAGCAGAGTCCAGCATGAGACTTGATGTCTCAGGTTTCCGTACTTCACTATGGGACCGTTTACTATGGGCCCATGCCTTTCGAGCAGATATGGACACGGTTTCTCGAATCCATAGACGCATGATAGAAGCTAAGATGCAATTTACTGAGAATACATACGCCGCTGTGATGCTTAGCTTTTGCATCGTCGGACGACCTGACTCGGCACGTCGATTTTTACGAGGCCTGCAGCGCAACCGAAGGGTTCATGCTTCAGAGTTCCTTTACACCATCGTTCTTTATGGCTTCGTTAAACAAGGAAATCGGGACATGGTTCACATTATTTACAAGGAAATGATAGCGAGATTTGGGAACCCTGGCATGAGTGCAACGCTATTAATGATGAGACACACCATTGGGAGAGATACCCTCAAAGAGGCCAAACCTGGTGATTCTTCCACCCGTCGTCTGGCGCTGTCCGAGGATTACCTTTTTCGGGCTGTTTTCGACTTCGAAAAAACCGACTTTGCAAAGAAAGGTCCTCGTCCTGGAACGAGCAGCCTGCCCCTGAACGAGGCTTTCCCTGCACTCTACTACGAGCCCGTTTTGAAGGCGTATAGTGCGGAAGGGATGCACGAAAGGAATGAAAAGCTGCTCGCTGAATATCGAGCGGATGTTGAGGCTGCTAAAGCTGCTGGCCAAACTACTGTCACTCCCTCACTACGCTTCCTGTCCGTGTTGATGGAAGTGTATTTGCAGGCTGGGAAACTCGAACCGGTTCACCAGTTCTGGAAGATGGCAACCGAGCGAGCTCTCGCTGTATCAAGAAATGTGAAAGTTGAGTCACTGATGATTAAAAACAAAGATGCACGCCAACCTGCCTTGGCTACTGATTCCACTGCAACCCCGGAAGAGCAACCGCAGAACAGCCTGCCTGAGTTTGAGACGATTCTAGATTCACTCACACCACCAACTGCGACCTCGGAACAGCAGCCGCAGAGCAGCCTGCCTGAGTCTGATATGGTTCTTAATTCAGCCACGCCACCAGTAGAGCACACAACTCCAAAGGGTGCATTCTACATGGACGAAGAGCTTGTACCTGCGCAAGCCTATATCTTGTCGCGACACCTCTCTCTGTACATGCGAGCATTGGGTGAAAGTGGACAAACCGACCTTTTGCCGAAGTTGGTCAAGACGCACATAAGGCGAGGATATTCTTTAACTTCAGCCAACTGGCTGACTTATGTTCGAATACTTGCCTCCTCCCCGTTGGCATCAGAACAAACTCATGCCTTTGTCACTTTTGAGCGCATCTTCATGCCCACCTTTCCTGGTTGGCGTCTATTGCGCCGTGGGGCTCAACTGCGACCACCCGGTGTACCCAGAACAACTGACTTGCTTGATAAGCGGAAACTGGGCGGCGACACGGATACAATTGGGAAAGCTGGTACTAGAGTGTGGAGCAAAATAGATCCCAATTGGACAAAACCAGCCTATAACGTTATGATCTATCTCGCTGCAGCTCTGAGAGACTTCAAGCGGAGAAGTCTCGAAGTTGGGGCGGAGGAGATGGATAATCTATATGCTGCCGCCCCACAGACCGTGGACGCACTCGCTGCCATGCCACACTTGCGCGACAAATTCCAAGGCGTTCTTCTCCGAGATCAACCTGAGTTAATCGATCGTTCTAAACGTGCAGGCGACCCATACGTATGGACTGGGGGTATTCTTGGAACCGAAGGGCGTAGACGACCCAAATTTGCCAACGCAGCCGAACATGCAAGATACGAAATTTCCCAGACTGGATCCCGCCTATCATCACCCCAATCTGACCAGGCAGACGCCCAGCAACCGTTCCAGAACGAGGATGGCTCTGAAGTTCCAGAATACGATCCTGCTGAGATTGATAGCTCAGAACGCTTACAGGAGCCCGAAGACGAGCACGACATCGAGCTGGAGACGGTCATTGAGTTGAAACGTCGTGAGCGCGGAGTTGATATTGTCAAAGAGGAAGAGAAGCGCGATCGGAAGAAGTAATGAAGCTTGGGGCTTGGCGAGATTTTTGAGGATGCATTACACCCTCGGTTGATTACATGATTCAATCTTCTCTCACATCTCAAACATTGTCATGCATTATTCACCCTGCATCAGCCAGCTGGTAAATATCTTAACGCTTTTTGTATGTATATCTACATGTATTATATAGTCAATCTTTCCTTGTATTCTTCAGTACAGTCATTTAAATATAAGAAATATCACTAGGTGACCGTCATTACGCTGGCCTCGATTGAAAGAGCGGTCGCAGTACTTCAAGCTACATGTATACGCTTTACGGAAGACTCCTTTCCTATAGAACTAGACGATTATAACAATGTGTTGACGTATCATTTTATTGTAATAATACGGCAATACACGATATAGTCACATGACAGCGCTAACCTAAATCTGTACATATAGCAATACACGCGGAAAATTAGCGCGTCAGGACGCGACGCGTTGCAATCTTGCCGTTTTTGGATGGCGCCCAGCCCTGCGCCGACTGTCGCACTGCAAAACCCCTCGGTTTTCAACACAGCACACTCTCGTCGCTGTAAGTACGCTTCAACTCGGCAGTTGAGTGAAAACCACTCGTACAAATTCGCATCTCGACAAGAATATCTTGTTCTTCTTTTAAGGTACACCCGAGAAAAAGAGTTCTTGCGACTATGGAGGACATTCGTCTTCCAGAAGAAACCGCGGAGGATCGTGTGCGTGCCGCCACGGAATTCTTGGATCCCAGTATGCCTTTTCGTGTCCAATGTTGTCTGAAATACAATTGCTGACCTTCCTCGAACTACAGCGGATGCTCGAGCACGCAGGTTCGTTCGACCAGTTGGATTGTCTCGTGTGTTTGCTACGTCCATAGTTTCCTAACTCAAAGAGCAGTTATCGAGCAGATATTGTGTTGATGCTGAACCGAGGCCTGCGCCGATTGACAGTAAGAATGACTCTTGATATATTTGAAAACTGTAACTAACAAAAATTTTCTCTCACTTCAGGTTAGCATTGACGAGATCAGAGCCCACAACCGAGAACTTGCAGACGGGTACGCACAGCTAAGCATTGACCGGAAACCGATTAACTGACTTCCACCAGTCTTCTCACATTACCATTCGAGTATTCCGAAGCATTTAACAAAGCATTGAAAGCCGTGGTCAAGACTCTACCACACCGACCTGCAAAGGAAACGGCAGAAGATGTGGTTGGTATACCTATGTATATCTTTCGGTCCCTGAGCTAACATCTCTAGGCCTATTACTGCGCGTACGTTGGTGCTTTCGGTGAAAATGCTTGCAATCCACGAACTCTCGGCTCCTCACATTTGAACCACATGGTGTCCCTTGAGGGTATCGTTACAAAGTGCTCTCTCGTCCGTCCAAAGGTCATCCAAAGTGTCCATTTCAGCGAGAAACAAAACAAATTCTTCTCCCGAAAATACAGAGATCAGACCATGACGGCTAGCGGTGCCACGAGCTTGAACGTATATCCTCAGGAAGACGACGAAAAGAACCCGGTATGGTTGAAGAGTGCTCCTTGCTTTAAAAATTAATACTGACATTAATTAGCTCACCACAGAGTATGGATATTGTACCTATATGGACCACCAGACTATTTCCATCCAGGAGATGCCCGAAAGGGCTCCTGCTGGTCAACTACCTCGTGGAGTCGACGTTATTCTCGATGACGACCTTGTCGACCGTGCAAAACCAGGAGACCGTATCCAGCTAGTGGGAATTTTCCGATCTCTCGGAAATAGAGGCGCCGGCTCAGGATCGTCAACCTTCAGGACGGTCATCCTCGCAAATAACATAATTCAACTCTCTTCAAAATCAGGCGGTGGAATTGCTCAAACCACGCTAACTGATACCGATATTCGCAATATCAACAAATGGGCCAAAAATCGGAAGACTAAGATTTTCGACATGCTTGCTCAGTCTTTGGCACCTAGTATTTATGGGCATGAATATATCAAAAGAGCCATCTTGCTCATGCTTCTGGGAGGAATTGAAAAGAACTTGGACAACGGCACTCATCTTCGTGGTGACATCAACATATTGATGGTTGGAGACCCATCCACCGCGAAATCGCAAATGCTTCGCTTCGTTCTTAATACGGCACCACTTGCTATTGCTACAACAGGTCGAGGATCCTCTGGTGTCGGTCTTACCGCAGCGGTGACCGCCGATAAGGAGACCGGCGAACGACGGCTAGAGGCTGGTGCAATGGTGCTTGGTGACCGTGGTGTCGTGTGTATCGATGAGTTTGACAAGATGAGTGACGTTGACCGTGTCGCTATCCACGAAGTCATGGAACAGCAGACAGTTACGATTGCCAAGGCAGGCATTCACACATCTTTGAATGCACGATGCAGTGTCATTGCAGCAGCCAATCCTATTTATGGACAGTACGACCCTCACAAAGACCCGCACAAGAATATTGCTCTCCCAGACTCCTTGCTCTCTCGATTTGATCTGTTGTTTATCGTCACAGACGATCCAGAAGACAAGGGTGACAGACTGGTGTCAGAGCACGTCTTGCGTCGCCATCGTTATCGCCAACCAGGCACTGAAGAAGGAGTACCGGTTCGTGAACAGGCTACTCAAACTCTTGGAGTAGGACTTGAAGAAACACAGGACGCCAATAAGCCAACAGAGCCACTCGAAAAGTACAATGTGATGCTGCATGCCGGTATCGGTGCGACCAGCAAGGATGGTAACGTTGAGGTCTTCAGCTTAGCGTTTATCAAGAAGTACATCCAGTACGCAAAATCTAGGATCAAGCCCGTCTTGACCAAGGGAGCTGCGGACCACATCGTGGCCACTTACTCGGCACTTCGAAATGATGATCTTTCTGGAAACCAGAGAAAGACGTCTCCGATGACAGCTCGAACCCTTGAGACTCTCATTCGTCTTTCTACTGCTCACGCTAAGGCACGATTGTCTAGTCGCGTGGAAGAAAAGGATGCAAAGGAAGCAGAAGCTATTCTGCGTTTCGCTTTGTTCAAGGAAGTCGTTGAAGACGGGCGACGAAAGAGACGCAAGACAACATTTGATTCCGATGACGAGGATGATAGTGATGAGGGCTCCGAAGACGACAGCGATGAGACCCCCTCTCGCGCACAAAGCGGAGCAACTCCTCGTGCTGGTGCACGAACAGGTCTCAGATCTACAGGAACTGCCAATAGATCCTCGGATTCTCGGGGTATATCCCAGGACAGCGAAGGACTTTACGATGCTAGCCCTCGTGGCCAGCGACTCCAGTCGAGCCGAAGCACTCGCAACCAGACTCAGACTGAATCACAAATGTCGGTTGCATCATCTCAACCAGCATCGCAGCTGGTTGAATCGCAAACAGACGATTCGCAAAATCAGTCTTCTCAGGCTAGTTCCGGTGCCCCTATCAAGCCTGACCGATTGAACACTTTCCGTCAGACGTTGGGTCCATTGATGTCTCGCGTTTTTGTTAATGATGACAGTGCTGATGTGGAAGCTCTTATCGGTACTGTCAACACGGCTATTCGCGCGAACAAAGCACTCGGCGAGCGACACGTTTTCCAAAGACCAGAGGCTATTCAAGCTCTGAAGGTAATGAACGAGAGGAACGAATTGATGTAAGTTTTCTCTTACTTTTTTTTTTGTATACAACTTTGCATACTGACCCGTCCTGCAGGTATCTCGAGGATGACGAAACTGTCTATCGAATCTAAGCATTTGACGGAGCAGGCTTCTTTTCTTTCGATTTTGTAAACAATAATGCTGGACAAAGGCGTGGATGGCTTATATGGATTCAAGGTGTTTGGTGTTGGTGATATGAGCCCTTCTACATACATGCCATTGAGGCCATATTAAGACTTGGAAGTGTATCATTCAAGCATATAATAGATTCAAACTTCAAGTTAACGGTTTCAATGACACGCATATTCTTCTTTAGATATCTACTGAATTGGTTGTTTCTTATTGGGCATTGACTTTAGATTTAAGGTGATGAAATCTATGCGGTGTAATCGTTTTCTTAGCCGCTCCAACAATTAATTGTCTATCTACAACTTAGAACAAACGTCAAAGTTAACTACGGTCAAGCTTGATCATATCCGAGGCCGCAACAATTTCTGCAGCCAGCTCATAAAATGCGAGATATTGCTCTCATGTGACGGAATCTCGCCAAACGCTTCACGAGACATTTCTTCAAAGATCTCCATACAAGTCCTGAGAGGGAGGGTAGCTGATGCATCCGCCTGAAGAGTTCTTGTATTATCACCATCCAAGATATCCCGCAGACGATCTGCGCCGTGTTTGACAAGGCGTGAGAGTATGTCGCCGTCAACATGCATCTGCGATGGCTTGTGGGACTGTGGCATGATATCTGTCCATGTCCACCGCTTCTTTCTTGCAGAGAGGAATGGGGATACGAGAGAGTCTCTGCTGCACAGGTTCTGAACGAAGCGAAGCAGTTGCCATTCCTTCTCATTGATGGTCATGATTCGATAGATCGTACCATCTACTGTAACCCCGTGTGTGACGGTCGAGGTAGGGAGAAGGGGGTGAGCTGGACATGGGTTTAATCTGGTGACTGAAAGAGGTATATTGGCTTCGGCAACTGCTGGTGTAAGCAGCTTATCTGTATTGTTGATTTCAGTCTCGGAGAAAAGGCTTAGTTTACCCCCTCTTGTGCTGACAAGAACAAGTTTGGACTCCCCGCCAATACGAAGATGAGAAAGGCTCTCATGCCTTACTCCATCGTGGGCGTAAAGTTCTAGTTTGTTTCCAATAGCTTGGAGTACCACGAGGGATTCTCGAGCGGTGCTGATGTAGAGGAACGTATCATGCACTGTAATCGAAACGCCCGGTGATGTCAACTTGAACCGGGCTGACAGAACCCACTGCTTTTTCCTGTTGGGGATGTCTGGCTCAATTGGAATTATATCATTTCCAGCGGCCACCATCAAGGTACATTCACCATATGCGGCAACAGCACGTACTGGATTGTCAAATTCATGAATGTATTTCACTGAACACTCAATCTGACCAGGGTCAGCAGTGCTGCGTCTGGCGTGCAAGAATACTATTCGCCCTTTTTGTTCTTGAGTTCTGCGTGCAGTACCAATCACAATGAAATGGTATTTTTGCCCATCATGTTCAGGGGTCCAGTCCAGAATGCAGGTTATTTTCTCGCCAGATGCCCCAGAGGGTCGCCAGAGCTTAGGAGCGCTCTTGTCTTGCGAGCCTTGCTGTGAGGATGATAAGTTCGACTGATGCGTTTCCAAGTCGATAAAATCCAAATAGGGACGGGTGTATAGCTTCGAGTTCCTTGTACCGGGAATTTTCACCGTCTCTGTGGCGGTGTAAGCAACGATAAGGCTTTGTAAATACTGCGAATAAGCTATCCTGTTGGCACCGCCAGGCACTTCAATTTTGCGAGGAATAGCCTTGGCATGTCGATCCAAGGCGCATATGAGAAGCTGTCCTTCGCTAACGCATACCAATGAACCATCCAAGGTCGTAGAGCTTGAATTGTGCAGTGCGTCGACAACAGTGAAAACTTCAATACTTTTCTGAATATATGCGGACTGGGTTTCTGTGTAAGTAGGACCCAATGCCATGAGAAAGACTATACTTACATTGTCTTGATCGGTAATCCAAACTTCATTCAGATCAAAATTAGACGCATCGAATTTTTGTATGTTCGAAATGCACCAAAATCCACTTCCACAGGTAGCCAGCACACCTTTGTCTTTTTTACTCAGTTTGACAACAGTATGGCCAAGTCGGATGTAAGAATGCTGAGTTATATCTATACTTCGTGTTAAAAAAATGGTGGTAAATATTATGAAATTGAGGCCTTACTCATTGCTTTCTTGGGGCTGTCCAGGTTGAACTGAATATCAATGGGCACCAGTACACCGCTCCGAAGTCCACAAAACAAAGCCGCATCATGTGTACCTGGCCAAGTGAGAAGTACCATGCTGTCTATTACTTTCAGAAGGTCATCATCACTCAACTCCAAGGTATAGCGGCCGATATAATGGGGTTCAAGATTCAGAAGTTGATAACAATCAATATGACCCTCGCCTGAACCAATGAATATGAAAATGTCGTTGTTGATTTCTTCGATCAACAGAGAAGTTGGTACTCCGTTTAAGTCGAGTATTTCTCCAAGATAATCGGAGCTGAGGCAACCTTCGAGCAATTTTATTTTCCCTATTTTCAGTGCAATTCCGTGGTCAGACCTGAAGACAAGAGCAAAAAGTGCCAATGTGCCATTGACGGCTGCAATGAGCACGGTCTGGTCGATTTGAAAAGGGGAAACATGTTTCAACGACGGATTTTCAGGGACTGCAAGGCAAACAGAGTTGCTCGTCACTTGCACAAGCACACCATCCGATGTGTAGCCTGCTGCCAGTGTCTGGGTGGATGTGTCTAACGCCGAATTCAAGTCATCAATGGCATAAATTTCGCCACCATTGCTACGGGGAAGGTACAAAAGCGTTGAGGTAATAGGATCGGAAACAAGAAAGTATGTCCCTTCATCAGAGAAATCGGGAATGCACCAAATAGACCGTGCACTGGATAAATCTTCAAGAGAAACGATCCACCCAATCTGAGCTTCATAGCCATATCGAAATTCGTTTACCGCACCTCGACCATTAGCACATAGTGAGCAAGTATACAGACGGCCGTTTCCACTTGTGTGTGCTTTCATGGAATGCTCATGCTGGGCCGACGCTTCCGACGGAGGCACTAAAACAGTATCGAGAATTGGAGCCCAATTTTCAAATTTTTGGACACAGGTGGGATTCCGCCTTGGTTCTGAGACAAATAGCCCACCATTTCCCGTGTTACCGGCGGCTATAAGTAGATCACCTCCATGGCTAGGATCGCTGAAATCAATTGTATCAAAAGCCCCGTCCACATCGCAGCCAAGGGAGCCAAGTGCATGGACACCTTCAAAAGAGCCATTATTGTTGATATCCACATAAAGGATCTCTCCATCTTCTCGGCAAAGGTAAATATCATCGTGGGATTTGTTGTATTTTTGGTGACGATATGGACGAGTCCATTTCGCCCATGTCATAGGCAAGCTTGGGTTGATTCCAGAGATTGGCTGGCGTACAAATTTCATGTCGGCGCTTGTAAAATGATTGAAGTTGATGATTAAAGACGTGGTCACGACTAAGAATGACGTGGATTTTGTCAACGGGATAATCAAACTAGGCAGTCTGCAGACCTCGGGAAGTTTCTTCACGATCACTTTTGGGCGAGCTTGACGAAGCGTGTCTGCAGAATCCCAGACATAAGATACAGCGAATGTATCAGAGCCCTTAGAGATGATGAGGAGAAGAATGATAGTATTCTCGTTTTCTTCTTCTGGATAGAGGAACTCCATGAAAAGGATGTCTCCGTCAAGACGAAAGAATCTCTCCTGTCCACATCTCGTATTAGGTGGCAGTTTATTTGTCAGAAGTACAAAAAAAGTTTTCTTACCTCGTAAATTGGATCCAAGGTCTGCTGTCTAATTTGAGACAGGAGGTCTTCAGGTGACCTGAGTAAAAAGACCCCGAAGAAATTTGCCGGGGCAGCAACAGCAATGGCACGAGATCTTGACAAAAATGAAATGTCAATACTCATAAAATATACGAGAGAGAGGAGAACTTACTTAGGGTCCACAGCTAAGTGGCGGCCAAACCTTTCCACGATGCTCACATCTGATGGCAAAGGTCTTCGAAAATGCGTGAACCGACCATTTTGTTTCTCGTGATCATCACGATAATATAGGAAGACCAATTCTTTGGAGTCCAATGAAAGAACTAAAAGATGATCCGGCAAGTCCTTCCCTGTGTATGCTGGTTTAGAAGAATCTTCCTGTAAACCTAATCGCATCTGAACATCCAGAGGCATGTCACCATAGAGATAGACGGCCTTGACTGCCATTATATCTGCGTCAAAGTCCGAGTTTACACTAACATCTTCCAGATAGCTTCCCATGACAATTTCTCGGAGAACTAGCGACCTCTCTCCGACAAAGACGACATCGTTCTGGAGCCTGCTGCGTAGCCGTGCAGGCAAGACGAATTGAATTATCGGGCTAGGGACAATTGTCTGTGTGAGCAATGCAATTTTAGGCTTCTTAGGCCCCGTTGTGGCTGGTTCTTTGTGTGACTGGACATTCCTAAAAAGAGCATCGGCTATCTCCGTGTGCTGGGTTGGCCAGAACCCGCTCTCCATGTGGGACGGTTGTAATGATGACAAGAAATCGTTGGTGATGAACTCGGAGGAAATAAGTACGCAGGGTCCTCTTGCGTGAATAGTACGGGGTTTCTTGGGAGCATTCGTGCGAAATCCCCCGTTGGTTGGAGAAGGCCAGAATATTGATAACCCAAGTGGACGTGCAATATGGTTATGACGTGTCAGATGAAGATCTTGTCAAAACAACGTTCGACAGGGGGAAACAGTCAAGTCTCCTCTTAAGCTAAAGTAGCAAACAAGGAGCAAACAAGATCCAGCCTTGCGAGGGCTAGGCTTTGCAGGTGGTTATGGTGGGAGCCTCGGGGAACATGATATCATTCATTATTGAGGCTGATAATGCCCAGGCTCATGTCTGTAGGGAAAACCGCGATGGAACCAAGTGCCAGATCGTTTCCAGGATTCGCTTCTGCCAGATGCTCGTGTTCGAGAAGAAGTCGAGGAAGTCGCGGGGACAGGCAGGTGCGTGCCAATTGCAGCCGTATGTCGTGCACTTCCGCGATGAGAGCTTTTGCGCCAATCAGAAGCCGCAGCTAGCCGGCCCGCATCTCAAACAGCCAAAGTCGACGTGACACTTTCAACTTTCTTCCTTCTTCTAGGAATATTCAACTCTCGCTTACTCGATCCATTATTTGTTGAAGAGGCAGAGTCTCCCTGTTTTTATGCGACAGCGTAGTATATCGCTGCGCCCGGTGAGCTCGAAGCTGCCTTATATGCACCATCCAAACCCGGCCGATGGACGATGACCTGATGACAACATTTCGTATTGAGATCATTTTGATATCGGCACCGTGAAATAGGGGTATATAGACCTGGCTATTTATTTGTTTGATCTTGCTCGGCTTGTCCATCTCCTCAGATCTTTCTTTTCCATTGATAAATTTGAGCTGCCGTTTCGCCGTGGATGGATGAAACAGTGGAGAATCTGTCAACAGACAGAGAGGCTAAGGAACCATTCGATACTGATGCGAGAGACGAAATTTCAAGAGCTCTTGATGAGAAACGAGAAGCCATCGAAAAGGCATGCCAGCAGAATGACGCCAAAGCCCTGGCGAGCTATGCAACATCTCCCGGAGGGTTGCTTGATGATACACTACGACAAGCAGCATGTATGTTTTTCGGCTACTCGACTAAGTTGTGACGTTGTATTTAATTTTTTAGGGCCAATTTTACTAGGAGAAGATCAACCCAAGGAGTCTTCACAAACAATAGATTGGACTGATCTCCCCAAACATGGAGACGAAGACCAGGTCAAGTTGGATGTCCATCGATCTTTTGTATATTATCCACAGGGTTTGTTTCTCGGCCACATCGCGAAAGACTTCTGCTAATCATACGGATTATAGTCGATGAACAAGATCTTGCAAAACGCAAGCAAGAGCTATCAAATCTCATCACCGAGACTCTGCGACGTCATCCGATGCTTTGTTATTTCCAGGGGTATCACGACATTGCACAAGTGCTTCTGCTCGTTCTCGGTCCTGATATATCTCGTAATGCCTTTGCGAAAGTGTCTCTTTTACGGATACGAGACTATATGCTCCCATCTTTGACGCCTGCTTTTAAGCATCTCAACCTTATTCCGGTCATATTGGAAAGCGTTGACGCGAGGATTTGCAGACATTTATCTGGGACTCAGCCTTTCTTCGCTCTCGCAGCTGCTCTCACATTATATGCCCACGATATTGAAGAATATGACGACATTGTACGATTATACGATTTTTTACTTGCTCACGAACCTGTCGTTGCGATTTATTTGTTTGCAGCCATTGTTCTGAGACGAAAAAAGGAGCTTTTGGATATACCCATTGATGAGCCTGAAATGATTCACTTCACCTTGTCTAAGCTTCCTACGCCTCTTGACCTAGAAGGCTTGATCACATCTACCCTGGAGCTCTATGAACAGCACCCTCCCGAATCTCTGCCATTACGGGCTTGGCGACAGATACCGTACCATAGCGTTTTGAAGACTTCTCGAAATGTCGGGCAAACTGTCAGCCTTGACGAGGCTACGGAACTATTTGAATTGCAAGCAAAGCAATTACAACGGGAAGAATCACGAAAGAAGATTTACGCAGCCATTTGGCGCTATCGAAAACCTGCGGGTTCTCTGGGTCTGGCTCTCCTGGTTGGATTGGTATCTATCTACATTCGTAAGAGCGGATATGACTCGCCTGTTTGGTCTTTTATAGGCAGTGTCAAGCAGTATCTCTACGGCAGCAAGTTACGAGGGCTATCATGAGAACTATATGTACGATTTCGGTTTGAAAAATAGAGAATTTATGTATGAATAGAAAATCTTAATGAGAATTTACAGACAGGATTTCGGCTTGTTTTTTTTCGATGTACGTAACAAAATAACGTTCATCGGCGCATACAAGAGACATGAAGCTGTACCATGCAGTGCCCCACCCTGCGATCCAACGCGGGAAGGTGATTGGCCGCGCGGCCCGCCGAGAAACCAAGTGTACACTTCGGAGCTGTTGCGTGTTCCTTCTGCCTCAAGCGTTGTCACGGTCTGCTGCTCGCCTCAATCGCATCGCCTCTCATCGTTGCTAGACACCGCTGTGGACTTTGGCAGATTTTTTTTGTCTATACATTTGCCGATTATACCTCGCTTGTGAGTGCGGCTGACGAAAATGGCCAATCAAGGCTACGACGTTGTTGTAGACGTTGATGCCGAGGTGCGACTCTCTTTTTTGCTTGCGAACACGGGCGCAATTCATTGTCGCTTGTTTGGTTTCAGAATATGTGGAAATATGAGTGCTAAAGTTTTACCTTTGTCAATATAGGGCGACCTAGGCCACACTGATCTTCAAGAAGACCTTGAGTTTCACCCGTCAAGTACGTACGGGGAATCAAGCTAGGGAATAACATCTTCTAACATTGCTTGCAGATTTTGAAAACGATGCTCGCACCGCCAAGATCCAGGCTGATTCACAACCATTTCTTGGAGGCAATGGAGGCAGTGGGGGAGGCTCATCTCGCGATGGTGGTCGATCGGGAGACGGCAAACACCGACTGTGGACAATCCAATATTACAGCCAGTACTTTGACGTTGACACAAACGAAGTCTTGCGCCGCTGTGTAGCCGCAGTCTACCCGCGCTCCAACTTTCTCGACATCCTAGACGGGAACCCAGATCTGTACGGACCGTTTTGGATCGCAACCACCGTCGTCATCATCCTCTTCTTGACTGGAACCATCTCGCAGTATCTGTCACGCGAACATGACAAGCATTTCGAATACGATTTCAGACTGCTCTCTGGAGCAGCAGGTCTTATTTATGGATACACCGGCGTCATCCCCATTGCCTTATGGGCAGCTCTGCGATGGTTCGGCAGCTCTACGGCCGACCTGATCGAATGCTGGGCTCTGTATGGATATGCCAACCTCATGTGGATCGCCGTTGCATTGGTCAGCTGGAGTCCCTTGACGGCACTGAACTGGGCTCTCGTCGGTGTTGGGTTTGCCTCGACAGTCTTCTTCCTTTTGCGCAACTTGTATCCGGTGCTCAGCGCGACTGATGCCAAGACTAGCAAGATGTTGCTTATTGCCGTTGTTGTTCTGCATGCTGGTTTAGCCATTGCAATCAAAGTCCTGTTTTTCGCGTATGTTTCTTTCCCTTTTCTTTCGTCTTATTCTTGCTGACAATACTTTTTCTAGTCACGGTAGCCCTGTTTCGAAAAAGAACCACCATGACGATGACGATGACGACAAGCATGATGACGATGACAAGAACGATGACAAGAGACGCGGGTTTTTCTAAATAGCACGCAAGTGAGAGGAGACTGTAGTTCTGGGGATTAGCTACCCATGTCTTTGATGTGTTGTATTACACTTTGATACGTTGATTGGTAGGAGCTGTGGCATTTTTCTTTTTCTTTATCATTTTCCTTTTATTGATACTTTATGATGTACAATATTTATGTACTTTTTCAGGTGTCTGGACACTGTTAAATCTGACATCAAGAGACGAGCAATTGACCATGTGAATTCAAATGTTTTACACGGAATAAAAAACATATGATTTGTAATAGTCTGTCTCGGAGAGTCGGAGAGAGTCAATCAGATGGGGGGAAAGAAAAGGAAGCTGTTCTATTTGGCTTTTCCAACCCATCCATCTACCACATGCACAAGTGATGAGCACGGCATCAGAAGCCCAGCTCATTTCCTCACTCCTGCAAAAAGAAAAAAAGGTTTCGTAACCCATAGTGAAATATCGGACCAAATTTTTGTTTATTTTTTTCTTTCTTCGTTAAAACTTGTGACCGGATATAACTCTACTGCCATAACACACCCCGGACATGACAAATAATAAGAAAAAAACTCCCCAGAACAACAACCCCAACTTTTCCTTCGAATATGTGAATGGGGGGCGAGTCGTTTACTTGAGCTTCTTCTTGGGGCGGAGCTGGTTGGTGTGACCGCACTTCCTCTTACGGCAGTTGGTGGCACGGGGGGGCAGACGAGCCTGGGATACATGTTCATGTTAGATTGGTGATTCTGTTGAGTTGAAAAAAAAGGCGAGAGTGTTTGACGTACGTAGCACTTGCGGCAGATGGACTTGTCGCAGTTGTACTTGGAGGCAAGAGCCTTCAGGGAGGGCTCGATGATACCACCACGGAGACGGAGGACCAGGTGGAGGGTGGACTCCTGTTAAAAAAGAGAATGCCATCAGTATTGTTCGACTTTTTTTTTTCCCCTTCGCGTTTTTGAGATGTCCCCGTCAAGACATGGCATTTACTCCATTCTGACATAAATCCAGACTCCCAAGATTTGATAGTCGTACCTTCTGAATGTTGTAGTCGCTAAGAGTGCGGCCATCCTCAAGCTGCTTTCCGGCGAAGATCAGGCGCTGTTGGTCTGGAGGGATTCCTTCCTTGTCCTGGATCTTGGACTTGACATTGTCGATGGTGTCGGAGGACTCGACCTCAAGGGTGATGGTCTTGCCCGTGAGGGTCTTGACGAAACTATGAACGAAAAATCCATCAGTCTACCGCACTATTTATACGTCGTTTTCTTCATTGCTGAAATCATTCGCTGTGTTTTTTTTCTTTTCGGTGGCGATCTTCGGTCGGGCTTGGGGGAGAGAGAGAAAGATGTTAAACCTACATCTGCACTATTGAGTCGCAAAAAAATCAACGGTTAGCAAGACTGTTCAAATCAAGAGTTCCCTAATCCTCCTAGAAACACGGGGAAATGCACATACTGGTTGCGATATTCGTCGATGTCGTCTGTTCCTGTGGTCGATCGAGCAAACGTCGCTGACAAGTCGCCGCACGGAAGGCACTTGAAGGCTAAGCGAGATGTGGAGCGATGACGGATACGGCAATAGGGCTTACTGCCCTAAGTTGAGATCCCGATGTGGACTAGCGCGGATATGGAGTACATACCTACTATGCCGAATGAGCAACGACAATTAATTATTTTCTTCAAGAAGTAAATTGATGTAGGTCTTTATACAATTTAATATTATTATTATTATCGTTATTCAGAATCTGTCCCAAACTCATCCCCTTCGCTGTCTCGAAATGCCACATATTCCACATTCCTCTCACCATGGTATTCTGCTCGCCGAGTATCGTCTTGCCATTTCTCAAGCTTGAGCTCAGTACGATTGACCGCTGCCATGAGCGTCTTAAACGACAAACCCGACAAGTTGGCTGCCGTCTCGTAGAATTTTCGTGCTATTTTGGGCATATCCGATTCTTTTTTGTAGACCCGGTACGAGTAGCCCGGCCGAGGCGTGGTATCGTCGGTTTCTTCGTCATCGTCATCGTTCTGTTGTTTTTTCTCGTCTACTTCCTTCGCTGGAACAATTTCAGCTGGGATAATGCCGCCAGTAACTGTTCTTATCTTTTCCTCTATATCTTCCCTTTCTTTCGTACTAGACTTTGTTTCTGTAGGAAGACTCGACTCCATGCGAGAGATTGGAAACATGGGCGCTAGAGGATTTCCAGCTTTTTGAAAGTCAGAATCCAATCAACAAGTAAGAAACGTAATACTTACCCCTGTTTTTATCAATCCAAGTATTCTCATACCAATCCAAATAATCATCCATTTGCTGTCCTGTCAGGTGAAACACATGGCCATCGTTGATCGTGACTTCCTGCCCCTTTGCAAGTCGACTCTTTTCTTTGCTCTTCTTTTCAAAGTGCTTTTGTGCAGAGTTCCACACATTCCAATCTAGGACCTGTGCGGCAGGCTCTGTAGCTGAAACGGGGAAGCCCTTTGTCTTGCTGAAAGGAAATATCAGTTTCGTAGCAACAACAATCAGAGCTAAAAGTTGAGCTTCTGGGAAGCTGAGGGATCGAGTAGACGTCTTCTTATCCAGCGGGAACTGGAATGAGAAGCCAAGTATCTGTTGCAGTTTCCTCACAGAGGGATACACTTCCACTAAAATAAAGCTGTCAGGAGGTGGAGACTTGGGGACATTTCCAGTGATCTGTTTTCTTACAGGGTAGTGCCAATTGTCGCACAAATTGGAAGAGCATGAGGGGGACGTTCAAGGGAGGGAATGTAATATCATATTTCCGAGAGTACATCATCACCAATTGGTAGACGGTTTCATGGAGATGTTCGCTTTTTAACTCTGTCTAGGACACAGTTAGCTGTGGAGACAAGTGACAGTAGGATGCAGCCAGTTTACCTGTACACTGAGTGCTCTAGTGTAAACCTGCGCAAGCCTGTCTCTTATTTCAAGAGGAACAAGTCTGATGGCTTGCACAAAGGGCAGCTCTCCTCTCATTGCGAATCTGATAAAATATCACATTAGATATCAAGATAACCCCGTAGAACGAAGAATATAAATTCTAGTAGATGACTAACCTATAGATGTCACCTATGCTAACAGGCAGACGCAGCAACAAAGTCCCCAAGTAGCAAAGACCCAAGGTTTCCTCCAATAATGGGTTGTCGGTAACCTTTCGAGATGCAGAAGAACTTGGGGTTTTGTCTTCCACAGTTTCCATGGGACTGGGTTGCGAGCTGAAAATCTCTGTGCTAGCATTGTTATCTGCTGCGTCGAGCGACTCGTCAAACTTGTCTACCAGAGATTGTAGCCGTAAAGCCCAGAGGTCTTTTACCACTTTCTTTATAAAGTTTAGTACCTGAAAAAAAAAGACAGAAAGATAAAAGTCAAGTTACCTCTAGGTCAGCAGGAAATCCTTTTTCGTGTACTAGTACATAACATTGTTTCCAAAGTATAAGCTGGTAAGCCTGCATGAAGAGTCGATATCCCCGCCGGCCGCTATATGCTGGAATTCATGTTAGAGGGGGGGAAAATCGTACTCCAAGTTTAGTTAAAGACATACTCTTCTGGACTTTTTCTGCGGCGACTTTTTTTACGCGGTGCACCGTTCCCCGTCGTCCAAAATCCTCAGGGTCCTCTTCGACTTGCCGGCCCTAGCAAGATTATGAGTAAGTGAAAAGTCAAAGGAGATAGACTTTGTTAGAAGAAAAAACCATAAAAACGGCTCATGTACCTCTTGTTGGTGACCTCGTCTGCAAAACCAGACTCCATCTTGCAAGTAGTAGCGGCTTTCGCGACACCCGTCTTGCCCGCAAGGGCCGCGCTTGACGTACTCCATCGCGGCAAGCGCCTCTCATGCTGTTGGATCTTGATCGGCCATGCAGCTTGTCTTTTTTTTTCTGCTTCTTTGCTTTAACAGGCGAGGTTGGAAGCATGCAAAAGATTGGCGGCGAGGTCGGTCGCGGTGGAGCTGGCAGTTGCTTGGAACCCGCTTTTCCTAAACAGGCGGCGAGCACCAAATCCATAAGACCTACAAAGCTACCTTTCTTCGAGATATGGAGTACTCTACTATATTAAGCTTCTACGAGAATAACGCAACTTGAGAACCAAACTGTCCATTTTCTTGATTGGAAATTTCACGTTGAAATGCTCCTAAACATGGGACGAGCTTTCCAACTGATCTTTTGTCATACGTATGATTTCATGGTGATCGTAATGTTGGCCCGAGCCAAGTTTGCGAGTAGTTATCTTGACGCTGAGGGGAAAGAAACAAACGAGCAAAACACCCAGCATCAAGAGAGGTGTTTGACCAGTGGCGAGACATAGTTGCTCCCAAAACATCGTGAAGGCATGAATATATTTTTTTGGACATGAACGGGTAGTAAAAATCGAGATGAGGCTCGGAAAGAAAAGGGCAAAAGAATAATCTAAGCGCCCTTGCACTCAACAGCAACCTCCTCACCCATAGCAGACATGACAGTAACGCTAACATCCTTGCCCTCGTCGTTGAACATCTTCTTGATTCTGTCACCAACATCGCCCTCAGGGATCTTGACGTCGTCCTTGGGGACACCGCTGTCATCCATCAGGGAGAGGAAATCATCGTCGGTGATGTCAAGCTAGAAAAGAGTGTGTTAGTTGATGGCAGGAAAACCTTGGTATAGGTGGTGGTGGAGCCACTTACAAGTTGGAACTCCTTGCGGGAGACGTTGGGGACATCCATGTTGTGGGTGGAGGGGGACAGATCTTCGAGCTTCTTGCCAGTGAAGATGTCGATGGCGACCAAGTGGACCTTGGCGTGACCGTGCTTTCCAGTCTTGGAAGTAGACATATCGACGATCTTGCAAGGGCGGCCCTTGATCACAACGTGACCGTTCTTACGCAGAGCAGAGCACTGCATAGGGTAGGTCGTGGAGGCACCGGCATCGGCGCTGTCGAAGGTGTGCTCATGCTGCACAAGCGAGTGTTAGTTGAGTCATATACATGCGAAGAAAGATGGATTGGAGTTGTTGACGGCGATGTGCATGGGCAGTTTGAGGGGAGGAGGGGAACAAAGGCGGGGGCGGGCAACAGAGGCAGCGCTGCGGGGCAAGGGCAGCAGATGAACATACCTGGGCGTCGTCGGCCATGGTGAATGATTGATATAGAGAACAAGGGCGTATAGAGACAGATAGCACAGCAGGGCAAAGAGGAGGTGGGAGGAGATGGGCGCGTGGGAGAGGAGAAGCGAGACGAAGAAAAAAAAGAGCCCAGTGGGAAGGGGTGGGACGCGGAAAGAAATAATCCTCACTCACTGGCCCGTCGGGTTTTTCCCACGCTAGGCCGCTTTGGACCGAGCAATGTAGGCGGGGGCTGCTCGCTGCCTGCAGGAGTTGACAGTATTATGAACTAACTAGCATGTAATTGTACGAATGAATGTGCCTGGGGCATGGACAGGGCTTTGGCTGCATATACATCTCTGTATAGTTGCAATAACGCCTGTGCAGGGCGAGTGTGTACGCCGGAAAATGTAGTAGATTCTGGCAACGTAAGGCTTTCGAGGGAGAAACAATAAGCGCAATGCGCGAGATGCTATTCGCTGTGGGAACCGCTCTCCTGCTACAGTACTACGTACTCCATAGTTAACGAGTTCACAGCACATGCTAACAAAACATACGAACTGAAGAAAGGTAAGCGACATGGCGCGCTTTCCCGATTGGGTAAAGCCGGCCGTAGCTGCCCCGGATTCGCGATAACCGCCGTCGAAGACTCCAAGTACCTTCGCTCTGGCCTCATCTCGCCAACCTCGCTCTCCAGGACCCCCGTGATTGCTGGTCTCGAGGAGCTGGCCGTGAGGAGCCGTTCGTGAGGATGTGGCTCGATCGCCTTTCTGGCCACTCGACTCCTGCGGGAACACCGCCGCCCGGCAGCAACAACCGCCATGCGTCTCCCTCTCAAAGATCGCCGCGTCCTCCACCGTCACAAGCTTTTCGCCCAAGCCTGCACCCTCGCTCCTCCTCGACATCGCTCCTGCTCACACCGACTGACTCAAACGTCTCCCTGCCGACGACCGTCAGAGTCCCGTCCAATGGACCTCCCCAAAAATCCACCCTCGCGCGCACGCCCCCTCCAGGAACCGCTGGTCCGGTAGATGTGCTTTATGGCATCATCGGGAGGAAGACAACAGACAGCCAGGGAAAGCCACCAATGGAGAAACCCGCCCAATTGGTCGATGCTATTGATTTTGGCGAGCTTAGTCTCGAAGAATTCGTCACCCGAGGAAAGGACTCGGGAGGAATCCTCAGCAGCGAAGCTGGTGTTGCAACCATACAACAATGTTGGTTTTTTCAACTTCTGGTGAGACAAACTTGCTTTTTGCTGACATGCAAGTAGTTGAGGGAGACCGAGACAAGTTCCAGGAGCTCCATAATGCCATCGTGGTGCGTATGTTAATTCCAGTTTCCAGTTACTTGCTAACATACCAGCAGGACTGCGATGATGTCCTCAAATCGGTCGAATCGTACCTCTCAGACTTTCAGACCGAGCTCGGTGCTGTTTCTGCCGAAATCGAAACACTACAAACGCGATCTGTGCAGTTGAATGCTAAGCTGGAAAATCGGCGGAACGTTGAACGATTGCTTGGTCCTGCCGTCGAGGAAATCAGTATATCGCCGAAAACCGTCCGGATTATTTCCGAAGGGCCCATTGATGAGAACTGGGTCAAGGCTCTGAACGAGGTTGAGGTCCGCAGTGCAAACATCGAAAAATCGGCTGGCTCGTCTGTCAAGGCCGTGGAGGATGTGAACCCGCTGCTCGTCGCTCTTAAACACAAGGTTGGTCCCTTCTTGCTGTTTTCTTCCGACTTGCTTTTCTAACCATATATAATGATAGGCCACTGTGAGAATCAGAGACTATTTAGTCGCCCAAATCAAAGCGATCCGTTCGCCGAATATGAACGCCCAGGTCATTCAGCAACAGCACCTTATCAAATACAAAGATCTATACTCGTTCCTATCACGAGCTCACCCAGATCTCTCAGATCAGATCACGCAGGCTTATATAAATACGATGCGATGGTACTACTTGTCAAACTTTACACGTTACATCCAAGCGTTGGAGAAGCTTAAAATCCATGCATCTGATCAGAACAATGTCCTTGGGGGAGATCCTTCTACACAGAGAAGCAATGGTGGCGGTTCAGCTGGAAGAGGCGTCGCACACGATCCATTCTCTATTGGAAGACGGATTGATGTTCTCAGGACAACTAGTCATATGGCAATCAGCTCATATATCGCGGAAGAAGAAAAGGCTGCACATGGATTCGAAGTGCCATTCAGGAACTTCAATGTGGCATTAGTTGACAATGTTTCGGCGGAATACTCTTTTCTCACTCAGATGTTTTCGGTCAAGTCTTTTCATCACATTTCTCGAACAGCGAGCGAGATTTTCGAGCCGTTGTTCGCTTTGGGCTCGGCCATGACGAAACAGCTTACCGACAACACGACCGACTGTCTCGGTGTACTTCTCTGCGTGCGGTTAAATCAGCGGGCGGCCTTTGAGTTCCAGCGACGGAAAGTGCCGGTGGCTGAGAGTTATATAAACGGCATCAATATGCATCTCTGGCCCCGATTCCAGAAGATTATGGATCTACACTGCGAGTCTCTAAAGCGTCTTTCATCTGGTGCTGCACGAAGTTCAGTGTCTGCCCTATCCCTGACCATGGATGAAGCGAAACAGTCAGCAGCTCCTCATTTTCTCACACAACGATTCGGTCAACTACTGCATGGTATTCTGTCCCTGAGTAGCGAGGCTGGAGATGACGAACCCGTGTCGAACAGTCTCGGTCGACTGGCTACCGAATTCGATGCATTACTGGCCAAACTGGGCAGGGGATCAGGTGATCCTAAACGACGAGAACGATTCTTGTATAATAATTACTCATTGGTTTTGACTATAATCAGCGTGAGTTGGCCTATCCAGCTAGAATATACGTGTTTACTAACTGTGCGCAGGATACGGATGGTAAACTAGCGAATGAACAGAAAGCGGTATGTAATAGCTTTTTCCTATTTCAAGTATCAATTACTGACTTTCATAGCATTTTAACGAGATGTTAAAGAATGTATCGAAACGCGGCTGAACATAGACGTCTTGATTCTGGATATAACATGTGTGCAAGATACCACTGGAGTTGATATTAGCGATGGTTATGTTTCGTATAGAGAGGTAGACATTATCGTATCAATGTAATGATATCGATACACCTGGCTACATAATTAATTACTGTCAATATACATGACCAACATTGAAGTTTCATACTCGTAGTTTCAAATATTTGAATATTATTCTTATACCTCGGGGATAAGTCGGAACGGATTAAAATCCGGAGAAGCTCCAAGCCGATAACGATAACGATACATCAACAACCTCTGACCTCACCACCCCATTGAGACAGACTTGACTCAAGTGCAACGAGAAGCAACAGGTCGGATATATATAGTGTTTTTTCAATGACCTGAAAACAACAAGCAAGGCTGCACCACCGACTTTTGGAGCTGTTGGCAGCAGCCATGTCTCCCCGCACTAAGACCAAGCTCGTCGCCCACATTCTCCGATCTCGTCGCACGTTCTCGACGTCGCGAGTATCCAATGCGGACTTTACGCACGCGGTACGCTTTTTAAATTCTGCCTTGATAGCTACTTTTTGACTGATTTATATTAAAAAAAAAAGGTCATTGGGGCGGGCGTCGTTGGTCTCGCCATTGCACGACAGTTGGCCGCACGAGAGGGCACATCAACGGTACTCCTCGAACGACACAGCGCAGCGGGGACAGAAACAAGTAGTCGAAATTCTGAAGTAATTTCTTCTCTTCCCCCATTCATCTTTCCAGTTATATACTGACTTACCAGGTAATCCACGCGGGCATTTACTACCCAGCCGACTCACTCAAAACGCGACTATGCATCCAGGGCAAAAACCTGCTGTACGATCTCTGCGCCGCCCAACGAATCCCGCACCGCCAGGCGAAGAAATGGATTGTCGCGCAGACAGACGCTGAATGGGAAGTCTGTCTGAAACTGCGCCAGCACGCTCAGGACATTGGCGTGCCGACGCGCATTGTCGGCAAGGAAGAAGCAGCACGCACCGAGCCAGACGTGCGCGCGCTGGCGGGCGTGGTCGAGTCGCCCACGACGGGGATTGTGGATGTACATTCCCTGATGACGTTTCTGCAGGGCCAGTTTGAGGATCGGGGTGGTGATATCGCTTTTCAAACAGCCGTTACGCGCATTGAGCCGATTAACAGCGGGAAAGAAGGGTATCGCATCTTCACCTCGCCGTCTCCAGAAGCCGTTGACGAAGCCGTACAAGAAACCTCAATTACAGTAGACACACTCATCAACTCGGCCGGTCTGCACGCCTGCCACATAAACAACATGATCCTACCCCCGGCCCGCCACAAACAGCCCTTTTATGCCAAGGGCTCGTACTTTTCCTACAGCGCTTCACGCCCCTCTCCATCCACACTGATCTACCCAGCTCCAGTTCCGGGCCATGGCGGCCTAGGCACGCATCTCACCCTGGACATGGGCGGACGCATCCGTTTTGGTCCGGATGTCGAATGGGTTGACTCTGCAGACGACTACCGACCCTCGCCCGCGCGTTTACAGCAAGCGCTGCCCGAAATCAAACGGTATTTGCCAAGTATTGATGCTGATGCAATCGCCTCGGACTACTGCGGGATTCGCCCGAAATTGGGCCATGCGAGCTCGAACACGGCGGGTAAAGGGTTTCAGGATTTTGTGATTCGGGAGGAGGAAGGGTACCCCGGGTTTGTGAATTTGCTGGGGATTGAGAGTCCGGGGTTGACTAGCTCATTGGCGATTGGGGAGATGGTTGAGGGGTTGTTGTATAGGAGGTAGCCTTTTATTGATAGAACCTCTAGATGTGTATATAGAATTTACATAATACGTGTATAGGAGCCCGAGATTATGGCGGAATATAAAATCGTTGGATACATGTAATTGGTGCAGACGGACTTTGGGCCAGCTAAAGAGTTAATGTGATGTAAATTCATACATTGCATTCCGAGAGATAGTCCGTGTTCATCGTACATATAGTACACAAAATCTGTGCTGCTGATTTGAGCCACTGGTAGTACTCGCACGGAATGCCCATTGGATGCGAGATAACAATTGAAGCCATCTCGCCGATACGGGGGTATCCTGTAGTCTTCACTTCGCCTGACATAGCTTGACAGCCAGGCATGAATAATAGTAAATCTTAAACGATATTCCATTTCCTTCGTTCAGTCCACATCCATCAACACATCACTCATTATATGCAGCAAATAGGCAAACTTGCGCACACTCCACTTCCCAGTGTCCTTCAGCAAGCCGCCATAGTCCAACAAGATCCGCCGCGCAGACTGGTATCCTCCGTGATGCGCCACACCACGTATGTAAATCGTGCCACCATTGCGAATAAACTTGATCGCGGGGATATCTGTAGGGTTCGTCGTAAATGATTGACTGCTAGTATTGCTAGGCTCCAAAAAACTGGTAAACCCTTCCGAGTCAACCTGCTGCCAGTCTATATCATCGAGAAGAACCTCGATCGAAGCCGCGCCAACCGGAGCAGTCTCTGTCGACTGCTGCGGGACCATGAATATATACAAGCCCAAAACAAGGGCTGCAGAGAACAGGGCGTAGGCGGAGTAGAACATGATATCGTCAGAAGCCTTACGGTTGGAGAGCAGCTTGAAGATCTCTGCGGCATGCAAACAGGCGCGCCGCGCGGCGGGTGTTTGGCTCCAACTAGCAATGTCGTCGAGGGCGTTGCGTGCTGCTTCGGCGCCGTCTCGGCCGGCGGCGAGGTCGAAGATTTGCATGTCCGCGGTAAGGCTCATGCACATATGGTGCCACAGGACGAGGCAGTTTGGGTTCATGCGCTCGAGCGAGTCGCTGTATGTGTTCATCACCTTGACCTGCAGCGTGGTCAAACAGCGAGCCTGAGCGTCCATGGCATATGTCTGGCATGGTGCAAAGGGGTATGTTTTCCGGTTGCAAAGCAGACGGTGGTAAGCCTCTGAAAGCCGTAGCTGGATCATAGCCATAACTGCATGCAGACAAATCTCGTCAACAGGTGAGTCTAGGTTTGGCAGCTCGACTGTCTCCGACGGTGATTTGATCATGGGCATGAGAATGCGCTTCCCGCTGCGGATCAGCTGCATCCATCGCGAGGAGGAATTGGCTTTGAAAAGTGAGTCGTGGCAAGGCAAGACGAGTTGCACCGCGTCCGGCATGATGATTGGGCTGGTTGAGAGGAAGGAGGAGTACCAGGAGTCGAGCGATAAAAGGCCAACAATGAGACTAGCATTCAATTAGAAAAGTAGTATTCATGATTGAGGAGAAGTCTACATACCGCTTTGCTGATTCCACTCGGCTCCATGCTTTCCATCGCATCTCAAGATCTGGGACCGCCTCAAAAAGCGACATGTCCAAGGCATGGCCTTCGGCGGCAGCAAATAGCCCGTGTCGTTGAGCCACCTGGGCTGTTAGAATTATCATATGCAACAAGAAAGTAGTAAACGTACCGACATGAGGTTGATGTATACCATCTGTGACTGTTGCAAGTACTGTTTTTCCTACACTTGTCAGATAGACTATCAGTATTAAAGATATGCGTTACTTACCCCTGTCATGGCAGCTAGGTTGAGCATGAGAAAAGCAGCAGCAAATGTAGACATGAGACTCGCCGGAGTTGCACTGCCAACGGCACATTTAGACAACTCGCTGCTTATTTTGTCCAGGATAAAGGGGAACGTCTTCATGACGAAACTTGTAGACCCTTTGGTCCCCAAAATGGTCATTCCAATCTGACACATCACGAATAGCAGAGACGTCCTTGTTGTCCTTGCACAGAAAGTCGGTATATGGACGAACGGGACGAGCGGGTGGAAATGCCTAAAGTACAAGTCGAGTACCATATCCAGGATTTCAGCCGGCGGAAACGCTGGCATTGACCCGGATGTCGAAGATGCTGTTGGAGAAACAGCATCAGCTGTGGAAACCCCGAGACCAGATGTAGAAGTTTGCGTAAGGCCAAAGACGGTTTGGAGTCGGAGTCGGCACTCGTCGTCCAGGCCAAACCGTGTTCCGGGGCAGCTGTCAGTGAACGAGTTCAACGATTGATATGCTGAAACATCAAATAGGTTATCGCAATCAAAACACGAAATATCCCGCCACAGAGAATTAATCAAACGGCCAACAAGTGGAGAGGGCGCAAACCAGCAGCGCTCAACTCGGGCGAAACGCTCGTTCGGGATGCTGTCGCCGAACCTGACCAGATCAATTGAATGACTATTCCGTCGATCGGGAGGAAGAAAGCTATCGCCCATGAAGCTCATAGCTGGGTCTCTCGTGTAATCGTTGGAGCTACTATGGTGGGATGTGCTGTCAGCCCGTGGTTCCAGCCACAGTTGCAGCATCTCATTTGGGACCGAATCAAAGGCCATAGAACGCTGGGATACATCTTGATCCGCGGGATTCAGGACTGGCACATTCCCCCAACCAAAATACGGCTGGTGATCGCCCATCATCATGGGGTTGATTTCGGGTTCGGTCCGATGTTGATGGACAGAGATGTCGGCGAGAAAGTCCAGATTGGACGACAGCCCACCTGGAGGGGCCAGCTGCATATCCCGCGGAGTCGGTATATGAGGTAGCTGGGTATCTGATAAGGTGTCGGCGCTATTATTGGGAAGGAGATGTGTCGTCGGGCCATCGTTGAGATTACCCGATTGTGCCGGCGTGGCCATGGACGGGCGACGCTGTTGTACTGACAACTGGTTCTGCTCGTCCATGACCGGGGCAGGATCTGGACTTAGTCTCGAGGTATCATTCTGAGCGGCACTGGTGCCGTTTGTCGCCTTGGTGGGCTCATTCTGGTTCTGGACATGGCCTTTGGCGTGTCTGCTCAAAACATCGCTGGCGGGCGAGTGTCAGATTCAAATATTGTGCCATATACCAACGGATGCTCTTACATACCTGCGGGAAAAACTCTTATGGCAGACGCTACACTCGTAGGGGCGTTCCTTGGTGTCTAGTTCCTGTTAGAATGGTAGCTACAGGGCGATGCGGGCAGGTAGCACATACGAGAACGCTCGTGTCGCTTGTAGTGCTCGGTCTTTTTGAATTTACGGTCGCAGATGGTGCATTTTTTCAAGATCATGGCTGGTTATGTAGTTCAGACACTGAATTTGAATTCTTTTTCTTTTCGTTTTATCGCAAACACGCGGCGTTCATTTTCCCCAGACAGGATGGATGATGGATGGCCGGGGAGGAACTGGAAAGAAGATCGATGCGGAGAAAAAGCCGACGCAGCGACCAGAGGACGAAAGAAGCGAGACCACGAAAAAAAAGGCCAGCCACTGAAGTTTAATGCAATTGACAGTCAGCAGAAATGTAATTGACAACGAGCGTAAACGGCCGAGGACCAGCAACCAGTCGACCACGCATGCTACGTGAACACAAGACGGCGGCGGGGAGGAGAGAGTTTGCGCGCGCCAGTCAACTGACTCGCACCCCCGCAAAGTATACGTATTATTAGCACTAATAGTTGCTTGGTTATTAATAATGATTTAATAATGATCTGGATTAGTATGGGGATTCGGGACTTGGGGCGCCAGATATGCCGAGCCCTAAAGTGCTTGCTTATTCGGGCTTGGTCTAGTTTATTGAGTTGCATGTACTACGATGAATAGAACGATGCCCCGCCCCCATGGGGTATGCAGGGATTAATTGTTCATATTAGTGTGTAGTATAGGCTGTGTGCTATGTACTTAGTGCATTGTTGGCTTTAAAGACTGGACTGCAATTGAAAGAGTTGTAGAGAAGTTCGTATGAGTGGACAGTCCAACAGTGCTGGCCGGCGCACCCAAAGGAGATTGATATGTCTGTTCCCCCAGGGCACCGAGAAAAAAGAAAACCAGCAACCAGACCTTCATGGTTGCGGTAGAGGCGACGGAGGACGATTGTGATGATAGTGACGATTGTGATGATAGTGACGATGGTGATAGTGGTGGTGATGGTGGTAGTAGTGGTGGTAAAAAAAAATACGATATCCCTGTTCTGTGCTTCCATCGTTTTCACAAAAAATCTCCTTGTCTGATGACATTGATATCTGAGAAATCCAAGCACCTTGCCATCCGTCTTCCAGATGGCTAAGCCGCACAAAATCTCAGCCCATAAAACCATCTAATCTTGATCCATCGCATTTCGGGCTCATTTCCGTCGTCGCTGGAATTCGTGGAATCGAATAGGCTCCAACCATACTCCGAGAATATCCCGTCAAAGGGTTCTTCATATACACAGGCTGTCCAACAAATAGTTCAGTGAATGTTAAGAATCCTTGTAGTTTTGTTGCTGGAGCGTCATCAGCTGGGCTTTCGAACGTTCATTGGAAGGCGAAGATTCAGATGACGGCGTCAGTTTTCTCTTGACTAGCCTCATCTCGGAGGATATCTATCATGAACGGAAACTGGTCGTTGGGGTTTTGGCCTGGGAAAACCTGCTGGCCAAAATTTTGTCTCCTTGTGAGAACAAGCTGCTGGGTCGCAGCCACAACAGCAGGGGGGCGAAGGGAATATGGTGAGCTCTGCTTGTAATTTCCATAGAGTGGCTACCCAAGAGACTTAAGTATTTTTGGTGCAGCTGTCAAGAACCGTTGTGTGAAGTGGTGTGAAGTGGTGAGGAAGTCCCAGGCAGCAGCTTCCCTAAACATCATCACCGTCTTCAATGCTGTAGTGACAAGTAGACTTATAGATATCAGTTGATGGTCCGTTACATGTAGTCTCTATTACTTCCAGTCTTGCTATGCAACGACCCCTTTGGATTTCAGCTCCTGCACTCGTTTCCTGTCCAGCCCAGCAACCTCTAGCAGAATCTCTTCCGTATGCTCTCCCAGCAACGGCGGTGGCAAGCGAATGCTAGGCTCAGCATTCGAATATTTTACAGGCGGACTCAGTACCTTGATTGAACCGCAAACGGGGTGGTTAATCTCTTGAACCATGCCACGAGCCTTGGCTAGAAGAAACGACACCGTTAGTTATATCTCTTGGTCTTGGCTCCACAAAACTTACTATGCTCATGATTCAAAGTGTCTAGTACATCATTGACTGCAGCATACGGGAGGCCGGAACCCTCAAAAATCTCAAGCCATTCTTGCGTCGTTCGCTTTTTCGTTTCTGCCTCGATGAGGCCCTCGAGTTCCTCTCTATTGCGTACGCGCTCGTTGTTGCTAATGTATTTAGGGCTCGTAACCCATTCTGGCTTTCCGAGTTTGCTGCAAAGAATGCCAAACAATCGGTCATTCGCTCCGCCGAGGAAAATGTCACCGTCGGTTGTTTTGAAGCCCTGATACGGGACCACGGAGGCTAGAATATCAATCAGCTGGCTATACATTATAACATAGATGTCTTGGAGCATACGGTGAGCAGTCCCCCATCGGCCACTGTCTCTCTTGCCACTGACCAGAACAGACTCGGCCATATTTGCCAAAGTGGCTGTTTGCACATCACTCAAGCACACGTCCAAATGCTGCCCTTGTCCGGTATTAACCCGGGCAAACAGGGCCGCCATTATTGAGTTGCACGCATACAAGCCCGTCGTCAGGTCCGTCACTGCCACGCCTACTTTTACTGGAGCACCGTTACGGGAACCCGTCAGATGCATTAATCCGAACTCAGCCTCGACCATGACATCAAAACCTGGCCGGTTACTATAAGGGCCGGTTTGGCCGTATCCGGTGATGCTAGCGTATATCAAGCGAGGGTTTATCTTTTGTATAGTTTCGTAGTCCATGTTGTATTTCTGAAGGGAGCCTGGAAGGTAGTTTTCGACTAGCACGTCGCAGTCTTTGGCGAGTTTGTGGAGTACTTCAACGCCTTCGGGATGGGCAAAGGATAGCCCCAAAGACTTTTTGTTTCGGTTTACCTGTTAAGTCTTCTATTAGAGCCTGTACACGTAATTAATAGAGGATAGGGTGTTTACTGAAAGGTAATAAGCACTCTCGCCCGGCCCATCTCGGCCATCGTTGTATTCGGCAAACGGAGGACCCCATGCCCTGGTATCATCTCCTCGCACCGGGTGTTCGACTTTGATTACTTCTGCACTTAAAGGTAATCAGCTCGGAATTTTGAATATATTCAGCATGACATACCCTAAATCGCCAAGAATCTGTGTGCAGTATGGCTGTGTTTCCAACATCTTGTCAGTCCCAAGTACTAACTATAGGAGCTTGTCAGCAGCACAACTTACGCCAGCTAACACGCGGCTCATATCCAGTACGCGAATACCAGCCAACGGCAATTTGCTTTTGTCATTAGAAGAGGTGCTGGAGGATGATATGCTGCTTTTCTGTGTGCATTGCCTGAGAATAGGTGTATAGTTGGATCGACAAAGAACAAGTCGCCTCTGAGTGCATTGCACCAGCGGACGCAGGGCCGAGATGGAGCCAGACATGTCCAAAGTATTATAGAAGTTTGAACACTGTTAAATTAAGAAGGAGGAGAAAATAAATTAGAATGCTAAGTAACGATGATGTTGTTTACTTCCCCGTATTTCGCCAGCCCCACCTCCACCTGTCTCCACATTTACCAGTTGACATCTTGTATAGCTTCATGACATCAATTGATACTGCTACAATTGTACAGCTAAAACTACAGCTTCTCGCCATCTCGCTGCACGCCGTTGCCTTTACTGCTCTCATCCAGCTTGCCCATCTCCCACCCACGCCCACGATACCGTGCTGGCCACACGCCTGACTTTCCCGGCGCCAGAATGCCATTCGGATCCAGCGCATCCTTGAGCCGCTGATTGAATTTCATCAGGGCATTATTGTTCCAGTCATAAGTGCCCGCGATCTGGTCCATCAGCACCAAATGCGTCCTGTACTCGCCATACCCCTTTGTTGCTGCATCATCCACCATGGCACGCATACACGCTAGCGCTCTCTCACGCATACTCTTGTCTGCCCGATCAAACACGCATTCCACAATCAGATGCATTTCGCGCAGCCCCACGCAAAATGCAGGAAAAATATCCAGACCAAACTCTGCAGCTCGGCCGCGCGCAATCGTCCACAGGTTTGTCGCGTCCGGTCCTCGCACTGGCGATACGGGGCTGAACGCGATGTGTCCGCCGTTGGGGTACCAATTGACCCAGCGCAGTTCTTCGAGGTCTGGAATTCCCGCTGCAATACGGTCTCGAGACCAGAAATAGTCGTCTTTCGGCAAAGAGGTTGGGTCGATGCGGCGCGCGCCAGGGATCTTCATGAACTCCTTGTGGATGATGTCGAGCTTGTATTGGCGGATATGCTTGGGTCCGTATGACATGCCGTAGTACAGCCAGGTGAAGTCGCCGTAGTTGAGGTCTCGCTGCGCGATTTGGCGTGCGAGGTCATCCGTCATTTGGCCCTGGCCTTGAAAGTATGTGCTGCGTGGCTTGCCGCTTAGGGCAATGGCTTGCACGACGTGTCTTAGTTGCGCGACGTTTTCGAGGATGTTTCCGATTCGCAGTGGTCGGATGATATCCACCTATCTTCGTTAGGGCTCAAACCGGCATACTCGGACAAGACTCACGAGGGGAGCAAGATCGGCCTCTTCGGGAAATGTGTATAGCTATCGAACCTGGTAAGAAGCAGGACACGTTTGATGTCAGATAGTGTATACGCACGTAGCTTTCGTAGCCTCCGGGGTTTGGCATCAAGGTCATGCCCAATTTCGTCACAATGCCCATATTCGACTGAGAAAACAAGCCACTAGTCGAGCTATCAGTAATATCCCATATATCATATCTTGCTAAATACTCACTCGGCCATCGGACCAAATCCATACGGAAAAATCTGCCAGCTGGAGCTGTTCGCCATAGCTCCCATGCCCGTGCGAATCACCTCACCTGTAGGAAGCACGACTTCTAGGCCAGAATGGCATGCCCAATCTACCAGAACATCATCAGCGCTTTTTTCAAGCTTGAATGGGTTGTTGTCAAAACTGACGGTCTCCGTAGACAGTGTAGCCGACGCCTCGGTCTAGAGTATTTCCTAAAACGGAACCTCCGCCCAAATCGGGCACGTCTACCCACAAATGGTCATAGCCACGCTCCTGGATAGCCTCGTAAAGAGCGTAGAAAGTAACGCCAGGCTCTACGAGGCATGTGTGGTCTTCCGGGTTAATGTCGAGGATCTTGTTCATGCGGCGCCCAAGGTCGATTACCACAGATCCTCGTACACGGGGAGCCGCGCCGCCGTATCCCACTGTGCCTGTCAGTTTTTCTGTCTATTTTGTTCGTGACCAATCTTACGGTTTCTTCCAATAGAGATGGGAAATATAGGGATCTTGTATTTGTTGGCCCATGCCACAACTGTCTGCACTTCTTCCGTGCTGCCCGGGTACACAACTGCAGAGGCTACAAATTCCTCCTCGTCGAGGACGTGCATGGCATCGTGAGTGTTGGGATCTATTTTTATCAGTATTTCTTGAATTGACATCAAATTTCCAGGACCAACGAACGTTCCATATACCATCCATCCTGCAAGGGCTGATCGGCAATTTCCACATTCGCTTGGCCCAGCTGCTGCGACAGTTCGTCAATGGCTTTGAGGAAAGCGGGCTTTTCGATGCCATGGGGTATGGCAAGCGGTCTCTTGCGAGCTTGCTGGTCTTTGGTTGCGATGTTGAAGATTAAAGACTTTGCATGCTGGGCTTTATCGGCAAGTCTCTCGGGGATTCCAGAGTGCTTTTCGGACAGCGTTGGCGTGGGAGGGATGTCTTTGGGTGGCATGGTGGTTTACCAAATTGACTTTGTAGAATTGGAGCAGGGAAACTATTTAATCAAAAAACACTGACTGGAAGTGGCTATATCGTGGGGTAGGAATCCTTTACATATGTAGACATTTTCAAGGTGTGATTGGAGGGCAGCTGGTTGTAGATATGGTATGCCCGGGGAGAAACATTGTATGACATTGATGAGTAGAAGTCATGGATACTACATAGGTACCTACTTCATATATGCAATTGACAGTATGCATAATCAGAATCCACAGGCTTTAATTATTTAGTTTCAACTTAATAGGATTGAATCTTGGATGCGTTTTTATTCATTTGTTACTCCGCACGTTATCGACTGTGGGGCAGTTGGGGTATCAACATGCTATCACGATCAACACTGGGGAACCACATTCTCTCTGCAGGATTATTTAATTTTCCCCAGTTGTTGTCTGTCAACTGACGCCTGGCTAGAAAATACTAATATGTGGCAATTGGTATTAAATATTTACCCACGATTGCCCACGTCGCCTGCCGATAACATCTTCGCCCCCTAGCCGACAGCAGCCGACAGCCGTCGGATAGCGCACTCCGGTCAGTGCTTCTGGTATTTCTTCCTCTTTTCCCTCTCTTCTCTCTTCTTTCTCTTTTTCTTGTCACTCCCCATTTCACTTTCACAATGAAGGCCAGAAACGCTGGCCCTTCGTTGTTCCGCCCGCTATGGCGGCGCAACTTCTCCTCGTCCGCCTCGCGGGGCGCCATCAACAAGATTGTCGCAACCGCGCAAGAGGCCATTGCCGACGTCAAAGGCTCCTCGATGATCCTCGTGGGCGGCTTTGGCTTCTCCGGCGTTCCCAGCACGCTGATCAATGCTGTGCGTGACCGTCCGGAGCTCAAGGACTTTACTATTGTCTCCAACAACGCTGGGATGCCCGGTGTGGGGCTGGGTAAGCTCTCTCTTTTTTTGTGTGTGTGGTTGTGTGTTTGAACGAGGCTAATTTGGATAGGTCAATTGCTCGAGTCTCGACAGATTAGCAAGATGATTGCCTCGTTTATTGGCGAGAACAAGGTCTTTGAGAAAATGTATCTAGAGGGCGACCTGGCCCTCGAGCTTACTCCGCAGGGAACAATCGCCGAAAAGTGCGCTGCTGGCGCCGCCGGTGTCCCTGCGTTCTACACCCCTGCTGCTTACGGAACCATTGGTGTGTGAAAGTCGTATCAATCCATAATATCTAGGTGCTAATGAAAATACAGTCCAATCCGGTGAACTCCCCGTTCGTTACAACAAAGACGGTAGCGTCGCCGAAAAGTCCAAGCCCAAGGAAACCCGCGAGTTCAATGGAAAACACTTTGTCCTGGAGGAATCGTACTTTGCCGACTATGCCTTTGTGCGTGTGGCCAAGGCCGACAAGCTCGGTAACTGCCAGTTCCGCAAGGCGCAGAACAACTTCAACGAGGCCATGGCCAAGAATGCGAAGATCACCATTGTCGAAGCCGACGAGATTGTCGAGGTTGGCAAGCTTGCCCCCGAGGAGATTCATCTTCAGGGAGTCTACGTGAGCAAGGTGCTCAAGAGCACCGAGGAAAAGAAAATTGAAAAGGTTACCTTTGCCAAGGACCCGAACGACCTGCTGAAGGCTGGTAAGAGCAAACCCTATAAACAAAAGATATACGACAAAACTAATACAGTATTTTTTTAGGGTCTGGCGATGCTACTGCCCGACGTGAACGCATTGTGAAGCGCGCGGCCAAGGAGTTCAAAAACGGCATGTACGTCAACCTGGGTATCGGTATGCCTCTTGTTGCTCCGGCATTTTTGCCCGAGGGCATCGAGGTTGTGCTGCAGTCTGAAAACGGTATTTTGGGTCTCGGTGGCTACCCCAAGCCTGGCGAGGAGGATCCCGACCTGATCAATCCTGGCAAGGAGACTGTCACTCTTGCTGAGGGTGCCTCTGTCTTTGGTTCGCACGAAAGCTTTGGCATGATTCGCTCTGGCCGTATTGATCTGACCATGTTGGGTGCTCTTCAGGTCAGCCAGTACGGAGGTATGTTTTCTTTTCCTTTTAATTTGGATTTGTGCTGATAGTAATAGATCTGGCCAACTTTATGCTCCCTGGTAAAGTTAAGGGTATCGGAGGTGCCATGGACCTGGTTGCCAACCCCAGCAAGACCAAGGTTGTAGTAACCATGGAGCACGTGGACAAGAAGGGCAACCCTAAGATTCTTCCTGGTAAGTTAACCCTTTCAACTTTATAAAACTCTCGTCTAACTTTCCTCCAGCATGCACATTTCCTCTCACCGGGCCTCTCTGCGTCTGGAAGATCATCACCGACCTCGCTGTTTTCAACGTGCACCCCACAGAGGGTCTCACGCTGAAGGAGGTTGCCGAGGGCGTTACTGTTGACGAAGTCAAGAGCAAGACTGCAGCACCATTCAAGGTCGCTGATGATCTCAAGACTTTCTAAGTGGATATAAATCCACTGGCGTTTTTTTGGATATAATGTACATAGATTAAAATATAGGTTACAATATGACGGCTGTCAGTGCTGTCTAGAGATTATATAAAGTGATATATTGGTAAAATAATTCCCAAAGAGTAATCGTATTTGGTCAGTCATCACTAGCTGGTACATAATACTGGTGTATTATTGATCCATCATCAGTACTTGCGGTTCTCTCCCTCCACATCCTCCCCACAATCAACAAACCCACTCTTGATTCAAAATTGTTCTCCATTTTTGTCTTCATCAAAATATTCTTATTTCACATTCCAGTTACTAAATTCAAGAAATTGAGACCAGAACAATGCTCACCAAAGTCGGGCGCGAGGTCCTCCGGAAAACACCACACGACGTGGTCATCCTCTCCGCCGTGAGGAGCCCCATCACCCGCGCATTCAAAGGCGGATTCAAGGATCTCTGGCCAGAGGAGATTTTGATGCCGGTACGCAACTCCTCTTTCCAAAAGTCAAAAGACCTAATAACGAACTACTCGTGTTTGTTTTTTCAAGGTCATGCAAACAGCCGTCCAACGAGCAAACATCCAACCCAGCGATGTCAACGACGTCTTAATCGGAAACGTCCTCGCCGAACTGGGCTTTGCCAAAACAGGGCGTATGGCTCTGAACGCCGCCGGATTCCCTAATTCTACGACATTCCACACGACAAATCGCCAATGCTCGAGCAGTCTGCAAGCAGTCACGCACATCGCCCATGCGATTATGGTTGGGCAGATTGACGTTGGCCTGGGCGGCGGCGTGGAGAGTATGACGCGATGTTATAGCACTCGTGGGATTCCCGTGGACGTGTCTCCTGCATTGAAAAACTCGTCGGTCAAGGATGCGCGCGATTGTATTTTGCCCATGGGATTAACTTCGGAGAATGTCGCGGAGCGATATGGCGTTTCCAGGCGAGATCAAGATGAGTATGCGGTTGAGAGCCAGCGGCGCGCGAGTGTAGCGCAAAAGTCTGGCTGGTTTGATAAAGAGATTGTGCCCGTTAATGCGAGATATGTCGATGAAGAGACTAAACAGGAAGGGAACAAACTTGTCACTCTCGATGAAGGGATCCGGCATGGGGTGACTGTTGAGAAAATGGGCAAGCTGAAACCTGCGTTTAAAGAGAATGGAGGAAGCACAGCTGGAAACTCGTGGGTTACCCATGAGTAATGTCTCTAATGCACTAATTATCCTACTAACATGGATTTCAGCTCACAAATATCAGACGGTGCATCATCCGTCATCCTCGCCCGACGAACATGGGCTGAAGCCCGCGGCCTCAAGCCCATCGGACGATTCGTCGGTACCCAAGTTGCAGGCAACGCGCCAGACGAGATGGGCATCTCGCCAGTCTACGCCATCCCGCAGCTGTACAAATACACTGGCATTGAGCAAAAGGATGTTGACATCTTTGAGATCAACGAGGCCTTTGCCAGTCAAACTCTCTACATTTTGAGGAAGCTCGGACTTGACCCATCCAAAGTCAATCCCAATGGAGGCGCGATTGCCTTGGGTCATCCGGTTGGCGCGACTGGTGGGCGGCAGACAGCGACTCTGCTGGCTGATTTGGAGAGGCAGGATAAGGAACTGGGTGTGGTGTCGATGTGTGCGAGGTACGTAAATGAATTGGTCTTTTGTTTGGTCTTTGCTAATTGTACTGCTTATAGCACGGGCTTGGGAGTTGCATCGCTTTTCATCCGTGAGTGAGCGTTGTCTATAAATCAAATGTTTTATTTTTGAAATCTATAATTGGTTTTGTTTTTCGTTTAATCATTGAATGCTCTCTCTTGATGTCTACAGATAGTAGATACTATGTGGATCAATTGATGTGGATAGCACGTATACTTCCCCGGACCGGCGAGCCGGCCCCACCACCTGAATAGCCGGGCAAGTGGACCAACATTTCCTCCACAGTATCTATCTTTCCCTCTCTACATCTCCTTAGAAGCAAAGTCGACTGGTCGAAATGGCCTCTTTGCATCACCTGTTTGGACGCAATTTAGTGAAATCACAGTCATACAACCCTCTGTCTTCTGTTCTTCGACTTTCTTGTGTACATATAAAGTCAATTGCGCTCCAAGGATATTCGGTGAAAAGACAAACACGCTCCATGGGGTCAGTCAGCGCCATTGACTCTGCTATTTTTAGGACTCTGTTCGGCACTGAGGAAATCCGACAGGTATTTAACAAGTCTTTTCTTAACTATTTCTCTAATTGAAATCTAGGTATTCAAAGACGAGTCTTACATCGCGCGATGTGTTGACGCCGAAACAGCACTGGCACGCGCCCAGTCCAAATGCAATGTGATTCCTAGCGGAGTAGGGGAAGAAGTCACCAAAAAGGCCGTGGCATCAAAACTCGATCTCGAACGACTACGCCACGAGACAGAGATTGTTGGATATCCGATTTTACCCTTGGTGCGGCAGCTGAGCGATCTCTGCGGCGAAGATGCCGGGAAATACGTGCACTGGGGCGCAACCACGCAAGACATTATGGACCTAGCCAGCGTCTTACAAATGAAAGAAGGGCTGGTCATCGTCGAGCGGTTACTCCGCGATGTCATCAAGACGTTGCGCGAGCTGTCGGAAAAGTACAGGGATACGCCCATGGCAGGACGCACGCATTTGCAGCATGCACTACCAGTGACGTTTGGATATAAATGTGCCGTCTGGCTTTCGGGATTCCAGCGCCATCTCGAGCGTCTCCAGCAGTTGCGCGAGCGGGCGCTTCTGGTTCAGTTTGGTGGTGCTGCGGGCTCGTTGGCCTCGTTGGGTTCTGGGGATGACGGGATACGCGTTCGCAGAGCGCTGGCAGAGGAATTGGGGCTGGTAGATCCTTCCATTACATGGCATGTTGCGCGCGATGGCATTGCGGAGACGATCAACTTTTTGGCACTTTTGGGCGGTTCAATGGGCAAAGTGGCGCTCGACGTGATCATCATGAGCTCGAACGAGCTGGGGGAAGTCTCTGAGCCGTTTGTGCCGCATCGTGGGGCTTCTTCGACGATGCCTCAGAAGCGGAACCCCATATCTAGCGAGGTGATCCTTGCAGCGTCCAAGATTCTTCGTTCGAATGCGGGACTGGTGCTTGATGGGATGGTCTCGGATTTTGAGCGTGCCTCTGGGCCCTGGCATCTGGAATGGGTGGCGGTGCCTGAAAGCTTTGTGCTTGTTGTGGGTGCTCTGTCTCAAACCCATTTTGCGCTGTCGGGCCTGGCTGTCAATTCCAAGCAGATGCGTGACAATTTGCACTCCACGCGGGGCTTGATTGTGGCGGAAGCGGTAATGATGGGCATGGCTCCGTACGTTGGAAGACAGACAGCACATGATATTGTATATGAGGCGTGTCGGAACAGCATTGACCAAGACCAGTCTCTGCTCGACTGTCTGTTGCTCAAGGACGAGGTGACATCGAAAATGAGCAGAGACAAGCTGGAGGCGCTGTGTGATCCTGTCAATTACCTCGGGGCGGCTCCGCGCATGGTGGACGATGTATTGGCTGTTAGAGACCTATAGATAGATAATCACATGCTGTATAGACCCTGTACAAACCCTGCATAAACCCTGCATAGTAAACCCTGCATAGTAAACCCTGCATAGTAAACCCTGCATCTGTACATGTATAGACTGTACGTGGCCCCACACACCCCACGAAAAGTGGGCCCAGCAGCGGAACGAGCCCCATCGCGGGAACCCCCAATCCTCCTGCTGTCACAATCAGCTCCTCCTGGTGGGCCCCAACCTTGCCTGCACCCCCACCGCTGGGCATCCCGCACAATATACATGCTGATCTTGGTTACATGAGCTGAAGCTGGGCTAATGCGCTGCGCCGCTTTCAAAATGCTGTCTTTTTCTTTGTTTACAGTCCCACACTCAGCCCATGTCATGCAGCTCTTGTGTGTAATCACAATGCCCACCTTGAGCATGGGCAAGGTGGAGAAAGATGGGTGTGCTTGTTGAAATTGGTTGTTGTAGTCTGTAGCTTTAATAAGGGTCTTTTCGTTTCTCTCTCTATCTCTCTATCTCTCTATCTCTTTTTTTTCTACACACACTGATTCATCATGGGTACTGCAACGCTCCCCCCCGTCAAAGAACGAAAACCCGCCAAAAACCTGCAAAAGGTCTTCCACTACACTGACACACAAACCCGCAAACCCACACGCGACAATGACCCATACGAGTACCAGACTGGCTGGGGAAACCGCTTCCAGTCAGAGGTAGTGCCCGGAACCTTGCCTGCTGGTCAAAACAATCCTCAGGAGCCTCGGTTTGGCTTGTATACGGAGGGCATTACCTATTCTGCATTTGCGGCTCCTCGTCATGCCAACTTTAGCACTTATATGTATCGTGTGCGTCCGGCGGCTGCTAATAGTAAGATTGTCCGATGTCGAAGCTCATTCAAGGAGCTCTATTTTCATAAACCGAGAAGCTAATATGGAAACACAGGTGGATACAAGGACAGCATTTCCACCGAAGCTCAAATTGAAAACTGCTTTCTGTCTCTCAACCCCAAAGTCCAGTCTCTCGTGGAGCAAGCCGAATGGGCCCCATTCCCTTTCCCACCAGCCGACAAAAAAATCGATTTCGTTGATGGCCTCCACACTTTGGGGGGCAGCGGAGATCCCAATCTGAGAGAAGGAATCGCCTTGTACATTTACACTATCAATGCCGACATGCAGAACCGCGCGTTTTGCAATGTTGATGGAGATTTTCTTGTTGTTGCCCAGCAGGGCAATCTGGATATTCAAACCGAGTTTGGGAAATTGTTCCTTCAACCTGGTGAAATCTGCGTTTTGCAGCGTGGCGTGAGGTTTGCTATCCGTCTAGGACCGGGTCATACAGAGGCTCGGGGTTATATTGCTGAAGTCTGGGGCTCGATGTGGGAGTTGCCGGATCTTGGTCCCTTGGGAGGGCATGGGTTGGCGAACCCGCGAGATTTTTTGCATCCAGTCGCCTATATAGACGATGAGTTGCATGGGGACTGGACAATTGTCAACAAGAGTAATGGCAAGTACAATGCAATTGAGCAGGATCATACTCCATTTGATCTGGTGGCTTGGCATGGAAACGTCGTTCCTTACAAGGTGTGCTTTCTTTCTCACAATTCTCTTTTTTATTTTCACTAACCTTTTGTCCAGTACGACTTGACCAAATTCGCCTCCCAGAATGCCACATCGATCGACCATACCGATCCATCAGTCAACTGTGTCTTGACCGCTAAATCCCGCGACCCAAATACTCCGCTAGCAGACTTTCTCTGGTTCGGCCCACGCTGGGATGTCGCATCCAACAGTTTTCGGTTGCCTTATTTCCACCGTAACTCGGCTACAGAATTTTTGGCTAGTCTGTATGGAAAAGGGTTGGGTCGGTCTGATGATTTCTTGCCTGGTGGTGGTAGTGTCGAAGTCAGTCATACGCCGCATGGGGGGTTTGATGAAGGGTACCATTATGAGATGCGTATTCAGGAGAATGAGCCGCGGCGGATCCTCGAAGGTACGTATACTTTTATGCCTCTTTGGATGCTGTGGGTTTTGGTTTATTGACATTGTGTGCCAGATCAAATGACTTTTATGCTTGAGAGCAGCCGCAGCTTTCTCTTCACTGAGTATGCGCGTGGCGGATGTGGCACGTTTCGTAAACGAGGGACGGAGCCGAAAGTCTGGGATGCGCTGCCTGTGAGCATGCCTTTTCCTTTTCCTTTTTCTTTCCTTTTTTTTGGATGAACGTTGACACCCCCCAAGGACAGATTCTCTTCTTATCCCAACATCAAAGAAATCCTGGCCCAAGCTAAGGCCGACAAGGCAGCTCGGAAAGCCCGTCTAGATGCTTACTATGACGATGAGAAGCTAGCTGAGCTGGTAAAGTCGGCTGGAACCACTAATGGAGCAAGTTCCAACGGTAATGGAATACAAGCAGATAGTTGATTATACGATATATGATGAATAGTACCCGTCAATTGATTTATTCTATCCTATACGTTCAATATTGACATTATATAAGCAATTGATAAAAAAGTTACCAGAGAAATTGCTTCTGAAAACTTATTGACGGCGCTTCGTCCCATGCACTTAGCCGAGGTGTGATTGTTGTATTTGTATGCTTTTTTGTGTGATACACAGGACCGAAATTATCCGGTATACTGCTAGCATCAAACGGCGACGCTGTGGCGATGATTTGAGGCGGTGTTTCTCTATCCTGGCCATACTCTTCTGTCTCTGAATATCGTCGCGAATGGCCAGTTTGTTCTTCTTGGGGTCTATCATCATACAAGTGGCATTCGGGAGCGTTTTTATTAGTGCCAATGGCACCATCATGTCTTGTTGTTGTAGACCTAGTCCTCCTGGGCCGTCTCGTAGACGTCGTAGTATTATCAGCATCGTTATTGTCCTTCTCTGGCTTATTTGGATTGTCGAGGCTTTCTAGCTCCCATTTTCGGATATTGCCGACGCTATTTAACGGGTTGAGCTTCCAATTCTCGACTTCGTGTTGCCGTGAAAGGGACCCAAAGCCATTCTGGTCCCTGCTTTTTGTGGCTGGCTCGTTTTCAGACAGCATGGCTGATAACTGGGACTGTGAGAGGTGCGAGAGTAGCTTTAAGAGAACGTTTTCGGTCTCGTAAAGACGGGTCTCGAGTGCCTCGATATAGCCCTTGGCTGGCCCGCTGCTGTTGTTCAGCTATGCACTGGTAATTTTTTGATCTAGTGATGTATACACACCGTTTCAATTGCTCTGGCCACGCGCACTGGCGGTGGTATTCAAGGCATTGTTCGCAAATTGGTCTGTAGATGTTTAGAAACTATAGAAACAGTAAAATTGGAAGTATCTGACCGTTCTCCACTACACTACGATTCAATCATGACAATATTAGTAGTGGCTCAACTATACTCGAGGTTGATAGTACCTTTTGTTTCCGTGACCGGCAGGGATTGCACGCAATCGTGATGCGAGACGCTCGCCTTTCCTTTCGAGGGGCTGCGCTTGCCATGGCCGCCAGTTTCAGTTGGTCTTGATTTTTTATTCGAACAGTAAGGCAGTGGTGAATGAATGAGAAAGAATAATATATTTGTTCGGCAGATCTTTCACCCGCGCACTGACGATTCGAGCTCCACTTTCTCGTAGCCCAATCACCGACGCTGGATATATTACACTAAGCCTAATCAAGCCACGCCCATATAACAGGCTTCTTTAACTTCTCCCCAAAGTCACTCATTACACATACAACTAACCATCAAAAAGCAGCTCTCAAATAAAAGTGTTCTGCAAGTCACTGCGAATTCCACTGTCGCCGCCATGTAATGTCCAACCATGCAGTCCTCAGACATTCTCCGCGGCACATCCGAACTCGGCTCGTTGATTGCCAACTCCAACGACGAGAGCCAGTTTGTGGGCAGCTCGAGTGGCGTGTATTTTATCAACACCGTCCGTCAGGCCTTTGCAAAGAGCCTGGGTCCTCTGGATAATGATCCCCTGTCAAGTCCCGGTTTTCCTGCCGCGGAGGAGACCCTAGTTGGGCCGGAGTCGTTATCTTCTGGAAACGCCGGTAGAGACAAGATAACTAACTCTGTTGCTGATAATGATATACGGCCTCGAAAGAACTGGAGTTATGACTCCAAAGTTGCCAGTGTCCTGGGCGAAACCCCCGATCTCGAAGATGCTCGCCAATTGATGATGATGTATTTCAAAGTGTGGCATCCCATATTCCCGTTCCTCCATGGACCCTCGTTCTTGCAAGAGATGGAAGCCCTGTATTCCGTTCATACACTCGACGGAGAAACCCAGCCCCGAGTATCCAACCACTACGTTACTTGCTGGACCACAATTTTCCAGTGCGTCTTCAATCTCGCCGCTCTTCTACAGCCGGACCGTCAACTCCGCCAGCAATCAAAAATCCAGAGCGTCGCAGACTTTCCAAAACTAGTCGGGATTCTTCTTTATCGTCATGATATGCTTTCGCTTCAGGCTGTGCTGGTTATGCAATTGTATCTTGTGGCTACAATGTCTCTCCACAACGCATCCTTGATCGGCGGCTCCATTTTGCGGTCTATCCTCCATGCGGGTCTTCATCGATGCCCGTATCGGTACAAACAGCTCACTTCTCATGACCGGCACCTGCGCAAACGTATCTTTTGGTGTGCGTATGCTATTGATCGATATTTGAGTCAAGCATTGGGCCTTCCTCTCGGCATTCAGGACTCGGATATAGACGTATGTCTTCCGGGCAACCCAGAGTGCCATGCACCGGCGGATCCGGGCCACATCTCAGTCTCATCACCTTCGCAAGGCGGCTATGACGAATCTTTGATTTCTCGGGCATCTGTAGACAGCACAAAAGATGCAGATTCGAATTATGTACAGCAACGGCAACAACAAGATCGCCTCGATAGAGAAAGCACATTAGCCAGCTATGTGATTTACGGGAAACTCACCGGAAGAGCTCTAGAACTATTTCACAAGTCCATACAGAACCGCCAAATCCGCCGAAGTGCAGTATTATATCTAGTCTCGGACGTGCATAAATGGTGGAACAACCTTCCAAGCTCTCTACAGCAGAAAGGCGACCACAACACTGATCTCAATACAGCCTATGAATCTGCCCAGGACTCCTACTCCTTTGATCTCAGCCCCTTCTTCTCGGTCCTGTACGAACATCTTATTCTGTGTATAAACCGACCATATCTTTCCCTAGACCCGTCGTCTCCGGATTTTTGTTCGTCGTTGCAGACCTGCATTGGCGCAGCGCGGAATATTTTGTCGTCATTGAAAACGCAACGGTACAAGGGACAGGCTCTTTTCTGGCCTGGTCTGTTGTCGGCGGCATATATGTCTGGGTTGATTATTGCATTTGCGTGTCAGCTGAAGCAGTACGTTCTTCTGAAAGGATGCCAGTAAGTGAATTCTCTCAGATTCTCAAAGGCCGTTTCGCTGATCATGTCCACAGAGAGATACGCGACTTTCTCGAGATTTTACAGGTCATGTCGAAACAGTGGGAAACAGCAAAACACTGCCATACTGCACTTTCATTCTTGCTCCTGAACATCCAGCGCATGAGCCAACACCAAAACACAACTGTATCACTCAGTTTCGAAGAAAGGGCGCCACTCGACAACATACCGAGAAACAAACGACAAAAAGTCACACACGCTTTCTCCGAAGACCCAACATCATCATCTCGTAGCACAACGCACTATGACAATACCCACGAAAACAGTCTTGCAGATTCGCTGAGCATAACAGCAGCCGTACCTAGCCAAAGCCCAGAGACTCGAGTTCCAACAAATAAACAAGTCCCCACCGCATACGAAAATCAAGAGCCGTCCCCATACTCCCCCCTCCTAATGATGGGCAACACACCAAGCCAATTTAACAGCCTGCAATGGCCTGGCGGAGGGCCAGCAATGACGACTAACTTTGATCTCAACATGACCGACCTGTTTCAGGGGTCGACGTGGGATCCGTCTGTGTTTGATGCTTTTACGCAGGGACAGTTGCCGTCGCAGGATGATTTATAGATACTGTATTTAACAAAAAAATTCTGTACCTATATAACAAATATGTGCGACGCTAGGCAGCCCAGCATGTCGCCGCTTTATGCTCAGCCTGGCTCGGGGATTGCTCCCGGATGGCTCACGGAGCAGGCTCATGGGCTCCACAGAGGCGAGATGAAGTGCCGCGAGGCAGAGGGTGGAATACATGACATGTAGTTGATGAAGAGCAATCTGTAGAACAATATTCTGCCAGTTATCATCTACCGATGTGTCCTGAAAAATGGACAAACTAGGAGAAACACACCAGTGATGAAAGAGAGCCATATCCCTAATCTCGAAATGCATGTCCGAGTGGCTAGTCATTAGGGTAGAGACTCGACAGCCCTGAGACACCAAGATTCTACATAGCATCGTATGTAAACTGTGTTGGCAGATCTTCAATATTATGAATTCCTGATGTCTCAATTTGCAATGCCTGGGGCCAGCTATATATGTCGTCTCCTGAGCCTGCAACCGATCCCCGATTGGCTACGCCTAGATGTATAGTTCTTATGCTAATTCGACAGAATCGATACAAAGTTGTCATTATTTTTGCTATTCAAAAAAAAAATAATTAAATCAAATCAAGAACAAAATAGACGCTTTTAGTAAATAAGTAAAAATAATATCCATCAAACAATGTCTTCTTAGGTTCATTTGGTACTGGAACAATACTTTCCAAACCCCGTCAGATCTGGTCGCTTCTGTATCCATTTCCGAGGCACAAACTGATTCTTGTCGCAGAACTTGCCGTTGGTGCAGGCACTCAGATGCCACAAGCCAGCATTCTGCAGTGACCGAATCTGACCGGCCATGCCTCCAGGATAGCCAGAGCCTGGGTCGTCATTGCAAGAGAGAGTGACAATCGGTGTTGTGGGGCAAAGATGCTCGTCGAATATGCCTGTTTCGTTCACTGCAGCGGTACAAAGCGATTCCATATTGACCGACTTAATGCTCGGGCTATTGGTTTTTGATAACGCATTTAAGACAGAGGATATGTCGTCTGGTGCATGTCCCAGTGCGCGTCTATTGGGCGGTGTAGCTTTTTCGTGACCCCCCTTAGAAGATGGTGGTATGCCGCGAATGACCAGGCCTCCATTTGGCTTCAGGTGAGTAATCTCTGCTCTATCAATTGCAGTCGTGTGCACAGTGTCAACTGCAACTGCTCCAAGAGTTGCCAGATGAACATCGTAGTGGCGAGCTTTATAATTTAAAAGTTTGTTGATCAAAGACGAAATGCCCATTGAAGAAGCATCGAAACATGGCATGTTGTATTCTTTGCAGATTTCAAGATGCCTCTTTGACAGCGAAGCGATGATGTATCTGCGAACCCCTCCAAATCGAACCAAGGAGTAGACGGTATTGGCCAATAAAAGAACTTGCTCTCCCAGTTCGCTTTCTTCATATCCGAAGGGAATAACAGAAATTAGATCATTGTCAGATGGCGAGTCCGATATGCTGTCCTTCACAAACTCGATTTTTTCGAGGAGAGCGTCGAGATCGGTGTGAATCTCGGCCCATGGCAAGATTGGTGAACCGGCAGGAAGCACGTAAGGGACAGAGAGAGCAAGAAGAGGCGTAAGCCATTCTTGAGCAAACACATTTCCTTTTTTGGTTTGTTCCACCAGCATCGCCATCTCGATGTTAAAATCAGACTTAGCCTTGTACTTTAGAAGCTGCTTCATTCGGCAAGTGTCTGCTAAAGTGCCGACAAGGTCATTTTTCCTTTCCGCAACATGGGTTTGGTTTGGTGATACCATATCGGCAACGTCTTGCACAGAGTGCACATCTCCGCTCCCCAGGTTAATCGGTATCCCCCCTCTCAGCCGATGATTTTGTTGGGATATAATCAGACCAGAGACAATGTCGTTAACATGAATGAAGTCACGGAAGTGCGTTCCATCGCCTTCAATGGTGAGAGGCTGTCCTTGAGCAAACTGCCGCGCAAAAACTCCAGTTACGATGGCATAAGCCCCAGTGGTAGGCTGGCGCGGCCCGTATACCATGAAAAATCGATTCGTTATTGTTGGCACATGGAACAAACGATCAAACATTCGCATTTGAATTTCTCCTTCATACTTGCTTGCTGCGTAAGGAGACAAAAAGTCGGGCGCCGCGTCTTCGTTGTGAGGGATTGCTTGGTTGCCATAGTAGGTGGAAGAACCCGCATATATAACCTTCTTGATACTGTTCTGTGCGCGGGTGGCATTTAGAACGTTCCAGCTTCCAAGTGCATTGTTTTCCGTGCAATATCTAGCCATTTCCGGGTCGTGCAAGGACGGAACAACTTTACTCATGGCTGCTAGATGGAAAACATACTCAACGTCTTTGACTGCCTCCTGGAGGGTTGCTGGGTCCATTATGTCGCCATGGATAAATTCGATCTGTTTTTTATGAAGCGGGACATTCCGAATAAACCCTGTGTAGAGATTATCGAGGATTCGCACTCGGTACCCCAAAGAGACGAGTCTATCCGCAAGATTGGACCCGATGAACCCGGCACCTCCTGTGATTAGAACTAAAGTTCCAGAAGAGCTTTGGGGTTCGACTTCCACGGGGACGATCGGATCGTCCTTGCAAGGATCAACAGCATTAGATAACGAGGTGTTTTCTGGCCGCCGATGATCCTGCAGTGGTTTGGCTCCGACAGACAGCAGGTCATTAAACCTGTTTCTCGACCACGCAGCAGTGGAAGATGCAGAATGGGAAATCTCCTCTTTTCCGAAACTGCTAAATAGGAGCATGTAAAGGGCGATAAGAACTAGAGCGAAAGGGAGAGCACGTCTCGAAACAAGAGTTGCGAGAGAAGCCATCATCGCTGGACAGTAAAACAGCAAAGGATTAGGCTGATCCTAGAGTATCTGCTAAAAGCTCAATGATCAATCATCAAGTGGATGATAAATAGCTATCAAAGACAGCAATGTTCCGGAATGCTTACTTCTAGCAGCATCGACTCTGTTATTCCTAGACAAATGATTAATATTTCAATGAACAAGAGTTGATTATTTTACGTTACAGCAGTCATTATGTGACACTCGGCCAGAGAATCATTGGGTGCTATGCTGGGGGGCATCAACTAATGGTTCTACTGACGAAAACGGTGGACGTTTGCAGAGAATGTTGTTCTTCTCTCCCCTCTCCCCCTATTGTAAACAGTGTCACGGCTAAAAGCGTGTCAGGGTGTGTAGAGATCTATTATGTAGCTTTTTTTCTCTTTTCCGAAACCGAGTCGCCGGAGGAAGGAATGACCATGTCAAGCTCGGTGAACTGCTAGGATTTGCGCTCTCTTAAAGAGAGCCACATAACCTGCCTAGACGGTAAATACTATCGAATTTACAGATCGCACGACGTCGTCTTACCCCTTAATATTTATTACCAGAAATTTGGAACGTTCTTCGGGATGCGCCTCTGCAACAAGGGGTATTCTTATCTACGGGTAAATCCTTCGTCTACTACAGCCATGGTCTTCAGACGCACCACATCTTTCCGAACTGTCGGTGTAATTATCATAGCCACTCTGTTGGTCCTTTTCTGCCTACGATTTTTCTTCAAGTATGGGAATTTCTTTCTTTGGTTTCAGACCACGTTCTGACGGGTTTTTGTAGGGATGCATCGTCGCTTGCCTACAGATTGGTGATGCCGGGAGAGAATCATCCGTTTGCGGAAGCCATCAGAACGATCAGCGCGTCATTCCTTCTCCCGATCACAGCCCCGTACTTTGTGACGTATGAGGGCCTCAACTTCACGCTGACACAAGATGCAATTTGGACAAAGCCTCTAGGCAAAGATATGTGCATCTTGGATATCGACAATCGACCCTTCTCAGACAAAAATCAACTTTTCGACGAAGAGAATGCTTTCCGCTGGGGCTTATTTGACAACTTGTCAGCGGCCTTCTTGAATCATTATCTTTATGGTATTTTAGCTCATTGTCATTGCATATTGTTCAGAGCATCAGAATTAACCCGAACATAGCGATGATCCATGGGTACAGGTACACGTTTGTACACGTGGCGCAAAAGCCAATTGATCGCTATGTCTCTTGGATCAAAGTACCCGCCATGATCGAGCATCTAAAAGGATGCGAATTCATTCTTTTCACGGAAGCGGATGGGATATTTAAGGAGCTCATGCTTCCCTTGGAATGGCAAATGAATTACTGGAACTTCACAAAAGAAACCAACATCGCAATTGCGTCGGACCCTTTTTCTGACCTAAATAAAGACTCGCATGGGAATATGAATTTGAATCTCGGCTTTGTTCTCGCCCGAAACACAGAGAGAACATTTGAGATATGGGAGGGATGGAACGATTGCATCGATGACCCGACTGAATTCCCAGATTGCCAGAAGTGGGCATATAACTGGCCGGCGGAGCAAGGAGCATATTCTTCTATAATTCGTTATAAATATAGTGAACCAGGCGATCTTCTGATAATACCGTGCGATGAGGCTAATGGGTATCCTGAATCGGACACCGGCTGCCATGGCACTTTAAACTATCAGCACTACTGGCTCAAGAAGGACTCTCTGAAGGACAAGGCGGTACTGCCAACGGTACAGTGGATGATGCAGGGGTTGCAACTGGATATTCTGTTGAGGAAAGACAAAATTCTTCAGGAGAAGGGCGGGTACTTTATGGGTGTCAACTTCCAGGAGGAAAAGGAATGATAGAAATATACAGATCCGGTGGTTCTCTTCTACAATAACTGGGTTATTATTACATAATTTGATGCACAGTTGGACAAAAATAATAAGCAAAGCATAGCCAATGATCACTACACAGGATATCGTACAAGTCACTGCTCACCAAAAAATGATGGATGCATGCTATAAGGCTGAGGAGGACTCTCAGGCCTTTGTAGTGAAGCGTCTTATGACATTTACACCGTACCGGTGTTTTATGGTGCGAAGTGAACAGGCAACATGATAATTGTCAGAAGCAAATACGAAATCCTAGGAGATTCGAATAATATTCAATAACGAAGTGTACTTGTTATGAATATAGTATCACACATTTCAGTGATATTAGGAAAAAGTGATCCCATACACACACTACACACGAGAATGATTGGACATGAATACGCGCGCTGTTCTTAGTGAAATGTACCACTCCGGCTGGGCATGGAAATGGCCCGCTCACGGCTAGTTTTCGTGCCAGACATATGTCGATTCCTGAAATTGGAGGTTTTACGTTTGCAGAGCGATCGATGTATTGCGTCCATTTCTGGCTGCTCATTGTGCCTGAGGCCTGCATTGGGTTAGTCCTCCACCCGCGGCACTATTTCGGTGTCAAAACATAAACTAGTACTAAACAGGAAGCCACATACTGGGGAGCGTTCGGTGAGCGCTCAGCACGGCTCTGCGATCTAGGGGTGAGGCATCCCATAAAAAAAATGTAAAAGCGGCGATGGATTTCGACCGTACGCACTTATTTGTTACATATAGCCGACATATGTATAGTCAATCGAAATCAGAATAATCATAAATCTATTGAATCCGAAGGCCTAGAGAACTAAAACCTAAACAATAGCTCCACCCTATAGAAGAACACGCACCCAAATACTTTCATACCAAGCTTTTCCATGTTGCTATTCCACAAAGTCAGGTAAAGACAAATTTTTGGGAAAATGCAGCTGCTCCGATGGAAATAGGGCTATTCATAGACACTTAATCCAATTCATTCGCTTTCACATATCCGGATCACACCTTTCCAGCGTAGTCCCACTCCGAATAGAGAACAAGGAGACTGGCAAAGATATCATTACCACGAACACAGGCAGTATGATGACCATCTGCAAAAAAAAAAAGATAAAACTTTTATCGAAACCAGGGATATCAGAAAAAAGAAAAGAAATGAGGTCATACGGGAAAAAATAAATGGAAAGAAAAAAAACCAGTCAAAGAAGAGGAATCGTCATTAAAAATAAATTGGCGTCAAATCAAAGGTGGAAAGCGAGCCATCAGACATGGGCTTAGCCGGTTTACGCCTTGGTCTCCTCTGCGCCCTCCTTGGCACCCTCCTTGGGCTTGGGGGCGTCACCGGATTCGTCACCTGGGCCTTTGCTCTTCATATATTCGTCATAAACATCAAGAGCTTCTTGGACCTTGTTGCGGAGAGCAGCGTCGTCGTCAACCCTATAATCAAATTAGTGTCCGAATTGAAATGGTTGTTCAAAAATTGAAAACTTACAGGCCAATAAGCTCGGCATTGTCCATCTCCAACAGCATACCAGTGATCTTGCCGGCAAGTTCAGGCTGCTGGGCCTGGATCTTGGGGTACAAAGCCTCACCAAGCATCTGTTTCTGCTGTGCAGGAGGGGCGGCACTCAGGGCCTGCATAGTAACAGAGCCGGAAGAACCATCGGAAGGTGCAGGAGCTCCAGCACCGGCGTTCTGTCCACGGCCACCTTGTCCTGGGCGAGCATGGCCTTGTTGAGGAGGCACACCGCCACGTCCTTGGCCAAAGCCTGGACCACCACGTCCGCCTGGAACATTGGGAGGAATGCCTTGTGGGACTTGTCCACGGCCACCACCACCTCGGCCAAATTGTACCTGGGCCATCTGAGGATAGGCCATACCATTGGGGATACCGCCAGGCCCAGCCTGCATGGCACCAATGGGAATACCCTGGCCAAAGTTCTGAGGAATCTGCTGGTTAGGGTTGCCCATGCCACGGCCACCCTGCTGAGGGAAACCACCAGGGTACTGGCCTGGTCGTCCACCAGGGATACCAGCCATCACCATACCGGGCTGAGGAGCAAAAGCCAATCCGCGCTGACCAGCGTTGCCTGGAATGAAACCTTGCTGTCCAGGGCCGTAGAAAACAGCGGGTTGCATGTACTATAGATACAGTTAGTAACAATTCAACAGCATGACCAAGTTCACGTTATACGTACAGGGTGAGGCATTCCTGCAGCGGCGGCTGCCTGTTGCTGGCGAATGTTGTTGCGAGCTTGGATGCTTGCTTCAAGCTTTGAGAAAGTCAGTTACGAATCCAATTGCTGATATAAAAGGGCAATCTTACCTGGCTCTTGCGAACATCCTTGCGCTGGGCGAGAGCAACGTAGAGAGGCTTGCCGTTGACCATGCGCTGGTTCATCTCGGTGACAGCCTTGGAAGCTTCATCGGGGCTAGAGAAGCAAACAAAGCCGAAGCCCTTGCTCTTTCCGAAGAGCTTCTTGTCAGACTTCTTCTCATCCTTGTTCTCCTTGTCTTCCTCCTTGTCCTTAGCTTCCTCTGCGGGCTCTTCGGTCTCCTTCTTCTCCTCCACATTTTCCTTGCCAGAGTCTTCTTTGTCGGATTCTTCAGAGCCCTCGGCAACAGTATCGCGCATGACCTTGGCGGAGGTAATGGTACCAAAGCCGCTGAATAGTTCACGAAGCTTCTCGTCGTCAATGTCATCAGTGAGGTTCTTCACGTAAAGGTTGACACCCTGGTACTTGGAAGCCTTCTCAAGGCGAGCGGCTTCGTATTGGCGGCGGAGCTCCTCCTCGCGCTCGTGTTTCTTCTGCGCACGGCCAACGTAGAGCTTCTGGCCGTGGAAGTCGTTGTCGTTCAACTCTTCAACGGCAGTCTGGGCGCTTTCGTGGCTGATGTAGTTGACAAAGCCAAAACCACGGCTCTTGCCGCTGTCGGGGTCGCGGCTGATGGTGGCCGAGGTGATGTCACCATACTTGTTGAAGAGGTCGCGGAACTCCTCGTCGGTAACGTCGAGGTCAATGTTCTTCACGTAGATGTTGGTGAAGTTGGCCTTCATCTCCTCGAACTTGCTCTGGCGGTCCTTCTTGGAGATATGGTGACCAACAAACACCTTCTTGTCGTTAAGCAACATTCCATTGACGTGCTTGATGGCGTTGTTGGCAGCTTCGGCAGTCTCGTAGTGGACAAAGCCATAACCCTTGGAGTTGCCAAACTCATCCTGAGCGACCTTGCAGCTGAGAATGTTTCCAAAGGCGGCGAAGGTGTCGTGCAGAGCCTTGTTGTCGATAGCAGTGTCCAGGTTCTTGATGAAAACGTTGCCCTGGCCAGTCTTGCGCAGAGCGGGGTCACGCTGAGACCACATGATACGGCAAGGACGGCCCTTGATCAGAGTGTAGTTCAGGTCCTCAAGCGCACGCTCACCGTCGGCGGTGTTGTTGTAGTTGACGTAGGCATAGCCGAGAGAGCGACGGGTGACGGCATCACGGCAGACTCGGATGGATGCAACCTGGCCGATGGACGAGAAGAGTTCGAACAGCATGGCCTCAGTCACGGAAGGGTCGAGTTCTCCGACATACAGCGAGGCGGAATGAGGCTGGTTGTTGTTCGGGGTGGTGGCGGCATCAGAACCAGCGCTTTCAGGAGCAACATTGGTGTCGACGGTGGTGCCGTTGGCGTCGGGAGCGCCGTTGGCATTCTCGTTGGTAGGGGTAGCAGCGACTTCGGCAGACATTTTGGCAGGGTCGAAAGCTACGTTGATTGAGCTCTTGGAAGAGTGTTAGCTGAATGCTGGATAGTAGTAGCAAGGGGGGAGGGCGATGACGCACTCCATTAAGAGGGACGCCTGAGGGGGAGGGGGGGGTGTGCCTGTATACATACTCTTTGAAGAGGGGTGAAGAAGAGATGTGAAACAGCACTTCTTGTTCACGATTCCACAAAGCGAGATTCAAAAGGAGAGTCGGTCGCAGACAACACGAGGACTCGGGAGAAAATTTGGGATCACGAAGAACTTTGATTGTGGGAAGGAACCGCGGTTGGCTTCTCGACACAAACAACGCACAGTCACAACGTGGAAACGGGGTTTTTTCGGGAGTTTTTCGATTTTTTTGGGTTTTTTTGTGATTTTTGGGAGTGGTGGGGGGAAAGGGAGGGATAAGAAAGAAGAATGCTAAATGCTTAGCACGGAGGGAATTGACAAGAGGGTGGTGAAAGAGAGCTTGGAGATCTTTTTTCAAAAAGGCAAAGACGAAAGGGAAATTTTGTGAGCGGCTAGCCCGATCGGGCAACAGCGGAACCGCGCCTGGCTGGTTTTTCCAGGCCGTCACGTGGTCCCTCGGGGCGGTTAGCGAGCGCTGTTGCCACCGCTGTTTCAACCGTTGAGAAGACATGGGTGAGTGAATAATGGATATGGTGCGATGTGCTTGGTCATGCTGGGCGGGCTCCAGGAAGGCTCTGTAGACGCTGTTGAGCGGTCTGTCCGTGCAGACGCGCCGTCCCCCGTGGCCCTGTTTTAAATATAAAAGCTGAACTTTGAGGTCTTCGATGTTACAGAAATGGTCTACATATCTATAAGTTTAACGTTGAATCAATTGATATTCTGCAGCTTCAATCACCAGTGCTCGTGCATGCATTTCTATCGTAAAAGCGAAGCAAAACAAGCGCCAAGGGCTATGCGACATGTATTTGATATGTATATCGCTTGTCGTACAAACATGCACAAATGAAAAAAAAAAAGAAGAAATCAGCTCAGGTCAAAGCCAGCCCCAGAGTTGACAGCATAGAGGAGTTTCTCTCGCAGAACCTCCGCACTGGAATAGCGAGGCAGTTTTAGGAGATTGACACACGTGCTGGTGCTTGGAAGCCGTTCTTGGTCTTCGCTGGAATCCCGAATGGAGAAGCGCGGGTTAAGGTGGCTAAATCCCAGTAAAGGTGCGCGAGGCGTCGATGTCACAAACTTGAGCACCTTTTGACGTTCTTCGTTCGACACGCTTTCCATGACTTGCCAGAACAACTTGATTGTCGGGTGTTCTTCGTTGTCGTCTCCTATCACGTATATTCCACCGTACAAGGTGTTCCGTCTCAAGTCAGCCACGTCGATCTCGCCTGCATCCCCTCCGACAAGCGTTTGCAATTCTGCTTGATTGAACATCGATAACCACGAAGGCTGAATGATTTCACCTAGTCCTTTGAGGAAAGCAGCTGTTTGAAGGGCTGGTTGGTTTTGGAGCCTGTGACGAGCAATGTAAGATATATAAACGAGGCGGTTCTGGTTGGTGACGGGAATGTTGGCGCCATCAAGTTTCAATTCCTTGGTAATAATACGATCTTTAGCCCCAGGAACGGGTATCGTATCGGTGACGGTAAAGTTGAGAGAGAAATCTTCAACATCTCCAGGATGATTTTTCAGTAGAAGCTGTTTCCATTAGCGACTTTCTCATGGGCTAAAACACGGGATATACATACCAGTCCTTCATAGAGCTGTTCGTCCAGATCTCTCAAATCATTCAGGTTAGCTCTGTAAGCAGACTCTTTCCGAGCGGATGTTGACCCTCCAGTGAGCGCCCATTTGAGGAGGAAAAAGCCAGCGAAATGAACGTCGACAAGAATTCCCTCATAAAGACATTTGCCCAACACACGACCCAGAAATTCATAGCGCTTCAGGAGGTCCCGAACACCATCTGAAAACTGGGGGGTCCCTTCTTGGATTCCCATCCCCCGTAAAATTTCTTTGCGCTGCTCTACAGCAGTTGGGTTTGGGTATAGGAGATTCTGGTCATTCTCGATAAATAGATCTAAGCCATTTGACGACGTAAACGCTTCGTTGGTAACGCTCGTCAAAAACTCCTTGGTCACTCCACCTCCATCAATGCCAGCTTCTACTGCGCCGAATGTGTCGATGAAACTAATTTGAATGGGCTCCTTGAGACCTTCCCCAAGATCATAAAACTGATCAAAGGCATCGTCAAAAACACTTTCACGTCGTATGTTAGCATGATGGCGACTGAGGATGTCCTGTGGTGCAGCGCCTCCATTCATGAGACGACCCATAGAGGCAGCAGAGACGGACATGCGCCAGGAATCCGGGTCAATGAAACCTTGTCTTCGTCTCATTTGGTCCCGATAAATGAACTCTCGGAAAATTTGAACACGGGTAGCAAATGGAATGAAGAATGGCATATTTCTCAGAATTTCGAGCCGAGGCGCAACCGCTTCCATCTGCTTTCGACGAGCCGCTTGGTGCTGGTGACGCCTGAACGCTTCTATCCGTCGTGCTTGCTGGGCTCGACCTGTACCAATCAGCCCGAGGGACTGGTCGGGAATATCATCCATATAGCTGTCCTCATGTTGGTCCTCCTCCTCCTCTTCTTGGAGTTGGTGGCGGTTTTCTTCTTCGGCAACGACTGCGGGAATGAAACCTTCCATGTCGAAGCGAGTGGTCATTAACCAATGACCATCTGGAAGAAACTTGCGGCGGGAACTAAGGACACACGGCGTCAGTAAATGTAAAATAAGATGAAAGTAGAAGGGGGGGAGACAGGTATGAAAAAAGGATGAGACTGTACTTACTCGCGCTCATGTATCATTCTTAGAAGCCCAGTCACCAAACCCTTGAAATAATCCAATGGGATACCCGTAACCCCAGGCAGGCCCTTTTCCTTATTTCTCTGTTCAACATCCCGCACTGTTGGTAATGGTTCCTGACGAGATTGAAGTGTAAAATAGCTTTTGATACCAGCAGGGCTCTGCACATCTTGCGATTCATTCAAATCCGCGGCGTTCCAGTAGAGTGTAAAAGCAAGATTCTTCAGAAACACGGTCAGGTCTCTTACGTCTTTCAAAAGCAATGCGCTTTCTCTAGTCCAAGAGACCTTCACGTCCACTACCGTCGGCCGCGAATCCCCAGAAAAGAACTCTTCGTCGTCCATAACCTTCAACAAAAATGTGTACAACTCGAGAAACAATAGAATTATTGTCCAATTCTGCTCGCGCTGCATACTGCGTCTTGCGTCTTCCCCTGCTATCGGTTGCAGTAAAGATAGAACTGCGTTAGAGTCATGACTTATTTTCGCAAACAGTTCTGTGGACTTGCTTATCGTCCAGAAAAACTTGATTGCAGGGACTCTCGCTGCAGATGAATCCATTGAAGTTGCCGAGCCCAAATAGAGCCACATCCGTATATCGTCTCCACGACGAGGAAATACTCTAAGAAGTGTTAGGGCATAAGAAGCCAGTGCTTTAGCATCTTCGGACGCTTCCAGGTCTGCAGCATTAGCTTCATTCCCGAACATACCAGGCTTTACCCTGGAAAGTAATCCTGTGATACTCTTTTGGTTCACGAGGCCAGTAATTTGTTTCTCAACAAATGGTGGGAGCGGTGAGTATTGCTCTTCCTCTGATTCAAAAGAGTCATCGGGCTCCAAACGGCGTGAAACGTAAAGAGCCACGGAGTTCAAAAGACTTGAAACCACTTTAACAAATTCAGGCTCTGGCGCCTCTTGGGCAGAGCTCCCGCTAAGTGTAGATCGACGGAAGAATATAAAGTAGGCCAACAGCCACAGACGGGATTCAGTGTCATCGCCTGCTAACTGTTTATCAGACAAGTTTTGGATGACCGAATCAAGAGCTTTTGCCAGGAGCTTGTAATTGGTATTGGAAGCTAAGGCGTCCAGCTGGCCGATGTGACTTTGTAGGTTCGGTATCGTGAGGTATTTTCGCGCGAACCATTCGTAGGCACCGAGAGTGTCTGCCGTAATCGGCTGAAGTAGAGCTAACGTGCTTTTGACAATGTCGCCAGAGGAATAGTTGAGCTTTGGGCCGAGCAGCTGGATATCGACTGTTAGAGCCGCCATCACTGTGTAGTATTCGCCAGCAAGCTGAGCCATTTGCCTGGGAATAAGCTCTATCAAAAAGCAAAGAAGTCCCAGAAAATGATCTCCTGCAATGCGAGGATGGTCAATACGAGATGCTAGCTTCCGAAGTAGCCGTAACGTTGTCCCTCCTAGCCGAACCAGAAGCGCAGTCCATCCTCCTTCAGCTGGCATTGCAGGCACTTCCTCGAGAGTTCGTCTCAAAGCATGAGAAAAATATAGAAGACGGAATGCATCGGAATCGCTTGACGTTTCGAAGAACTGTAAAAGAAGTCGAAGTTGTGCTTGACACTGGTCTAGATCCGAGTACGGGATAACTGTGGAGGTCTGGCTCAACTGGTCATCTCCAAACCGTGGTATAACTCCAGTGCGTTCCTGTTCGGCCATGTCCCATTCCTGTCTCCATCTCTGTCGTGTGGTTCTCCTACACAGGTGACCCCGCCATGTCTTTTGCAGAACACGAGCCGCACTGAGGCGAGCCCTCTCCTGCTGTCTGAGCAGGCGTTCCTGCTGGGCGATAGCAAGCGTATTCTGAGCCCCATTACCATGAGGTGTTTGTCGACCAGAATTTGATGCAGCAAACGGGTTGACGTTGCGGCCCGAAAGATTCACCTGGCGAGGCCGGCGAGAGCTCCCGGTAAACGACTGGAACATGGCTTGTTGGCGATGGCAAAAGCGAGGTCTGTAAGAGGCAGCGGTGGCAGGGCGAGAATTTCAAGTCGTCCGGTCATCTGTTCTCATGATCTCAGGGCCCCGGCACCCAGAGTCGTTGATGCGGAACGAAGGTGAAGGGGAAAGAAGCTGCTGGACAGGCGAAGCTATGACATCGGCGGGATGCGGCCTCACGACGCTGGGTTAGCGGCCGCGCGCCGATAAGCTCACAGCCACCCACAGCGCTCTTATCGACGTTACGCTTTTAGGCACAATTAATTGGTAGGAATAGTACGGATTTTTGTGTAAAAAAAATTAAATAAAACAATAAGTTGCTTCTTGTTGTATTTCCCTGCTAATGTACATATGCATGATCTTTCACGATCGTCCCATGAAACTCCATCTACCCGAATCGTATCAAGACAATATCACGAAAAACCCTCGGCCTTGTGTTCATCGCTTTCGTCGTGTTCTGGGAATTCCCCGTTATTATCTCTGAGGGCCTTGACTTCCGCGGCGTTTGTATTCTTCCACAAGTCGATGTAATCGTTGGCATCGAAAGCACGGTCCTGCCCATGCTCTTTCATGTACTTGGTAGGTGTCGGCTGGAATGAGTTGGTGACAAAAGGGGTGAGCTGAGCGAAAGTGAGCTATGAGCGAAATCCACCATTGAGAGGCAAGGGGAGAGAAAGACACAGGTATCACTCACGTTAAATTGGTCGAGGTTCTCAGGAACAACGTAGGTTCGCACTTTTCTGTAATCTATCACGTAGCGGCCCTTTTTGTCGAAAGCACCCATAGACCCGGTCCGGTTTCCCTTGTAGTAGCCTCCATTGACCTGTTTCGTGGTCAGGCGCAGCCGCGCCATCAATGACTGCGACGGCTTCATTCTGCACAGAGGCCGTCAACGGGCACAGAATAATGTGTTTTGCTGCAACGTTGATGGAGTTTGCAAGCTTTCGGACTCGGAGAACGAGCGCAGTTCCTGCCGCTAGTGGCTGCTCCGCCCGGCAGAATCTGCAAATCAGACAAAACCAGAGGCTGCCCCACAATAAATTTTAACAGCAGCAGCATCAAAATTTCTTTTCGGGACTTGTTTATTCTTCCCCTTGTGTGCCCCGGACTCTGATTTATGATCTTGTGAGGCCCGGAGAAACAATGGCAGGCAGGAAATCAAACGTCCTGAAGTCCCGCGAGGAAACGAAACCAAAGCCCGCCAAACGCCAGCGAAAGACCTCTGGCTTGAATGCTCTAGCCGTCGCCGAAGATCAATTTCCAACAAAAGCAAAATTCCGCCCTCATCGCTTCGGCGAAGTCGAAGATTTCTCAAAGCGGAAACGGGACTACGAAGATGACGGCTCGGAGAATAAGCGCCGAAGAACAGAAGAAGACGGCGAAGAAGATGAAGACTTGAGCGGTCGTGGAAGCGACAGCGAGGGCAACGAATGGAAAATAGGCCAGGTCGATAGCGACGACGACAGCGACATTGATAGTGACGATGCTCTGGGCTCAAGCGATGAAGAACGCTTCGAAGGCTTTACGTTCCGTGGAAGCTCAAAGCCACACGCAAAGTCCAAACCCAAGCCTACCAAGCGCAAAGAGATCGATCTCTCCGAGGATGACGCTTCGGATAATGAAGACGAGGATGATGACGATTCCCTTGGGGAAGATGCAGTGGACTTGGCTACGGCCTGGGATATGAATGCGCAGGAAGACAGCGACGAGGATGATGCGAACAATACTTCCAAGGCCAAATCTACCAAAGGCTCATCAAAATACACCAGCTCGCAAAGCGACTCAGACGATAGTGAAGACGAAGAAAGCGACATTGACAGCGATACAGACCTGTCCATGTCTGAGGACGACAAGGCAGGGGACAAGGACGGTCTTTCCAAGCTCCGAGATTTCGTCAGCTCCATGGAAACAGCCAAGCCTCAAGAACGCTCTACAAAATCGAATCGAGGCCAAGAAAATGCCGCGCCCACAGAGTATGGTTTAACGCCTAGTCGAAAGCTTACTGTTTCAGATCTCATGTCTTCTGGAATTGATTCGAGGTTGAAAAGCTCATTAAAACACCTTGATTCGGCGGTTCCTTCTAAAAACCCTAAAGTTGGCACCAACGGAAAATTGACAGCCCCTCTTCCAAAACGACAACAGGACAGAATCGATCGTTCCGCCGCTTATGAAAAGAGTAAAGAGACCTTGAACAGGTGGATAGACACAGTCAAGGCAAATCGAGAGGCCGAGCACATCTCCTTTCCTCTTCCAGATCCACACGAACAACAGGTCTCACGCCTCGGCCCTGTGGCGCCGCAAACAGACCTTGAGAGCACCATTCAGTCGATTCTCGTCGAAAGCGGACTAGCAACAAGCGAAAAGGCGACTGAACAGCAACTCCAGGCTGCTGAAGAGTTGCAAACAAGGAAGATGTCTCTCGAGGAGGTTCAAGCTCGAACTGCAGAACTCCGCAAGCGTCGTGACCTTATGTTCAGGGAGGAAATTCGCTCGAAGAGAATCAAGAAAATCAAAAGCAAATCCTATCGCCGAGTCCACCGTAAGGAACGCCAGAAGGCAGAAGAAATGGAGCAGCAGGCTTTAATCGATGCTGGCATTGATCCTGATGAAAAAGAACGAGAACAGTATGACCGCCTTAGAGCAGAAGCTAGAATGAGCACCAAACATAAAGACAGCAAATGGGCAAAGAGTCTAAAACAGACCGGGCGTACCGCTTGGGATGAGGATGCTCGTGCCAGCATGACGGATCTGGCCCGAAGAGATGAGGAGCTTCAGAGACGCATGGAAGGAAGAAGTGTTCGAACTAATGACGACGACTTCCTTGACCCGTCTAGTTCCGAGTCTGATGAAGGTGATGATGCATGGGATGAGGCAGACTCTGACTTTGAGTCACGAAAGCTCAATAAAGATCTGGATACTGTTGAAGATGCCGGTTCAGGGGAATCTTCCGGGCCTCATTCAAAGTTACTTTCGATGGGGTTTATGCAAAGAGCCGAAGCAAGTAGAAAGCAACAGAATGATGAGGAAATCAGAAATCTCCGGAAAGAGCTCAATGGTGATGACTCTGGATCCGACTCTGAACAAGAAGGTGGCCGAAGAAAATTCGGTACGTCGAAATCTGAGACAGGCAAAGGACCTGTCGCCTCTCGCAAAAAGAATGAATTTGAAGAGACTGTTGCGTCCGAGGACGAGGAATCCGGCAACGAAGCTACCAAAGAACTCGAAAACACTACGATTGGCAAGAAGAGTAAGAAATCAAAAAGCGGGACTGGTGTCAAGACTGCCAAATCTGCTGGCCTTAAAGCCGCTACTCAGTCAGCGCCGGACGTCGAAGAAGCAGTTGAAAACCCTTGGCTTGTCCAAAACACCCGCAACAACCGAAAACGTCAAGTCGGAGAGGCTGATCAGGCCCTGGACATTTCCGTCGCTGCTCCGGTCGATGGGTCTGCTTCTAGTAAATCGAAGTCTCAATCCGCCAAGTCTCGAGCGAACCAAGCAGCTCCTCAGGATGATGAGACGAGTGACAGTGACGATAATGCGCCAGTACTCCTCAAAAACCATGACCTTGTGAAACGAGCTTTCGCCGGAGACGACGTCATCGCGGAATTTCAAAAAGAAAAAGAAGAGGTGATCGAAGAGGAGGGCGATAAGATTGTCGACAACACACTGCCCGGATGGGGCAGCTGGACTGGTGCTGGGATAAGCAAGAAGCAGCAAAAGCGCCAAAAACGCTTCTTGACCAAGGTGGAGGGAGTCCGACCCGAGCAGCGTAAAGACGCAAAGCTCGGCCATGTGATTATCAACGAGAAGCGGGTCAAAAAGGTATTTTCTTTTTCATGTCTCGGGTATTTATTCTCTGATATAAAAGCTAACACGATGTACAGAATGCGAAGTATATGGCAACACAGCTCCCGCATCCTTTCGAGAACAAACAACAGTACGAGAGATCTCTTCGCCTTCCCATCGGACCGGAATGGTCTACATCAGATACGTTTCACGACTCGACCAAGCCTCGGGTTCTGGTCAAGCAGGGCATTATCAAGCCTATGGAGCGGCCTCATGCGTAATGCGTGCTTTGGGATATTTGAGCATTTACTTGCCTGTCGACTATGAGGGCAGCATTATAAAATTACTGTTGATTTAAGCGCTACGTACATACATAATTAGCTACATGGTATAAAAGCATCATGCATTGGCGTCTTTGGTATATATGACGCGTATATAGAGCCATTTGAAGAGTATATACACATGTAGATCGACCTATGGATTGTAGAAACTATTCATTAGCGTTGTACATGTATCCATTCATCAATGACTAGAATCCCGCTGTGTATGGAAAAGCTTTGCGGCGCATTCTTTATACTTGATCGGGTTCACAACATCGATTGATCATGAGAAGTACATATGTACAGAGAATCTACATCAATTGATCAATTGATAACAAATTAAAATTTGCCAACCAGTTTCTATACGTCTAATTATTAATTAATGTATACATGTGAATTTCACATTTACACAATCTGTCATTTTGTGTTTATTGATGTCCTGGTCAAGCAGTATATATAGCACATCAATGCATGTATTGCACGGAAACAAAGGACCATGTACTACTATGAAACAAACCATTGTCCAATTCTGAGCGGCTTTTAATCTTTCAAGCCGCCTCTGCAGAATTATTACCTGTTCCAAGCTGCTGGCTTGTGGTTCCTGGATGCTTGGATCTGCATGATTGGCAAGGCAGGCACGGGTGGGGACAGCGTTGGCGGGGGGCACATACCACGCAGCACCTCTCCAGTCTGCTCCATCCGCACACTACTTACATACTTGGCTTTGCGTCCTCGGGTTCTGCCTGTCAGATCAGACTTTCTCGCTCTCAAACATTCCAGAGGCGTGCGTCCAAACTGCTTTGGGCGCCATTCTCGTGTACACGCACGCCCGGCATTCCTCAGCACTGCAGCCCGGCCCAGCTTTTTCCGTGGATCTATATCGGTACGTACATGTGTAAACAAAACATGTTTTTAGTCTTTATTTACTGTTGACCCATTGTCTTTCTTGTTTTTGTTGATTGTCATCCTCCTAATCATTGTTGCTCTTTCAACCACCTCTGTTTCGTGGTGTTGAAAGCCATCAATTGATTGTCCACTCCTTTGTCGTTGTCTCCATCTGCCTGAGGAGGTGCAGTAGATGCCCTCTGTATATCAATGGGCATATATTTTTGATAAAATTTCTCACTCGTTTCCCACACACTTGTTGAATTTCCTTCATTTTGAATTTTTGCCATACTTGAATTAATCCTCAACATGCAACGCCACATTACTTGGCTTCCGGCCTTCATACTGATATGGGTACAGGCCATACATCTGGTGTCCTGCTCCCAGGAAGCTGGTCACCTCTCAGGGACAACATCTGTATGTGTCTATACAAAGTGTTTGATCATGTCTGTTCTGATGATTGCTCGCAGGTTTACCGACGGAGTCCGGAGACTAGTGCTACACAGAGTACTACATCCTTTACGACATTGTATCCGCCTAAAGATCCTTACAGGGTCCTTGTAACTCAAACACAGGGTGTAAGTATGCTCAAATCTATTTTGAGAGCTTATTGTTGATATGTTATCGTAGGTCTACAACACACAGCTTGAGCGTGAAGGACATCCCGCTCTACTGCCCTTTCCACTACCTTTACTTGGTTTAGGCGTTAGTGGGGACGTAGGTGCTGTGACTTCTACACCCTCTACCAGTGCTTCTAGCTCTTGGACTACAACTGTAGTGAAGACCATCAAGGTTACTGTACCGTTTAATCCGACAACCTCGGCCAGCACGACTTCTGCATCTGTGAGCCAAGGAGCGGAGCCTGTCACATCAGTGTCTAGTCCGATTGCTACTCAGAAGTCTGCAACAAGAGCTGACAGTCCAGTGGCCAGCATGAATCAACAAGATGTCTTCGGCACAGTGTCCATGGATGCGGTGCCGACAAACATTGCTAAAAAGGACGACCACCCGGTTCCAAAGATCGGGATTGTAAGCATCCCTTTGGCATATATCGTAGCCCAACAACTGACACAGAACAGGTCAACACTACATCTCCCATAGAGACGAACAAGTTTTATGCGAACTTTTTCCTGGGGAATCAGACTACCTCGTCTTTCACTCAGCCTTACTCGTTGTCATGGGCAAGGGGATCTGGTGGCGCAAGAAGTTGGGGTCTGGTAGCCTCTCATACTGACTTGGATCAACTGGTGTATGGAAATACGAGCACAAGCATTCCAGGAAACCCCGTAGAATACTACCTCAATCCAGTCGGACTTCAGCCATTGATATTATCCGCAGCTGAGCTTGGAAACTCGACGGTTCTCAATGCCGATCGTCTCACGGGCTTTTCTGCTGAAGTCATTCTTCAACCTGCCAACGGATCCAGCCAGAATATCAAGTTCCCGATTGTGCAAGGCATGGGTTTCGTCACTGGGGTTTATTCAGGATTGCAGCCGTTCATTCAGAGCAGCATTCTGTTCCGCAACGTCGTTCAAGCAGGGTCTCCTCGTCCCGGCACTTACAAGTTCCAAATCACGCTAGAAGACAGCAAATCGTGGCTTATGTATGTGACGCCTGACGACGGATTGCAACCTATTTTCAACTTTACCACGTCTAGCACCACCCTCGCTGGTCCCGCTGGCTTTTCTGGCGCTATTCAAATTGCCAAAAACCCTACTGGAAGCGCAGGAGAGGCTGTCTACGACCAATCCGCCGGAGTATACGCGACCACTGCCAATATCTCTGGATCCGTGACCGATGCAACGGGCACATACAAGCTTAGCTGGGAAAAGGCGGGACGCAATTCCTCCAGTGCTCCTTTATTGATGTTTGCCTTTCCTCATCATATTCAATCCTTTGATGCCACTACCAAACAGGGTTTACAACCTGTTCAGCTTCGGGCAACAACAAAGGGGAATACCACCGCTGTGCTGGGAGATAGCTGGACTATGGTGGAACAGAATCTTCCTGTAGACATGGACTTTGCGCCATGGTCACCCTCGCTGGGAACTGTGTCTACGCTATCTGCAGAGAATATCCAGACTATCATGGATGCCGCAAAGACTGAGCTGACAGCGGATGTGGACGGGCAGAGCAACGTGAACAGCATGTATTACGGCGGAAAAGTGCTCAGCAAGTTTGCGACATTGGTATACACAGTCAATACACTGGCCAACGACCCTCAATCAGCCGCGGCGACTCTCGATGGACTCAAGAAAGCGTTTGCTCGTTTCGTCAATAATGAGCAGCAGTTTCCGTTGGTATACGACAATGTCTGGAAAGGCGTCGTTTCCAGTGCCGCATGGGCGACAAACGATCTAAATCAAGACTTTGGAAACAGCGGTTACAATGACCATCATTTCCACTATGGATATTTCATCCATGCGGCCGCCATCATTGGCGCTCTGGATCCTTCCTGGATCGATGCCAACAAGGCATGGGTGAACATGTTGGTTCGGGATGCCGGTAATCCCGCCACAGACGACCCTTTCTTCCCATTCTCGCGGGCCTTTGACTGGTTCCATGGCCATTCGTGGGCCAAGGGCCTCTTCGTCTCGGGCGATGGCAAGGACGAGGAATCCACCTCGGAAGACGCCATGTTTGCATATGCCGTGAAGATGTGGGGGAAGACGATTGGCGATAAGAGCATGGAAGCGCGAGGAAATCTGATGCTGGCCGTCTTGCGACGCACTCTGAGCAACTATTTCCTGATGGAGGATGACAATCTCAACCAGCCAAGCAACTTTGTGAAGAACCGGGTCACTGGAATTGTGAGTTTGGGTCCCACCTTATCCCATAGATTTCGCCGCTGACAACAAATAGCTATTTGAAAATAAGGCGCACCACACGACCTACTTTGGCGCGAATCTGGAATACATCCAGGGGTGAGTAGTTGCTACTATTATTATTACTACGGAGGAAAGAAAAATAAGTTACTAACAAAACACCAGAATCCACATGCTACCTCTTCTACCCTCGTCAGCATACACACGCAATCAAACCTTTGTCCAACAGGAATGGGACTCGATGTTCGCAGAAAACGCCTGCACGCCTGCCTCTAGTGTCACCGGTGGCTGGAAAGGCGTTTTGTACGCAAACCGAGCGATTACCAACCCGGACGAATCGTACGAGTTTTTCAAGCAGCCCAATTTTGATCAGGCTTGGATTGATGGTGGGGCCACGCGGACGTGGTATTTGGCATATGCTGCAGGTAGGGAGCTTTTTCTCAAGAATTTGTTTATGAAAAGTTTATAAGAAGCTAATGTGTTGCAGGTTTGAAAGGGGGCCAGTAAGTGAGTGAGGGATTTTGGCTAAGTTCATGACGGCGTGTTCATCAATGACTATGCCATTTTTTGAGACAATTGTTGGTTTTCTTATACATAGTTCGTTGGGGATGTGCGGGCAGCTATAGAATAATAGCATACATAATAATAATCAGAGGGGATTAATCTATCAAATTTAATATACGACCGAAATATGTATATACTCATCAATGAAGTGTTCGCTGGTTGCATCATTCCCCACACAGATCGGGTCTGGTGGGGCGGGCAGTGAGGCTGTGCAGTCGGCAGCTCTCCGCTCTGTCTGTTCCTCTCTCTCTCTTCACGGTATCACCAGACCTCTCGCACCACCATACCTTGGAATCCAGTCTTATCACTCTTCCTGTTCGGGCCCAATTGGCCCTGGTCGTCTCAGTGTTCCCGACCTGCAATCCTTATCGCGTCTCAGTCCTCGTCAGCAATTTCTCCGCCCACTGCCAGTCTGTCACTAGTCAAACGCGCGGATTGATCACCGTTTCATCATCATTAATCTCCCCCGCGGAGCAAGCAATTGGTCGATCCAAGCCCGACCAATTGGCATAATTCTCAGTTGCTTTTGCCAAGTGCTTAGCATCCAGCGTTATTAAACCTACCGTACTAGCATCGCTAGAGGTGGCTCCAGTCTTTGCTCTTTCCTGGTCCGGTATCTCCGCTTTTATCCAGACCCTTGGCTCGGGCTGTGCTGCTACCACCCGTCATAAAGAAGCTCAAGCCTCACTTGGGGCGCTGTAACCATGTGTAGGTCTTTGCGAAAGAAATGCCCCCTCTTGCCTGACGTATTCATATGTGGCTCTCCTCTGCTAGCACCTGCCCCACCCAAAATTCTCTATCCCTAGCAAGTCCCTGCTCTTTCTTGCTCTATTCTTCTTAACTACGTACTGTGCTGGGAAACTTGCAAGATCTGACACTCTCTCAGCTTCATTCAAAACTCAGGTTCACCGCCAGGGCTCGCTCTCACGCACCATGACTGGCATCAGCCACAATGGCTCTCTCGAAGCGGGTGAGCGTGAGCCCCTGCTCCCTCGCGACGGCACTTCGACCGAGTCGCGTTATCTGAAAGACCCGCGCTTTTGGGTCAGGATACCTGCCCAGTCTGTTCATTTGACTTGGGCTACTCTGGCCAGCAACTATGTCAATGTTCTTCTCGTCTTTGTGCCGCTGGGCATCGTGTCTGGTGTTTTGGAATGGGGTGCCGCCACGGTTTTCGTCCTGAACTTTTTTGCTATCATGCCGCTGGCGTCTTTGTTGAGCTTTGCCACGGAAGAATTGGCTGCCACCATGGGACAGACCCTTGGCGGGCTGATGAATGCGACGTTTGGAAATGCAGTAGAACTGATTGTGAGTGATTCACTTTTCTTCTATTTACATAAATTTGAAGGAAAGCAAAAAAACTAATTTTGCTGGTTGCAAGGTGAGCATCATCGCCCTGAAAGGTGACCAGATCCGCGTTGTTCAAGCGAGTATGCTGGGAAGTATTCTGTCAAATATTTTGCTAGTGCTGGGTTGCTGTTTCCTGGTCGGCGGTCTCCGATTCTCCGAGCAGGAATTCAACTCGACTGTCGCTTCGACCATGTCTTCGTTGTTGGCCGTTTCGTCGGCATCCCTGATCATCCCCGCGTCGCTCTTTGCCGCCATGTCAGGTTCCAGCGAGACTGATCCTTCCGAGACACGCTATAACATTCTTTTTCTCTCTCGCGGAACCGCTATTATTCTTTTGCTCCTCTATGTCATGTATCTTTACTTCCAGCTCAAGTCACACGCCGAAATGTTCGAAGCAGGTGCCGAAGAAGGGGGCAATGCCTCGCAGCAGCCACTAGGACAAACCGGGCATACCGCAGAGTTGGCACATGTTCGCCATGAAGAAGAACACTTACTCAACCCTGTTGCCGCCGGGATTGCTTTGGTTATCGTCACTATCTTGGTTGCTATCTGTGCCGAGTATCTTGTTGGAAGCATCGAAGGCATTGTGGAAAAAACCGGCATGAGCAAGACGTTTATCGGTCTCGTGCTCATCCCAATCGTGGGTAATGCCGCCGAGCATGTCACTGCCGTCGTTGTGGCCTACAAGAACAAGATGGATTTGGCGATTGGCGTGGCCATTGGCAGCAGTTTGCAGATTGCTCTTTTTGTCACCCCGTTCCTTGTCATTCTTGGCTGGATCATGGGCGTGGACATGACGCTGCAATTTCAAGTTTTTGAAACTGTTTCGTTTTTCATCTCTGCTCTTGTTGTCATTCTGCTTATCCAAGACGGTAAATCGAACTATCTCGAGGGTGGGCTTTGCTTGGGAATGTAAGTTTTGCGAAATCGATTTTATGACTCTTACTGATTGTTTTGTTGCAGGTACGCCATTCTTGCCATTGCGTTTTATGTCTACCCAGACTCGGCCCAGTAAAAGATTCACTCGCTCCGATCTCAGTCGTTGCATGTGTGAGGGTACTATTATGGCCGTTGTCCTATTTTAAGGAGACACTAGTTACGTATTTTTGGATTGGAGTTATTGGAGTTACAATCCTTGGTGTATCTCACTTGACGAAGTGTCCAGCGAGTACAATCATAATGACCAAGGGTTTGCATGGTTATTGTTATGAGTGAATTGAATATGTCAGTTGTTGAAAACAAAAATTATGCAGCCAATCGTTAGTTTATATTTTATATTTAATTTATATTATTAAATACCAAAGAATGCAGTTGTTCTCGTAGTGTAGTTGTAATTAACTGTCAATGACGCTAGTCCTGCACGGCCCGGAAAATCTTTCGCGCGCGGCAAGAAACTTGGCTCACGACAAGACAAGAAGACAAGACGGCTTGCATATTCATATCGATTATCCAGAACAACCACACCAATTTCCGTCCGTGGTGACAGACAAAAATCACCAATTGCTCAGATTCTTGAATTTTATTTTCTTTCTTTCTTTTAGTGTATGCCATCTCGGCCCAGCACGACCGATCGTCGCTGAACAAATGGCTCCGAGACTCAACCTCTTCGCCACGCGAAATGTTCTCCGCCACATCACACAGGGCAGCAGCAGCAGCAGTAGCAGTACAGCTAGCCGATGGAATATTGCTGCCACGCAATCGTCGACAAAACAATGCCTAAACACGCCGCGGATTCGTCGGCAGGCGTACTCTTCCTCGAAAAAGCAAGTTTCAGAAGACCAGCAGCCCAAAGGCCCCACGCAGGATACGTTGCCGGATGTCAGCCATGAAGCTGCTGCCATGGACAAGATTCTGAGTGGGAAAAAATGCGACGGGAGTGCGCCGGGGTCGCCGGAGTTGGAGCAGGGGACTCCAATTGATGAGGTGGGTGATTTTAAGGAAAAAATTTGAGGGGGGAAATGCCAACTAATGTATGCTTTCTAAAAGATTCTGAAACGCGACAAAGATGCTCTGAAATACGCACCCAAGGTACTCCGGGACCAGGCCAAAAAGGGGACTCGCTCGTACTCGACGTCGGCACGTCTTTTTCAGCAAGACGTGCAGCCATCCCCAGAAAGCCCTGAAGATGCCTCTGTGGCGGTGGTGGAAAACATGATCATGACAGCTACAGATCAAGCGATTGAGCGGAACCCGGGACTGAAATTCGAAATGCCTGAGCGGCTGGCAAAGACGGAGCATTTCAAAAACCGGTACGATCCGGTTGTGGAGCAGTTTACTAAATTGATGATGGAAGATGGCAAGCTCAGCCGTGCTCAGAAGGTATGACAGTACTCTATACAATTTTTTTTTTTTTTTTTGGTTTCTAATAAACTAGGACATGGAAATTGTTCTGAACCATCTTCGCACCTCGTCCCCGCCCAAGATTGACGCCAAACGACGTCTCTTGACACCCCTGCCAGCACCGCAACTCCCACTCAACCCGGTTGTCTATCTCAACATCCTGGTAGACTCGGTCGCCCCGCTGATCAAGATCCGCCAGCAAAAGGGTCTTACCGGTGGTGGTGCGTCTGTCCCCATGCCAGTGCCCCTGTCCGTGCGCCAGCGACGCCGCACAGCTATCATGTGGATTTTGAGTGCAGCCGACAAGCGCAAGGATAGCCAGTGGGCTATGCGCGTTGCCAACGAGCTCACCTCTGTCGCCGAGGGGCGTAGTGGTGTGTGGGAGAAGAGAGAGCAAGTGCATAAGATTGGTGTTGCCGGCCGGACCAATTTACAGCTGGCAGCGAGACGCTAGGGTGGAGTTTGTGGTTGAGTAGCTGTACAATATGACGGATTTTGAATTAATAAAACATATTTCATCTTATATTAAATATTGTGAAGCTATCCAGTCGTATATGCTATGCAGATGATTGCGGAAATCCGGCCACGCTGATTCGCCAGACCAGCCGCCGCAGCCGCCATGCATGCACGGACGACGCAGACGGTTCTTTCACCATGTGCCAAGGCTGCAAAGTTCACTGGGCTGGACAATCTGTCGCTCTTTAGTTCTTTCTAGTCTTATTTATAATAATTTCTTTCTTTTTCATTTGCTGTTTCATTGATAGTAATATATCGCATCCGTTCGATGCAAACCACCGCCCCGCGCCGTGTTTCCTCTGAACTCCGCCGTGGCGCCTTCAACGCCGCCTCCAACGACCGCTATTGAACTCGTCGCATTCACTCCCTCTACCACTGCTCCTCCATCGCCAGCCCGAGCCTCGACTCCGACCTCGAACTCGTGCGAGCCACCCGGGGCGACAGCGAGTCCGCTCGCCGATGGTGTCACTGGACGGCTGCGTGTGACACGGGAGGATCCCTCGACAGGCAACACAGACAGGGATCGTCGCCAGCTTTCTAGGACCAGGCAGTTCTCGGAAAAACAGGACATTGGAACTGGCCGGCAACATATTCTCTGGGCATCTGCTCTCAAACTCTGGCCGCGCACCAAGGAAGCCCACACCGAAAGCAGTAGTGACGATCTCGCCAATATGAAGTTCTCGCACAGCATTCAGTTCAATGCTGTGCCGGATTGGAGTGCTTATTATATTGCATATGACAATCTCAAGAAACTGTACGTTACACCTCGTTCCGTTTTTTTATGTGTAGCTGCTTACACAGAATACAGAATATATAGCTTAGAGAGACAGAACAACTGCCCCGACAGCAATGGCGCTCCTGACACCGAGTCTGCGCCTCTTCTGGACAACTCGGTCGACACCGATACCATTTTCCGCCATGCCCTCGACACTGAACTAGAAAAAATCTCTTCGTTCTACCAGGTCAAAGAGCTCCACATCTTCGGCGACGTGGAAGAAGCCCTCAAAGAGCAGGCGCAGTACAAAACCAACACCGATGGATTCAACATGGACCCAGTCAGCGAGACGGTCATCAAGTCACGGACGCTGAGCTTCGGCTCGCGGCCCCGAACCGGAAGCATATTTCAGTCCCTGGGCCTGCGATCGAGCCGACGCGACAGCACCATGAGTGGTGGCTCTGCCGGCGATGGAGACTTTGAGGATGACGATGACGACGGGGACAGTGACGATGACTCTCACACCGAAAACACCCGTCGCAGATCGCACGCGCATTCAGCACGGCACCGTGACGTTGGCGAGACGAGCGAGATGGGTGACTCGAGAGGATGGAACCGACATGAAGAGGACCACATCGATCCACGTTTTGTGGACCTGTACAATTTTGGCGTGGCATTGAAGAAACGGATAATCAGTTTATATGTCACGCTGTGCGAACTCAAATCTTATATTCAGCTCAACAAAACGGGATTCTCCAAGGCTCTGAAAAAGTACGACAAAATCTTGGACCGGAACCTGCGGCGGGCGTACATGAATGATACCGTTTCACCTGCCTACCCCTTTACAGACTCGACTGCCCAGCAAGTCGATGAGAAAACCCGCAGTGTTGAGCAAATGTACGCCGATGTTGTCACAAAGGGAGATTTATCGTTGGCGAGGCGAGAGCTGCGACTTCACGTACGCGAACATGTCGTCTGGGAACGAAACACTGTGTGGAGAGAAATGATTGGCATTGAGCGCAAGACACAGGCGGCCAACATGGGTATTCGCCGGACTCTGCTCGGCGGAGACCACGATCCCTCTGCGGCACAGCGTCAGGGAGATGCAGAGGCTGTAAAAGCAGAAATTGATACGCCGTTGGGCCGTTTCTATCTGCCAGAATGGCTGTTTAGTCTTTCCTTTTTGACTCTCATCATGATTGTTGCTGTCTTTGCGATTTTGCTCTGGGTCCCTATTATGGAGACGCCCGAACAGCAAAACTGCTTGGCCATGGTGGTATTTGTGAGTCTGCTGTGGGCGACCGAGGCCATTCCGCTGTTTGTGACCTCGCTGCTTGTCCCCTTCTTGGTTGTTGTCCTTCGGGTCATGCGATCTGATACCAAACCTCACACGCGTCTGGACCCGGAAGCAGCAACCAAGGCGGTCTTTGCGTCGATGTGGACACCGGTTATTATGCTGTTGCTAGGAGGTTTCACGATTGCTGCAGCATTGTCCAAATACGACGTCGCTCGCCGCATGGCCACTTTTGTTTTGAGCAGAGCTGGAACGAGTCCCCGGGTCGTGCTCATCACCAACATGTTTGTCAGTATGTTTCTGAGCATGTGGATCAGCAATGTTGCAGCGCCAGTGCTGTGCTTTTCAATCATCCAGCCACTCTTGCGCAATTTGCCGCCAGAGTCTAACTTTTCAAAGGCACTGATCTTGGGCATCGCGTTGGCAGCGAATGTTGGAGGAGCAGCGTCGCCAATTGCATCCCCGCAGAATATTATCGCGCTGGAGAACATGTACCCGCCTATCAGCTGGGGGACGTGGTTTTTCATCTCTATCCCCGTCTGCATTATTTCGATTCTCTTGATTTGGGCGGTACTTCTCGTCACGTTCAAACCCGGCCGAGGAACGACAATTGTGCCCATCAGGCCTGTCCGGGAAAGTTTCACTGGTGTGCAATGGTTTGTCACCATCACCACGCTGGTGACTATCGTTCTGTGGTGTTTTAGCCACCAGCTCGACACTTTTTTCGGAGACATGGGCGTGATCGCCATCATCCCGATGGTTTTGTTCTTTGGCAGCGGCATCTTGACAAAGGAAGACTTTAACAATTTCCTATGGACCATAATCATTCTCGCCGCCGGCGGTCTGAGCCTGGGCAAAGCAGTGACTTCGTCGGGCTTGCTGCACACAATCGCCAACGCGATCACAGAAAAAGTTGCCGATTTGAGTCTGTATGGCGTGCTGATTGTCTTTGCGGCGCTGATTCTCGTCATGGCGACTTTTATTTCCCACACTGTTGCTGCCCTGATTGTGCTGCCGCTTGTCCAGCAAGTCGGCGTGGGGATGGAGAATCCGCATCCGAATCTGCTCGTCATGGCGAGCGCGCTGATGTGTTCTATCGCGATGGGCCTGCCGACGAGTGGGTTTCCTAATATGAGTAAGTTTTTGTCATTCTTTTTACTTGCCATTCTTTTTGACTAACCAATATGCAGCCGCCATCATGATGGAAATCCCCGGCACTGGCCAGCGCTACCTCCGCGTGAGCCACTTTTTGACGCGCGGCATACCGTCGAGTTTGATTTCGTTTGTTATAATTGTTACTATTGGGTATGCATTGATGAGCATTGCTGGGCTTTAGCCTTTTTTTTTCGGTCTATTTGGATATTCAACAGAAGCGTACAAGTGTGTACGGCATACAGTATACAGTGTAGCCAGGTTTATATATATAAGGTTGGTAGAAGTCATTATATCGTTTGATTAAATTGTTGGACATAAAATACGTTTCTACTTGACACAGTATTCATATCAATGTTGGTCTTTGCAAATTCGAGCATATTAAAAATAATAACTAGTACAAGGTCTGCAATGCACAAACATAGGCTCTGAAAGGTAACCCCGCTGATAATAAGATATCAAGTCAGCAACAAACAAATAAACCATGTGGCGCCCGAACATGTCATAAGTAAAAAAAGAGGCGTTGGTCACATTCAAAGTCGATGCCAAAGATTCTTTTCCTTGGATGACAATGGTTTTTTTTTTTTTCAGTTCCTAGGAGCTAAGAGTTAGGCATGTTATTAATGGCGAGAGAGTCTTGAGCGTTTGGGAGAAATAGCACGTACAATAATCCTAGAGTAAGATCTCCATGAATCTTGGCTTTCAGCTGGATCTCAATGTCCAGGTTTAGGTCCAGACGAAGACGCAGCTGCTCGTCTTTGCCGCCATCTTCTTCGCCTTGTTTTTGCCCGCCGCCGAGCACACCGCCGACTGCTTTACCGGCTGAGTTGGTGACGCCATTCACGGCTTTTCCGGCCGTGTTTTGGACCATGTCTGTGGCTCCGCTGACGGTGTTGCCCACGTCGCCAATTCCGCCGAGTCCGCCGAGGGGTCCGCCGTCTTGGTCTTGTTGTTGTTGGCGGCGCTTGCTGGGTCCGCTGCGTGTGCGGTTGCGGCGTCCGCCTTGTTGTAGTTGTTGTTGCTGGCCGTCCATGTCGCTACGGTCGATTTCTTCGGTGTCTTCTGGGTCGAGGTAGCGCTGTTGAACGCGTCTGTTGGGATGGCTACGTCGGTTGCGGCGGCGTGGTTCGGGCTCAGGTTCGGGTTGTGGTTGTGGTTGTTCTTCTTCTGCTTCGGATTCGGATTCTTCTTCTTGCTTGAAAGTTTTGTCCTCGTCCTTGTCGACGCTGTTATCTTGTTCTTGTTGTTCGTCTTCCTGGGATGGGTCCTCTTCAGCCTTTACTTCCGGCTGTTGTTGTTGCTCTTCGGCGGCAGGCTTCTTCCTGTTCAGCTTGGGAGGCTTCTTCTGCTGAGGTGTAGATGGAGAAGGGTTTTCCTGAGAGACTTCTGGATTGCTGGTTTGCTCAGACATGACGAAAGAGGAAAAAAAAAAAGGTCTATCGGACTGAATTGATGGATTGGGAAAACTTATATGTTAAGAGAAAAAAGGACACGGGGTTTGGTGGTGTACATATAACCATATAACATCATTATATCATACGCAAATACAAAAAACAAGAGTGGGGTGTCAGGCTTCGACGTCAGACGCATCTGGATGAATCGTGCAGCGTCATATCTGCAGCGCCTGGATGACGTCCTTGGCGTTGATGAGCCTTGTAAGCGCATGGCACTAGGAGAAGCGTGGAGAAGGGAAGCACAGACGTTGCAGTGGTGAAGGTAAAGATGGAGGAGATCTGGTTGGCTGGGCTTTGACGTCACCGGCTGGCCCACTGTGCGACTTGTCTCGCCCGTGGGACGAAACAGGAATCTGGACACATTTATTTATTAATTAATTACGGAGTATTTATTTGCCAGTGCCACTGTAAGTATCTCGCGTGGCTGGCGCATCCATGGGCCAGGTCTGCCTAGCTCGAGGTACAGGTGCATGTCTGTGAATCGAGATATGGAGTCGAGATACACGGTGTATTTGACAGTCGAGATGCTATTGCTACCATGCAGAAGAAGAAAAGAGAAAGAATATACAGAGACTAAAATATCGAACAAGGGTGGCTATAGCTCTCAGAGACATTTTAATTCCTTGTAGTATGTAGTATGTAGACTTCGTAATGATCGGCGCCGGATCGTGGTGTTGACGTTGTCGGAGAATTACACGCCTGTCAGACCCACTATTGTCTATTTTAGGAATAATGCACCAAATATGCTGTTCTGATTGGCTCGCAGGGTTATTCAATACCGGGAAGTGTACCGCATGACAGTACCGTACGAGTCGACGGGCAGTGTCGATTGACATCAGCCATCAGCCATCACTCATCACCCAAATTTAACCAAGCCTCCCAAACGTCCAGATTTACCCATCGCCATCTGGAATATGGCATATGCAACGCCATCGCGCTCGCCTAGCCTGGCGCTATCCCAGTTAGCTGCGTGCACCCCGCCGATCCCACCGCCCACTAGCCCCGCGAGACACACGTCATGGCCGAGATTTCAACGGTCGCGCCGTCTCCACCACTGCGATCGAAGATGATGTCGTGGCTGGCAGGTCGTCGAGGATGACGTCCAGGCTGGGCTATTACGTCTTTTGCGAGGGGGGTGTGGTCGCTTTTCAAGGGGAGAAAGTACAATCTTTTTTTTTTTTTTTTGAAAATTTGATTGATTAGTTATACTCTCTTTTCCCATCCCAGTTGTTACCAAAACTGGGTAACGACAGATTTTCTCAATTTCTTCAGATACGCACTTTAATATTTCAACATGGCTGCTGTCGCTGAAAAGCAACAGAAAAAAGCCCCCCTTCAAGAAGAGGAAGACGAAGAAGAAGACTACTACAACTCCGAAGACGGCAGCGACTACGACTCATACTCGGATGACGATCTCGACGAACCGCAAACAGAATCCGAAGAAAACAATCTGAGCCGAAGAAACCAACGGCGCAAAAATAGGCAAACACAACAGCGTCAATTCAAGTATGATGATGATGACGGCTATGATTCTGAGGAATACGACGACGAAGACGACTACGAGAGCGAAGATGATGCCCAGGCTCTTGCACCCCTGGACAGAAACTCATATGGCCCCATCCGTGAGAATAACCAAGGTGGCGGGAAAATAGAGACTGCCGACGGGGCCTCGGGGTCGATTGACGACGAGGAAGGGTTGAAGCTCAAGCTGGACATCAATTTGGAAATTGAGATCGAGTTGAAGGCGAGGATTCATGGTGACTTGACCTTGGCTTTGCTGTAATTTTTCCCATATTATCATCTGATTGAGCATGTGCTGACATGACCTCCAGGGCCTAGGGAATTGGCCAGACCCGCTCGGGCTATATCGATCCGCGATGATTTCACGATTGCTTGGTGATGTCTCCTTATTAATCTGCGATGCGGCACATAGATTCGATTCTGCATGCATCAAGCACCTTCTAGTTGCCCTTTTCTCTGCTTCGGTCTTGTACTTTGTCATGTAGCAATGTTTTGTTCGATATCAATAATAGTCATGTCTGTATTAATTGGTTGATGTATAGACAATGAATTTGTTTACTTTACCTAACGTCAATAGCCCGTAAAGCACGTGGTGAGAATGCGTATCATCGAGTTTTCCTACATGTTATTGTATCCAACACCGGCCGAGGACCTACCAAGTGGACCGCGATGCTATTCAAGCATATTCTCAATTCTAACAGCACCACACTCTGTTTGTGAACAATCCGCCACGAGAATACTGCGAAGAAAATTCAAGGAATAGAGATAGGTCCGAGTGAGCGCCGAATTAGAAATAATGGAAATCCATTTTTGCATACCTTCCTTAACTCCGATCTCGAAATGCGCAATAATTTCCAGTGAAGAGGTTGGAAGTGGAGAGTCAGCAGGCACCCTGCGTTTTCGTCAACGAGGCACGTGATTCCGCGACACAGGTCGTTTCCCAAGTTGCCAACACCACGACTCGCAGTCAATCAAAATATATTCATCAAGGCAACCACTTAAAGAAATGGCAAATACCAGGGCCAACTCTTCTCAGCCGCAACCCCCTCACGAAGCTGGAAATGCACAAAGCGCAGAACAATATCGGCTTCGGCAGCAGCAGATCTGCGCTCACATGAATGCCGACCACCGGGAGACGCTGGGCTTCTTCTTGCAAGTCTACTGCCATGTCTCCCCAGCAGAAGCCAAGTCGGCCGAGCTCGAGGAAATCCGTCTTTCTGGCATGACCATCACCACTACAACCAGCAATTGTCCTCCAAGCACGACACAAAAGACGCATTACTTTGTTCCCTTTGAGCCGGAATTGTCCTCAATCAGCCAGGTGCGCCAACAGGTTGTCAGCATGCACCACCACAGCCTCAACGCTCTTGGGCGGTCCGATATCACCATCACGGAATACCGCCCTCCCACGGGCTTTCCTGCCGTTATATTTACAGCGTGCATCTTGACTTTTACGGCATTCGCGCGACGAGCCAATTTCGAAGAGGGCTCCGGCCTGTACACGCTCGTGCTTCGGCATGTGCCTGGCTTTGCGGTGTTCTGTCATACGATCCAGCCGCTGCTCATGACTCTAATGATTGGCATTCATCTAAGTGAGGCTATGTATATGTGGTTTTACAGGCTAAGGCCGCATAACATTGCCTTTGGCTCGCGTCTGTGGTTCTGTTGGTTTGTCAATGATTTCATCGAGGGGTTTACGGTGCTGAAGCGGTTTGACGCGCTAGTTGCAGAGGAGCGGGCGAAGAAGGCACAGCATGCGCCGAAGAAGTTGTCAAAGTAGTCAGACAGAAATAATTGTTGATGTTGCCAATTCTTGTGATAATTATTCTTAGACCGTTGCCCCGCTTTTGTAGCCTATCGTTTTAGAATAATCACGTGCCGCCAACTAACCCCTCCCGGCTAGCGCAGTAGGGCACACTAAGCGAGCAACTCGGGTTCACACTGCAATCCGAAATTCAAGATTGTCGGAAGCGACTTCATACTCGACACGACAACCCACCACTCAACCCGTCGCGCAGTTTCGGTGAAGGACTCCAGGATACGAGGTTAGTAGATTGTGCAATTGCACCTCTGTTATTTTTCTTGCAACTGTCGCTCGATTCGCCGGGAGAATTCGACTGTGTGTGTGTGACTCGAAAGGACATTGAGAAAAGAAAAAAAATATCGAATCAACAAATCAACCCCACAGAATAGAATCTCCTCGGTCGACACAATCTTCCTCGTGTTTCAGTCGATACTCCCGTCATTTTTCTTTATTTTTTTTGCAAACAAAAAAAATATCAACAGACCAAATAGTCTGACTCTTCACAGTGGTCCAGTCCATCAAACGCCAATATGGGTATTTCGCGTGATTCCCGCCACAAGCGCTCCGCCACCGGTGCGAAGAGAGCCTACTACCGTAAGAAGAGGTACGAAATTCCCGTTCTATGGAGATTTCTTTTGTTGTTTTATTCGATCGACGACTCACGGTTTATATAGAGCTTTCGAGAAGGGTCGCCAGCCTGCCAACACCCGTATCGGCAACAAGAGAATTCACCTTGTCCGCACTCGCGGTGGAAACACCAAGTACCGTGCGCTCCGTCTCGAGTCCGGTAACTTCTCGTGGGGATCCGAGGGAATCTCGCGCAAGGTCCGCGTCATTGTCGTGGCCTACCACCCTTCCAACAACGAGCTCGTCCGTACCAACACGCTCACCCGCTCGGCCGTTGTCCAGGTCGACGCTGCCCCCTTCAGACAATGGTACGAGGCCCACTACGGCCAGCCCCTCGGCCGACGACGCCAGGCAAAGACCGAGGTGCCCGAGGAGAAGAAGAGCAAGAGCGTCGAGCGCAAGCAGGCCGCCCGCGTCGCTGCCTCTGGCAAGGTTGACAACTCCCTCGAGCGCCAATTCGAGGCTGGTCGTCTGTACGCTGTTGTCTCGTCCCGCCCTGGCCAGAGCGGCCGCGTGGACGGATACATCTTGGAGGGTGAGGAGCTGGCATTCTACCAGCGTGCGATCAGGAAGTAGGGTGTTGGAAAAACATAATCATAAATTTAACACAACACAAAAAAAACAACGATCGCATGTTTGCAAGGTCATGGGTGGTATTGGAGTTTCAGCACTTCCTTGAAAAAATCATGTTTATGATCTGGGGCATCCGTGGATGCAAAATGTCTGTAGAGCTCTGAACTGTCTTGCAATGAAACGATTTTTTCAGTCTTATCTTGATTATCTCTGGTTTTGTTTAGGATTATAAATCTAGTCACCTACTGAACTTTTACAATCCAAGATGGTGTAAGGTAGCATGCCTCTACGCCACTCCTTGTGTGTTACTCTTGGAGGTATGAGATCTAGGTTGACTGCTAGTCTTGGGCGGATTTTTGTTTTATCATTCATACTATATTGAGTACGTATTACCGGCCTGCTCGGACCCACTCAATCTACATACATGCATCGATGATTGTACGAACATACACACCACACAACAGTGATACTAACCTATCAATCAATACTTATGGGAGTTGATTTCGATTATTTTTGACAGTCGCTCTGCTCCGTGTCTGCCTAGAAACCCCTCGACTGCCATCTGATCTTTTTTCGACACCGGGGACGCTGCCTAGGCCTTTATGACGTGTGCTCGAAACATCACCTCCCTTCAACCATAATCCCACTTCAAAAGGAAAAAACCAAACAACAAAAGCAAAACATGGCCTCCCCTCCAAAAACCATCAAAACACGCATCTGCATGATCTCCGACACCCACACCCTCACACCACACCCAGCTTCTTACACCACAAAACCCTACCGCCACCCTCTCCCCAACGCCGATGTATTGCTACACGCAGGTGATCTCACCCGCATCGGCCGTTTACCCGAACACCAACTCATGGTCTCCATGCTAAAGCAAGCCTCTGCAGAATTAAAACTCGTCATTGCCGGAAACCACGACATCTCACTAGACAAACACTACTACGCCCAACGGGGCGCAGCACGGCATGGCTCGGCAAGGGTTGAGAATGTCGATGAAATCAGGGATTTGTATACGAATCAGGAAGCGAGAGAGGCAGGGGTCGTGTATATGGAGGAAGAAGTGCGCACTTTTTCGTTAAAGAGCGGCGCAACGTTTACCGTGTATGCGTCGCCGTATACGCCCGAGTTTTGCGGGTGGGCGTTTGCGTACAGGCGAGATGAAGATCGCTTCAATCCTGCAGAATCAGAAGCAAAGGTTCAAGCGGTGGTGAACCCCGTGCCCTCGTTTCCGGGGGTTGATATCATGCTCACGCACGGCCCGCCACTGGGGGTTTTGGATCAGGTGGTTCATGGTGAAAGGGTAGGCTGTGAGCATCTACTCAAAGCGTGTACACGCGCAAGACCTCGTTTGCATGTCTTTGGACATATACACGAAGGGTTTGGTGCGGTGCGGCATAATTGGGCGACAAACACGACAGAGACAGTACCGGTGCAGGATCCGGAGACGGTGCAGGAGCAGAGGTCGTGTTACTACAATCTCAGCGGTGATGGAGATCGGCCTTTGGTGTTTGGCGAGGAGACGTTATTTGTGAATGCGAGTGTGGTGACGGTCAGGTATCATGCGGATAATGCGCCGTGGGTTGTGGATTTGGATTTGCCTGCTTGCACTTAGGTATCAGGCCATATTTTCTAATTACTACATTAATGAAACATGCAGGAATAATTTCCACTGGTATGATAGTTCAACTTTCAATGTTCATTGATAAAGTACATGCCAACCCAGCCATCGTGGCTAAAAGATCGCAAAACAGGCTAAATACAATCAGCCCCTAAAATCCGATTTCTTGAGACAAGCCAAGTCTCACAAAAGTATATAAACACAGGATAGAATATGATGATGATGTTCAAAATGAAAGAAATCCTCGATCAGAAGAAGGCGCCGTGTCCCATATAGCCGGGAGACTGGTATCAAAATATCACAACTTGTAGAAACAGAAACAAAAAAATTACGTGCAAAAATTCGACAGAAAATAAAAATGGCAACCAAACAATTATTCCTCACGTAAAGGCTGCGAGAAACCACCGTTGCGCATGGCTCCTCCTTCGTCGCGAACATTTAGACGGCTGGATTTGCGGTTGATGCCCTTTAACAAGCTGAATCGTTTTTTGACAGAGTCGCGAACACCGCTGGGCGCCACACTCCCATTCCCATTAGTGCTGCTATGATCCTGGCTGTTTGTAGGAACGGGTGATACCGCAATGGATGAGGTGCCATTGGCAACAGCCTGTTTCAAGCTTTCTTCAGAGGTCGGGGCCCGTTCAGAATAAGTTGACGTTCTGGGCAGCGCTGTCGCAGCAGTGTCCCACTCGCCAGTAGCAATCACCGGCGTGCTCTTTTTCGACTCCAGCCTGGTCTGTCGCTTGTGATGATGGTCGTCATGCGACTTGGCCGATTTGTGCGACTTGACTGATTTCTCCGTCACACTGCGTGTTCGTGAATTACGCCTTCGGTATTTGTCGTCGTCGTTGTCGTCCGCTCCGACTACTGAAGAAGAAGCATTCCTATATTTTGATTTTGACTCGCCTCCGAACCAGCTTCGGCGTTTGTCACTCCTCCCTCCATGGCTGGTGGCTCGGGAATTAATTGTTGCTGCGTCATCATCGTAGCCCTGCAGGTCTGTGGATTGGCGATGATGTGACTTTGCATCTGTTTGGTGTGCAGTCCCAGTGGTTGCAACTGACGCCGAAGCACCGTGGTTAGACCGCTTGAAAGGGTTGACGATGCTGATCCGCTGGCTGAGCGAGGATTTAGGAGCATGCTTCGCGTTGCCATTGATGCGCGTGGTCCGGATGAGTTCTTGCTCTGGACTGAAAGACCGAGCTCCTAGCTCTGCGCTGTGCCCGTTTGCAAGCGGAGTAGATCGGCTAGCGGAATGGTTGGCACTGGGAGGAGGGGAAAGGAGCTGTGAGTGTGCAGAGAGAGACGCAATTTCGGGTGCAAACACTTCTTCGAAACGGCCCAAGAACTCCGACTGCGTCGCTTTGTGAGAGGGACGAGAGTACAGCGACAGACTATGTTTGATCGCAAGTGCATGGTCGATCAAAGCCACAGCGAGTGCATTCTCCAGCGGGTCTATTGGTTTCTGCTCTGCGTCTTCCTCTTCATCCTCATTGTCGATTCCATCACTCTCTTTTTCCTGTGATAAGAACGATCGATAGATCGCAACACAGCTAGTCTGACCAGTACCGAGCTCAAGAAGCTGTATCAAAGCGTCAGTCAACCCAGAAAGACTGGTATCGTCCCCAGAAGTGGCGTGCTTCTCGAGAAGGTGCAACTCTTGCGTCTTTCGCCACGTTCGTTCGATGGCTGTCTGTATAGAACTTAGTTCGACTATCTCCGTGGCAACAATTTCACTCCGGCGAAGAATATTAGGGAATGGCTCTGCCGTGGTGAAAACAGTCTTCTCGGCCCAATGCTCTTTGATGTCCAGACTGCCGGTATGCCGCTTCGAGGTAAAGGCGAATTGATTCGGCACCGATATCAGTAGATGCTCACGCACACGGTAAGGAACCTTGGAACGCTGGTATACAGGGTGCAGCGTATCTCTATACGGACTGACAGACGTGATCTGTAGGAATTGACCTTCAATGTCCTCAATCTCCCCCGAAGACATGATTTGTGCCGACGGGTGCAGTTTCTGCATGCGATCGGTAAAAGACGACATCCGCTCATTGGGCAGTGCTTCAAAGATGAACTGCTTATCACGTAGATTGGTGGGGAAACCCAAGCCCTTGTAGAAGACACGGAAAAAGCGTGGGAAAGACCTGTCTTCCTTGGAAATCGCCTCGTAGATTTTAGCCATTGAACCCTGTGCTCGTGAAAGCTTCGAAAAGTCCATGGCAATAAATTCATATTGCTCAGCGAGTTCTTTATAGCATGCAAGGGCATGGGTCCAAGCCTTGGCGTCTTCGAAATGCTTAATAATCTCAAAGTACAGCGCTTCTTTCCTGTCGAAAGCGGTCTGTTCAGGATATGCAGGGTTCGACAAAGCAGGAAGGTATCTTGTCGGGTCCCAAGCGTAAAGATCGGCATGGAACTGAAGTGCAAGACCGGCCTCGGCAAAGTTTGATTCGGAAATCTGCGATTGAGCTAGCCCATGGACGTATCGAATGAAAATATCCTCTCTATCCATGTCCTTCATGAACTCCATGAGTCGCAAAGTGTGGAGGCTATCGGTAATACCGCCGCCATTGCTCGAGACCAGAAGATCCAGCAATTCATCTATAGTACTGATGAGACCCTTGACGTCTGTAGTCAAAGCATCCTCAGATTCAGGAACCTTGTCGAACAGCCCGAGCAACTCGGTGATGAAAAGCTTCTGTGCGATGCTTTCGTTCATATGCTTTGTTTGGAAGAGCACGTCAAGGCTAGTCACGATTTCCATCTCGATGATGGACAAGTCTTGGTTGAGATCCCATTCGCTGATGATCATGGTCTGCAGAACCTCTACAGCCACGTGCCGAAGACCCTCATGAACAGAGAGGCACAGTTCAATAATTGCAGGCACCAGGTTAGGCACGTATTGTACTTGAAACCCACCAAGCCGGTTGAGGCCGTATTTTTCCTTTTCCTCCTCAGTTGTATCCCACCCGATTGCTTCCCAGGTTTGACGCAGAAGCGCTGCACCTTGCTCTCGAACATCACCGCCAATCTTCCACACTGCTCTGCGCTTTTGTTCCGGAAACGTCTCAAGAGCAAGTGCCTCGCTTGAGACGACCTTCAGCAAAGTTGTAAAGAACAGCTCCCAGAGGCTCGTGTCAAAACCGTCGGCGTCATCTGGAGGAGGGAGGAAGAATTCAGTCAACAAAGACGATATATTTTCGAGGTCCTTCACAGCAGCACGATGGTTGTAGATATGAACGCTAAGCCAGTCTCCAGGATACGCTTCGCAGTTTATGATTGATTTGTGAGCCTCGAGTGCGTTGGATAAGAACACTGCCATATCGTCTTGTTTGAGAACAGGCAGTTTGGGGTTCGGAATGTTGGAGATAGAAGCCATCAGACCAGCTAGCTCCACCAACGCCTCGTCAAATTTTTGACTGCGTTTAGACGCTTTCACTTGAAATGGGAATGATTTAGAATAGAGCATGGAAAGATAGTCTGTCTCCTCAACGCCCTCGAGAATGATAGCACAGTAAGACGAAGTTATCTTGCCCATAAAGCCATATAGCTTCCGGTCAGGCTGTTGCAGCAATTCAGCGACAATCGACGAACAGAGGCGCACTTGATCTCTGTACTGGTCAGAAATGGAGCCTATAGAGCCCCAATATGGATCAAGCCACCCGAGACAGGAAGATATCAGTGTGTCTCTTTCTGGACCAGAAGCAAAAACTTCAAGTCTTGTGTAATTTTGAATAAGAATCAACTTATACAAGACAAGCATTCCCTTGACCTCTTTGCAGGAATCCATAAAGCTCAAAGCAATCATGATGATTTCGTCTTTGCTCAAGACGCTGGTAAGCTCAGGAATCCAGCTATGTATGTGCTGTACCACAAGAGTTTTGTTGCCAATCATAGCCGGGGACGGGCTTCGCATCAAACTTTCCAAGCATTTGAAGATGGAATGCAGGTCGCGGTTGAATGTTGATTTTGTTACACCGATGCCTTCTTCCTTGAGCTTTTGTTGTTCTCGGGCGTTGATGATGAATTTCAACAGGTGTCGGCCGACTTTGAAAGCCGCACGAAGATTGCGTGACTGCTCTGGAGAGTCGCTTCCTTGCAGAAGACGCAGGTAGCTTCGAACTAGGCATGGAGTAGCAAATGGAAAATTGAACTGCTTTTCCGTGTAGTGATCGACAAGCGGGCCCAGGTTGAATCTTCGGTCATGAACGATGCCTAGAACCGTCACTAGGGCGTTGAAAACGAGGTCTTCAAACTCTTCGCTTCCCGCATTTTCAACAAGGATTCCAAACAGGGCGTTAAGGACGTCTCTCAGTTGTTTCACGATTTCGATCTGCGGGACGAAAAGAATCCGCCGTAGTAGCTTTAGGATGTCACCATTGCCTTGTTTTCGCCAGTTTATGAGACCCAAGATGATTTGATCTTGAGAATGTTCTGTGCTGCAAAGATTGGTTTCGACGATTAATGCAGACATGGACCCTGTGACAGATTCGTCCTTTGCCGAGTTACCTTTGCTCGCGGAGTTCCAAGGCAGATCAAGGTACGCACCCTTGCCGGACTCATCCACGCTAGAAGTGACCTTGTCATAAGAATGAAGCAGCAAAGAATGAGGACCATTGTGCAAAAATGCGTCGTCGTCCCATAACGGCAGCCAAGAGAGAGCAAACGGAAAATCGGGGGCATCCGCTACGCTCATAATGACATGAGCCCCTGGAACTTCTTCGGTGGGTATTTTCAAACGAATCGTTTGATCCCATGAAGAGTCTTTGTCGGTAACCGTTGTCCTCCATGCGGTGTGTCCGGAACTGTTTGAAGAAGCAAAGATGCAACGCTCCAGGCGAGCACCGCTGGCATTGCGGACCTCCAAAGTCAACTGGAGATTACGATAGCCAGTATTTGCAGGAGCGGGCACTTGGCCAGCTTGGGGATGGGACAACAAAGCCTGAAAGGGCAACTTGGCGCGAGAAATAGTCAGATAAATATCGGATCTCGGGGTTGAAGGAGCCGACGCAAAGCCAATTCTTCGTGTCTGGGTCACATTGTGCATCAAAGTAGGGTTGTTCCGAATCAGAGCATCGGGATCGGCGCCAACAAACGGATGGAAATGAACGTGCAATCGGGATGATCGATGAGACTTGACATAACGACCGGAGGGGCTGGGCAGCACTGTGCGAATGAGTTCGTCAAAGCCCTGGTTCTCGTTTTCATCTTCTTCCGCATCCTCATCGACGGGGGACCAGATGGTGATGACCTGTTCGGCGTCCTTATCTTGCCGGATGATGTGTGCGACGTTTATAATACCGACACCTACGGTGCGGATTACGGTGTTGCCATCTTTAGAAGAGGTTTCCGATTGGCGTGGACCATCTGTAGAGCCAGCGGATTGTGGAGGATTTTCCTTGATAGTTTCTGGCTGTCCGGGTCGTGGGGAATTCGCCTTCCAGACCATGCTACGCCGTCCTTTGACGCTGCCCCTAGAGCCACCCAATGTCGATCCGCTTCGAGCCAATGTGCCATCACGCGAGCTTGGCGATCGCACAGCAGGGGGCAGCGAAGGTCGAGGTGCTTCGGCTGCTTGTACTTTCACCACCAGGAACAACTGTGTATTTGCCCCCGTACCTTCACCCACATCTGCCGCACACAATTCCGTGAACAACGTTTTCAGTTTGCTGCTGTGTGCTAGGGCTGAAAAGCTTTCTGGAGAGGGAACGTCCAAAATGTATGTCTCCGATAGCGGCTTCAATAAACCGTCTTCAGCTTTTGCAGAAAGGTACATGTTCAAAGTAACGGGGCCAGAATTCGAGCCTGAAACCGCCTTGACTTCGAGCAACAGGTGGTGGAGCGATACAGAATCTCCATGCTGCGTCGGATCGCTATCCAGCATGCTCATCTCAGATTGCAGTTTTGTGAGTTCAATCGCCGAGTCTTCTCCCGTGAGCAGGCGACCACTTTGCTTCGGATCCCGCACAATGACCTCGCCGGTGAGCATCTTGTTGCCGCGAACCAGGCTCCAAACAGTATCCTGACGAACGGTATCTTTCTCCTTGGAAGTGAGGACATCGTGAAGGAGCTGTCGCCTCGCGAGGTCCAGCTCGAGAATGATGTTGGATACTTGCTCCAAAGTTGCATACTGACGGGTGAGGAGCAGCTCATGGAGATTTGTCGAATGCCACTCCCGCAAGCACGAAGCTATTTCGTCGACCAGGGGCTCTTCATAGGACGTCGGAGTCTCGTCGCCGATTTTCAACATTGGAACCGGAGCGGCGGGCTTAGGAGAGTTTGGGTTCCGCGCAGTTGGGGTCAATGGAACCGAGGGAGAGCGAAACGTGGCAGCCGAGACTGACCGCGGTCCCACGAGCAGCTCTTCTGGAAGATCCAGAATGGGAGGTCCATCTCGGTCGGCTTCGTCAGAGGGTGTTGGACTCTGTTGTCCGCTGACCTGATTTGACTGTCCCTTCTCCAAAGCTTTGCGAATGTCGGCATCCCCCAGATACTCTCGGATTTCCACGCAATTTCTCGGAAAAATACCAGAAAACACGCGGGCTTCCAGAGTCTGGCCCTTGACGCTCGTTAACCCGGCAAGAAGCGAAGGCGGTGCAACGAGGTATCCTCGATACCACGAGCCGTTGCTGCCGCCTTGCTCAATTATGTAGAGCTCATCGCCAAGTTCGAGAGGGAGATCGGCAGGAGACGAGGGCTGGAAAGGGTATATGGCGACCGCGAAAGCAATGCGTGGCAGAGGCCGCCAGGGCATGTCTGACAATCGGTCTCGGTCGGTCGGTCGGTCGGCGCAGTTCGAGGGAAGAAGCCTATCGGACGGGGCACACACACTAAGATCGCGAAGAGGTATGTGGATTGCGCGACATGCAGAGACGTGGTTCGTAGATGGGCAGGTTGAAGAATGTCGCGTAGTTCTAGAGATTCACTTGGAGCGAAATGGTCGGCGAGTTTTTAGGGTGTACCTTGCTTGCGGTTCTAGATCGCGCTGGCCACGCTTAGTTAGCTCTCGGCTCTCTCTCTTTTTAATGAAAAACAATATCGATTGTTTTGCTGTTCTCCAATGGCGTGTATGCGAGTGAGTGTGAGTGTGAGCTGGTATCGATATAAAGAAAGCGCCAAAAAAAGGCCCCAAAGGCAAGATCACAAAGCTGCCCACATAGTAATATTCTCCATCTATGCCAGGGTATAATAATCGCAGCATTGACAATAGGTGTTGGATCGCTTTAGGCTGCAAGTGGCCCAGTTGGAAGCACGGAGCAAGCAGCAGCCCCTTTACCCAGCGAATGCCACAGCCCTAGCTCCAGCTCTCTGGATGGAGGGGCACTAAACCAATTGAGACAGAGAAAAAAGAAATTGAAACTGACCTTTGACGGAAGAATAACGATGATTTTTGCAGTCCGCGTTCCCAATGAATTTCAACAGCCCAGCGATGCAGACACAAATAAAAAAATCACATGCGCTGAGGAGCGACACTTGGGGGAAAAAAGCGATCAAGATGGATGAGGTAAAGGAAGGAGTTGGCGGCGGAAGCAGCCACGAACCAGCTAGTAGTACGTACAGTAGGTATTAATCAGTTAGCGCACGCCTAGAGAGCTAACGGCAACGTCTTTAGTGCTGGCTAAGCACGGCTCAACCTGGGGCATAATAATAAGTTATCGATGAAATTAGGAACAACGCACGGACTGCGCGAGGAGCAATGATGCTGTACTCGCAGTCTAGTCTCTATGTTACACATATACAATGTAACAATATACAATGCCCCTTACGAGCAAACACTGACGTGTAAAAAAGCGCGTTACGGACGAACCATGGGACTCACCTTTGACTGGTCCCTGCGCGAACTCCGCCATAATTAACAGGTTAATAACGCCTGAAATTAAGGCCCACCGCCCGTACCGTTCGCGTAATTAAACGAAGGACCAAGCGCCGTCTTTTCTTTCGTTGTTTTTTCTTTCGTGTTGTTTTGTAGTCAATGGATTGGAAATCAGGTCAAATAAAGAGAATGAAAATATCACAACACCTACATTACATAGCCATCACATAATTACTGTCCCTTGACTCGATGCATGCCCTGGTACCGGCTATTACAAGCGTAATGAGACGGGTCAGATCGGTAATGAGACGCTAATGGACACTAGACAATAATTGTACATTCTGAAATCTGAATACATTCGCTTCCCAAAATCGTAGAGATACATTTTTCCATAATATAGAAAACATGGTTCAGTATAGAAAGCTGCAAGTATAAGAAAGAAGAAGAAAGACCAGCCCCTGCGCCAGTTACGCCCGTTGCAATGCCTTGCCCATGTTTAACATCAACTACAAGAAAGAATCCAAAAATAAAAAGAATACGAAGAGGAAGATAAAGAAGAAGGGAAAAAATTATACACCACAGCCTTTCAAAATAACGACATTCAACGGCGGAACAGTGAGTTGATCTCATCGGGGTTCCAATCAAGCTCGACTTGACCTTCGTAGACGCTGTCAATTATTTTCTTGGTGCGCTCATACGCATCCGAGTATCGGCTCTCGCATTCCTTGAGCACCTTCACCACCAGACTACGACTGAGGCCCGGGTCGTCTGCATCACCAAAGTGCTTCTCAACCCGTTTGCGGAGAAGGTCGGCACCACGTCGAAGTTCCTTTGAATCATATAAGGATACCAACTTCTTGGCCACGTGTTTCGAATGGCTGGTGCGCCCTGAGATATCGGCCGGGTTGCTTGTATGCGTAAGCAAGGATTCTGTGGACTCGATAAAATCCAGCAGCTTTCCGAGCGGTCGGCGGATCACCGCATCCATATAAAGGTTCATGTGTTCATAGTAGTCCTGGTGTGCCCGGTCTCGCCATCCTTCCAGGACACCGAGGTCACGAACGTCAACTTCCTCGATGTAATGGTTCATATTCTCAATCAGAAGAATATGGTAATTGAGCGCTTCTTTGTCCTCAGGGTCACCAGTCCCGGTCGTAGCTCCAGGAGCTTGACCCGGAGCTTCTTTAGCAATGAATTTCAGGCTTTCCCACATCGCTCGGTTAATCTTGTTATACGCTTCATTAACAGCCACGCGGATATCTGAAAAGTTGGACGATGCTTGACTAGCCATCATGTTTTCAATGGCGACTGAAAAATGAGGGAAGGTCCTCATGAACGAGATGACACCCTTTCGTTTGTTGATCTTGACTTTGGTCTCCTCAATTCCTCGAATCTGTTCGTCGACAAACCGATTGAATAAGCCGTTGAGACGCGAGACCAATTTCTGCAAGGTGTGAACAATGAAATCCTGATTCGTATCCTCGTATTCGGAAATGGCTCCTTCAAGCGCTGCAAGCACACCGACACCTTGCCTATTAAACAATATCAGCATGGCTAAAAGAATGTCAATCTTTTCAAAGTCACTTACAATCGCTCGGCTCCTATACTCCAATCGACCAGGTTCTGCATATCGGTAGCCCAAAAGGAATAGATACCATCCATAATTTGTTCAACTCGTTTTGCAAGGTCGCGGTCTGGGTCATGCAGTTGTTTTATAGTGAAGTCGGGAATTTGTCGGTCGCCAGGGTCACTAGCTGCCACAATATCAGGGAACTCTCCAGATGCAAGAGAGTTCAAGTGGAAAAAGTGAACCGCAAAATTCTGCTCTTGAGAGATCATCTTGAGCATTTCCTGGAGGGCGCCTGCGAACACTTCAAAGGGTTCTAATTTGCCAGTTTGTTTTTCCAAGGACTTTGGTACATGGTTTAGACGGACCGTTTTGCCCCTTCTAACAGTCAATTTGCGAGCAGCACCGGTTATGCCGTCGCCCTCCTTTTCCTTCTCATGATGTGTAAACAGCAGATCTTGTTCGTCGGCAGTGTTCTTTTTCGCTGCCTTCTTCCAAGATGCACAGTGGTTTCGGAATTCATTCTGGTATGGAGCCTTTGCATCTTGCTCGTACAGGTTGATAATCATCGCCCACTCCGTAGTACCAACCTCCCGTGCAAATAGCATGAGAGCATTGTACATCCACAGCTCCTGGCGGCCAGCATTCCGGGCAGTATTATCAAGCTTCAAAGCAGCTGAAGAACCAGAAGAAGTCTCTACCCGTTTTTGTTCTGCAGCTTTGAACGCAAGAGTCATGAACTGCCTAAGACGCTTTAGAAACGCGCCAGCTTCCGCGCGGTAACTGTCTTTCTTGTCCCGGATTGCGCGCATCTGACGGACATCTGAGTCTGCATATATACCAATGCTGCTAGAATCGCCTGCAGCATCAGCCATACGCTTTTTGTTTTGTCCAATATCAGAATCGATTGTCAGCATAGCCTTGTACAGCAAGGATAGAGCATTCTCGGCCACGCGAACACTTTCTGGGCTATTCAGAGATGCCTCTTTCAGTGGTCGAAGATCATTAGAGGAAATTGATAGCGTGTTGAGAAGGTTTTGAAGTTCATTTTGCAAAAGCTTCTGGTTGGCAGTCTGGACCTGAAGACCTTGTGACTGGGTTTCAATATATGCGACATCATCGTGGAGAGTCTTTCGAGTACGTTAGTGAAGAATGGTTGATGTGAAACACATGCTTGACTTACATTAAGTTCGTGAGAGTAGAGGGTAAGAAGACCGTCCAGCTCTTCGCACTCATCAATGGTTTTGTCAATAAGCTTAGCTAGTTGATCAATTTTGCCTTCTTGTTGCTCGATATTTCCGAGCCAGCTGATGGCCTGGACTCGACCAATTTCTCGACGAATGTCGGCTTCTAGATCGTCGATTTTCTTATCATCACTCAGTCGACCATTCCAGCCCAAGTCAGTCAGAATCTCGTCAAAATTTCCCCCAATCCCTTCAAGAACGGTAGGTTCTATGCCTAGGGCATTGCAGTATTTTACAATGTTGTCTTCACGGCGTCTTCGGCGCTGGTCACGAGCCGGTGAGACTGGCCGTGATCTGGGTTTGTCTTCTACTGGTACAACGAAATCGGCAGCGGGAAATTGTTTGACTTGATCCACAGGAGTAGTCATTTCATCTATGGCGGCTCGAGTAATTTCCAATTTCGGAGGCTGTGCTTCTATAGGAGCCGGTGCGGGAGCAGTATCCGTCATTACCGTTAATGGCGGCGGTGCTTCCGGTTCTGGCACGACTTCTGTTGTTGAATCTGTTGCTGGAGTAAGAACTTTGGTGGATTCGCTGCTCTGTCCCCGTAACAAAGGAGCTGGTACCACACTTGTGATGCCATCTGGCCCATCGGCCTGCGGCTTTTGTGACGCCATAAGACGGTCTCTACCACCTCCAGCTCTTGGTTTGAAGGCACTGTATGCGGTAGCTGCCTTGCTCAAAGCATTGGCAATCTCCTTGCCTGACTTCTTCTTGAACATGGGCCCAAGACCAGGACGATGGCTTTCAGGGCTATCTTTCGTCTGTGTATCTGTCGGAACAGGCGGTATATCGGGCAGCTTGACGGGCTGTGGAGGGGTTTCGGGTGGCTCAACAGCCTTGGCCGCAGGAGGAGCCACAGGCGCGTCAACCGAATTCTGAAGTGGCAGTACTAGAGACTCGGCTGATTTTGAGGCTGCTGGTAGTGACTCGGGTGCAGTGACTTTAGGCTCATGTGCCGCCTTTGGTGGCTCCAGGTTTGCTTTCGCCATGCTGCTTGATGAGCCGGGCCGGGAACCTGTACGAAGAGCAGGAGGTAGGTCCACGTCTAAAATATTTGAGGATCTGTTGGAGATATTGCCATCTCGAGAAGGTGGTACACTTCCTACGTCGCCTCTACTCGATGGCCGTGACAGTCTCTCGCTGCTCTCTTGTACAAGAGACTGTCCTAGACTTCCTGCGCCGCCGGATCCAGCTGTGGTAGGTCGTTGTAAATCGCGTGTAGCATCCAAGGCAGGGTTGGGTTTGATTTCAGGGCCATATCTACCATCACGCGAAGGGGGTGCTCTCTCTTGGCGGTTGTGGTCTCTGCCTCGCGATGCTACTCGGGAAGTTTCAGAAGACGAATCCAAGGCCTGCCGGCCTGTAAAATCTGCCATTTGCTCCATGGCAGCACTTCTCTCGCCTTCCATACGTCCATTGGCCCTTGAAGGGGGACCATCACGGGAGTAACCAGGCCGGCCAGGAGATGGAGTTGAACGTGGTTCTCGTACCTGGTCACGGCTCGGCTGTGCCCTTAGAAAATTCTCTTCCGTCCTTTGAGTTCGTGGGTCAGGTCTTCCTTCGCGACTTGGAGGTGCGATCGGATAAGGCGGAGTTGGTCGTGGTGGCTCTTGTAACGGTGGTGGGCCAGGTGGCTTGGTCGAAGGTTCAGGACGGAGCGGACCTTGATTTGAATCGCCTATCAAGGCTTGTCGTTGCTTTTCATCGAAGCCGATCAACTTTGGAGTCCTGCCACCTGTGTATTTCTTGTAGATCTTGACAAGACTCGCGATAAAAAAGTCTCGTTCCTTGAAGTTGCCTGCTTGCCAATAATATGGCTTTCCTACAGTTACCACGAATCCCACATTCGAAGCCCATTGTTTTTGCTGTTGCTCAGCAGGCGTGTTGACCGGTAGATCGCTGTAAGATTGGATCGCGCTAAGGTCATCAAGCATCCACGTTTTTCCAATTGAGAAGGTTCCATCGTTGTTCTCACGAGCTTTATGCAAGCGGACTCGGCCCGACTTTCGCAGTGAAACAATAATCAGTCTAGGTTTCTTGTTCTCCGGGGGAGAATTTGGTGGTGCAGGAGTTGATGGGTATGCTGCGTCTTCGGTGATTCGTATGTGGGTGATGTAAGACTCGGCCACTACAGGCAACAACAATCAGTAATGCTCAATCGTTGATAAAACGCAGCATGTAGATGAGTTATTCTGCGATCAAGGGAAAACCGGGAAACAAGGGGCAAGCATACAAGCGCCGTCACTGTCTTCCTTGGAGAAACAGCTGTTCATGATCCGCCGCCTCTCGTCTTGGAACATCTGGGCCCTTGACGTTTGACCCTCTCCGGCCGCGGGTCCGCCATCATGGCGAGTTTCTCCCGTCGGCCGCCGGGCCCTCGGCCCTGGTGACTCGTAGCCTCGCGATGGGGGTGCGCTCATGGTTGTCGTTGATGCTGTTGTGCTGTGACGTTCAGGAGGCTTTGGACCCCACTAGGCCAGCATGGTTCAGACGATTGCCAGAGTATCACGAATTGGCTGAGTCGATATATGCGCCTATTGCGAGTATCGTCGAACAGCTCCCAGGCCGGCAGGAGTAAGCAAAAGCGTGGCCTTGAATGTGGGAAGCTGCGGGTGGTATGGCGGACGGAGATAGCTGCTGGGCCACTAGTTAGTGAGCATGAGCATGAGGTAGCGGCGAAGCGCGGCAGCCAATGCTGGAGCCGGGACTCGCGGGCTGTGACTGGTCGAGGGCTTCCCCGCCAGAAAACGTCACAGGTAGACAGCCAGGGCGCGTGTTAAAAAGTCGACAGCTGGGTCTGGATATGGTGCTGTAGCCCAGCCCGAGATGATTGACACTATGAGCAAGACAGCCTGAGCAGCAGCTTCAATGTTGCACCTGCACCTGCCATCGGTCTTGTGTGTATACAATTACACCTGAGACCGCGCCTCCGGTCCAATAGGAAGCTGCGCTATGCTCACCGCCCGCGGTCCCTCGCACTTTCCTCGTGAACTTTTTTTCTGCCCAAACTATCTTTTTTTTTTTTTTGTTTTCAACAGCGCAAGAAGCACGATTGTTAACAAGACGAAGCACGCTGGGACACAATGGCCGCTAAAAAGACTCAGAAGACCACGGCGTCCAGCAAAGGGGCGACCACCGCCGTCTCAAAGGTACAGGACTTCTACTTAGAAAAAAAAACACTACAACTAACGACGCAATGGTACAGGCAAAACTCGAGAACCCTCCAAGTTCGCTTGTGGCAGCGGTTGCGACTTTCCTCGGCGACTTTGGCTATTCATCTGCCAGCCGTGCCCTTCTCAAGGAAGAAAAGCAGCGAAGTGGAAAGGACCTTTCGTCCAATGATAAGCCTGCTGCACCTTCTCTAGTGACGCTCTTTTCCACATGGCAAGCATCCAATGGCAAGGACGGAGAAAAGGAATCTCAGTCAAGCGATTCTTCGTCAGAGTCTAGCTCGAATTCTGACTCCAGCTCTGATTCTGATGCCTCGGATTCTGATGCCTCGGATTCTGAGGCTGAGGCCGGATCGGATGTCGACATGGACGATGCACCCGCCTTGACAAGGGAATCCACAAGTGAATCTTCCTCCTCCGACTCCTCTTCCTCATCCGAGTCTAGCTCAGACGAAGAGTCCGAGGAAGACACTCCTCCCGCGAAATCGGCAGGTGTCAAGCGCAAAGCCGAGGATGAAGACGAGGCCAAGCCTTCGTCTACAAAGAGGAACAAGACGGTCTCGGTCTCGAAAACCGCATCCAAGAAGTCTTCATCTTCGGACACATCGTCCTCGAGCGAGAGCTCATCCAGCAGCTCTGAATCCGATTCCGAATCCGATTCCGATTCTGATTCCGATTCTGATTCTGATTCCGACTCTGATTTGGAAAGTTCTGAAGTTTTAAAAGAAGCTACCAAAAAGCCGCTTCCAGAGTCCGACGACACCAGCTCTGATAGTTCAAGCGATTCCGACGATTCCTCTTCAGATTCCTCCGAGGACGAAAGCGAGCAAAAAAAGAGCACGGGAAATGATTCGAGCGACTCGTCCAGCACCCTAGCATCATCTACTGCTTCAAAGTCCGACAACAAGGCCCCAAAGAAAGAAGCAAAGACCGAATCCTTCAACTCTGTGCCTTTGCCTCCTAACCCGCAAGTCAAGCAAAAGCACACCGGAGCTCGTCCTACTCGATTGGCTGCTGCTAGCGCTCTTCCTCATGATCACCCGTCAAACACCTACGTTAACTATGCTTATGCCGAGCGTGCCTACAACGATCTTTCCGTCACACGAGGAAAAGGTTTCACCAAGGAGAAGAACAAGAAGAAGCGCGGATCTTACCGCGGAGGTCCTATTGATATCGGCCCATCCCAACATAGTTTCAAGTTCGAGGACTAGAAGTGAACTACCGCCGAAAGTTCGTTGCTGTCAGAAGTACTATTTGTTGTCTATTCTAGACCTCAGAGCCGTTAAAAAAAAGTCGTTGTTTGATTCGTATCAGGATAGAACTGTTTTTTTATTGTCAACTGGTGCTCATTACCCTTTTCTCGAGCGAGGCGCAACATGGTTTTCAGGAATATTTGCTATATCATCATTAAAATCAAATGACTTTTCTATTTATTCGTTCTATCTCTAAAAAAAAGAAATAATCCAAGATGACTATCAATTCCCTCGAGATCGCCAAGATTGGTTCTCGTCGACTCTTCTCCAACGCTGATCCCATCCAGTCTCACGTTCTCTAGTTCTATCAGTTTCGCTAATACTCCAAAAGGGAACCTGAGATCTCAATTTCGCGCTGGCGTTTTTTATTTCCGGGCTGGGTCGCTCATAGCCAGAAAGTCCCACGATTTTGCGGGATTCCATTAGATGCGTTCGGCTAGATTTTTGATGTATGACGTCCTCGGTAAGGTCTAGATGGCTTTGGTACCAGTTGCTGCTGCTGCCCAATAAATCATCAGTGGAACCAAGATTTAGCCGCATGGCGCCGTTAAGTACGCCGGTATATATGGTTGATGAAGTAGATGATGGTGAGGACATGGTGTAGATCGGACCACGGTATAAGACGTGTCGAGTAGACCGCCCGGGAGGTTGATGAGACAGAAAACAGGAAAACTCGCCTCCCCCTGCGGGCTTTGCCTGGTTATGTTCGGCTGGCTTTGCGTCAAAGTGACTGTAGGCGTTTTGCATCCTGAGATCGAATATGTTGACAATGGCTTCGGCGCCGGCCCCGACGAGGAACCGGTTGTTGACAGGTTGGATGCAGTATATGGGGTTGCTGTCCATCACATCTATATATTCTTGCTCATACATTTTCGGGGATCGGAGGTCATGCAGTCTGAATTGTCAATAATAAGAAACGTATTCCACGAATTGCAGCTAGAGTTACATACCTCACCCTACTATTCCCCCAGCCGGCGAGAAACACTTCTCCATACGCATTTCCCCCATTCATGTCGACACCGAGAGGCGCAATAGCTCCTACCCTTGCTTTTCTCTGTGGCCACAGTCTACTGTCAAATGGGTCGTCAAAGAATATAAACTCACGGCACGTTGAGACGCGGTCTTCCACGATATCTGAGATCATTATGGTGTCTGTCTTTTGTCCATATCCCACAGCCAGCCTTGTCGGGGACAAAAACTTGGAGTAGTGACGAGGGGTTCCTTCTTCTGTCTCGCCTCTTACAGCAGCAAATGGGCTCACTTGGGAATCTTCTGTTGCGGTTCGATAGAGAGAAATTGAGTCGCTCGAGTTGTGTACGGCGAGAATCGGTTCAGGTCCAGGGCTTAAATCAAGACTATGGACTTCTGCCCGGTTGGTGTTAACAAAGGTTTGTTGGAGCGTATAAGTGGCATCGTCAGGGTTTATGGCGACGTGTGCCACATCGCCTCGAGCTCGGCCATAAATAATATGCTCGTTCCCAGCAGTCTTCCTCGGGTGATTTTGTCGTAATAGATGGACACCGCGGATATCGTCATGACTGCTCACGTCCTCCAGATCATTAAAGCGCAGCCATTTCTCGTCAGCTGAGTTTCCGGTTCTCCTGATTCGGAGGAATATTTTCTCTGCCGCTCCCCAGGCAAGGACTTCTTCTCGGTCTTCCCAGCGTCCGCCAGTCCAAATCTCGTAACTGTCCAAACAGGGCCGGTATCCGATTGTTGGACGGTCGTGCCGAGTTGGTTGATCCACACCGACCACCTTCACATCGTCCGAAGGTGCCATAAAACAAGCAACTATCGCACATCGATCTAGAGCTCGCGACCGCGAGGTGAGAGCCTGCGCCACATCTTTCCAGAACGGAGGGATTCCTTCAACTGATGGGAAAAACCGGCTTTGCACAAAGGCTCGGAAGATCCGTCCATCCGCGGTGACAATCTGGTGCAGACGCCGACATGTCTGTGACAGATGGGTCAGAGAACTCGCTGTGGGCAGGAATATTGCAATGTGGTAAATGATTTCTGCCGGGAGGTCTGCCAACATGTCTTTTTATATCGCGGATGGTGCGCAACGACCTGGGCCGTTGCTATCCAGATTGACTGGAGATTAAGATGCAAAGGTGCTCTTCAGCTGTAAGGTCCATGTAAATTCGAATGTCCAGATGTCCAGTGTCCCAATGTAACTATGAAAAATGTCTTTGGGCCACTTTTGTAGGCCAGCCCGCACCAGCGCAAAATCGGAGGCAGCAGCCGGGTTTGTGTGCGTGTTGAGCTATGTCGATCAACAACCCAGTGAAATGCGATGTGCTGCCAGCTCCCTGTAAATACGAGAGCTCTGTTCAACGTTCAACGTTCAACGACAGTGGCAGTCAGTACTGAACAGCCACTGTTGCGGATTAGTAACTGCTCGGCTGGGAGTGGAACGTCATTGTTGTGTCCGTTATCGATAACGCGGCGATCTCGGCCAATCGTGTGGGGACGAGGGGGGAAGTCCTCGTGACTACAGGCACAGCTTCTTCAACCTTCCCACAGAGTGTTTCTTCTTTTGTTTTGCAAGAAATTGGGTCCTACGAAGCCACTCGTGGTCTATGAAACGCTCGCGAGGATGGCAGTGACATGGTTCACGGGTATTGGTGTCGGCATTGTCTTATCATGCTTGGTATATCAATACATCATATACCCAGCGTTCTTGTCACCGCTGGCAAAGATTCCTAATGCGCATTTTACGGCTCCTATTTCTCCAGCATGGATTATTTGGAAACGCTACAGAGAGCAGAACAACCGGACCATCCATGCAGCACATACAAAGCTGGGTCCAATTGTGAGGTTGGGTCCATCGGAAATCTCCATAAACTGCGTGGAAGGCGGGATCAAGACTGTGTATGGTGGTGGTTTTGAGAAGCATGACTGGTATCCGAGAGTGTTTGGCGCGCTCAAGTGAGTTGTTGTCAGTTTTATCAAAAGTGCAACCGGCAAGACTAATGGTATTTTAGCACCTTCAGTATGTTCACCATGACCGGCAGCAAAGAGCATGCTACTCGGAAACGGATGTTGTCGAATATCTATTCCAAGTCATACCTCCAGTCGTCACCAAATCTAAAACTAATCTCCAAGGCGGTAATCTATGACCGGTTTTTACCCATTCTAGAGGAGGCCGCATCTTCAAAGCAGTCGATTGATGTGCACGAGCTCAACTCATCATTGACAATGGATTTTGTGTCTGCCTACCTGTACGGTCTGCGCAATGCGAGCAACTTGCTCCAAGACGTCCCGTTTCGGAAGCATATTCTCCACAACTATCAGTGCAGAAAGCCGTTTGAGTTTTACTACCAAGAGGTCCCCAGTCTTATCCCCTTTAGCCAAGCCATTGGAATGCCGGTCATCCCAAAGTGGTGTCAAGATGCAGGCAATATAATGGATGAATGGAATTTGGATCTCTGTGACAAAGCCGACAAATCTTTGGCTTCGACAGACCCCGAGATTGAGCCTACCGCGTACAAACAACTCAAAAACTCAATGATGAAACATCTTCGCTCGCAAAAGGAAGACCCAGAGGCCAATGCTCAAGTCTATAAGCAACAGAGAATAGATATTGCTTGTGAGATGTACGACCAACTCACAGCCGGGCATGAGACCAGTGCAGTCGGGCTTACTTATCTGTACTGGGAGCTTTCCAAACATCCTGAAATCCAAAAAGACTTGCGCAAAGAGCTTCAGACGCTCTCTCCTCCCATCACGAGCCCCCCAGTATCGGGATCCGAGCTGGCGCTTCCCAGCGCCAAAGACATTGACGCACTGCCTCTTTTGCAGGGCATTATCATGGAGACACTTCGTCTTCATGCGCCTATTCCAGGCATACAGCCACGGGTTACTCCTTCACCACCAACATCGCTAGCTAGTTACGACAATATCCCGCCAAACGTGAGAGTCAATGCGCAAGCATACTCTCTTCACCGGAATCCTGACGTCTTCCCTGACCCGGAGACTTGGCAGCCACGGCGATGGCTCAAGGAGGATCACTCTCCTGAGATGGAGGAGATGCGGAGATGGTTCTGGGCTTTTGGAAGCGGTGGACGGATGTGCGTGGGCAGCAATCTTGCTCTTCAAGGTATGTGATTCGATTTTTTTTTTATATGATGGTACTGGTCTAACCATTCTGTTCTGCAGAAATGAAGCTAGTCACAGCTGCAATCTATAGCAACTTTACAACAAGCATTGTGGACGACGACGGTATCGAGGCTATTGACGCTTATACTGTCAGGCCGTCAAGCAACAAATTGATTCTCGAGTTTCAACACATATAGTCTACAGTACAAGACCAAAAATTCAAAATATCATTCAAATATTTACATCTTTGAGCCTATTCACTGCATTTAATTATGGTTTACTTTTCTTGGCTGCGTTCGGCTCTTACCGGGACCCAAAGGGGAATGGGACTACCCCTCCGATGATATCAGCTGGAGCAGAATTCAATTTTTTGCGCATTCCTTGGATTTATACAACCTAGCTTGGATATTATATATTATTATATAGCCATTGCACGCTATTCGGCAGCTTCTCAATTGGAAAACACCAGCCAAAATCGCATTTCTGTTACAATGTCCGATAAAGATGCGGGGACACCCCGCGTTTACATTGCACGCCACGGTAGAACCCTCACCATTGCACAAAGCTGGCAAATAGCAAACTGACATTTTTTATTTCTGGCCAGGCGAAACCGAATGGACAAAATCCGGCCAATACACTGGCATCACTGAACTCGACCTAACCGCGCAGGGCGTCACACAAGTCCAGGGCACCGGCAAAATCCTTGTAGGCGCAGGCAAAGCCATCGACCCGTCAAACATTGCACACGTCTTTATCAGTCCGAGGAAAAGAGCGCAGACGACTTTTGAATTATTGTTCTCGTCGCAATTGGATTCGTCGCGGGTTTCGACGACGGAGAGATTGGCTGAGTGGGATTATGGGCAGTATGAGGGGATGGTGACGAGCCAGATTCGCGCGCTGAGAAAGGAGCATGGTTTGGATGGGGAGAGGCCGTGGGATATTTGGCGGGATGGGTGTGAGGATGGAGAGTGAGTTTTTTCAAACCACACTTCTAAGCAATTTCGTTGTTGATGGGATATTAGGTCTGCACAGCAGGTAACGGACCGACTGGATGACCTGGTCAAGGAAATCAAATCCATTCAGCAAAAACACATGCACGGCGAGCCCGGACCAGCCGATGTCGTGCTCGTGGCACATGGCCATCTTTTGCGAGCTTTTGTCAAGCGATGGCTAGGGTATCCCATGGAGTTTCCGCTGTCGTTGATGCTTCCACCAGGCGGCATTGGCGTTCTCAGGTGCGTTTTAAATCTTCTCTTTAGACCGTTGGTCAAAGTCGTATGTATGCTTACCTATACTACCAGCTACCAACATCACAACATCAACGAACCGGCGCTGTATGCCGGCATGGCGTTTCCATAGAAGAAGATTGGACGCTTTGGAATAGATATAGACCAGGAATGGAGCAGAGAATCCTTTAAAAAAAGAAAAAGGCTCCGTCAAGGGGATTGCAATGAATCTAAATATCAATATAATGTACAATAATAGCTCCCCTCCCAATAATTATACACCGAATTCGATCATACACCGCGACGATAGTCGAAGGAATCGTACTCGTGGTATAAGACGATGTGAAAGGAGACAAGTCACTTCAAAATTTATTCCCAAAAACTCCCATGTATGCGACAGCGTAAACATCCCCACAAAAGCTCTACTTCAAACGGCCCTCCCGCTTGCGAGGCCCGGACACCTTGGGGAACATTCTCATGAGGTGGTAGTTGACGGAGTTGGTTTGGACGGTCTTGTCTTTCTGTAGAAGGAAAACAGGTTAGCTATCGGGACTTGACTGGACAGCAAAAAAAGGTATACGCACCCGTTGGTCCATGCATGCTTTGAGTGATTCTTCCAGACCCGTGCAGCCTTCGTTTCCTTGTCCGGCGGAAGCCCAGCAGTCTATGATTGAAGAAATTAGTAAATTTCGGAAGAAGATGAATCAATTGATGCAAAGCAAAAAACGTACTCAGCATCGAAGACATGATCGTCGCACAGGAGTTTTGCTGCTGCTGATTCGGACGCCGCACACGCAGATGCTGGATCGTCTGCAACCGCACGGGGTTCAAGCGCGTCGAAGCACCTTTGGCAGGCATTGTGAGTGTAGGCTTTTTTTTGGTTATTTGCGCTTTCACGGAGAAATAATGAATAATGTTGTTCGCGCTGGCTTCGGGGGAAAACCGCTCTAGCGCTTGCCAAGAAAATTATGGGTGTTATGTAAGCCGTTTCCCTCGACTTGACAGGACCGGATATAAGACACTAGCGTCGGCATTTACGCTTGTGTCTTTAAACCTCGCGTGGTGTCTCGGGGAGGGAGAGAGAGACGTGCATGGTACACTTTTGGGGGTAACATGATGAGTCTTGCTCGCAGCTTTGTGCTTTCGAATAAACACGCATCCGGAATTCCGAGCAGACGATGTGTTCTACTGTGCGATCGCCAACGATCTTTCTCTTCGCATCCGCCACCGCGAGAAAACGGTGCCCCGAGCAATAATGAATCTGCAACTGGCGAAGCGAAAGAAGAAGGGGCGCTGTCCCGCCGGCTATCTGAGATGACCGAAGAGGCTATTTTAGAAGGAGGACGCTCAGCACGGAAAAACATCGAGGCAGCTGGGTTCTCAGATGAGTTGAAAGCACAGTTGGAGGAGAAAATCAAGATGAGCACGTTTAGGAGCGAGAATGCGGGGGCATTTTCGGTGGCGAATATGCCAGTAAGTTTTTTGTTCTTCAATAAGTTTATTAGACGAATACTGACAGCTACAGGCTAGCGCAGGAAAAGGCACACAAGACATTGCAGGTGCGACGCCGTGGCGCGAGACCGAAAGTATTCACGACACTGCATTGCGGATGCTCGACGATAGCAAGAAGCCGATGCGCACTCCATACAAAATCCCCCAGCCTACACTACCTGTCGTCGATATGAAACTCGCGCCCAAAACCCGTGAATCAACGGGCCGTCGTCTTGCCAGCGCTCGTGACCGCACAAACACATACACTCTCAGCCAGAGCGCCGGGTTATCGGACGAAGAGCGAGAGGCCATGCGAAAAGAATTTCGATCGCGGTTTGAGCCTGGTGCTCGGTCGCTCCCCGCCATGTCCATAAAAGGGTTGACCTCGCTGGCAAACGAGAGGATCGAGGACGCTATCGCTCGGGGCCAGTTCAAAAACCTGCCGCGAGGAAAAGGCCAACATACGCAAACGGACCACAATGCGAACAGCGCATTTATTGATACGACGGAGTATTTTATGAATAAAATAATCCAGAAACAAGAAATTGTTCCGCCATGGATAGAAAAGCAACAAGAACTTGCGAATGAAGTTGACCGCTTCCGGCAACGTCTGCGCACAGAATGGCGAAGACATGCGGCAAGAACCATTGCCAGCAAGGGAGGCACATTACAGCAACAGCAAACACGAGCTCGAGCGTATGCATTGGCAGAGGCCCGCTTGGCTGAAAAAAACCGAATAGAAGCTTCATTTGCTTCTCCAGAAATTCCGAAACCTGTGGAACCTTTATTCTCACAGATCAGCCATGATGGCCAGCTCGCTGCCACAGTCCAGGGTCAAAAGAGTCCAATATTAAGCCCAGAAGACGAATCGCTACCGCAGCTGCCTCCGCTCCGAGACCCAGACTACATGGCCAATGAACGCGGATGGCACGAACTAAAGATCAAGACTCTCAACGACTTGACAAGATCATATAACCTGCAAGCGCCGCGTCTAGCACAGAAACCTTATTTGAATCTGGAGCGTGAGCTCAAGAAATGCTACACCGATGTGGCGCCCTCACTTGCAGATGAGATTGTCTCTCGAACGAATAGCAAAGTGCAGTCATCGTCCGCGCAGCGTAAAAGCTCGGGCGGGGTGTTGGGGGATATTGTGCAGACGCATCAAAGCGTGCGAGTGTATGAGGAAGATCGCTCCAAGGGCTATGGACTGAAGGAGTGGTGGAGGGATCTGTGGAAGACGTGATTGATATTACATAGATATGTAGCGTAGAAGACCATGTACAAATACTGAAGATATTGTTATGCCCAATGAGAAGTCGTATCTATTATTAGGACTATGCAGGATTTGATTGGCCAAAATGCAAGCCCCGCACGGGAACAGATAGCTCATCGTCAGCCAATCAAACGGCAGAAACTGGCTGAATTTATGGAAGCTCATGGTCCGTGCACAGGGCGCTTAACGCCGGCTTGCGATTGGCTGGTCATTGCAGTCACAATACAGTCACAGATCACAGTACAGTCACAGTACAGTCATAGTACAGCGTAATTACGGAATATACTGACTACGGAGTACCAAGCAGTCACAGTACAAAGTGCTCTGGACTCCGTAGAGCCTGTACTGGTGCAGAGCAGTTGGGAAGCCTTATCACGTTGTGATGCGAGAAGAAATCGCACCTTGGTCAATCAATTATCAGCACGAGAATACCCACTGTGACAGGCTGCACAGCTCAGCGAACCAGCGCGCGCAGAAACACTGCTACCGCCGAACCTACGCAGATCACAAGACCCCGCGCGACACAATTGGCGGAGGACGGGAAACGCTGCAGCCACCCTGCCAGTCTTCACACCGACCGCCGCCAATCACTTTCGACACACACTCGTCTGCTTGCACCTCGCTGCATGCCCATCGCCCAATGACTCGACGATACCCCCCATATAATGATAATGAGTCGCCCCTCCCAGGCCGATGCGACGATTGACAGGAGAATGCTGCTGCTGTGCCTGAGCAGATCCATCACACTCGCCCCGTATATATAACCAGATGCCTGCGTGAAAAGGGTCATGAGCACTGCCTGGGTCGCAATATGGTTGTCCCGCTGAGTCTCATTATTTCGACCGTCTTTCTTTCGCATCTTGCTTCGTCACATCCGACCTCGATCGAGCAAAACGACCAGCTGCGCCGTGCTTTCTCTCCCACAGGGTCGAACAACCAGCTACCTGTGCAGGTAGCAGGCATCGTTGCCAGCTACATCATCTTCGATGCTGTAGTCGTTTTCTTGCTGCTATTTGTAGGACGCCGGCTGCGCAGGGCCGTCCAGACTTCCAACTGCTCGCTGGATGTGGTGATGCTGCAGCCCATGAACAAGTTTGGAGCAAGCACCGATCCCAGCCCCATCTCCGGCATCACCGGCGACACCAATTTCCCCAGCCCAGACAAACCCCGTGGTGGCTGGAACATGTCGTGGTCTAGTGTGTCCAGGGGCCACCACCACAAGGGTGGCCACCACACCTCGATGAGCAGCAGCAGCATCGCCACCGTCGACGAAAGCGTCGTCTCGGCGGACCGGCGCCGCGCCCAGGAGGAAATGGAGATCCTCTACGCTGCCGTCATGGAGCACGACGCCAAAAAGGCTGCTTCGGCCAAGTCGTCGCCGGTCATTGACGAAAAGGATCCCTCGTCACCTATGGCCATGTCTCCCGTGGAACCTCCTCTTCAAAGCCCTCAACTTTTCCCACCACCACAGTATCAATACCAAGCTCCGCTGTCCCCACGACAGGGAAGCACGGCAACAAACAAGTCCCGTACCAGCCGGCGACTGTCCAAGATTTCGAATCTATCCATCTTCAACCCGTCTCGCCTGTCCTCTGGCACCTCAAACAAGCTCAAATCCCCACGCTCAGTCCGCGAGCTACCCATCTCCCCTCCTATCAAATCTCCTGAGGCATTGCGAACAGCAACCTTCCAGGACAGCCAACCACTGTCCCCACGCATCTACAACCCTGGCCCTCCGCCAACGGCTCCTCTGCCAAATAACAACCCCTATGCCTCCAGGGGGTTTGCCCTACAACCCATCAGCCCGCCGGGCAGCACGCGAGCCCACGCCCCTACTCCGCTGACCATCAACAGCAACAGCAACACAGCCCTTCCATTCCGGCAGCAATTCAGTCCTCCGCAGAGCGCGCCGCCAACAAAGACCACGATTCTCGAGCGTCCAGCTTACGTGCCGGGAGGGCCGCGCACCGGCATGCCGACACCATATAGTCCGTACATGCCATTCACTCCTGTCACGCCTCTGACGCCGAGTCGACTTGTAACAAAACGCGAGAAGCGGCGTCATGATAAGAATAATGGGCTTCGAGTGTTGCATGAGGATGATATGGTGAAGAATGATGATGATATCTGGGGGACATAATCTTTTTCTTTCTAGCTTAATATTAAACGTCAACTGGTGTTGACCCGGTTGGGATGGAGTTTGGTTTTTTTGTTTTCAGTTATTTGAGATATCAATACAGCGATTCTAATTACATGCTTCAATAGTCATTGACGTAGCTAATAAGACATGGACATGATTAAACAGTTGATAACGTACACAACATATATCTATAACGTTTGAATATTCAGAACAGTCCCCCGTATATGCATATACAGAAACAGAAACAAAAATTAAAAATCCTCCACAACAGTACCAACCCCCCTCTGTCTCGCCAACTTGACCAAATCACCACCAGTCACAAGATCCATCAGCCCCAGCCCAACACTCTTATACACCACATTCCCACTCTCCAACCACTTCTGCAACCCCTTTTCCACCTCCCCTCCAGCTTCCACTTCTAACCTGGCAGCCTGCTTCATAATCATCAACTCTCCAATCTCAACAAGCTGATTAGGCTTCAACTCCGCCTGCACAATCTCGCCCGCTTCCTGCAAGCACAACTCAAGACTATCAACCAACACCACCCCTCCTCTCTGCGCATGTTTATGATGATGATGCGAATGATTATGCGGCTTCACCTCACTCCGCAAAATATCCGGGTGAAGCTCCGTCATATGCGGTTTGTACGAGCCAATCGCGCTGACCAGCCTACCTTTGCGTTTCCCTTCTGTGCTTGTCAGACACTCAGCCGGAAATAGCGGGGTGATAGAAGGTGTGCAGCAGAAGATTGCGTCGGCCTTGCGCACGGCTTCGCGGAGTAGCCGGTCGTATTCGACGAAATCGCTGCTAAAGGCAGAAAACTTGACGTGGGCGCGCCACGAGGCGTTGGAGGCGCTGTATATGTCTTGCAGCAGTTCTGCGGCGCGGTCGAACGACCGGTTTATAATGTACACGCGTTTGATGTCTGGTCCGCGCAGCAGCAGCGCTAAACGAATGTGCCAGTATGCCTGTCTGCCAGCCCCAAAGACGGTGAGGTTTTTGACGTGTTTCCGTTTGTTGAAGACGCACAGAGACGTCAGCGCGGTGCGGAACGCGGTCAGTTCCTGTGCGCTGACAAGGCCAAAAGGAAGCCCGTCTTCGCCGAGAAGCGTGAGCGCCCCGCGCGGCGAGGAGTCACGGGCGCCAGCGGGGATCCAGCCTTTATTATCGAAGCGTTGTATGGATGCTTGTTTCAGCGGGAAAGATTGGTGGTTGATACTGGGCGCATCAGAGGAAAACGACGAGCTCGAAAAGTCATCGTCGCTAGCGTTGGCATCGTCCTGGGACGAAGATGTCGTCAGAGATAAAGACCCCATGTCCGTCGACAGCGAGCTACTCGACCGTCTAGACGAGTAATCCTCAGACGACAACGCTACTTTGGCTGACTGCCTGCTCGCCGTCAGATCCTGGCCGATCGAGCAACCGGGCTTGTTTTCAGTGCCCTTTGCGTCCAGACGCGCAGAAATGATTTTTATGCCTGTGGTCTTGCCCGTACTCGCCGGCATAAACACCGTCGTCGTGCCATCCCTACGCGTGATGGCAGTTCGCTGCGGTTGGTACGACGCAGCGCAGCCTTGGTCCTGGCTGCCAGTCGAATATTCGCGCAGGGACTCGGCGATGTTGGCTTGCAGGGCGAGCACGTCGTCGCGGGTTAGGGACAGAAGAAGGGAGCGGACTTGGGTTTCGGAGAGGACGGTGAGAGGCATTTTTTTTGTGTCGGTTGTGTGGCGAGTCGAATCCAACAATGAAAGAAATGGGATGATGGCGAGTTGTTATATCGTCCGCGGGGCGCGGGGATTACGATGGCCAGCCGGAACCGGGAGCTTAGCTGCGCCGTTGCTAACTCCGGTCAGCACTGCCACTGATTAAAAAAAAATATTATTCTTGGCAAGGCTCACTAAATATGAGACAATAAAGGAGATAAATAAGGCAATTCAAGGTTGAAAAACACAAATAGCAAGAGCTGTTGGTAACGATAATTGTGGCAGATGCACCCGAAGAGGCAATGTATACCGGAAACGGCAATCCTATACCATTGTTTACTAGGCATCAATAAATGATATTTCCATTGATGCCATCAAAATATCATTATATTCCTTTCATGTCATGTTATTAAACAGAGCTGGGTATATTCAACAAAAATCTAAATCATCAATTTGAATCATCACAACGCAGGACACTCCCAGCTATCCCGGTTGATTCTCATCACAGCCGACTGCTTGTGCGGAAAACTGACTTCTCCTTCTTTGTAGAACCCAAGGTCCGTGAGATACTTAATTATTCTGCAGACACAAGCACGTTAGCATCAAAACCACGAAACAGACGGAAAGAGGGAGAGAACTTTAGATTATCCACACGAGGCTCCAACAACACCGAATCCGTACGAGCATCCGCCAACCAGCAATAATGCACCAACGAACTCAGCCACACAGGAACACGATGCGGACCTCGAAACTCCTGCTCACCGACCAGCAAATGCAATCCTCGGTCATAGTTTCCCACATGGCCAATATTCCGGCCCAGCCGGTCTTCCTTGACCCAATAAATCTCAAAATATCCAAACGGTTTCCCATCCCAGCATCCAATGACGGGAAAACTGTGCCGACTGCTGAGCCCGTCGACTAACAACTTTTCTTGCTTTTCGCGGGGGCCAGCCTCGCCCCAAGAGTTGTTTACGCGCGGGTCGTTCATCCACTTGTGCAGATAATCCAGGTCCGACGGCGGCGGGCTGTGGATTCGCGAGGCCGTAAAAGAAGAATTCTGGGAGGAAGTATTATTGTTCTTGGGTTTCGCCGGACCAAGAACTGGGACGCGAAAGGAAAGGTATTGTCCCACGCTGGGGATGTACCGCGAGTAGAAAGTCTCTCCTTGATGCGGAGGCCGCGGGCGGAGTGGGTGACGCACGCCGTTGGCAAAAATATATTGTGTTGGCGGGGGAGGATAGTATGTCGGAAGATGGCTGCTAGATGTATACGGTCCACTGCCGGCATTCTGCACATGTGTCGGAGAAGGCTGGTGGTCGCACGAGTTTGTCGAACTGCCATCTCCCGAACGAAAAGATTCAACATTCGGCGACGCCGGCCTTGAGCCATACGGCGAGATCAACGGCGATGGTGACGAAACTCCCAGAGCTCCCCCGGTAGCCGCCGCCGGCGTCAAAGTAAATATAAAAATCCGCGGATCAATCTGCCAAAAGCTGCGACGGCTGGTAAACATGCGTTCCCAATTGGCGGGGGCCCGCGACTCGATTGATTCGGTGCCAACGGAGGAATCCTCGTTTGCGATTAGCCCCATGCGTTCCATCCTTTGCATCATGTTGCGGCCCTTGAATATTCCTTCTCGCTTGATATTCACTCGCCAGTCCCCCCGCGGTCTGCCAGACACGGGTGTTGCCGCTGATGTCGGAGTGGGCGGGAGGTGCAGGTCAGGTTCGGGTTGGTGGAAATACCACCATAGCGTGGCCCAGAGCATCATGGCGATCTGGCGAGATGGGGAGATGGGCGGTTTGTAGTCCATGCTGGAAGGGTTGCTGATGGACGAGATGAAAATGCAGTCGTTTTGCCGCGTGGGCTGCTTGAAGCTCGACAGCCGCACTTTACTACCACTACCAAGTCCATCTTGTTGCTTGCTGCTTTCTGCGTGTGAGTGGGTATTATCCTGGCCATCATCGACAGGTTTCTCCGTGTGTATGACAACCGTCCAGCCCGGCGGAAACGCAGAATGCTGCAGGTTGAGGTCGTAGGCCTTGAACGTGACCCCGCCAAACACGGGAGTCACCGAGAAGCTATTGCCGTTGGGCAAGTGGCAGGTCGAGGTGGGCATCCCGCTGAGTGTGCAACGGGAGCGAAGTGTTAATTACTAAATGCGTACCTGATCTCTGAGAAAATTGTCCTGGCTCCGTCGTGCGCAGTCAGGATGTTTAACTTGTCAAAACAACGACGCTTCATTCGTTGAGCGTATGACGTTGAGTCTAATCCCAATCGGGAATGAGGGGCAGGTCCACTGGCGCCTGAGGCTGCCACAACATTGCTATATTACTTACGCACTCCTATATGAGCTGTATTATTAAGGCCATGCAACAGCTGATCAGGCAACTATAAAACGATATAATATTATTGAATCGACTGACAGTGCATGCATTCATGGGGCGAAACTCGGCGAGACATGATGACCGTACCATGCAACCTTCTGTCATACGTCCTTTTTTCTAGAAGGTCATCCCCAACAGATCTGCAGTCTTTAAAATTTTTAGATTCAGCGGAAATAATAGCACAAAACTTTGTTAGAGAACCCATCAGCGTCGTTGCAAGTATTGTTATGCTAGGGGGCCTAACTAGCCCCAAGAGCCAAAATTTAAAGTGGGCTTGGTTGGCAGCTAGTTACTCCTTTCGGCAACTGCTGACATTTTGCCCGTCTCTGGTAGTAAGAAATATACTACTAAGTATGTCACCAGTGTCACCTTTGTTTCGAGAATTTGCGGTGAGAACTTAGAAGAGGACGCAAATGAAAAAGTAAGGAAAATTCAAAATTGAAAAAAATAAGTTTATTTTCTTCCAAATCAGGATCATATTCATTGATTAATTGTTCTAATAGTATATTGGTCCAATATTTTGACCACCCCAGAATTCCCATTTCCATCACTTCCACAGCATAACGTGGAAGGCTAACCATGTCTCGTATAAAACAATCCCCTCACACCTGAAAAACAAAAAAGAACAAAAAACGCCGTGCCATGCCAGATGCAGTAGTATATGGTAGAGATAGTGAAAGAAGGGGTATTTCCCTCAAGAGTTTAGGCCAAGAATGCTTCCAAGTATTCCGTAAAACAAAACTCCCCTGTAGCCAAAAAGACACAGAAACAAAAAGAAAATAAAAGACTGCAAACCGAGGCCAGCTCGAACAATGGTACACAAGCTCAACGGCTTTTTAGTTTTGAGCAATCGGGCGAGACATGCGTCCACCCATGTAGACACCAGCGGCAGAAGCAAGGAAGCGGGCCATCAGGCCACCGCCGGAACCTCCAATGCTACCTGCAGTCTTGATTTTCTTGTTGGGCTGGTTGCTGGCAGGCATCTGCTGGTCCTTGGAGTATGGCTGGATGTTGACATAGCTGTAGCTGAGAGCTGAGCTGGCTGGGCTGGCGTTGCCGTCGGCGACCATGACGTCGTCGAGGTTGGATGAGCAGGTGCTCATGCTGCCGGGAGTGCTGCGTGCACTGGGTGCAACGCTGGACGAGCGTGAGGAGGGCGCGAAAGAGTTGCGTGTCTCGGTGCGAGACAGGCCGGGAATGTCCTTGACCGATGGCGGGGAGATGGAGCGGTTGGCGCTGCGGTATGGCGACGGACGTCGGCGGTGGTACGGGCTGTAGCGGTCTCCATCGTCAACCACCGACAGGGGCGACGAGCGGCTGGCTGCATGGTGCACTTGGACAGCAGCGTGCTGTGGGCGTTTCTGCGACGGGTGACGAACCTCTCCACGCATTTCCTGCTTCTGACGACGGAGACGGGCAGCGAGGGAGTCGGCCGAAGCGTTGAGGCGCCACCAGTCGTGCTGCTGCTGTTGCTGCTGTTGCTGTTGTCGGGACTCGGCGATCTGCTGTTGTTGCTCGGCCACTTCGTACTGCTTGCGGATCGGGGCCAGGAAAGGCTCCAGGTGATCGAACAGATCCTGTTCGGTAACGCGGGTCTCCCAGTCGAGCAGGAAGAGCAGCTGGCGTTCCATCAGGTTGACCTCAGCGAGAGAAAAGCCGAAGCCCTCATAGCCGCGGACGACGGTGTAACGGGCCCAGTGCTTGTTCTTGGGACTGGAGTCGTTGAGGTTCTTGGCGGCCAGGATGAGCGAGGCGAGGAAGATGCGGTGCACAGTGCATCGCATGCCCTTGGCCACGGGGGGCAGACGAGCGCGCAGACGGGCCAGAAAGACCAGCGAGGTCATCAGGGTCGGCACCTGCACCTGCGAACGATGCACCAACGAAGTAATAAAAGTCTCCAGTGGGGGGAGGTTGCTGTCGGCCGGGTCCATAGGCGGGGTGCTTGGAGGAGTGGGCTGGCCGTGTTCGCTGACGGATGACGCCGTCACATGCGTCTCGCAGCGGATGACTTTGGAGGCCTGCATCGCGAGGTGGCTGATCATGTCCCGTGACACGGGCAGCATCACGAACTCGTTGAGCGCCGCCTGGTTATACGACTGCATTTTTGCGTCTGTGTGGTCCATGTTGTATTGCGTTGTGTTCTTTTGTGTTGGAGCGAATGGCTGCACTCAGTCTGGCTCGCAGAACTAGGAAGAGATGCAGAGAGAAAGCGAGAGGTGGACTTTTGAACTGTCGTAGGCTGGAAGACGAGGAATCCAAAGTCGCCAGGTTGACGCAATGACAATTCCAGGAAAAAGGGTGGCAGTGAGCGTGTCAAATCAAATTAGGGCTCACGGTGATTTGCAGCGAGATCCGGCTAGCTGCGTAACTCCGTGTTGGTGAAGAATGTGGCAAAGGTATTTGGAGTTGTCGTGTCAACGTCAACGTAAAGGCGTTATCGATATAGACCCTTGGAAATGTGACGAGCGGCCACTTTTAAAACGGTCGACGATGGGATCTGGCGTCAGCGTTCTCGATACCCACAGTGCTTACAGTCACTGATCAGTGATGACAACGCTAGGCGGTAAAATCCGGTCGATCGTGCGCTTAGGGAGGGGCAGAGTGAGTGTCGTGGGGGCTGACGCTCAATAGACGGGGAAAATGATACGGTAGGATGCAAGGCCAGACGGCAGCCGACAGTGCACACAGCAAAAAGTCGAGGGATTGTGAACTGTGGAAGGAACAGTGGAAATCGCGATGTTTATAGCAAGACAAAACAGACAGCAAAGTACGTATTAAGAGACAAGAAAAAGGAACGATTATTAGAGGGAATGATGGTGCATGTGGATGGGCCTCGTGAAAAATGTGAGGTCCCGAGCCCGTAGTTATATGCAGACATGGCAAGCGTCCATCGCAGGCGATCTCCCCAATCGAGAGCAGGCGGCTAGCCAGCGCTGCAAGGACAGCTGCAGACCAGTTGTTCGCGGTGGGGAGCACGCCAAACTGGGTCGCGCAGGGGGTGGCCGCTGGATGGTTTCGACACCGCGACACGCATGCCTTAGTTCGTCCTCCGGTAGGGCGACAGGGCGCCAGACGTTGCAGGATTACTCGTAGTAACTTCTGGTACGGAGTAGTACTTGCTACTAGTACCACTATTCACTGGAGATCGCCGCGGTACGAGACGGCGGCCAGTGCGGGACAGGAGCGATCTCGCGGTCACAGGCAGTAAATTTAATAATAGGACAAGTAGATACGGATACTCCGTATTGTATACAGTTTCAGGTGACAACAGGCCGGGCGACGGCGACCAAGCAATCGACTCAGCAAAGCCCAATCTGGAGGCACTTTGGGTGGTAGCTCGGCCCTTAGCGTGTATCAACCTGTGCGGCGCCCGCCATTGGTCGGGGTGGGGCCGTTTTCTGGGTGCTGACTGGGCCGCCCGGCGTCAGGCTGCCGATTAGTGGGGCCCTTGTTAGGCTGTTTCCAATTTGGGCACAGGGCCACCAGCCAATTGCGGGCGTGTGTCCGACTCTAATGCGCATCACCCGCAACATCGACCCACCATGCGCCCCACTTGTGGATCCCCTGACCCACCTCCGAGTCTGCTGCTCGGCAGTTCGCCCTAACCCGCGGGGTCTCATTGGCTGTGCACTGTCCACTGTCATGCGAGGAGATGCGACCGCGCTCACATTCTATTGTCTCTTGTCGATTGTCGCCTGCCTGACCTGGAAGAATCCCCCGATAGCCAAGAATCAAGGATTCAAGGTTGGTTGCCTCAACCTGTAGACAGGGCCCAAGGAACAATGACAGAAACATAGAAAATAGCCTCGATCCTGCGACGCGAACCACACTATACGAGATGCCCTTTGAAGGACAAAAACAGACTTTGGCTCATTCCTGCCCTTGTAAGTACGTACCTTGTAAGTACCAAGCTGTCGAATGCCTACATTCCTGGTTCCGTACTATCAGATACGAGCTACGTATCCGTATCCCGGAGACGGGCGACTGCGACTATGCTCGGATGTCCGTGTCATCGGAGATCTTGATTTCCCAATTAAGTAGTAAGTATGTATATTCAATTTCTGGTTCTGACGAAGTGGAGCGCTTTTTTTTGCGTTCATCATAATCCATCTAATATTATTTAGCATTTGACAATTGAATTGACATGCTACGTACCTATTTCGGACACGTTTCATTCGACCTGTGTTTTGCGCTGCGGGGAAATCAGCAAATGTTGCCTTGATGTCATCGTCTTTCGGCTTTGACGCGCTAGCCCCCATCCTGCGACAGCAGTGCGACCCTTGACCATGGCACCATGCACCATGTTACTCTGCTGCTGACAAGGCAGGTGCGACGTCTATACGTATTATGGAGTATCTATCCTACGTAATACTCCGTGCTTGGTTTTGGCAGGAGTTGCCGTTCTTCAGTACGAACTACGGAGTGACTTGGCGTTCTATCTACTGGCTGCCTTGCTGGGATGTCAATGTTTAAATTCACCCAACATTCCAACAGCCCTACTTCCTAGATACTTGCCCATAGCCTAAACGGGCATTATTCCACGCCCTTGTCTTTCCATTCAGATGCCCTGTCTATCCTGTTTCTATTCTTGCTTGGCGCGCTGATGCGGAAAGGGGTCTAGGTCCTTGACAGGGACTACCTAGCAAGAGTCCCAAGTATAGAATATCGACTCTAGTTAGTACATACTAGGATTCTCCTGTCAAGTCGGCGCTATGTGAAACACTCTCCTCGTCATGCCTCTAAGCGCCGAGGGATAGACTCTGGTGGGTCTGCATCCATCCATCACAGCCAGGCGCTTAGCCGGCCGCTGCTCGTGATTGGCCGCCGCTTCAATGTCTGGCTAGAGCGACATACTGTATGCGTCTGCCTAGTTTATTCTTAGAACTCGATCGTCTAGACGTCAAGAACTGGGATCGGAGGTTAATTATAGTTTTGTATCGTCATGGCCGCGAGTCTAGATGTCTAGATGTTGCTCCAACATCCAATAATTGGACTGCAAACCGTGCATGCCTGCCATGGGCGCCAAATGCTACGCGTATTGTATCAGAGTGCGAAGTAAGCAGAAAGTACCTTTGTTCAGCTGCAAGGCTTGAAACACAGCCATGCCCGTAAGTACATGCTATCAACATTGTGTGGGTTGCCAAGAATAGCTTCATGGTTCGTGTGGAGAGTTCCCGATCCGGCCTAGCTCCCCGGCTCCCCTGAGTGCATCTCTCGTGCTGATTGGCCGCCGCGGAGCGCCAAAAATTTCACCTCGTCCAGGCTCACGCGTTCTCCTCTCGTCCTCAAACCGTTTTGCCTCTTTTGTTCATCGTTGATCTTGTTTTATTCTCTGCCTGGCATCTGCTATCCAGTGTTAGCGCTCCCTTACCCGATCCAGGATCGCGCGTTTCCTAAACAATGGCCTCGTCTAAAAATACCTCCGCCGCGCGAGGCACGTCCACCCTGACCATCCTGGCCGTAATCTTTGCTGCCTTGGTCGGTCTGTTCGCTTTTCTCGACCAGCACCTCGACTGGTTCTACGTCTTTGAGCCCGATCATCTGCACGATGTCTCGCAGCGCGCCATTGCTGCTCATGGAAACGACACGCGTGCTGTTGTTAGCTACATTGTCGGCGAGCTGGACCAGAAGCTGGGAGGAAAGCACCTGAACTTTGATGAGGAATGGGTCTTTAACAATGCTGGAGGCGCAATGGGCGCCATGTACATTATCCATGCTAGTGAGTTTGTATGATGGGATGAAAAGACTTGGAAACTAATTACGGATTTTGCAGGCATCACTGAGTACTTGATCATTTTCGGTTCGCACTCCTTCGAAAATAACCTCCTTTGAACTAGTTAGCTAACTCGCGTAGGAACCGCCATCGGCACCGAAGGCCACACCGGCCGCCATACAGCCGACGACTACTTCCACATTCTCCAAGGCACCCAACTCGCCTACGTGCCCGGCTCGTACGAACCCGAGGTGTACCCGCAGGGCAGCGTGCACCACTTGCACCGCGGCGACGTCAAGCAATACAAGATGGACGACTCGTGCTTTGCGCTCGAGTATGCTCGCGGATGGATCCCACCCATGCTGGGATTTGGCTATGCCGACACTTTTACCAGCACCCTTGATTTCCCTACGCTCTGGGCTACGACGCGTATTACAGGGCGGGAAATGATTGGCAATTTGCTTCAGGGGAAGCTGTAATTTTTTTTTATGGCTTTCTGGGCTTGCCGTGTATTATTAGTATATTAAAACATTTTGGTTTCCTGGGCTGTACCCGTGCACTGCACTGCACTGCAGGCTCAGGAATGTGACATGATCATGCATGCAACTTTACTTAGTAATACGTATATACTTAATAACCCGTTCTTTCTTTCATCTTTTGCAGATCGGAGTGGGCCAACCCGAGGTCCTAGGTTTTTTGCCTGCCATTCCCTCGGAGTAATCGGGATAATCGAGGCGCTGCCGAAGAAACCACCAGAATGTGGCGAGCGGATATGTACACGTAATGTACATGCATGATGCAGTCAATAGTTTGCCTTGTACTACTTCGTAGTAAATATATCGGAAATGTCGGAAGTAACGGTCCACATTGATGTATGTCGTACGGAGTATATAGTATCCATGTTTCCGGGGGAGCAACGCAAGGGGTATGTATATATATGACTTTGTATTTTAGCTAATTTTTTGGATCAGAGTGTAAATTGCCATGTCAACTAGCTCGTTTTTGAGAGAAATTTGCCTCTTTTTTAACTTGGTAGACACTGCTGCCAATGACATGGTCAATCGTCCACTAGATTAGCTCCTGGTATCCGATATTTATATTTATATGCATCCTGCATGCACATTTTACAATAATCCAACGTCTTTCTTTTCTTTTTTTTCTCTTATGGTCGGTAACGGTGCAGGATTTTCCTCCTGCCGGAAGTTATTACATTCAATGTTTCCTTGGCAACAAGTTTTTTTTCTCCTTTTTTTCCTCCGATCAATATCATGGTCAATTCGACATATCCAGTCGATTTCCACCAACACCGTAAACAAGTTACCCATGGTAAATTCCTGGCTTTGACTTTGATATCACTGGAATTATTACCGGGGAGGTTTTTTTTTGGTTCAATGTTTGCGTTGATTATTCCGAGGTATGCAGAACTAGCAAGAACTGTGGTTGTGACGACTACACACCGTATTATCTCGTTTACAGAGCGATTCCAGCGTACCTGTAATATCTAGAACAACCTGTCAGCACATCTAACCTTTTTGATGACGGAACGAGGAGAAAAAATCTTGCTATGAAAAAAAATATTTTGCAGTGACGGTGTTGCTTTGAACAGCAATCCAGGTAAAGCAGAGCCTAAATCTAAATCATAGTCCTGCAGATCTTCCCACTGTGAGAGGTCCAACGCAGGTCACACGGCATTGAGAGACCACTTCGGTCAGCCAGTCTCTACAATATAATCAATAAATTGTTGGGACTTCTCACTGTGCCCGTGCGTATATTCAGATTGATGGCAAGTGACCTGGTCTCATAGATTGAAAAGGTCAAGCGGTTTGTTCTGTTGTACTCTATGTCGAGAAATGTGTTGAATCAACATTTGAAGCCAGAGCCTATCTTTATTCGTCTCTTATTTACCTTAATTATACATAGATAGTAACAGGTGCGTAAATTTAGTGCGCCGGTATCAAAGTCTGACCATGTCTCGCAATGTTGGAGATTAGGTACTTTACCAACATGTATCTAGTCTATCATGTTGTATTTTCTCATCAAATATCATACTACTATTTAGTATTCAACAGCTTTCTTATATCATTGCGATACAATTCTAGCTTACTCGGTTGAACTACGTTCTTCAACCTCCGTTAGCAGAATACACGGGCTTAAGCTCAAGGTCTGAAATATTTTTATGAATACTCGTTGGTGTACCGTCTCAATAGTCGCATGACGTCTTCATCGGTGCTTTCTTTATCCCACAATCCATCCCACCTAGTGCTTTGTGGCAGGGGTAATAGTTCCCAGTCAGTCGAATCAAGCGTATTGTGTGCTATCGCGTTCGTGATTATAGATTTCAATCTATCACTCAAGGCGCTTCCACTAAGCTCCACCCTCTCAGACTCAGCTTCAAAAGCACGGTATACGTACTGTCGAACCGGGCCCGGAAAAAATGCCCGGCCGTGAAAGGATTCTATAGTAGTAGCCTCGGGTCGTCCAACTTCCAACTCTGCTATAGCTTAGCTTACCATGTTCCTAACTAAAAACATTGGAAATCTACCTTGAATGCTGAGTCGGGGCATCTGATCTTCTGGAGTCACTGGTTCCCACTTCATCGAGTCTTGTTTGAGTGTTGCGATAGCTTCCTGTAGATCACCGGTAAGCTTCCCTCACCTGAAGAAGACGTTCCGAGAAAACTCAAGCGTACCGAACTCAAGTAACTCTGTGCTCGAATGATGTATCCATCACGTCCCTATAGAAGTGTCACTAGAAGCTTAACACGCGTTTGACGAAGGGAAGGCTAACATTACGATATGCAGGCTTCACAAGTGCGTCGTTGCCAAGGTAGCGGCATAAATCAGTCTGAATGACTTGACGGTTGATTCCTTCCGCAGGAATAAAGTACTCACGGAATGAGTTTCGATAAACTTCTTTGTCGTGGTGGCTGGTAGCATGGGCTAAAGTCGAGCTTGGTGCACTAATGTCGGTTCCGAGAATTTCTAGCCACCCGCTTGTATCCTCATGTTTCGTCGTTTGCTGGGTAATCTCGCGAAGAGTCTCTTCTGTGAGACGCTTTTGGCTATCGAAGTCTGGGCTTTCACGGCTTTCTACGTCTGTTCTCTCACTTGAGGACACACTGGAGTTGGACGACATCGCTGATCGAGAACTGTTTGTGTCAAAATAAGGGTATCTCTTGAAGTAATCAAGATCATCGTTGTCACTATCGTCATCCTCACCGTATGAGTCCTCATTTGGTGGCCATGGTAATGACCTGAGGGCAAAAACATGGATGTGTTCGGCGATATGGTCGAGCGCCACCCCAGGTTCATTGTCCTGAAAATCACAAATAGGGCAACGTAGAATCTGGAGCGGGATTCTACGCTCCCAAGCTGATATCAGTGTTGGTATCTGTGTAGACTTCTTGATACCTTTGCTGTGTTTCTCCCTCAAATGGATCGCTAGCTCATTGGACTCCTTGAAGGTAAGGTAGATGCTTTTCTGTGAGCAGAGCTGACAGGCCCATTGAGATGATCCCTCATGATCATTAGCCATATGACCTATCCAGGATTCCTTTGATAGATAAAGCCGCAGGGGTTGCGGGCAATCCGGCAAGATGCAAGTGTAAGGAAAGACGTCTCCCATTAGATGTTTCCTTTGCGCCCGCACCATAACGTCAGATGCCATTGGACACGACGGTGTAGGGATCCTACTTACTTCCACTGCCTGCCTTGGCCGATAGTTGTTGGAAGAGACTGGCAGCAACAGGGGCATCGGAAAATGCCCTGGTTATTCCGGATGGGTGGCGGGGCAGGATACGATATGCGAGAGGTGGTTACTGATAGGACCGTGGTGGCAGCTTGTGGCGCTGTCTCTCTTGGTGGAAGTACCACAGGGTGATCAAGCACGGTAGCCATCGTTGCGCTCTGGGTTACCAGTTCGTCTGTGACACTATCCTTGGTCAACGTTGCTTCACCGCTGATGGTTGGCGGGCGTTGCGAAGAAGTCAACGATCGAGCTACTGGCCCTTCCACCCTGACTGGCGTGTCAATGCGAGCTCTTGTTCTCAGACTTAGCTTCTCTGCATGCTTTTGGGCATATAGAAAGCGATTTCGCCGACGGAGATTGGCCTCGATCAGTCGTAACTGAATCGCTGTCAACCTTGCCTGGTTGAACTCTTCGAGGATTGAGGTAGCAGTGTGCTCCTGCCCGGGGCGGAGTAAAAGCAGGAGTTCGAGATGACGACGGAAGGCACGACTTGGGAGAGACAGAGGGTCAAACGTCGCGTCTGCTTTCTCCAGCCGGGACCTGGTTCCTGATTTTCGAACTGCAATCAGTATTCTTGTGAGCTGGCTAAGATTGTCATCAACATCCCTCATACTCGTTAGCTCCGCGTCTGAAAGGCCCGACTCCACCCCCAAAGCTGTGTGATCAGAGCCGGTGGCTACATTCATACAGTCCTCCACCAGCATCGCCAACATGAGGAGGAGGTTCAAGATGATGCTGTGGGTTTCCTCATTGGAAGAGAGCCGATGGTCAAGCGAGGCACCGCCTGGAGCGAGGGCTCCAGCGCCCTTTGCCCAGAGCTTGAAGTCTGCCAGCCGATTTTCTGCCCATTCATCTTTCATCAGACGGGAATAGCCAGTAGCCGACTTGAACGTCCGCCGACACAGGATCGTGGCGTCTAGGATTGTAGATGGCGATGCCATCGCAGCAACGAAACGATCCGTTGGTCAACGTCGTGGAAACAATGTAAATGGGAGGTCAAATCCAAGCAAGCGGGGAATCTTCTTTCAACATGCCGTTATTGGCTGGCCGGTGGCGCCTGCATAATTAGGCAGGAACGAGGCTCGCGAGGCTCGGAAGGCTGCGCACATCTTCACCTCTTCACACCCCATTCCATATTATCTTCCCATGCCAATAGAATGTCGGCATGCTCGGCAAAAATCCTAGAAATTTGCTGGGAGACATTTCCTTGGATTTGCCATCAGGCGATAAGCATTGGTCGGAGGAAGAGAGATAAACGACTATGTAAGCTTGGTGGTGAGCTGTTCATCCTGACCCAGGAGATCCTTTTTATCGCCGACACGAGGTCATATCCAAATCTAGAAGAGATAGTCGAGCTGGTGAACAAGGCCTGCTGTGTGAGAGTTCCACTGCCGGCACTTTCTGCTGGGGCTTACTGCTAACGTTACACGAGTAGGGTGGAAAGAAAGAAGCACAATTCGATGCTCTCCAACAAATCGCCGGTATTCAACAAATGTCTAGCATAGACAACGCAAAGGCCCTAGCAACTAAGATTCATGATTCCCTTGCGCAGTTTGTCTTGAAGGACCCCGCATACTCCGTCCTCCTTCAACTCATTGGCGATAGCTTGCGTGGCGCCGATCCTAAAGAAACGCTGTCGGAAGAGAGCTCGTATCCCCAAGACAATAATCAGGAGTATCCTTTGCACATAAACAATACACTCTATACACAGTTAGAACGGTATTCAGCCTGCGCCTGCAGTAGCGACCATCTGAAGTGGACGCGACTGCGCTTGGACCCAGAGAACAATGGAGATAGAGACGGACAGGATGTCTCGTTTGACTTTGTCTTTGTTGCGAGCTCTACAGCTGCATACCCGTCCACCCGCTCGGATTCAATACGGTGGAAGGAAGCAAGGATATGTGTTGACAGGTATGGTCCGGATCGTGGCCAATTCAATAGCCTGATACCATACTGATGACCATGGACCCGTAGGAACCGACCCTCGAAAAGAAAAAGAAGGGTTACGTTCGACACCAAGGGTTCTGATCATGTGTATGAGCCCGATTTTAATCACGCTTCATTCAAAAGCCACAAAATCATAGAACCCAGGGAGTTCTGCAAGCTCATCAAGGGACAACCAAACACTCGAGCATATTTTCACATCCGAAATAACACCATGAGCTTTTCCCAGCCCGTCAAGAGGGCAAAGCCGCGTAATATGCTTCCCTCTGACAGCATATCTCTTGCTCAGTGGCTTGGACAGGCAAACCATATTCCCAAACGAGTCAAGATTATTCTAGCCTATACAATCGCGAGATCGGTGTGGCAGTACTATAATTCCTATTGGATGATATCACCTTGGACACACGAGAATATACACTTTTTGCAAGAACAAAACCAAGCAACCGACAACGTTAAGCCACATATGTTCTTTGTTACCAGGCTTATGGGCCAACAAAGGGACTTACCGGACTTCCATAGTGGCGATGACCTAGTCCATATTTACCCCAATATCCTCGCATTAGGAATTGTGCTTATTGAGATCGCTACTGGAAAACCATTCGAACCATATAGTCCAGTATATTTGTGGGATGAAACAACATTGAACGGTTACTATGATTGGGCCTATACCACAACCAAGAGCGGAGAGCTGAGACATGCGGTTGGTGTGATCTATGAAGGTGTCGTGAACAGCTGTCTTGATGACGAGGCCTTCAGAGAAGGACCTGTTGATCTATCTAATCATTCCGAGTCTTCTGATTTTCGGCGGCTACGCCTGTTTGAACGTGTCGTTGCACCGCTTGAGGAATTATACCAAGCATATCGTGATGACTGGGGACTGCAAGACTATCCCGCCGCAAAGACAGGCTCGTTGGTCTCGGACCTTATCCAGAGTGAGCGAGATGCAATGTTACGCCCTGTTGATCGTGATAAATTTAACGTTGCTGTGTTTTGTGCCCTACCAACAGAGGCAGACGCAGTGGTTGAACTGTTTGACTCTATCTGGGCTGAACGGACGTATGGGAAGGCAGCTCGAGACGATAACTCATATACACTAGGTAGGATTGGCCGTCATAATGTCGTTCTTGTCCACATGGCGGGGATGGGTAAGGGTATTGCATGCCAGGCAGCCTCATGTGCACGGTCTAGTTACCCTGGGATCAAGCTCGCCCTCGTGGTCGGCATCTGTGGGGGTGTTCCATCTAGTGATAACCACGCAGAAGTTATTCTCGGGGATGTTGTTATCAGCAGCAGTATTGTGCAATATGATCTCGGCCGCCAGTATCCCGATACTTTCACTTCCCGACCAAGCGATGAAATTTGCTATCAACCACCAAGAAAACTCCAGAGTATACTATCAAAGTTCAAGTCAACTCGCGCGCGGGAGGACCTTTTGAACGAGATTCTGGAGAATCTGACGATACTGCGCAAGCAGCTTGGACCACGCAAAGTCACCTATCCCGGCCCTGACCAGGACGAGCTTTTCCCACCTGACTACCATCACAAGCATTGGTATACTGAACAATGCAAGGGCTGCCGTACCGCCAATAATGAACTCGTAGATTCAGTCTGCGATGAAGCCCGAACACTCTCCTGCAAATATCTTGGATGTGATAAGCGGTATTTAATCAAACGATATCGCCTAGAAAACGCTATTAGGTCCAACCAAGCCCCACCGCTCAAAGTACATATCGGACCCGTCGGCTCTGGTGACAAAGTGATGAAGTCCGGGCGACACCGTGATGAAACTGTCAAACACCATAGATTGATTGCTTTTGAGATGGAGGCCTCTGGCATTTGTGATGTATTCCCAGCTCTGGTCATCAAAGGGGTGTGTGATTACTCGGACAGCCACAAGAATAAAGTCTGGCAAAATTACGCAGCTGTGACTGCGGCTGCGTGTATGAAAGCTTTCTTGAAAGAATGGGCTGGTTAGACAGGGTTAAACCCACTGTACTACGCAGGATTCCATCTAGTGTAGTAGGTGTGCTTCTGGATCTTATTCGAACTAATACCATAGCGCCTATTTCTACTGAAAGGGTTTGTATACTTCGTTTTTACATAAAGCACGGAGGCACTAATACTTCCATATCTGTCTACGAATACTAGCCGAGATGGTGTAGTTGTGCATACCTGTGTGAGCCGCTTTCTGACCAGGAGGTAGCATCTTTCTCAGTCCAGTGTATCAATTGATCAAAAAGGCCCAATTGAAAAATAGATGAGGTGTGAATGATACAAGATGAATTGTAGGGCCAGACGGATCATGTGATTATGCGGGGAATCCGGCCCGCATTTGCCATCATTGAGAAAAAAAAAAAGTGCAACTTTATCAACGATCAAACATCCAAAGATGGCGCCAACGCTCTGCTTCAACTGCCAGGCCTCGCGCGCCGTCATAATCCGGCCCAAGAATCGCCACAAATTATGCCGATCCTGCTTCCTCGAAATCTTCGAAGCCGAAACCCACGAAACCATCACGTCGACCTCGCTCTTCCGCCGCGGGGAACGCGTTGCCATCGGCGCGAGCGGCGGGAAAGACAGCACCGTGCTTGCATCCGTGCTCAAGACGCTGAACGAGCGGCACGACTATGGGCTTGATTTGGTCCTGTTGTCTATCGATGAAGGGATCAAGGGATATCGTGACGACAGTCTCGAGACCGTCAAGCGCAATGCTGTGCAATATGACATGCCGCTGGAAATCGTCGGGTATGAGGAGCTGTACGGGTGGACCATGGACCAGGTCGTCGCACAGGTGGGTAAGAAGGGAAACTGTACCTACTGCGGCGTGTTTCGTCGCCAGGCGCTCGACCGCGGCGCCGCAAGGTTGGGGATCAGGCATGTTGTCACGGGCCATAATGCCGACGACGTTGCCGAAACGGTCATGATGAACCTGCTCAGAGGGGATTTGCCACGTCTCTCAAGGGGCACGAATATCGTTACGGGCTCTATTGATACAGAGGTCAAGCGAAGCAAACCTCTCAAATACGCATATGAGAAGGAGATTGTCTTGTACGCACACCACAAGAAACTAGACTATTTCAGTACAGAGTGCATCTACTCGCCAGAGGCATTCCGAGGTAGTGCGCGAACCCTCATCAAGGATCTCGAGAAAATCCGCCCCAGCTCTATCCTCGACATTGTTAGAAGCGGCGAAGACATGGCGTCACTGGTTCCCGCCGAAATCGGCAACAGCGGCAAACCATCAACTTCAGCTGAGGCAGATGACTACTCAAGCGGCGGATGCGGCAGTCAAAACGGCCGGTCTAGCGGAGGCGAGATGGCCGCTATGGAAAAGAAGCTTGCAGCAAACGAGGAGGCCCAGGAGCGAGAGATCGAAGTGACTCTACCATCGCGCCGTTCCTCGGTTGCAACCGTTCAGTCATCACAAAGACCAATTCGGACGCAGCTGAAAGGCAGAACGGTCAAGGCCCAGACGGCTGGAAAGTGTGAACGCTGTGGATATATATCCAGTCAAAAGATCTGCAAGGCATGCACACTGCTGGACGGGCTCAACAAAAGCAGACCAAAGACTGGCATTGAAGTGGGCATTGAGGAGGAAGAAAGCAGCTCAACGCTGATGCGCCAGATGGAGACGGTGCAGCTCAGTTCGATGACAGGAAAGGCATCATGAAAAACCATTCATTAACTAAGCTATACATGTTTGGTATGATACTTCTCACGACCAATCCTCAAGTATGCTTGAGCTGTTATGTATGGTCAATTGCCATGCTTACAGGCTGGGTTTGGGAGTGTATTGCTGTTTGGCAATACCGCTGTATCCTAGAGATCGCCATCCCGTCCCAGCACCCTTATCCACTATCCAGCGTGGACTCACGCCGATGCAGCGGACTAATTTTGCATGCGCGCTTGTATGAAGCTGCTCGCAATGCAAACTTATCCGTGTGTTACTTGCGCAAATGACCGTTTTGAAAGATGTCTTCTTCTAGTATAATACATGAACAATTTGATATACATATTGGCTCATTCAAGCCAGCCATAAATCTTGCACGCACTTGCACGTACAAGTATGCACTGTAAAGCGTAGTAGTCGTACATGTAGTCTCTTGGAAACAGGCCAGTCAACATGGTACTGCTGACGACGAATTTATCCCCAGTAATCGAATTGCTCCATCATTGACCGAGTCATCCTTGAACCTCCATGCGCAAAAACACGCATCCTGCTCTTTGAAAATATGTTTTCCGCTGCCAATCGCTGCAAATCCATATACGCCGTAAAAAAACCAACCCAAACAAAAAGTATCCCCATTTATTAATTCTTCTCCCCCGCACTACTATTCTCAATCGGTAAATCCATCCCTACCCTCCTCGCCGTCAACCGCACCTTTTCCTCCTGATCCATGTCCATACCCGGGTTGTATCGTTCAACTAAAGTAGCATACATGCGCTGGGCGCGCGCGTATCGCACAAACTGATCCGCCTTTTCGAGTTCTAGTTGATGCTGTGCTGGTGACGACGTAATTTCTTTGGGGGGTGATTGGAAGCGTTCGCGGAAACGGAGTTTGAGGGGTGAAGGCGAGGAGAGTGGGCGACGGGGCAGTTCGCGGAGGAGGGCGCGGTAGAGGTGGCGTGATTGGAGGGAGAGGTCGGCTGCCATTGTCTTTTTGTCTTTCTTTCGAACGTTTTTTTGGAGGAGGAGGAGGAGGATGATCGAGAGGAGGTGAAAGAGTCGGAGTTTGAAGGAGGGCTGAATGGTGATGATGAGGAAATGAAGTTGGAGAAAATGTATCCGGGCCGCCCAAAGTGGACTAGTGGCGATTTTGTACTGAGCCAGTTTAGATATTTAACTGATTTTTTACAACTAATAGTATACAACTGATAATAAATAACAAATTAATATTGTTGTATAATAAATACTGACCAACTAGCCAAAGATTATTTGGTTAGCAGCTAACACGCTGAGAAATATCAGCACGCTTGTAAGTTTACTTTGACATATATAAACCGAGACTCATAACAAGATACCCATCTGACCAACAAAATAGGGAATTTAAAGTCCATTTCCCACCAGTTTCAGACAACTAGGTACTCTGTAGATGAAACCCCGCGTCCAGTTTGGCTTTCCTATTCGGCTTAGATGTCCCTGTGTATACAATTTTCCCGCTCCATAGAGCTAAAGTTCCTGTCGTCTGCAGGAGTCTCGAATTTCTTCTAGGACGGGAGAGAGCTTGGTATTCGACGGATTATAGTTCAACATGTGCCTCATGCGTCGGCGTAGGCATATAACGACTACTCGAAACACCTTCAGCTCAGCGTCGTAGGTATATTGATTGCTTAGCTTGGATCCTAATCGTGAGTATCAGAGGTCTCTTACTTGCCAAGTAGCCTGGTTTTCGAGGTCGTCTAGGTATTCGATCACTTTATCGGCGACTTTGGAAGAGATTTTATCGAGCTCGACGGAGGCCTCGTCGCTGGCTGTGCCGAGTGCCGAGGGTCTTTTGAATATCCACGATGGCTTTCTCTAAAGAGATAGAGTTGGTTTAGACGCGTGTGCTTAACAACGTTGAACTATGCGATAGTTGTTGCAAATTCATATTCACAAGCTTTTATCCTTTCTTCGAGGAACTTGGACATAGTTAACCGCTCGTGATTGAACGGTTCAAATGTTCCGAGAGGTAATTATATTAAACACCACCGAAAAGCCAGTCCTTATATCCAACACCTATTTGTACCTGGCCGAGTCACTTGCATCAATTAAATTCTAAACCCTAGTTTTGCCGCAGGATTTAAACTGCCAGACTTTAACATATTTCTGCTACTATTGTTATCTGAACCCAAAAAGGACATATTTTTTGAGTATCACTCCACGAATCCTACCTCGTAGACGTAACCCATTCCACAACTGCGGCCTTTTCCACTTAGTACTACGTCAACACTGTCCCCGACTTCCTCCGTACAGACTACGTACTCCATATTCTTGGCACCACTGACGAATGTGGTGCAAACCATCGCTTGGCGATTATTTCTGCCCCCACTAGACGATCAATAATGCGGGCACCAATAGTTCGAGTTGGGATTGTGTATCCTAAGTTTCTTGACTCGTAGAGTTAATCCATTATTTGGAGGGACGTCCTTTTTTTTTGGAACAGGAAAAGGGGCTTCAGACTCAACATTTGAACAGGATGGGACATCATTGTTATATTAAACAGTCAGTCAATGATTAATAAACAAAGCTATAACTATATACCATATCGGTTTCGTTTCATGTACATGTAAAAAAAACAGACCAAAGATATCTTCACACAAACCCAATCCATATCCATATTAAACCATAAACAAGAGGGGGTATGAGTCGTCATGAAACAAGTACACACTAGGAAATACGAAACAAAAAGAAAAACATCGACAAGACCGCGTTGAGAAGAGAAATGGCCATTGTCATCAAGTTCGTAACCAACCCCACATCTTCGATTTGTCGACTGCGCCTGCGGAGGGTTCGACGTGTGTGCTGCGAGCGAAGAGGTCCTGAACATGCGTTAGTTAGTTATACAACAAAAAAGCACCGGAAGAACCAACCTCTTCATCACCCATCTTGGCATCCAGCACCAGCCGCTGTACTTCTTCGTTTCTCTGAATATAAGAATAAGAGGTACGCTGACTGCTTTGGATGCCAAGAACGACATCTCCCATGACTTCGAATTTCTTCCAGTTGATGCGGTCCTTATTGGGTCCAAAAAAGGTCTTGTTTCCTTCTTCTGCCGAGACCAGATCGCGTCGATGTAGTGGCAGAAACGGGATCCGCTCCCCAAATGAATTCTCCCAAGCTAGACGATAGGCAAAATGGCTCTTTTGGGTCCCCATCAAAATGACAAGGCGCATGAACTCTTTTTGCACCGAGGGCGGAATCAGTTCTCTCGTTGAGGCCAGCCGTTGGACTGGTGTGCCGTTGATGCCTGCAATCACGGCGCCTAATGAGTTGTAGTTATTTTGCCGGCGAAGTTTCTGCGTTGCAATTCTAATTAGTCACGTACCAAATCGTTATCAAACTGCTACTTACCAAAGCAATGTTCATAAACTTCTCCATCGCCCTTGCTCGATGTTTGGCCTTGTCACGTAGTAGGACCATGCTCGCCACAAAAAAGGCAAGATGGTTGAATTCCTGTATCATGCGGTTGACGTTCTGTAAACTCTTGGCCTTGGCCCTTTCAGGGACCGACAGACTGACGTGGCGGACGAGATCGCGAGGTCGGAAGGAAGTAAACATGATCCAGTCAATGCGAGTCAACTCCCGAGCAAAGTCGTCTTCGGGAATTTCCATAAACTGGCGCCACTGTACTTTGTTGAGAAAATAACGGGGAGCAAGTTCCAAGGTCATGGCCTCTTGCTGAGCCTTTTCGAGCGCTTGTAGGGCAAAAGAGGACTGGGTCATGGTCGAGCCGGATTTCCCCGTGCTGGATGTGTTTGAGAGTGTGCCCGAATCTCGTGAGGATCCGATTGGCGTGTCATCGGACAAGTCTAGCGAGCTGATGTTCTGAAGGATGTTGTCGGAAAAGGATGTATTTAGCAAAGTGGTGGGGGAACTGCTGTTCGAGAGGTGAAGGGAGGACTCTGGTTCATCGGGCTCGCCCTCGGCGCCATCGCGATAAGGCCAACCGATATCGTCATCTTCAATCTGGTTCTCTAAATGCAGGCTGATCTCTTTGGCAGCAAACATATATATATGATTTCTTTCGATGACGTCGACAAACTCGACTAGCTTCCGTCGCGTTTTGGGATAAGCAAAGTCCCCCGGGTATTCGGCGGCCCATTGTGCGATGACTTGAAGCAGGCGCAGCTGTTCCGAAGCGCGAGTGAGCTGGGGCAGATCGCTTCGCTCTGTCTTTTCGAAACGAGAAATCAAGGAGTTGAGTAGGGTGGAAGGGGCGGCGAATTTTCGGTACAGACACAAAAAGATCGAGACGAACTTGGTATCCTGTTTCGACATGGGCAGGGCCACGAGGCGGTTGACTAGTTCGTGAAAGGTGACTCCAGCGTCGCCAGAGGACGTCGTGTCCTTGGAGTGCTCCGAGCTGCTGGGCGGCCTGCTCCGAGCGTCATCATTGTCGTCCTCCATGTCCAGGAAGGAATTGAAAGCATCAGAGCCGGCGCTGTGACGCCAGGTGGTACGCAGAGCACTCCTGGAAGAATGCGAGGGAGCAGCAACAGCAGCAGCACTATCGGCGGCGGCGGTGGCGCCAGGCGAGGGAGGTCTGCGCGAGCTGTTTAACCGTGTTCCTGGCGGTGGGATGCGTGGTGGAATTGGATGTGAATTGCTGCGGCCATATCTCGAGTTGGATGCATTGAGAGCCACGGTGGACCCCTTTTTCCGTCGTCGCGGGGAACTCGGTGGTAACCGGTCCCGTCGACTTTATCTCGGTATTAAGAGACCCTGTCAGAAGACGACTTGCCACGAGAAGCCCAGCTCTGGACACTGGGACGCTGGACAGTGCGAGTGCGACGGTGGGGGGGTTGCGAGTGGATTTCTGGCTGCTTTTGCTCTGCTGTTTGGGTTCCTTCGCGCGTTGGCAACTGACACAGGGGGATGGGCCCCCAATCAGAACGAGGAAAAGAAGGTTTAGCGACAGGGAGACAAGAGTTTTTTTTTTCTTTTTTTCTTTTCAGGCCACCTCCTTTTCGAGCCGCGGGATAAGATTTCTGGATCGTGGCAAGTTTTAGGCTTGCAAGTTTCAGCGAGAGAGCAATCCGACGGGGCTAGCCAAGATGGTCGAGAGCGAGCGAGAGGACACGAGAGAGAAGGAGCGACGAGAATCATGGCCGCGGAGGATCCAGGCCTGCGCGGTGTGCAGCCTAGCGCCCGGCCTGCCGCTTGGCGTTCTCTCTGGGGCCTCGCTGAGTCGCTGCCGCCACTCACGCGCTGCCGGTGGATATTTGCTATTCATGTTGCATTCATGATACTGCATTCTCTGCACTCTGTCTACTTGTACAGCGCTGGTTATTCAACTATGTAATAACGTCCTATGGATCAATTCTGCAAGGTCTTTTTCTCTTTTTCGTGCTCTCTATTGCTCCTATCGACGCTGCCGCTGCCTCGGCCGTCTCCGATACATGTGGTGTGCAACGCACATCAGGATCTTCACGGGGTTTGCGACGGCATGTGAGCGGAAATTGTAGGGACTGTTCTGTATCGAATCATCCCGGTGGTGTGAGCATTCAGTGTTCCAGTCACCTTTCAACCCGATCTTCCACATCACATCTATATCACATCACATGTTGATAGTAGATGCATGTTGGGCGCACATCTCCAGTCCTGACAGCCCATGTGAACCAACGCTCGGAGACATTGCAGGGCGATTTCCGGATGCTGTGTTTTATTCGTGCGGCTGTCGTATATTCTCTGCCGTGGTGGTGGATTCCTCGGTGCCTGTCCATGACCTTTTCTGAGACGAGAAACGACTGCCGGCGTTTCCTTTGAGTTTGTGGAATGCTTGAGAAACCGGGTTTGGCTGAGCAACGGATGGTAGAGACCGTAGAAACCGTAGACTCGGCTGCTTGTAGACTTCTTCGGTCGTCTCAAGATCCATCTCCACGGCAGAACACACACCCCACAGCCAGCGTAATCAGCTGGGAGATTCCTGGCTGCCCGCCACCAAGGCAATAAACTTCATAAACCCCTCGGCATCCGAACCAGTGCTCTCACCGTCCTCACAGTTCTCTCGCCACTTTGTGACATGTCCAAGACCGCGCTTGAAGCCCTTTTCAGCCGTCCAATGAGCCCTTTTGTTGTGTTGTCCTTCACCACGGTGACTGCGACCTCCTCCCATCGGCTCGGGGTTCCATTCTTCTTCGAGCGTGCTCCTGTAGATTTCGCGCAGTTTTGCTCGAAGCCCAGGATACTCTTCAAAAAGCTTCTGGAGCTCTGGCGACGACCCCAAGTTTTCAATTTTTATAGGTTCGTTTGAACGTCCGTTGTGGAGTGTATCAGATGGCAGGTCTTTCTGTTCTGTCAATTCTTTTGTGGCCGTCGAACTCGGCTTGGGAGCGCAGTATATCTTATGTGATCGGGTACATCCGAGCGAGCAACTGGATAGTTCAAAATTATGAATTAGCCTTGAGCGAAGAGCTGCATGGAATATGGCTCATACCTCATCAAGCCACACGTTGGACATTTGTACTTCGAGGGCTCTTTCGAGCACACCTCGCACAGACTGGGCATCTTCCGATCCGAGGATTTCGGGGCTCAAGATCGTGGGGGGCAAAGTATCAAGAAATACACATTGTTGTTCCCCACACAGTGACTGATTGTCTTATAGGGAAAATGAAGAAGAGATTTTTGTCAGGACTCAGAGGCAAAGGTCAACAACGGCTAGTGAAGTCATTTCCAGCGGCCACTGTAATTGGCAGAACTGCGAGCTTGCACGTGATGTGTGGGTCTATAGCTTCGAGGTCTTGGCGGCTTTAACAATCGACGCACAACGTCAAGCTATACACGATCAAGGCGAGTACTTGGCAAGGTTACATTCAGATTGCATGTCAATCTGATCAGCCAAGGCTTTTGTAATTTTCTAGAAGCGAAAACATCCTCGTTGGTAGAATAACCCTAACCCTAATCTGAAGAGGCCCACAACCTTATTTCACCAGCTATGCGATTGGATGACTGCCTGGTGATAGAATTGGGGGAGGGACGGTCTTGTATTGTTTATTGACCATGTCAAAATAAGTATAATGCTAGATTTCCTTGAAAGATTTGTCTCGATTTCATATACTTTGCGTCGCAATTATCGTGATGCTGCTTACAGCCAAGGTGTCCTCTATATAAGCCAAGGTTCGTGCAAAGAACTCATAAGAACGGGTCAATTATTGAATAGCAGAACAATTTTTAGTAGCTAATGTTCCCTAATGGTACCCATAGAATAAATTTTCTGTGTTATTAAAGCCCATGTTTGTAATCGGAAGAGCTGATTTGCTGCCGGCCAAACCACGTGACTTGACGTCAACTAACGTAAGTATCGCCGCCGGGAAATCTCGCGTTGGTAATCAAAAACTGTACACATCTCAAAGCATCACACCTCGGCCATCGCAGCTCGAGAGAATAACGAGTATGTACACCATGTCGACGCATCAAGCATCGCGAACGCTGTTCCGGCGCGCCTTTCAAACCTCGCAACGTGCGATCCGAAACCAAGAAGCGTGCGGGTTCGTCAACCGCAGGTCCATCCATTATATCCGCACCGTCTCTGCCATCACACCGTCAGACAGCCGCCGCAGACCGACGCTGCGACCGAGTAACCAGCCGCTGGGCATTCCGAAGATCAATGAGCCTTCAGCGGGCAATCGACGGTCCATCTTCATCCAGACCGAGTCCACGCCCAATCCTGATGTAAAGACCACACCCTTTTTGCGGTTCTGTAGCGCATGAAATATTAACTATGGACAGGCTCTCAAATTCCTTCCCAACCAATCCGTCCTGCCGGAAAATTTTCCCACGCCGTTTCTCGAATACTTGACGCCAAGGTCGACTCTGGCGCCGCCACACCCGTCGCCACTAGCAGCCAACCTGCTCAATGTCGACGGCGTGTCATCTGTGTTTTACGGTCCTGACTTTATCACGGTGACCAAGTCCAGCGACGCGAACTGGGCGCACATTAAGCCGGAGATTTTCAGCCTGATTACCGAGTTCGTGACCTCGGGCGAGCAGATCGTCATCACGGTTGAGCGGACGGCGGCAGACGGCACGCAGGAAGGCGGCCACGAGGATACGTTGGGCTACAATGAGGAGGACGATGAGGTTGTTGGGATGATCAAGGAGCTGCTGGAAACTCGCATCCGCCCGGCGATCCAAGAAGACGGAGGCGACATTGAGTTCCGCGGGTTTGAGAATGGCATCGTGAACCTGAAACTACGGGGTGCGTGCCGCACATGCGACTCGAGCACGGTGACGCTGAAGAACGGCATTGAGTCGATGCTTATGCACTATGTAAGGTTATGCTGCTACTGATACGTTACAAACGACCAAAGCTGACCCGAATATTTACAGATCGAGGAGGTCCAAGGTGTGCAGCAGATCCTCGACCAGGAAGAGGAAATCTCGATGCACGAGTTTGCCAAATTTGAAGAGAAGCTTCGACAGCAAAAAGGACCCGGCGCTACTGCGGCTTCACCGCTGGACTCGGCCGGGGCGTAGGTAGAAGCTATATCCTTTGCAATTGTATTTATATATTTTACTTGATGGCATTTTTAATTCCCTGCCTCATTGGTATCTCGGAAGACATACTTTGAGTATCATTTGTAGCCCTACACTGGTATTTGTATAAAGCCCTGGAGTTACCGGACGATGGAGGGGCTAATTAACAATTGAGGCGATCGACGCGGGGATTGATTCTTTGTGCAACACGGACCGAAGATCGCGGCCCAGGTCGAAAAAGTCCAGAAGCAACAAAAAAACAAAAGTTGTGCGACGCTAAAAGTGAATGGCTAGTACAATGGCATACAATTAACATATCACAACCGAGACTCCGAACGCAACATGTGACTTTGCGAAACGTTGGGGGGATCCTCGGGTCTGGGTCTGGCGCACGAGCGACCATGGAAGCAAATTCAGGAAGGAGGAAATGCAACATTGTGATTAGCTGGCTGGCCATTACATATTATATAATTGTGACACTGGCTACTGGCTAATGTAACTACTCGTACGTGAAGTAGTTAACTAATTAGTTCTAGTAAGGCTTCGTACGGAATTTGCTGCTGCATCTCCCCCGCCTTTGGTCGCAGAATGTGGGGTAAAAAAAGAAAAGCGCCGCTAGCAGGTCGGCGCTAGCGGAAGCGACAGGTGACGTTTTGAGAGGGCATTCTTGTTGCTTAACTTTTCTCTGTTGTCTCCTGATCCAGCCAGGTTCCGCGGTCGATCAGGAGCAAGTCTTTGTGAGAGATTGGAGCATTTTGCGCGCGTGGTGTGTGGTGTATGGCTGCGTAGTGGGTGGGATTCTTTTTCCTTTCCCCTCCTTCACCTTTGGTTCTGGGCCCATGGAATGCTATGTATTGAAAACCGGGATAGTGTATACAATATACATACATCATGTCATGTACATAGGAATATAACAATATATACGGAGTATATCTCTCATAATAATAGTATTATAGGTATACATTATTATAGTGGGCATTCTTGCACACCCCACACGACGCGCTAGACCCGCCAGCCGCCAATAGGAGGCCCGGGATTAAAGACGCATACCTCCACCCGGGCCCCAGAAGGTACTAGCCTACTAGGTACATACTAGGTAGAGCCCAGCAGCGGTCAGCCCCTCGCGCGTCCGTAACCCTAAAGCGTGCACCTCGCACGGACAAGTCGTATACGGATTGCGCACTGCGCACACTCAGTCCATGGAAGAATCGTGTCTTAAAAACGCTCAGCTGTACAGCGTTGGTTACAATACGATCGGATCTGCCATGTTTTGCTTGGGGTAGAGGCCCCACTTTGCCCGGGCCATGATTGGCCACTGCCACCCCAGGCGCGCGGGGGCGCTGCCGCAGCCAATCAGCGGCCGCGCTGTCCGGCGGCGCGCGCTCCCATTGGCTGCGGGCGGGCAGCAACCCCGCCCCGCCCGCGTCATGTCGCTTTCCCTCGCCTGCGCAAGAATCCCGGGGGATCTTCTCGTCGTCGCCCGGAGCTCTCTTAGTCTCTCTTTGCCCCAGACACAAAAAGCCACAAGGCTGGATGCATGAATTAGTTAGCAGAGACCCAGCCAGGCCTGATTATTATTCTTGTGCCCGTCCTCCACTGACGACCTAACGACTAACGACCTCCCCGACTGCGTGCACGGTGCCCTAGCGCGACGCCAATTCAAGCATCCCCGTCCTTCTGGCCCTATTCTCCTCTCTCTCCTCTCCCTCTCTCCTCTTTCTCGCCGTCCCCATCACCGTCTCACAACGCCCGCGCCCGCCACCTTCTCCTCTGCAACCTGGCTTGTTTGCCTCCCCCTCCTCTTGTCCTTTCCTCTCTCTCTCTCTTCCCTTTCTTGCCTACTCCAATTTCTTCTTCTTCTTTTTTCTTTTTTTTTTCTACTCTTCATCATTCCAACTCAACAAGTCTCGCGCGGACGACGAATGTCTTGCGATCGCCCTTGTGCTCCGCGTCGCCTCGTCTTGTCTGTCTCGTCCGTGATCTGGTTCGCACCGCGTGACACCACCACCTAAATTCTGCTCCGGAGCAGACCCCCTGCTATCGCCTCTTGCTCTCAATGTGCGTTCTTGCCTTTTATTTTTGTTCTTATTATATACTAATCGCTGTCGCTCTTAGACTCTGCTTGTTTCGCTCGAAGATGCGCTGCTTTTGCGCTGCCCACCATCCGTCGGCGTCAGCTCGCAAGTAGCGCAACCACAATCTCCCCCCGATTTGCGATTCCTGCCATCTTGTCTTATATCGGCCTCTTACATTTGGCAAAAAACAAAAATCGAAACGAATTTAAGAAAGGAAACGGAAGAAAAAAAAAAGAACCCACCAAAAAAAGAGAATACATCGATAGAATTTCGCCGTGAGAACAACAACAAAAAAACCGTTTTTTCGCCACTTTCTATCGTCGCAGGCCGTCGAATTTTTTTTCCCTTTCGGAGCATCTTATTCTCCCAATCCAGGTCTTGTACATTTTATTCGAGTGTATTTTGTGTCAACGTTATTTTGTGCGATAGAGCTTTCTACAATCAGTAGAGTGGTACGTCGGGTTCGCCACTTTGGAGAGTTCTATCTGACTTCCCCGCCGCCGAACAGATCCCCCCGTGTGTTGTTAAACAGAAACGATCCATAGACCTTGCGTGTGTTATACTTGATCTCCGGTAAGGAATGCTTCCAAGACGAGCTTACCCTTGAACTTTGCTAACATGCCTTTATCAGCTGAAACTTTATTCCCCATTCCGGAGAGCTTAATTCTCCAATTTGCTCCATTATCCACCGAGGATATTTCGCTATTTCTACCTTCAGGTAAAATATAACCGTGAGTGCTTGCATATTGCCGATGCCAAAACCAACTACTTACCTACGGTCATAAGGTGCTTGTCTATAAATCGAAATGGCTACCACGGCCGGAAAACCAGTTATAGCGCCAAAGCCTGGAAGCAGTGCGCCCGGGAACAATGCGTCGATTCGGCTCGAGAAGAGTAACCAAGGCGTGAGACGGTCGACCCCCGATTCCGAAGCTCTCACTTCCTCCGACGACGAGTTGGATCATCGCCAGGGGCCTACTGCTGCCGCCGTGCCTCTCTCGAAACCAGTCCGTCGCCCCTCTTGGCTCAATGAAGTCCCGCAAAACTTACCCCGCAGAACCTCCGTTACTGCTTCGGGTTCTCTTGCGCCTGTCGGCATCAATAGCCAATCTCCAGAAACTGAGCAGACTGGCTGGGGTGCCAACGCTGGCCCTGGTATGAATGGATCAATTTCTTGGAGCCATGGAAGCAGTTTCCCTTGGGCAACGGGAATTTGGACTGCAGAGAATAATCGCAAGGAACCCCCGCCTCGCCTGACTGAACTGAGCCAGTCACCGACGATGCCTAATGCGCCCGGCGGCGAGGAAATTCTCAGTCCAACTGCACGATCAATGACTGGCGATTCTTCAATCCCGTTCAATATTCCTCTCCATCCCACCCCCAAAACATACCGCTCCCAGTCCTACTCTGTCGGCCAACTCGACCCAGAAACTGTCAAGCTGATGGCAAACAAAGTGCCAGCTAACTACAATGCTTCCCGCGGACGGGCTGGCAATCAGTACCCTGGACTTCAGCATCGTCCATCACGACCTAGTTTGTTGGAGGATTTGGGCCACGACCCAGCACTTCTCGGCCGTGTGCGCGAGGATGAAGATGACGAGGAACAAGAAGACAACATTGATCCCAATGGTGCTCAGGCGTATGCGGCCAGTCAAGCCCGGGCTATTGACCAGCTAGCCAGAGAGAATGCTTTGCTGCGGCAGACAGCCCATTTGGACGGTGCCCGCATGAGAGACCGCACCATGTCTTCGGCATCTGCTAATAGCAACTACTCGCTGAGTGGTGGTCTACACAATTTGCACCGTATTCGTGGTGGTGTCCCCGAAGAGGATCTTGCTGTCGAGGATCAAGACGAATTGGGTGGAATTCCTCCTGGTTATGGCAATGTTCGCAACAACGGACGACGAAGGATGTCAGAGCATTCTGTTAACCTCGAAAAGAACTTGACCCCATTTGGATCTGTGGAGAATAGACCTCTTGAAAGTGTGAGACGCGCACACTGGCAGACCTCCCTTGGCTTCGGTAGCATTGGTGAATTGCCACAAAGCCGACGCCACTCGTTTGCAGATATTCCAACGAGACATGGTTCAATTAGTGAAGGCCAGGCTCATATCGGAGCATTGAATGGTCGAGCAAGTCTCGTCGACCGGGAAGATGGCTATTCCAATGCCTTTGATGGCGGTCTTCATACAGCTGCACCCGACAATCGTAAGTACTTTCTTTTGGGGGGTTGCTTCTTGACTTCTGCTGACTCGTCTGTAGTTTCAAGCTCTTTGCATCAGTCGTACAACGTACCTGCAGCTTATGGCCGTCCTCAACCGGGTCTCACCCCACCTCATCAGAGCCAGCGTCTGTATATCGTTACGTTCAAGTGTCACCGCGCCGATGTTTTCTACATCCAGGAAGATACTGGTCTTCAAGTGAACCCCGGCAATCTTGTGATTGTAGAAGCAGACCGCGGAACGGACCTCGGCACCATCCAGCACGCCAACGTCACCTGGCAGGAAGCACGAGAGCTGAAAGAAAAGTATGCGGAAGAACACTACAAATGCTTGATGATGTTCTCTCGCCAGGCACAAAACGGTGCAACCAATGTGGTCAGTCCCAGCATGGGCCATCGCAGCGCTGTTGGCGGGATGAACCCAACCGGTGCTCATGGAGCTCACGAGCCTCAATCGACGGAGATCAAACCCAAGTTGATCAAGCGCCTCGCCCAGAACCATGAGATCTTGACCCTTCGAGACAAAGAGGGCAACGAGGCCAAAGCCAAGCGTGTTTGTCAGCAAAAGGTTGTCGACCACAGACTCAACATGGAGATTCTTGACGCAGAGTTTCAAATGTAAGTTTTCCTCAACACTCACCTCATAAATTTCGCTACTTGCCTTCCTTTTAATTCGGGGTTTTTATGATCGTGGCTAATGTGGTTGTTTAGGGATTGGAAAAAATTGACCTTTTACTATTTTGCAGACTCCTACATCAACTTTAACTCGTTGGTGACGGATCTCTTCAAAATCTACAAAACTCGAATTTGGATGTCTGCCATCAATCCGGCTTCTTTTGTTACTCCTTCCCCTGGACTCCCTGCACCCGAGCCAGCTGGATTGAGCTACAACCAGAACCCAGTGGCAGACCGTCGCCATGCTCATGACAACCGTGCCTACAATGTTTCACAGATGGCCCCGGGATCTGGAAATCTCCGTGACGCTGCTGTGGAACGGGGAGACTTGGGTAACGCTCATGCTGGCATGATTCGTAATGCTTACATGGACCAATATCAACCATTTGGCTCTACGGGTCGGCACCACGAGTCGGGCTTTGGACATAACATGGCATCTTCTAATGACCCATTTGCCTCTTACCCTTCGAGTACATATGCTCTTTTGGAAGCCTCGACTCCGGACTTTGTTGGTGCTCAACACCATGGCCAACAGATGCATCCCAACCGGGGAGAATGGGTTGAAACGTTTCAGGGCCTCTCGCTCGGATCGTAGAAAACAAAACAGAAAAAAAAATGCAAGGATATTTATTTGCTCTGCACAATTTGTGTGCGCTATACGACCCTTTATTCTTTTTTCAAACTCATTTTAGAATTGCGATTTATATTTCTTGATAGATCTGTCAAGAGAGATCTACGGCCTGTCACTTCAGATACCTTATAGACACTTGTGATTTATCATTTAATCGTTCTGTTACATTATTCGGTTTTGTTTCTTTCTGTTCAAGATCTGATGGCACTGAAGTTTTGATTTTATTGTTTATTTGTCTTTTTCGTGCTTTTTGTTCTGCCGGTACCTATCGACATCTGGACCTTCCATTCTTTTCACTTTTCCTTTTTTTTCTTTTCTCGATACATTGATTATCCCGTTTCAGTTGCGCGATAGATTTTTGTATGAAACCATGACTGGCACGAACGGCGCTAATCCTATATTTACTTGCCTCTTAACCAGAAATGCCAATTAAGACCATCAATGTAAAGTTCAGTCTCGACGTTTCGTTTTAGTATGATTGAGAGCCACTCAGTACTAAAACTCGACTTCTCAGTTGCTCGAGAAGGATAAGGTACATTTATTGTAGGAGCTATGAGCTTGTCTGTTTCTGGCCTAGCGCATATTTTCCAAAACCTAAAAGAGAACAGTGTCACGTGAGTAAATCTACGGGAGCGCGGCTTCCTCTGATTGGCTCAACGGGGCTCCTCGCCTAAAAAAACTAGCGGGTCACACACAACCCGGGCTTTAGCGACGCCGGCTTTGATCTTTCTCTTGTTTTCCAGCAGCCGACAAAAAAAACGACGACAATCGACGAGGAAGCCAAGCCGACAAGGTACGTCTTTTGCGAAACTCTTGTCTATTGCAGAAGACAGAGCGGATTGATATTTTATTTACGACGCAATTGAAGATTGGGTTGCTGACTGCGGTATTTCTGGTTGCAGATGGGTGCCCTCAAATACGTTGAAGAGCTTCAAAAGAAGAAGCAATCCGATGTGCTTCGCTTCCTGCTGCGCGTCCGATGCTGGGAGGTGAGACCCTTCGAACCCTGAATTTTTTTTTCTTCTCTTTTTGCTTTTTGTTTCGCATTATCGAAAACCTACACCGGGAGATGGAGAGAAAGGCCAGAAAAGAAAACCCCTCGCAGGACGACTGCCTACCTACCTACAAATTGTGGAGGCATGATTTTTTCTACTTGGAAATCTTCCCACCCCCGGTCAGGTGGACGTGGCACAACAAAATTGGGCAGTGCTCTAAGAAAGCCTGCTGTGTCTTGCTATACACTCGTTGAACATTGCTGAGAGTGCATCAATATAGCTTCGTCAACTCAATGTGATCCACCGTGCTTCCCGCCCATCGCGCCCCGACAAGGCCCGCCGTCTCGGCTACAAGGCCAAGCAGGGCTACGTTATCTACCGCGTCCGTGTCCGCCGTGGAGGACGCAAGAGGCCCGCTCCCAAGGGTGCCACCTACGGTATGAATATGAATGTCGAAAAGGAAATAAAACAACATGGCTGATCTTTGTGTGTGTGTATAGGCAAGCCCACCAACCAGGGTATCAACCAGCTCAAGTACCAGCGCTCTCTCCGCTCCACCGCCGAGGAGCGTGTTGGTCGCCGCTGCGCCAACTTGCGCGTCCTGAACTCGTACTGGGTTAACCAGGACTCGACCTACAAGTACTATGAAATCATCTTGGTCGACCCCCAGCACAAGGCTATCCGTCGCGATCCCCGTATCAACTGGATCGTCAACCCTGTTCACAAGGTATGACCGATGTACTAGAAGAAATTTGGATTTCAATTCTAACTTCTGACAGCACCGTGAATCCCGCGGTCTCACTGCCGTTGGCAAGCAGTCCCGTGGTATCAAGAAGGGCCACGGCTACACCAAGACCAACGCCGGCCGGAGAAAGACCTGGAAGCGCCACAACACCCAGAGCTACTGGCGCTACCGTTAGATGTAGTAGGGGGTGTTTACGACGATTGTGGGAAAAACTATGGCACTTTGCTTCTTGTTCTTGGGCGGTGCTGGGGTCAAATAAAAAAATCTTTTATTACGATGATCATAACAACAACATTGAGGGTTTAAAGCGTGTGTTTCATAATGAAAATAAGGCCGCCGGTCTGATCGGACCTGGCTATGAGCAATCCAGTCTTTCTCTCTCATATATCTCTTGATACATTCTTGTTCGTAGAATACGCGCGATCCTACAGGCAGGGATAGCGCTGTACAGAGTAGTTAGGCCCCCCAGATCTACACCCGGAGCAGCACGAGCGAACGTGGAATGTCGCCTGTGTTTCAGTCCGGCAAAACTCGAGAATAATTTGTTCATTCACCTACAATGATCTTAATTACGCAGCTCCTCGCCGGATAGTCAAGGATAAGGCCCCGCTGCCTAAGCCAGACTAGCCAACTGGGGCTGTGTTTGGGCCGATCAGCCTTGTTGGTACATTACGTATCCCCGCGGCCGTGCGTCCCCTCCCTTCTTAACTAATTAACTAGGTCGTTCACGAACGACAACCGATTTTCATATCCATTTGTTTCTTGTCGTTTTCCCCCTGCTGTCATTGATGCGAGTTGCTATCGTCAAGGAGTTTATCATCGACTGTCTCTGAAAAAGAGTCCCACAGCTTCTTCCCTCGTTTTATTGTTTATCTTTTTCTTTGACAGGCCGTTAGTCCACCAACACGGGGCAGGTTCCCTTGGACGTATATCTTTCGACTTGTCGGCAAATCCATCAATCGTCCATTTATTATTTTCATCTACAATTTACGCCTTGCCTGATTCTTTTTTTTTTTTTTTTTTTTTTTTTTTTGCCCCCCCAATTTGGCCGCTTTTACGTCTAAACAAAGGCCGCATCCCGAAGTGTTACATCCCGGCCTCGTCTGCATGCGGCATGATAAACCTCGAAATCACACTTGACACCCGGCCATACTCACCGACGAGTTGTGCAGGTTTATTTTACATGAAATAAAAAGACGCCTGGGAATATAAGGGAAAATTTCGAATAAAAGGATTGAGATATTCCTTCCATCGTCACCGAAATAACCACTTTTTCCACTCATCAGCGTTGTTCAATGCGTCCATATGCCAACGTGGTCGTCTCGCATTCTCCCACGCCCGCCCTCGCCGAGCTCCCTTAATAATCCCAGTCCCAGTCACACACGTCCTTCGCAGCATCGTACCGTTGATCCGGATCGAGGCGCGGCGCTCGCCATCAATTACAATGTCCCTATCCTGCCCAGCTCGGCACCTGCGAGTCGGCCGCATAGACGCTCGCTCAGCCAGCCGTTTCCCTCGCTCATGCCTACAAGCCCGCAGAAGAGAGGAGGAGGAGGAGGGGGAGGGAGGAAGGTGACAAAGGAGGACTTTCTGGACTCGGACTCGGATAAAGATGATGATTACGATATAGCACGATATATCCCCGAGCTGAAATCGCATAGTCCGAGAAAGGGATGGACGCCGGCAGAGGAGGTGGTGAATGGGAAGTGCATGACATGCAATTCGACTATGCGGTGGCCCAGGCATACAAAGGTTTTTAGGTGCTCTATCTGTTTGATGGTCAATGACTTGGAACCGCGTATGAATGGTGATGATCATGTTGGTGACGAGAGTCAACCGCCGACGCCTCCTCCGAAAGATGGTTCTTTTGAACCTAGGTTGCCAGGTATGCTTATTTTTCTGCAGTCTATCAAAAGAATAGTTCTAATATAAATCAGCTACCCCACTGTCTATTGAGAAAACCAAGGAATTGATTGACGGCTGCTTGCGAGACTTTCTCCAGCGGCGTTTAGTTGGGAATCAAGGACAGGACTTCGAATCGAAATATGTCCATGATGCGCATTCACAACAGAACCACTTTAGAAATCCCAAAGAGCAGCCTGCTTCTTCACATGCTCTCAATCAATACAACACAAAGCTTCTTTCCCCCTCTAGTGGAAGCAGAAATGACCAGACAATGAGGACGCGGTCGAGCTCCGATACTCCACTCATGCGAAGAAATGACCCGTCTCCGCGAGGTCACGATCGCTCTCCTCGTCGCACAAATACGGATACTACAGAACCGAAGCATGGATCGGGGACTCGATCATGGATATTCCGGCCCTTGGAAGATTATATTATCAAGTCATTTACTGGCTGCGATTGCCTCAATAATTCATTTCTAACTCCCGGTCCACCCCGTCGAACCGTGAGCGAGACCATCTTCCCGCGGCCTCGCCCAGAGGTATCAGCCCCTCTAGCCTCGCCAGATGGCCAAGAGTTTGAACTCGACCCGAAAATGTTACTTCTAGGAGACATTGCTGAAAACTCCTCGTGGTGGATGGGTGGCCGGCCACAACGTCACGAAGCCAAGGACGCTGGCGCAGTGCCTGCAAAACCCACGCCTCGGTCAACAAGATCGCGTGTCAACTCAAAATCCCCACGGATTGATTGGGAAGCCGTGACTGAATGGTACAAGATAGTTATCAATGTAGGGGAGTTGTGGAAAGATATTTGGTCTGCTCTAGTCTCAGCCCGGTCCGACAATAATCAAACCAGGCCTGAGCTGTCAGTCGATATGAGGGGATTAGACAGAGAGATTGCAGAAGCACGTGTTCACGCTCAGCGAACGTTGCTAAAGGCGACTGAGAATCTTTTGAAGCGACCTCGTCGTCCGCTTCGCCGCCTTGAATCAGCAAGATTTCTGTTGATTATACTGGCTAATCCCCAACTGACGTCACGCAAGGAACTAGTAACGCAAAGTCTCACGCCTGCTAGTACGAATTCTGATGCCAATGGATCGATGCCTAATTTCAGCAGGTTGCCTGGATCAAGCGATCGAAGAGGACATAAATCCAGGCCCAGGGGTCTCGTTGACCATTCAGGCATTGTCAAGAGGACCCTTGGTATCATCGCCAATTTGCCAGATGGCTGCCACCACTACTTGGTCAGTTGGTTTGCTCGTTATTCCGAGAGTCAATACGAACGACTTGTCAATCTTGTTGGTCGATTTCTCACGCATCGATTAACTCGGCAGCACGGTCGTCAGCGCAGTGGACCTGTTCCGGCTGTGAGCGGGCTGGTTCCCAGCCTCCCAGGAAACATTGAAGACTCGCACGTTCAACTCCATGCAGTGCTCAGCGGCTTTGCTTCAGACCAGAACGGTGAGGCAAACAACAAGCGGAAAGTCTACACGGATGACTGGCAGATACGAGCTGTGGTCAGAGTGATGGCCTTGTTGTTTGCCGCAAACAATGTGCATGTCACTCGAAGGCGCCATGATACTGCAGGCAATAATGAGGGCACTCCTTTTGTTCGACACAAGGGCAAATCAACACTGCCGCTTAACTATTTTTACAATAGTCTATTGGACTACTCAGACTTGGTCTCTGATTTCGAGGCATGGGAGGCGCACACTTCAACTTTTTCGTTCTGTCAGTATCCATTCTTATTAAGTATCTCCGCGAAAAGCCGAATCTTAGAGCACGACGCCCGTCGTCAGATGTCAATCAAGGCCCGAGAAGCCTTTCTGGATAGCATCCTTCGGCAAAAGGATGTTAGTCAGTATCTCAATCTCAAAGTTCGGCGAGACTGTTTGGTTGAGGACAGCCTACGGGGCGTCAGCGAGGTACTAGGGGGCGGGCAGGAAGAGATTAAAAAGAGCTTGCGTATTGAATTTGTTGGGGAAGAAGGGGTTGATGCTGGAGGTCTGCGTAAGGAATGGTTTCTTCTCCTCGTCAGAGAGGTTTTTGACCCTAATCATGGTGTGTATCACGAGAGTTGGAGAAAGAAGTCATACATTAACTATTTTCTACAGGTCTTTTCGTCTACGACGAGGATTCGCAGTTTTGCTACTTTAACCCGTTTTGCTTTGAATCTTCGGAGCAATTCTTTTTGGTTGGCGTCCTTCTTGGACTTGCAATGTACAACTCGACGATTCTGGATGTAGCATTACCGCCGTTTGCTTTCAAGAAGCTCCTTGCAGCGGCGCCCCCAGCCAACATGGCGGCAACCACTGCATCGAAACAACCGCACGCCTGCACGTTAGAAGACCTCGCAGAGTACAGACCGACATTGGCAAAGGGGTTGCAAGCACTGCTAGATTACGATGGAGACGTGCAAGAGACCTTCTGCTACGACTTTGTCGCACGTGTGGATCGCTATGGGCAACATATCGAAACCCCTCTCTGCTTTGGCGGCGAGAAGAAACCCGTAACGAACGCAAACCGCCAGCAATTCGTCAACCTGTACGTTCACTACCTCCTCGACACATCCATCCAGCGACAATTCGAGCCGTTCAAACGAGGCTTCTTCACCGTCTGCGGCGGCAATGCGCTGTCCCTCTTCCGCCCCGAAGAAATCGAACTGATGGTGCGCGGCTCCGATGAACCTCTAGACGTACCCACGCTCCGCGCAGTAGCCACATACGAAAACTGGGCCTTCCAAGGGGAACCCGAAGCCGAGCCCGTCGTGTCCTGGTTCTGGGATTGCTTCACACAGGCTAACCCATCTGACCAACGCAAGCTTTTGTCGTTTGTGACGGGGAGCGATCGTATCCCGGCTACTGGACCCGCGAGTCTTAGTATCAGGCTGGCCTGTCTCGGGGATGATTCTGCTCGGTATCCCATTGCGCATACCTGCTTTAACAAATTGGGTTTGTTCAGGTACTCGTCGAAACGAAAGTTTGAGGCGAAGCTCTGGGGCGCTATTTTTAATAGTGAAGGGTTTGGATTGAAATAGGAAATCTCCTTCTTCACTCAATTCTTGTGAGAGGGGGAAATTTTCTTTCTTTTTTTTTTTTTGAGATATTGAAAACATTGCATTTGCAGGGCATTTTGTGAAAGTTGGGAAGTTGTACTCAAATTTTGTCTTGTATAGATTCGTCCGGGTCTCTTATTAAACTTTATAAATCTAGATTCCTCCTATGACCAGTGACTCGAAACAGGTCTGAAATTAACAATATTTAAATAACTCATCCCTTCCAATTTGCTCCACCCCCCCCCCCCCCCCAAAAAAGAGAATAAAGCGGTTTTAGCTCCTGTGGTCGAATAAAGCAGGTGAGAATAATCCTTGTTTTCCCCCCACCCCACCTTTTCCATCGCGACTGGACATGTCACATCGCAGATAAAACTGGTTCGCGCTCTCTCAAGTGCTGCACATCTTTACCATTCCTGGGAACCAACGGAATGAAAATCCGGGGTTCGCAGGAAGCGTTCTCTTTGGCTGTTTTTTCTCTTTCTATCTGACGCTAATGGACTGGGGAATACAATGTTCCAGCGAGCATATAATGATTACTCCGTACAATATTCTCAGTGCTATTTAGTATTTGATCAAGTGGACGAATCAGTCGACGTGTTTCCAAGTTAAAAATTTTCCGGGTCTATTTTATGTCTTACTCCGGTTCTTATTAATTTCTTATAAAGCGCTCGGCTGCAGTAAGGTTAGTCAGAGTGAGATTCATCTCCAAATTAAACGGTCAGACGTTCAATGTTGTGCTACGTGACGCGGTGGTATCCCACGTATACAAACCTCTATAACCCGGATCCTCGAGGGTATCCCACGCACAGCCATGGTAATACATAGTCGAGTAGACTACACCGAGGACCACTTTCGGATATAAATCTTGATGTTTTTTTTACAACCCCCTGGCTGTTGTTCTTGTTTCCCGGTCAATGACGGTCTCAGCTGGTAGCACTCTACCAGGGCGTGCATGAGTCCCTCAGCTATTGGTTTCCAAGAGTCAATTCCCGCTGATTCATAAACTTGGCCGGTTAGCGTCGCGAACAGGGACGTTCAGACCAACACTGGTTGGTTGACTCCATTGACAAGCCCGATCTGGTGGTATCCCCCCGGGCCGCAGTCCCCCGTTAGCTGGCCCTCTCTATACAAATACCTCAACGCTCCCCTTCCACTGTTTCAGCTCTTTTCTTCTTCCTTTTGTATCCTACCCTCCTGCATTCTCCTTGTCAGAAATACCTAGAACAGCATACACGCAGGTCAGTGAAGCCTCCCTTACTCATCTTACTCATGCTGCTCAGAAGGGACGCAGCGGTAGTGCCCGCAGTGCACCACCCCACCTTGCCCTGTCTAGCCCGGTGCCCACGCCGAGAGCGGGGAACGTTGCCTTAATTATTGTCCGTTTCAAGCTTGACGTCGCATTGACTCTGACGTCGTTGTGCCTGTACAGGTTCCTTGAGTTTCCAGCCTCCTTCGTAAAGAAGTCTTCCTCCACCAACACAACACAACACAAGCTGCGCGCAAGACAACACAAAATGGCATCTGTACCCACGACTATGAAGGCCCTCCGGTGCGTATTCTTTTCTGTCCTCACTCAATGCATAACTGCGACAATCAAATGTGGGCCTTGCTGCGAAAGTTGACTAACTGCGTGATCTGACAGATACGAGGAGCCAAAGGTGTATGGCATCGTCGAGATACCTGTTCCCACCCTCCGTGAAAACGATGTTTTGGTATGCACTCTCTGTATTCAATCACAGCATTATGTGATTATTTCGAGTGCCTTGGTGTCCTGGATGGAGAGCAAAATGGCTGACGAGTCTTTCGGCCGATAGGTCAAGGTCAAGGCCTGCGGTGTATGCGGCACTGATTTGCACATTCACGAGGGTGAATTCCTGGCCAAGGTATGTATTTCTGTGCAATTTCCTGGGCGAAAAAATGCTAATTTTGCCATCTTGTAGTTCCCTCTCGTTCCCGGTAAGCTGGTGGCTCGAGCAATAATATCTTCGTGCCGATGACTAAGAGCAATGATGTGACTAGGCCACGAGACAGTCGGCGAAGTCGCTGCCGTCGGACCCAAGGTCAAGGGGTTTGAAATCGGTGATCGTGTTGTTGCAGACAACTCCGAACTCTGCGGACAATGCTTCTACTGCCGTCGAGGCGAGGAGTTGCTTTGCGAGCACTTTGAAGCTCACGGTGTCACCATGAACGGTGGTTTCGCCGAATACTGCGCCTATCCTGGTGAGAATTCATCCATCATGCTGATGGCAAACAACCGGCTAACAAAAAAAAAATAATAATAGCCGGCCGAGTTTTCAAGATCAAGAATCTCAGTAACGTTGATGCTACACTCCTCGAGCCCGCCTCTTGCGCTGCTCATGGCTTGGACAAGATTGCCCCCAAGATGGGTTCATCTGTACTCATGTTCGGTGCCGGCCCGACTGGTCTTGTTCTTTCTCAAATGTTGCGCCAGAATGGTGGTTGCCATGTTGTTGTCGCCGCTCCAGAGGGTCTCAAATTGGACTTGGCCAAGAAACTAGGCGCTGGAGACGAGTACATCGCTTTGTCTCGTAGCACCCCCGAAGTACAGTTCCAGAAACTCAAGGCCGATAACCCCTACGGCTTTGACATTGTTGTTGAGGCCACCGGAAATGCAAAGATCCTGGAGGATTCCATCAACTATGTTCGCCGTGGTGGTAAGCTCGTTGTGTATGGCGTGTATGCTAACCAGGACCGTGTCAGCTGGGCCCCATCCAAGATCTGTGAGTTGGCAAAGTCGTCTATCTGCCGAATTGGATTTGCTAATCGAGATTGATAGTTGGCGATGAAATCACCATTCTCGGATCCTTCTCCGAGACGTATAAATTCCCTGCCGCCATTGACTACCTTGACCGTGGCAAGGTCAAGGTCGAAGGTATCGTTAACAAGACCTTCAAACTGGAGCAATGGAGTGAATGCCTGGAAGCCATGAGGAACAAGAGCGCCATCAAAGCAGCCATCACGTTTGACTAGATGAGTTGCTGTTTGGGATGCCCGAAAACCTCAGCTTCAAGGTGAACTGCGTTGTGACAGTGTTCCATAGTACTTTATGATAGTGTGACGATAAGAATCTCGATAGTTAAAAGAAAATTAAAAAAAGAATCAAAAATCAAAAATCAAAAATCAAATCAAGATTCAAAGGGTCAGGTCGACAGTAAATTCCGGAGCATCCGGGAAATATAAATGTCGGTCAGACTGAGTACCTTGCTGATGAGGACGGATAGAACAATTGGTGAGGTCACCATTTAGAACCCCTCATTTTCGAAGAGTCCACCATATCGCCAGCACAGTGCGAGATTGCATGAGTTGGCAGTGTATTGACCTGTGTCAGCGCTTGCACAGACAATTGGCCGAGTAGTTGTAAGAAGAACAATCGATGGAGCAGAAGTCGTCATGGGAGGCCGCTGGGCCATGACTAATTGCATAAGCTCGTTAGTGGCGGGAAGGAAGGAGGCAGCGGTACAGCGCCGCAGCAACAGCTTCTTTGCGCTATTACAGTACCTACACCGCAGCGAGTGCACATTTTCTTATAGCCATGGTCAAACCACTCTCGTTCAAGGGCGACAAAAAGTCCAAAAAACGCAAGCATCGCGACGAAGATTCCGAATCGCGCCGCCCAAAGCAACTATCATCCAGCGACAATAATGCCGTAGTCCCGGCAGCTTCAGCAGCAGCAGCACAAGAAGAACAACCCACCGACGAGCAAAGCTGGGTGTCGGCCGATGTCGCCACGGACTTGAACGGACCGGTCGTATTTGTGCTGCCATCGACTCCACCTACGTGTATTGCGTGCGACGCCAATGGCAAGGTCTTTGCCAGCGAGCTTGAAAACGTGATTGAGAATGATCCGAGTACGGCGGAGCCACACGATGTGCGTCAAGTGTGGGTTGCAACCAAAGTTGCTGGCGCGGAGGGGTTTGGATTTAAGGGGCATCATGGCCGGTATGTTTCTATTACATTCTATGGACCCCAGAACTACAACATGGTATGCTAACACAGAAACAAGATATCTCGGTTGCGACAAGTACGGTATCCTAAGCGCGAATGCCTCTGCGCTATCACCCTTTGAATCCTTCATTCCTATCCAAGCACATGACACACCCGGCATGTTTGCGTTCCAGACTCGAGGCGGCGAAAGCGAAACGGACACATTTCTGACCATTCAGGAAGACTCGGGCAAGGGTTCCGGCGCCGTCGAGATCCGTGGAGATGCATCAAGTATCACGTTTGAATCTACAATTCGCGTTCGTATGCAGGCGCGATTCAAGCCGAAGCTCAAGGCTTCCAAGGAAACAAAAGCCAGGGAGAAGATTTCAAGGAGAGAGCTTGAAGCGGCCGTGGGAAGAAGGCTGGAAGACGATGAGGTCAAGCGGCTCAAGAAAGCTAGAAGGGAGGGAAACTACCACGAGGAAATTCTTGACGTGCGGGTTAGTGGTAAACACGACAAGTTTGCGTCGTGAATGAACGTCCGCGAAGAACAGAAGATTTCAAGTAAAGAGTTCTGGCGGAAGAGCCACCCTTTCAATATACTGGTTCGAACCATTCGAGCAGGGGAACGTTATGCGTGAATGGATATCCCAATTCCCGGGATAGACGCACAGTATCCCTGGCTGGACATGCCTGCCCAATGAAGTCCGACCCTTGCAACGACGAGTCAATGGGAGAACAGGAGGCAACATTAGAGAGCTTGTCTCTTAGAATTGCCTTACGGACTTGCTTCCAGGAAAATCTGGGTAATCATTGGAATTTGAATCTAGCAAAGAGAGTGATAACCTCAACTTATCTGAAAGCTAATGTGACTGCTGGTTATAATACAATATACGATTATCTAGTTAAAAAAAAAAATGTAAAAACGAACGAATTGACGGCTCCATGCAGATAGTGCAAGTCATAAGGCATAATTCATAATCGTATTAATCAATGCACGCCTTGCGATTTTCCCATACGAGTTATAACTCGACTTCCTCCTCTGTATGATTGTTTCCTGCGGACACCAGCGCAATCTCATTCCATGCATCAAAGGTTCCAGCGCGAGCAGCGCGATAAGCCCGACGACGGTTGCTGTGGGATTGAGCGGCACTAGACAAATCACCGACTCTTTCCTCATTTGTGGTATCTTGAGACTCAAACATGGATTCGGGGATGGACTGTTGGCTGTCAACATTCCTAGGTGCCATGTTTGCTTCTATGCTGGACGGATCTGCTTCATGGTCCGAAGCCGTACCGGGCACTTCGCTATCAAGAAACGGCCCTTGGCTGGTATGTTGAGAATCAGTCGTCTGATATGAGTTCTGAGACTGTTCATTGACAACCTCATCGAAATCGGGAGGAAGCGGGCCAATGGCAAAATGGACCCTGTCACCCATTGCCTGTAGATGCTCTCTCGCATCGCGCATCAAAGTATACCGTGCTCTTTTGTTTTCCCGTTCCAGCCTGTCCGATTCAGCCTCCAGCATATGCTTGTCGTGCGCAAAATGCTTTCCAGAGCATAAGTGCCCGAATAGATTTTCCATGGAAACTGATTCGTTCCAGGTTTCACGATCAACAGTACAAGGGAAAACATCTTTCGGTTTGAAGGCTGAGACGAGCTCGCATAATTCTGCGTAGGAAGAGTGGCGGGAGTAGGGGAAAGTCTGATAGTCCGGTTAGCATGCTCACAAAAGGTTCATATAAAGATACATACAATTGTATCCGCTTTTCCCGAAGTATCGCTAGGTTGCCCCCGAACTTTGCTGATGACGGAGACCAGGTCTTGGAGTGGAATCTCGGCATCCTCAGACAGTCCGAACTCGTCCAATGGAAGTTTGTTTCTCCCAGACTTAAACGCAGCTCTCAATGTTTCTGTAGCCTGCGAAACAATCTTTGCATCGTCAACATGCTTCATTAGGAGTTCCTCGAGCTTTTGCAGTGCAGTCTCATCCGGCAGCTCCAGTTCATGAGTTTGATACAAATCTCCTTTCCCACCACCAGCACCAACTTCAGGGACATCCGCTCCTGTCCTATCCCGAGTAACAACGGGAATGATAAACACAGACTTTCCTGACTTTATAGAAGAGCAAAATGCCCCAGGCTCACAGCTATGGATTCTGACGTTCTCGTCAAGAGTCAAGCAGCCAGAAATAAATTCATTTCCTAGCTGAAAACCACAAAGAAAACTGGCTGCATCAAGCCCTGGTACGTTTTGAGAACGCGCAGCCAATGATTTGTAAAGGCCATATTGATACCTATCGACGTGTATCTGTATGGCCATTAGACAAGAAGCCCTAATCATCGACAATGGGGATAGTCATACCTTGGAATTCAGAGCAATAGATAGAGCTTGCCATACTTCTTCGTATCCAAAGGTCCAGGCCCTCAAATAGAATTTGGTATCTTGTGGATAACTCTTCACCTTTTCTAAAAGCTCCTGGATCCCTGCAGATTTGGATGGAAAGGTTCGGTATATCTGGGCCTTGACGGCAAAAGTCGTATCCAGGTAGATTGTATCCAGTGTTTTCAAACCACATGCGTAAGGAATGAGAACTGGATTTCTGGTCAAGGAAGTTACCCACCAAGTTTCCGCTGATGTCGTTGTTAGTAACTCGTGTACATGTATAACCCGAAACCAAAAGGATAAGATCCCATACCTCGGATATCTCCAGTGTAAAGGATAGCCTTTCCTTGATCTTCAATCAAGAACATCACCGCGCCTGCGCAATGATTGGCATCAAATAGTGTTACCCGAATGCGTTGCAACGGGGTAAGCTGGATCTCGGTTGGGGTATGCAGCGGTATCGGCCGCTATCGCCAAGGTATAAGCAGGAAATAAACTATTGTCGAGGGAAGACCACTTACCAAAAGCTTCGACAGATGCCCATAGTGCTGTTTCCTGGACTCGAGGATTCCTTTCGCGAAATTCATGCGATGGGGGTACTTTTCAATCCGCAGCAGCAACTTGGATTGGAGATACTCAGCCAAACTCGATGATTGCCTTCCATAGACACACACACACCTCTTTTGTTACCGCGGAGCAGTATATGAACGGCGATCGTAGAGATTCGAGGCCCTGCAAATGATCGCTGTGAACATGGCTAAGAAAGCACGCTAACGGCGCAGGTTGATCAGGGATTTTGCGGAAGTAATCGACTAGTGATGGGCAAAGATGCTTTAGTACAAGCAAGTCGACAGATCCATAACTATGACACATGCATGGCTTACTTCTTATGAACGGAAACTCTGATGCAGTCGTAAGCGAATGGCTGCAGGGTTTCAAACTAGTAGGTTGACTTACGTGAGACGAGCCCATTGAAGGTCGACATTGCTGGAGCGCCCGCTCTCTAGTCAGCGGCGGATGAGGGGAACATGCTGGATGATGAGTGATAAGTGATGGATTATGAATGATGAATGAGACAAGATGAGGGGAGAGAGTTGAGCAGAGCAGGCAGGACGCTGCTTCCCTTTTGGGACGTGATGGCCTGGAGCGCCAAGCCCGTTGTTGCCTGAGAACCAAGGCCGCCACAAATTTCTACGAAGTAACATTGATAATTATTATTTACTCGACAACGTACAGATAGCCTTCTAGGCTTCTACAGTCATGATTCTGAATAGCGATAACCAGAAATAGCAAAATCATATTGACTCAAGGCAGACCACGCGATTCCCCGCCATTGGAACTGGGAAATAGTAGCCTCTTCGTACTTCCCGAGAACACTCGGGATCTCATGCATATGCACGCTGCGTGTTCCTTGGAGTGGCAATTGAGTTGTCCCGGGAAGATTCCACAGCATGTCCAGTGTTCACGCCATATTCAGCGTTGAGTTGTCGTCGTCGTCGTCGTCGTCATCGTCGCCGTTGTTCCACGGGGTTGACAAGCGGACACTATAATAATACTCCTGGCAATTTGAAGCAGATACAGGCTGTTTCACATCTCCGATGGTTAAAAATGGATCATGGATGAGACCTCGATAAGGATGCTCGGCTTGTAACGTTGTCAGCAGTAGGCCCAGGTGGTCCCAAGTCGCCCCGGGCAATCAGCCAAGAGAAAATTCTAGTTTTGCCGCCAACGTGCTAGGCTCAGTAGGCTGGGGGCTTTAGACTGCTAGCAGTTAGCGGGTTACTCAGACACGAATCTTGGCCATGATTAGGCCATGTCGGTGGGTTTAGTCCTGGATGTGCAGCTCTGCGGCGGGGGCGACCGAGGGCGGCTGGGCTGGATGACTGGATGGCGTGAGGGCTGCAGCATGCGATGCGCTGGTCATTTGCGAGTTGTCCGGCCTGCTCGTCAGCAGCCTGCTGGCTCTGTGTCTCTCTGCTCACGCTCAAAAGCCGCCTATGCCCCCAGCTCCAGGTCGAGTTCGCTTTCTGCTGTTCTGTTTGCCCCCTTTCGCCATCGACCAGGAGAAGACGAGGACAAACACAGCCAGCGGAGCTGTTGGACACTGGATAGCATCAGGGGATCGCCGCCCTTCCAGAAAGATATCCACCTTCTGCAGTCGACTAATCGCATTTGCCGGCGTTCCTGGAGCTAAACCCGCCCCCCCTAGTTAGTTTGATTGATCGGATTCGCAACTCAGTGGCCACGCCCTCTCCGCACTTGCGCCGGCGAGATCCATCAGGTTTGCCCACCCATTCAGCAGCCAGCGAAGAGCGTCGCTGCGGCTTGTGGCCCCGGCAGGCATCCTCTGGTTGGGCGTTGCATTCATAGTTATTTCCCTCTCGCAGCCTGGTCGCAGTCATAAATAAATTCGTCCCCTCCCTCCGTCTGACAGTGACCATATCTCTGGGTTCCCGCCGCGGTGCTCCGCTGTCACAAAACCCCTCCTTTTTCCTGCCTGCTGTGACTCGACTGAACTCCTCGTATTCGCTCGCATAAGCGCTGCTAGAGACTGAAATCGCCAGAAATATCGCGATATTGCATCGGAACACGACTGACCGCATCAAAGCGCAAGATCGGCCGGTGTCAACCACGGAAGGAGCGACAAGACAAGGTTCAAACAAACGTGCCAAACAAAACTGTCAAACACACTTCATCTTTTGTCTCGACAAGGCCTTGTCTACAAAGTCGCTGAAATTGAATCAAACTGCAGGTTAGTCCCGCCTCTCTTTGCAGGAGTCGAGTCCTATTTCTTCGACGTGCCTTGCTAACTTTTGCGCAGTCTTGTTTAAACAACTCTTCTTCTCCTATCTCTTACGAATCTACCTGTCCCAGCTTTCTCGATCATCATGCATAAACCTTCCATCGCCGAGGCTGTGCACAATGCCACCTTCCCACGCCCGAAACCCAACGATCCCTCATCTTTTTCCGTTCACATCACGCGCAACCTAGTCCCCGAGGTTCGCATGGAGACCTCGATGTTCTACGGCTCCCTAGACTGCATTGAAGCCCAGTACCCTGGGCTAGACTACTCGTATGGGCCTCATCGGATGAGACTCGGCCGCTTCCCCTGGCACCGCAAACTGTTTCGCGTGTTCGATGAACTAAGCCTTACCAAGGCCGAGATCGCTTCCCTGTGTCGCTGGGAGGGCACCAAATCTGCTCGCGAGCGATATGAGAAGGAAGAAGGTGTTAAGGTTCGCGATACGACCGCCGATGGTGTTCGTCCCGCGACACCGTCACCTGGGCCGATTGCTCGATTCGCTTCAGATGAAGTAGTGCAACCATCTTCAACCAAGGCGCCTTCAACTAAAGAGAAGGCCATAGTCGAGATTACCCAAATAATTGCAGATCGTCTTTCGGACGAGGAGAAAGACGATGACGACGAAGAAGAGGATGAGGACGAAGAGGAAGAGGCAACGAGGAAGGAAAAGAATGAGGATGAAGAAGCAGAATCTAGCGATGAAGAAATGGAAAGCTATGGTCTGCAACTTAACCAACGTCTTTTGTATGCCACGGCTGCTCGAGAACGAGGTGCTAATGTCCCCATGGACGAGGACTGGGAACAGTGGCTCAAGGAAGCCGTTGAGCGTGGTAACTATTCAGACATGCTTGATGCGATCCGAACCGGTCAGCCTGTAGGACATGCATCCTCGAACCCATCTTCTCCGATCCCCACAAGCAACACGGCCTTGCTAAGCCAATTGGCACTATCTGCTCGTCAGTCAGTCAACATGGCCGTCGCGCAATCAAACCGACCTCTCCGACACGCATCTAGCAGTGCATCCGGCACTGCACGGTGATGTTCTGAGGTTTGACCAGCCGCAAATCTCCTCATATATCAATTGCTATTACCCCTAGTGTAGAGCGCGTCTTTGCTGCTCCCACGATTTGCATTTGTGGCGCTCTTTTCCTTTTCGCTTTTTTTTTCATTCCTTTCATACAGAGGATCGGTGACTACCCGGCGTTAACATGGCGCATATTTCTTTTGCGGGAATTTTTTTCTTATTCTAGCCAGAAATCTGTTCTCTTTCCCTTCCTATAGATCAGCTCATTCCTTGCTCGTTTGTTTTCGTTCGATTCCTTGATTCTTGTTGAAATACCCTTGCGATTCCCCTGGATGCCACTATCTGGCGCCAATTTACTCTATACTCAATTGCAGGCATATTGGGTTCTTTGCAGGATTTTTAGGTGTTTTTTAATCGAGTACTGTGTTAGAGATCAAATAAACATCCTTGTTATTGTGACTGGTGAATCAATTACTTTGTAGTACGTAGGATACAGTATGCGGCGGGCCAGTAGCTCCACCGAGCACAACTGCGGCTTCTTCCCCGCAGGAGCTCTGCCGCGCTTTTTCCTCAGCCATCAATCACCATTATTGGTATCGACTCAGCAGCCTGAGTGTGCTGTTATGCGTTATCCAAATTGACGCGAACAGGTTTTGCAACCAAGAACATGCGTTGACCGTTTCATTACCCTAGTAATGTGATGATCGGTGTGGATATGAGGCTACTTCTATCGACATCACCCACCGCTCTCCACCATGATCAAAGCCATCTTTTATAGCAAGTTCGATACCCAGGAAGGTAACAAAGCCTCTCTAATTCGAACCTGCATCAGTGCTGACGATTGATTTCAGGCCCCAAAGTAGTGCACCAGGTCCCCGACGGCGCAATTGTGCCCTCGTCGACAGCAGCAACAGCCGCACAGCAGACACTTCTCTTCACATTCTCGGACATTTCCTTCTTTGTCATTCCGCGACAGGAGCTATGCGGAAATTTGCTGCAAGTATGCATCGGCGGCTATCGGATTCTGGGTTATCCGATCTGCATGAAGTCGCCGTGCTATGACCGCAATGAATTTATCTTTAATTTCTGCCTGGTGCTAGCAGAAGATGAAGACTTTAGCAAGTACACGAGCATCGTGCAGAAGCTGGCCGATTTGATGCACGGTTTGGAGGAGCAAAGCGGGTTTCTCAGTCGTGACCATTCAAAGAGTGGTCAGGGTAAGCTGTACAGTCTGTGTGAGACTCTGATGGAAGACCTCAATAATTATAGCGAGTGTATGATCCCGATAGGTATTTTATTCTTCCCCTTGAATCTAAGAATCTTGTTTGTAAGAGACTGACCAGTTTAGACGAGCTGAATACTCTCAATTTCAAACTCTTTCCCGTCTACCCGGCTCCTTCGCATGTGAAAGCATACGACGTGCCGCTCTTCACCGTGCGATTCGAGACATTTATGGACGAGAATTGGGATCTCACGCTGCAAAAGGTAGAATCACTCCCGGACGCCATTCGCGAGGCTTTGACTAACAGACCGCGGACAGATTATCCCATATATAAACGGAGTAAACAGCGTCCGGATTATCTCTATTCTCGCCGACGTTGAGCTCTCTCTGGCCTACAAAGCAATTCGGCATTTACTCTACTACGGATGCGTTTTCCTGCTCGACATATTTTCCTTCTCGGCTATCTATGCTCCTACCGCCCAATTCAGCTCTACCATCGCCTGTGACGAAGGGATGCAGCAAGAGTGTGCTCGCTACACTAACACACGGTTTGCGCCGACACAGTCCAAAATGGCGCCCGCGCCACATGGAACATCCGGTTCTCGGGCCGACCTAAGTAGCTCTCATGGCGGACTGTTCGCACTCGACACCGAAGATATCTGGCCGCTTGTCGGGGACCCGGACCTCCAAAACAACGACGGCGAGGGTACAGAACCCGTTAGGCGGAAATGTCTCGACGGAGTTGGCATTGTTGAACTATATGCAAGCCTAAAACAGGGCCAGAGCGTTAAACAGTGGTACGCAGCGAATGCCCGACAGCTGGTCAATGTCGATGTTCGCCGCTTCATCACCTTTGGTATTATCAAGGGCTTCTTATATCGTGTGCACAAGTACGCCTATGGTCCTCGACCTGAAGCATTCAAGTCGCTCCATCTAAAAACCCCAGCCGCGTCAGTCAAGGGCGGCTTGGCCTCTTCGACAATATCCGAAAGCGCAGATGGCGTGCCTCTGAGCCACGAAAACTCGTTTGATTCGCTGGGTCCGAGTGAGAATGAGCAGAGCGCTGTGTCGACTTCGTTTCGAAGCACTATTAACAATAGCGGCAGTATCACCAACAATAACAACAATAATAATTACACTACCCCTATCCGACCCGCATCCACTACGGCTACATCGTACGAGGAAGATGAAGAGAGCGAGGCCATTGATAAGTCACTAGAAAAATATTTGGACGGACAACACTGTTTCGATGAGATCTGTACTGAGTTGGAGCTTGGCGAGCGCGACTTGTCGGCGCGTTTGAAGAAGATTCCTTGGCCGGTACATATTATACATCGATGATTTATACATTTCAATGTTTCGAGTCGATTTGATATTTCAGAGCTGTTATTGAGAGAGATTTAATATATCATTGATACGTCTAAACGCCAAACTTATCCGTCCATGCCAACGCCCAAGCCCCCTCCCACCGTAAATCTAACAAGCTATATACATCCATCGAGTAATATAAAGAGCGTCGTCATTCGTAGTTCCAAGAGTGCCGACTACATACTACTCCTGTTCCTCGTCCCATCCTTCCAACTCGGCTTTCTCGTATTCTGCCATCGTGACAGCATCAAAGATACTATCCTCCTTTGACGGCACAGTCGTTTTACTATCCTTGAAAACCGGCCCAATACAATCCCGCCAACGCTTCCTCCGATCCATCAGCGTGCGCGCCATGTCGCCAATGCCCGGGCGACCCACCCCCGCAGCGCTGACAACGTGGCTACCACCACCGGCGCCACCAGGACGGTGTTTTGCTTGCGATCCTTTTTTACTTTTGCCCAGAGTGCGTGTGCGCTTGAGATAGGCTTGTTGGACCTGAGAGTCCAGGTCGTCGTGGATCGTGCTGTATTCCTGGTACGCCATGCGTTCCTTGGCGATTTCCATCAGACGTGTCTTGCGGGCCCCGTTGGTGAGCATTTGTTTTTTCAGTTCGCCTTGAAGGAGGCGCAGACGCTGGGCGATGTCGTCGTCGTAGTGGGCGTCGAAATCTGGGTTGTCTTCGGGGCCGAAGAAGCCAACGTAGCGGAGCTCGGCTTTCAGTCTCTCGTCTAGCTGTGCGTGCTCCAGTTTCGCTGCAGGGACTTTGAAATTGTTGGGCGATGCGTCTGGGAACGAGGTCGCTGCTGGTAGTGGTTTGTTCTCGGTTTCTCCCCCTCCAAGGGGAGGGTGGTCCAAGTCCATGAATGAGTCTCCTAGCAGACTGTTCATCGACGTGTCGCCATTGGTAGTTCCGTTGGTGGTATTGTTGTTTTCATCGGTTTCAGTACGGTGTTCGTAGCGCAGAAGTGAGTAAAGACGGCTGACGAGCGGTCCAACAGACACTTTATCAGTCTCGGCATTTTCGTCCGTCAATTGCTCAATGCTACCACGGCCTTGATTCAGTGGCAGACGGTCTCGATCATTCGCATTATCTATGCTCATTGCACCGTCCTCCTCTGCCCATATCTCGGTGTAATGCTTCTTCGCACGCCGTGGCATTACAAATGGTGTCGTGCGGTCTCCCTGAGAAACAATCAGCAACGATGATCTGTATTAACAAGGACGGCAAACTCTTACCTTTTCCTTTAAAAAGGCAATGTCTTCCTCCGTCAAGGGTCGCACAAACGGCTCAACCCAGGTAAGGAATGTATTGGCATTAACCTGACTTGTCGGCTTCGCATTACTAAAATCCTTATCGGGAGCAATTCCTGCCATCATGTGGCTGAGATCGCTGGGAGGAAAATGCGCCACGCTAAAGATTTCCCTCTTCTCGTCATCAGTCGTCTCCGAAGTGACATCGCGGATATGATAAATTGTCGGGTCATCGAACTTGAGTGGATTGGACCCAAACACTTGGAACTGAGGAACCAGTTGCGCTGGTTCGGGCTGATGCGAGTCATCGCTGTCCTCGGATGAGGGCGAATCTGCCGCTTCTGCTTTCAACGGGGGAGATGCTAGTGAGGGAGGAGAGAGCGATGACGAGCTACCAGGGGCGGCATTTCGAGATTTTTTAGACGACGGAGAGGTGGCTTCAAGGCTTCGTTTACGGTCACCTGCAGGTAACATGTCAGAAGAAACGTCCAGTAAGTCACAAATTCCAGATACGAACCTAGCTCTCCACCGTCTTGCCGAGTTACCTCATGTGAACCGATGGCAAGAGGGCGATCTTCCTTTGAAGGCCGTTCTTTTCGCTTTTTGAGCTTTCCTCCTTTCAAGGCACGACTAGGCTCATCCTCATCGTCGGCCTCTCTTTTCATCTTCCTATCCTCAGTGTCCCTTTCCATTTCCTGTTCACGCGAGTCTTCGATAACGTCTTTCTTTCTCTGTGAGAGCTCACGCATGGCTGCGTTGCAAGTATCGCCTCGAGTGTCGGCTATTTGACTCAATGTTTTGAGCTGGTCGCTCAGCTGCTCCAAGCTCCTAACATCTGGAATACTACCACTTCCGGCTACCTGGTCCAGGATATCGGCGTACTGAACCGAGGTTTGCGAAAACAGCTTTCCCAGATCATGTTCGAGGTATCCAGAAACAGCAAAAGTTCCTGTAGCTGTGCTGGCACTATGGCCGGAACTGGGCGTAGTGTTGCGACTCCGAGATTGCCGCGCGTCGCGACCTTTGGTCTTGCTTTTGTTTGCGAGAGGCATTTTGCTGAATATCTATCGGGATAACGAAGGATTTGAAGCGGTCGTGCGGGACAATAGGCTGGAACAAAGAACGATTCGAAGAGAGAAGTGTGGCGCAGTGGCGATTTCCGTCCAGCAGATCAATCACTAGGGAGCATCTTTTTGTTTCGCAGAGGACAGCGCAGCGGTGTCGGTCAGGCGGAGCGGCGCAAAAAGAAAGTACTGCAATGAAACACCGACAGCTTTCAAGCGACAGGTCAGTGGCGGTGAGAAGATTGTCGCGAAGTGATTGATGATGGGATGTCGTTGCGTAAGCGCGTTGCCGGGCGGGTCACGTGCAAAACAGCCGCATCTTTCCCCGCGAACCTTGGCCCAGAAGGGGAAAGCGGCTTGGCGGAATCGGCGCTAACCGCGCTTGGACCATCTGTCGCTATTTCACATCTTATTAAGGACTATAAAGTATTATCTTCCTATTGTTGTCTAGTTTGTTCAATAAGTGTCTGAAAAGAAAACTACATGTGTACTACATATCTACCTCATCGAAATTTTCCCAACCAGCAGAACGAACACTCTGCTGGACTATGTTTTATCAACACCATGGAAAATAGAATTGCCATGCTTGCGATCCACCCAGAACTGGCCGATTTGCCGTCAAAACAAAACCAAAATGTGTTGGATAATAGTATATACTACGTAGTAGTACTACTGTACCACCAGTAGTACGCACTCGTAAGTGGCGTTATTGTTACGGTCGTGCGCCCACTCCACGCCTAAATTCTAAGCAAGGAGACCCATGTGCGCCGCCACCGGTTATAGACATCATCAATTGATATCGAAAAACAATCCGAGCGGACAGTGATACTTGGGAAAGATATGGGGATATCCCTGTTACTCTTCCGAGATGGTTCCTCTGCGAGATACCTGTTGTTGACGATTTAGGATAACCTTGGCGTCAACCAACAGTAGGGCTCGATGTCAACAACCTCGAAATTGGCCTTTAAAACCAGTCGAATGCATCAATTTATTTTCTTTAAAAAACAATCACTCACTATTTTCCCCGTTATCAGCCTGTTTGCCAAACGAACGCAATGTTTTGTGTGTGCATATGTGTTCCTCAGCATTCCTAATTCCGCAAACATGATGTTTACCAGCAGTCGCACATTCTTTGCCATTTTCGGCCACTTCCGGAATGGTAACAAATCTCCGGCTGTATTCAGCACTGTCTCAGTCGAAGATGACTTTTTTCTTGTTTTTCTTGTTTTTGTTTCCGATACTCTATTCACTCACCTCCTCGTCGAGAGATGCCCATTTCCCGTTGAAACTGGGCTGTATGCCGACGAATTGATTGCGCCATGGGTATGTGTGATGTTTTTTCCCGAAGAATCATGAAGTTGTCAATATTAGTACGACTAACTGAGTCATGCAGCTGCGCAGACGATGACTGCAGCGGTCACCCTATTTGCAGCACCAAGCACGTTGAACTGCGGCACGTCGTACAGCAATGTAAGAAGGACTTCTCAACCTCCCTGAACTTCTTTGTTTAGGAGCTCACGGCTTTTAGGAAAGCCTCGCGTTTCAATCTGCCATTGACGGCAAAATACGAACCCTGTCCGACAACAACGCCCCAGCCGAGGATTCATACAGAGGCCTGCTCTTCGTGCCGACGCTCGAAGAGAAGGACAGATGCAACAACGTAACAGCGCCTTATATCCCACCACACGCGGCACGGCGCATTGATCTGCCAGACTATGACCACGATATCATCGGTCTCGTGCCGTGGGTGGACAGGCACTGCACACTGGCCTATCTCGCCGCTTCCAGACGAGAGAATGCCCGCGCCGTCGTCTTTTACCAGCCCAATAACCACGACACAAGCAAACCCCCTTCGAGTGACAGCCACGTGTGGGATTTGGGCGATGATGAGCGGTGGAAAAAGGATAACGATTTCCCCGTCTATGCGATTCCGGGCCCAGCTGGGTCGAGGCTTATGTACCAGCTATCGCAGTACTCGCAAGAATCGACCGAAAACAATAACACAAAATCTTCAGAAGAAAAAACAACATACTCGGTTCGATGTGCCAGATTATATGCGCTTTTCAATTTTGGTAAGCCAATTTGTTGCAAATTTCTCGTGCAAAAAACTGACCATGGATCTAGAAGCTGATGCCCCCTCGTCGGTGCCGGGTATTTGGGTCTTCATTCTCGCCATCTTGGGCGCACTCGTGTTTGTGATGCTTCTCGCGTATGTGATCACGCAGCACGTGCAAAAAAAGCGACGCGCAAACTTGCAGCGAAGACTTGTTGCGGGCGAAATCGACCTGGAGCATTTGGGCATCAAGCGGCTTGTCGTCCCGCCTCATTTGCTTTCACAGCTGCCGGTCTATGTCTATCCCGAAAGCACAGGAGGAGAGTCTCCTATAGACCAAACGGCCTCTCCCGAGAAGCTGTCTCCTCAGGAACCTGATTCAAAAAGCAAAGAAACAGAAAATGAAGCGGAAGCTCCTCAGCTCCATAAAAACGACCAACAACAACAACAAAACTACGATGAAAGCATCTCCGCCATCCTCGAAGAAGTAACACCACCATACCAACAACCTCCACGCACGCGCAAAGGGTGCCGCCTGACGTTCTCGCAGCTGACATGCGCCATCTGCCTCGACGACTTTGTGCCTGGCTCGTCACTGGTACGCGAGCTTCCGTGCACTCACATCTTCCATCCTGAATGCGTGGACGCATTTCTCATGCGCGACGGCAGCACGTGTCCCGTGTGCAAACACAATGTTCTGCCGTCGTCGTTTATCTCAGAGCAAGTCACAAACTTTATGGTGCGCCGAGAGCAGCGCATGCGCAGGCTGCATAGTCATCATGACCGCGAGCTGGAGTTGCAGGGGTTGTATCTTTCTTCTTTTGAAAGACTGCAGGCTCGACTGCGGGCGTTGGTTGGGCGAGGGCGAAGCCGCTCTGAGTCGTCGTCGGAGCAGCATGATCCCCAGTCACCGTCTTCGGGGGATGAGCAGCAACAGCAGCAACAGCCTGCAGAGTCCGGAGAAGAGCATGACCCGGCTCGAAGAGAGATGATGCAGAGGCGGGCGATGGCGCTGCTTGGGACGCCAGTAAACAGCTCCCTGCAACAACCGCACTTGACAGAGTCCTCGTTATCGTCTTCATCATCATCATCTTCATCTTCCTCTTGGCCCTCTTCTTCGGATCGACCTTCGAATCTGCCATAAACGTAAGTTCCCAGTCTCTTCAAGGCAGGTCGAAGAACCCAGCTAATTAAAGTTCCAGATCTTTGGAAGCATTTCTGTCCCTTTTTCATAAATACTTTGTTGTTATTTGAGCACATTTTGGGAGTTTTGTAGGGTCTTCTGCTTGTTGTATAGAAAGATGCATCAGATAGATGGAAATACCCTGGGATGCGGCGCGTTTCATTTCATTTCGTATTTCGTTATTGCTTCAATTTAATATCACATTGGAAAACCTTAAATCCATCCAAACCTCGTCTCAATTCTGATAGTATCCAACTTCCAAACTTACCTCAACTTCAAATCAATACACAAAGTATTGTTGCGTCAAAGGCAGACTTGTTGCCGGTTCGGCAGTGCACAGCTGTCCATCTGCCTCCACGGTCTATTTGATCTCAGCTTGAGCACATATATGTCACACAACAAGAGTGAAAAAACTTACGTATCTTTCCGGATCCACTTTCATTTTCGGCATAATATCATTGTACTTCATATCCTTTTTGCCTATGTTTCTGCAGTTCTTGATAGGTTCGATGCGCTTCCGCAGGTTGTACGTTTGAACGATGCCTTGAGAAATAGAGGCTTCGGAAACGAACATGATAGAAGTCGATGGCACGAGAACCTAAACCTTTGTCAACAAAGAAGAGAAAAAAAATGGAAGTAAACTTACCCCAAATTGAGGCCGCATGATTATAGGCTCCACGGTTGGGATAGAAGCATTTGGATCTCCCTGGGCACAAAGGTGAGTCAGAGTCACATATTTATAAATAGACAGATAGAAATACCATCTGAGCAACGGCAATCATTCCGCTTTTAACAACCATCTTGGGCTTGGTCCCAAAATTATCCGGAGTCCACAGGACAAGGTCTGCTACTTTGCCAGTCTCAACGCTGCCAATGAGATGTGACATGCCCTGGGCAATTGCAGGGTTAATGGTGTATTTGCTAATGTATCGCTTGACGCGGAAGTTATCAGCTCCAGTTCCCTCGTCCTCGGCTAAAGTGCCACGCTGAAGCTTGTTCTTGTGCGCCGTGTTCCACGTTCGCAGGATAACCTCACCGCAGCGGCCCATTGCCTGGGAATCAGAGGACATCATGCTGATAGCCCCCAAGTCATGCAAAACATCTTCGGCAGCGATCGTCTCTGCGCGAATGCGGCTTTCCGCAAAGGCTACGTCTTCAGGAATGTTCTTGGAAAGATGATGGCAGACCATCAGCATGTCCAAGTGCTCGTCGAGCGTGTTCAAAGTGAAAGGTCGGGTAGGATTCGTACTACTGGGTAGCACGTTGGAATGTTCAACGACAGAGATGATATCAGGTGCGTGGCCACCACCGGCACCTTCGGTGTGGTAAGTGTGAATCGTGCGGTTCTTGAATGACTGGATGGTCTGCTCAACGAATCCAGACTCGTTCAAGGTATCTGTATGAATCATGCACTGGACATCGAATTCATCACACACCTCAAGACAGGCATCAATGGCAGCCGGAGTGCTTCCCCAGTCCTCGTGGAGTTTCAACCCAGCAGCTCCAGCAAGACACTGCTCTCGAAGACTTTCCTTACCAGAGTCGTTTCCTTTCCCGGTGATACCCATATTGACCGGTAATGCATCACAGGCTTGGATCATCTGACGCATGTGATTGGGCCCTGGGGTGCAAGTGGTAGCATTGCTACCAGTACTTGGTCCTGTCCCACCGCCAAGCATGGTTGTGATTCCAGAAGAAATAGCTTCATTGACCTGTTGTGGGCAAATAAAGTGAATGTGCGTATCGAAGCCACCTGCAGTAACTATTTTGTTTTCTGCAGCAATGACATCGGTCGAAGATCCCACCAGCAAGTCGGGATGAACGCCATCCATCACATCGGGATTTCCAGCCTTGCCAATCCCAGCAATCTTGCCGTCCTTGATACCAATGTCGGCTTTGTATATACCGCTCCAGTCAACAATTAGTGCGTTTGTAATGACAGTATCCAAGCAATCTTTGGAAACTCTCCCGGAAGCCTGGCCCATGCCTTCACGCAATACTTTCCCACCTCCAAACGTGCATTCATCCCCGTACGTGGTCAAGTCTTTCTCAACTTTGATCCAAAGGTTAGTAGCTCCTAGTCGGACAATGTCACCGGTGGTCGGACCAAACATCCGAGCGTAGGCTTCACGGTCCATTGAGGACGGAGTGATATGTCCCAGATCTCCCGCAGGCTCGGGGGTATGCGCAAACCCGGCTTGCTGCAGTCGAAGCAAGATCTCGTCGACCCGGCTAGTATCAACCTTTCCGGATGCAAGTGAATTGCCACCATTGATGATCTTATTTCCGCCAATTTCAACCAGAGTTACAGTCTTGGTATCACCAGGCTCGAACCGAACCGAAGTGCCAGCAGCGATATCGAGGCGATAACCATATGCTTTCGCGCGGTCAAAATGAAGCTGTGGATTCGTCTCAACAAAATGGTAGTGGGATCCAACCTATGTTATCATTTTAAGTAGGCGTTTCTGTATACAAGTCTTGTTATATAAGAACTCACCTGAATGGGCCTATCACCCTTGCTCATCACTTTGAGTCTGATGCGTTTTCGACCATCGTTGAGCGCAATGCGCGCATTCTTGACTACAACCACCGCGCCTGGCTGGTTTTCAGCCACGTAATCCTGGGGATCAGGGTCTGGAAATGCGCTCTGTGGCGGAACGGGCAGGAAACTGCCGTAAAGAGCCTTTTCCAAGTCTCCGTCGTCTGAGCTAATGGGGTGATGGATGGTGACTAGATAGGTGCCGGTAGGAAACGTTCCTTCAACCTGCATCTCGACAAGACTGGAGACAACCGAGGGGAGCACATGTCGGCGGCCTAGCATTGTCTTGCCAATGGACATCAGGTCTGCCACGGTATGGTTCCCATCGCGGATCAGCTGCCAAGTCTGTCAGTCTTCGAAAGCAAAGGAAAAAAAAGAGTAGTCGAAGCAAGCCATAGTGAAAATTTATTCATGCAACGTACTTCCTGCAGATTCGAAGCTATCAAGGCCTGTCATAGAGTTAGCACCCCCGTCACAAGCTTGTCCAGCACAAACAGTACGTACTGTAGCTTCGGCATGGTTCAAGCGGACTCCACGCGCAAGCCGGCGTTGGGCCAAGAAACCCAACTGGGAAATGACAAGCTTGTCGATCTGCACCGATGCTTATCAGCAAAATGACATAAGCTTTGAAATTGGCGCGAGTTTGTGGGGTTTATCCCTCTGAAATGCGACGGACGTGCACCGAAAAGCGGTTCCCAGTAGAAAAAAAAGCAGGTCCAGCTCCATACCTCTTTTGGAATGAGCTGCATTGTGCCGGCAGCTCCTATTCCTAGCTCAAAGCTCGAATTAGAGAGCCCAGCGAGGATACAAGTTCAGTGGTCGAGCAGGACATGCAGAAAGTGAAGTAATGCAGATGGAGAAGAAAAAAAAAGAAAAGCCGGGGAAGTCGAGCAGCTCCGGCGAGGGGCAACCGCAGCCCCAGCATGCACTGATAAGATAGCCTCCACTCATAGGCCCAGCATTATTCGATTGTATCAGCTAAGGATTACTTCTATCACCAGCTAAGTCATATGCATAAATACCTTACAACACGGACCACACTGAACCGGGAGTGCATTAATTTTAGCAATCTGACGTTTGCAAAACCGACGAACCCGTACCCTAACTAACCTACACCTACGTACTTGATTTTCCCTAACGCGCTGGGGCTTCTCTGTTCTGTTTTAGTGCTTACTCCGTCGCCGTTTTTACTTATATAAATATTTTAATTAATATAGTAATTTTTATTATTATATATATATATATATTTTTAAAAAAATAATATTCTAATATTTTATAAAATATTAAAAATAGCTATAATACTAAAGTATATAAAAGATTCTTTATTGTAAAGTAATAAGACTATTAAAAAAAAAAAATATTAAATAGATCCATATATATATTGTCTCGCAAGCCGAACAACAGACAACCACGCCAAACCTGGGGAAAATTACCGTTAATCGAACGCGATATGTGAATGATATGTTGTAGGACATGGGGAAAGAGCAGGGTGATGTCGAAGCGTTGGCCAAAATCCACGCGGCATGGGACGTATACAAAGCCGAGATGCTGAGGTAGGGAGCCATCGAAGAGGGGACCTCCGAAACTCCTGCGATCAAGCATGATGAGGATGAGGAGAGAGTGTGAACCAACTAGGGACTTCTCATCAATTGATAGTCCGCTTGGTGATGGATTTTCTCCCAGTATTCCCATGCTTGCAAATTGTTATGAAACCACGAGACCTCAACGTCTCGTAATACACACTGGGGATTATCGGAGGAAGCCTGTTAATATTTTTCGTTTTTCTGTATTAAGTCTCATTTTAGAATGGAACCGAGTCTGAGACTGCACCTGTCTTTACTCCCATGCAGATTGCAGTGTAAGGCGAAAAATAACCAGCTGTCACAACCACTCGACTTTCACTTTAATCTAATTTACATTACATTTGATACGACAGTGTGTTTGGGGACTAGTTTCATTCTATTCATACACTCTATTGTTGCCTATAGCCGCACGGGAGAGACCTTGGAATCTTGGACTAGCAACAATCGAGTTGGCCCTCTCACTGCCATAAATATCTATAGTTAAGGACTATTGTACAGGCAAATTCAAAACCGGCTTCGCCGTCACGGACCTGGATCCGTCTTGTTCGTGATTGGCTCGTTGACGTTGGTGTGGTGGTACACTCAGAAGCTCACGACACAATGAGGAAGAGGTCCTCTCGCGGTACGTATACCTTGAGATGGGTTTGCCTTGCTAACCTCGTAGTAATTGATCAAGTATCAAAGTAACACTGTAGTAACTAAGGTAGATCGATTTGGTATAGGAAGATATGCCATTTCAAAGCTATATTACCTATCTACTACCCATACTACCACTATCTTATATATGTAAAACTAGATGTGTGATCTCGCTTGCAAATTCGCTAAAGTCGAAGGGATTTTGGAGAGTATGTACGATCATAGCCAGTATGATGGTATAATAGCCAATATATTATGATCTTAAGTAGAAGATGCGATCTGGATCGTGTATCGGCAGTACAGATGGGTCAATTGTGATCCTGGCTGATCGATCGGCTTAGTGTATGTAAATCATGGAAGAGCGGCGCCTCGCGGAATATCAACCCTTGCCGTACTCACGGTACATGCGGTACGCTTGTTTACCATCGAGTGAAAAGAAGTCTCATCTCGAGGAGCTTTGTTTGTGACGAGATATAGAGTCTTTCCATCCTCACCGCCCAGGGCACATGCAGTTGCGCGCCCGTCCACCTTGATCTGGTGAGTAACATTTCCTTCAGCATCTAGCCGAATAAATCGCTCGTAGGAAAGCATGCTGAGCCACATGCCATCTTCTGCATCCATACATCCACCATCAATGGAGAAAGGGCCATACTGATAATTCAATGACACCACAGAAGGGGGTGACCATATTTTCTGGCGATTGTGCAGCTTGCCATCGTTGTCAATATCAAATTTGGTGAGCTGACGTGCAGCAGTCTCCGCAACGAACAATGATTTGCCGCTGCTATCGATCATAAGGGCATTGGGGAAAAGCAAATTCTCTGCAGCAACCTCCACTGCACCATTGGGATCGATAATTAAGAGACGCCCTGGTTTCTGCTGCTCACCGTGAAGGACTCGGGCTCCAACATCGTCCACATACACCCGGCCGACCCGGTCAATAACCATATCACCACAATAGCCAGTCATGACGTTGGACAAGTCCGCGTATAGCCTGGTCTCGCCGTCGCTGAATCGATACAGTTTGCCATCGAACATAGACGAGTAGATCAGCGACCCATCGGCCGCGAAGCACATGCCGTTGGGCTGGTTTTCAACGTCTAGCAAGGTCTGTTTCTCGCCCGATGATGTGTCAATAGTGTAGATTCGACACCCTGTCATATCGCTCATATATAGCATGTTGTTGTGAAAGCGAGGACTTTCACCAAAATACATGCCATCTGCGAGAAATTTATGGGGCAATTGTTTCGCGCCGGGAAACATTGAGTCCACCGCCGAAGACATCCTGGAATAGAATTGGTACAGTGTACTAGCAAATGTTTGTTATTTGGGATAAGAAAGCAAGTTGCTTTGAAACAAGAATGCCGTACTTATAGGTATAGGTCCTTTGGTCATCGGTCTTAGGTTCCACATCTCCCGTTTGCTATGTAACCGGGGGAAGAATCCGGCTAACACGGGTAGCGAGTGGACTCCTGGCCGACGTTCCAAATTGCGGGGCCCCAGCTTTGGACTAGATTCAAACCTGGCTCTCCCCATTGCCAGTGCGCCATTGAACCGCGCAGCAACATGGGGAAAACATGGAATGATTCCGATAACCTGGTTTGTTGACATACCAATTTGGTTGGCTTTGAGGTCCCCTGAATCCCTTGGATAACAACCAACCAATTGCAGATGGAGCCAGGATCCTCTGGCATCGACGAATTCCGCTGACCGCTAGGTAAAATCACAGCTCGTGGAATATTTTCCGCTCTCTCTTGCACTAAGAAATGCATGTTGAATACCATAATCTGGATCGGGAAGATCGCCCTCCCCCGCTCAGAACTATATTTGAACGGTCGTGGTCTAGTTACTTAATGAAAGGCGGGGCCCAAAGCGGCCAACTGTAGACCAATTGTGTGACTCGGCATTTTGTCGTAGTATTCCTGGGCCTCTTTCTTTGCTCACACCTGGCACTTCTTGTATAACTGATTGTTATGAAGCGAGTTCCATTGGCCTAAAGAACCAGAGGCAGCCGGCTTTGAGGGGGTTCCTGCGTTCCGCACTTCCAGCACTTGAGTGGTATCTCTCCGATCCACTCCTGTCATGTTGGCCTTTTTGCCTTTAACTATAGTACACGAATCGTGGAAGGGATTCCGTCCGTTTTAATACCGTAATATGTAGATGAGGGTCTTCCTCGGAGTGGCGACCGGAAACACGGCAACACTCTAGGCTTGTGTGAGCATTGCCCTTCCAAAAGTATAAATTCTCTGTATCTACATTCTCTCCCTAAACTAAAAACCAAATTATTCAACAGCGACCAAAATTACAAAGCAAAATGAGTCTCATCGATACCCATCATCACTTTGTCCCCGACTTTTATGCTCAAGGTATATCATACATTTCCGTCGTAAAAAAAAAGGAAGATTCTAAACACAACTTCACAGCCGTCGAGGAGGCCGGAGGCGATCCCTCTGGCTGGCCGACACCTTCCTGGACACCCGAGGGCGATCTTACATTTATGAAGAAACTTGGTGTGACCAAGGCAATCTTGTCACTAACCGCCCCTGGAGCAGTGATCGCGCCAACGACCGAGAAGCGTAGGGAAATAGCCCGCAGAACGAACGAATACGCCGCCGCCAAGCGGAATGAAAACCCTGATCAATGGGGATTTTTCGCAGCTTTGCCATGCCTTCTCGATACTGAGGGTGCCCTCGCGGAAATCAAATATACGCTTGACGTGTTGAAGGCCGAGGGTGTCACTTTGTTCACAAGATACGGCCCCGGGAACAAGTACCTTGGCAGCCCTGAATTCAAGCCTATCTGGGAGGAGTTGAATTCTAGAAAGGCCATAGTCTTTATTCATCCTACTCATCCTGCTGACACGACTCGAGTCAACCCTCTCCTGCCGCAGTCAAGGATCGATTATCCCCATGAGACCACGAGAACTGCCGTCGACATGATAATCACCAATACAAAGAGAAGCCATCCAGATTGCAAAGTAATTCTCTCCCACGCTGGAGGTACCCTGCCCTACTTGATTACCCGTCTTTGTATGACATCCAAGGAAGAGGCGGCAACAACTCGGATTTACGGGAAGACCTCTGAGGAGATCATGGAAGATTTCCGCTCTTTTTACTTTGATTTGGCCCTCTCCAGTTCCACGGCCGTGCTCAATATGGTTCTTGAGATGATTCCCCATGATCATATTCTTTATGGTGAGATAGTCTGAATAGTTCATTCCGTTGTTCCTTTAGGTGCTAATTCATTCGTAGGATCTGACTATCCTTATGCCTCTACCGACAAAACACTTGGCTTCAAGCAAGCCCTAGACGACTTCCCTCTTGATCAGAAGCTACGAGATAAGATCTACTTTGAAAACGCAACTAAACTATTTAAAAAGCTATAGAACCTAGCTTAGGAGTGGGAATGTAGCTTTTATTGCGGCAAATTCTAGTCTATTAAGATAATATTAAGAACTGAACCTATGAATAACTAGATATATAAGCCCTTAAGACACTTCCTTATCTGTTAGTATTTGTAAAGGTGTATCCTTATGCCTCTACCGATAAAACACTTGGCTTTAAGCAAGTCCTAGACGACTTCCCTCTTGACTAGAAGCTATGAGATAAGATCTATTTTGAAAACACGACCAAACTATTTAAAAAGCTGTAGAACCTAGCTTTGGAGTGGAAATATAGCTTTTATTGCGGTAAATTCTGGTCTATTGAGATAATATCAAGAATTGAATCTGTGAATAACTAGATACATAAGCCCTTTAAGACACTTCCTTATCCGTTAGTATTCGTAAAGGTGTAGACCAATTTTCCAAACCCCTTTAATCCAAAGGCCTGCGATTCCCAGATATGACGGAATCAGTTCCGATACACGGGGGAACGGTCCTCTGTATGGCCCGGTCCGAGCTCCAAAACTATCATGGTCTCTCATGTTCGGTCTGGGGAAACTTTACTTCCCCGCATTACGCGATTATAGGACAAACTAGGAGGTCATAGTGTATGGGAATGGAGCGCGGGAATGCAAGGATATAAAAGGAGGCTCAATCGCTGGTTGCAAAATTCTTTGCAGTTCAAATACAAGCTGCAACGGCCTCGAATCCTGATTGTATTTTCTTTTTACTGTACGCTGAGGTAAAGGTCTTGATCATACCTCGAATCTTTGTTAGTAGCCATGAGTCACCCTGGTGATGGCGGGCTTCCGCGAAAGAATTCTCTCCAATACTTGGAGCTAATCAAACCGGATCCTCCTGTCCCATTGGACGGAAAAGCCACTCCATTGTCAATGGTGTATCCCTCTCATACGACCCCTCGCGATGCTAGCAACTGGCCACTTTGGAAGAAAAATCTCATGATCATAATGATCTCCTTTCATTCGATGATTTCTGTGATCGTGGCGTCAGGCATTGTTCCAGCAATTCCTTTAATGGCAAAATCTTATGGAGTGTCCCTACCTGACGCAAGCTATCTCGTGTCCATTCAAGTGAGTATTCTTGTCATTATAATGATCCTAGATTGAAGTTAGTTATTTACTAGAATCTAATTTAGATTTTGTTACTTGGAATCGCGCCTATTTTCTGGGTTGTGATCACAGAAAGATACGGCCGTCATCATATTCTCACCTTTTCTGTTTTTGCAGGCATGGTGTGCAATATTGGAGCCGCCCGCTGCAACAGTTACGCTGCTCAGATGGTCACTTGCGCTCTGACTTCCGCCTTTCTCTCGCCACCTATTGGAATTGGTAGTGGAGTGGCGGCGGAATTGTCTACGCCCGATGAATATGCCCGCAAGGTAGGCTGGTGGGTCCTACTGACCGTCCTTGGTAACCCGGCTGGTCCTTTCCTTATGGGATTTGTGGTGCAGCACACCCGGGTTGAATGGATATTTTGGATATTTGCCATTATCAATTTCGCACAAGCGCTGGCATATATCTTTCTGGGCGGGGAGACGCTTCGTGTTCCGGAACTTGAGAATAATGTGGCCAAGGAACAGATCTCTACTCCGCGGATATCGTTGAGACGCCTACTTCCCAGACGGCTTGATCCGCGTCCTATCGGGGTATCGGACTTTTTGGCTCCATTCCGTCTTCTTAAGAAGCCTCGGATCTTAGCAGCAACCATAGCTACTTCTATTCCCTTCTGCTATGGAAATGTCGTTCTGGTGGTTGAAATGCCAATCACATTCGGGGAGGAATTCGGTCTCAATGCTCAACAACTTGGCCTCCAGTTCATTCCCCTAATCATTGGGACTGTGATTGGGGAGCAGATCGCTGGTCCAATGTCTGACTATTTCATGAAGGTTTATCGAAAGCGCGAGGGTCATACCCGTCCGGCAGACCGGCTCTGGCTTGCGTATATCGGTTTCCTCGCCGTTATTGCCGGGCTTCTGGTCTGGGGATTTCAAATTGAACGAGCGAAAGCCTGGAATGTTACTCCATCCGTGGGAATTGCGATTGCCAGTTTTGGCAATCAGATTCAATCTACCATTCTCACTGTATATGCCATCGATACTTCGCCCGAGGATGCTGCTTCGATCGGAGTGCTGTTTAACGCAGTTAGGTTAATTTATGGTTTTGTTAGTTCTCCTCGGCATCAAGGTCTAACCTCCAACTAACAAAATTTCTAGGTCGGCCCTTTCTACTTTCCATACATGTTCAGTTCTTTAGGTTTCGCTGGTACGGCAGGTGTAATGAGTGGCTTAGTCGTTGCAACTGGAATAATCCCGACATTACTGGTCCAGGTTACATCTCCGCACGAATGATATTGTAGTAGAAAATATGCTTGTCAACCTGGTGCCCATATCAGGCTTAGTACTGTGGACTGCCTTGCACCAATTATTATCAACCAACGAGGATAGTGAACATTAGGCGGGACTAGCCCGTAACAGTGTTTTAGGGTAAGATATATTGCTTTTTGTAGACATCTCATTGTAATAGCAATGGATAACTGTCTATGCCACCGGTCCTAATAATACTTCTATTCAAAAAGTTACAGGTGCGGGTTGGGGAAAGCTTCGATTTCCAAGTATACAGGAAGCATGTTTAATTAATGATGATGGAAATCTAACATGAGTACACTTAGCGGGCGGGCAAGCATAGTGGAGTAGATATGGGCTGTAATGGCGGGACAGGTAGCTGCAGCTCACCGAAGTCTTCATTATGGGGCGCACGGACAAAAAGTGTGAACTGGGTGACACTTCTGAAGAGACTAGTACAGTAGCCGGTAGAGCGGAGGTAGTCGAATATCAATGGAATACGTACCACTGTACGGAGTACACCCAGAATTGTTACCATACCCGCCTCGTGTTGGAAAGACGGAACATTCCGTTCGCAGACCCACTTGGTATTAGCAACAGTGAACATTACGAGGCCGAGGTAGTTCAGCCTTAAAAGGCCGAGGCAAGCATAAATAAACCATCAGTGTCGAGATACCGGCAGTCTTGATCAACGAGGTGACCCGGATCTGCCGATTTTCCAATATTTAATGGTAGCTTGCTAGGGCCACACTATTCAAGCTTCTTTTACGTCCTTCGCAGTTACCTGTTTTATACGTAGAAAGAATGCCTATCACATCCCCCTACCCTCCAATCGACATCCCAAACGTCGATCTCTGGACGTTCCTCTTTGAGCGCAAAGACAGACCCTTTCCCGACGACAAGAGTGAGTACTTGAACGCGGAAATGTGCTTGCGGGATACCTAGTATTAAAACTATCCAGTTATCTACCAGGATGCCGAAACCTTACGCCACTACACATACAAATCGTTGAAGGAAGCATCCCAGGAATTCGGAAAGGGCCTGAAGGCGAACTATGACTGGCGGAAGGGTGATGTCCTGGCGCTTTATACCCCCAACAGTATTGACACGCCTCCTGTCATATGGGGAACAATCTGGGCCGGCGGTATCGTCTCACCCAGCAACCCTACGTACACGGTTGATGAGCTGGCATTTCAACTGAAGAATGCGGGTGCGAAGATACTAGTAACGCAAATCTCTGTACTCCCTGCCGCCATCAAAGCGGCTGAGAAGGCTGGTATTCCTACTCATCACATCGTTCTACTTGGCGATGAGCGCGACCCAGCTGGCCGCTTGAAACATTTCACGTCAGTCTGTGACACCTCCAAGCTTGGCCGGTATCGTAAGGCCAAAATCAACCCTCAGAATGACCTGGCCTTTTTGGTGTACTCCTCGGGGACAACAGGTCTCCCTAAGGGCGTCATGCTATCGCACAGAAACATCGTCGCCAATATCCTGCAGCAGGTGGTCAGTGATAATGGGAAGCTAGCATGGAATGGTGGTGTAGATGGCAATGGTGATCGTATTCTTGCATTTTTGCCGTTCTATCACATCTATGGTAAGAGAGAACGCATAACGGAGAGGAAATGTGAGCTTCAAACTGATGAGGATTTCCCAGGCTTGTCTATTCTGATAACCCAGGCGCTCTACACAGGCTACAGTCTGCTGGTAATGAAGCAGTTTGATATCGAGGCGTGGTGCGCACACGTACAGAATCATCGCATCACATATGCCTTCATCGTACCTCCAGTGGCGTTGCTCCTTGCCAAACACCCAGTGGTTGAGAAATACGATTTGTCAAGTTTGCGTATGATGACCTCAGGGGCGGCGCCGTTGACTAAAGAATTAGTGGAGGCAGTCTACTCCCGCATCAAGATCGGCATCAGGCAGGGTTATGGGCTTAGTGAGACGAGTCCAGCTGCTTATCAACAGGAGTGGGAAGATTGGCGCACAGGGGTTGGCTCTGTTGGTCGACTGCTGCCTAACATGGAAGCCAAGTATATGACCATGTCTGAGGATTCGGAGCCGAGTGAGGTCTCCCGCGGAGAGGAGGGTGAACTCTATTTGCGCGGCCCGAATGTCTTCCTTGGATATCATCAGAACCCTGCTGCCACCCAGGAGTGCCTTTCTGTTGATGGTTGGTTCCGAACGGGAGATGTTGGGTACCAAGACTCCCGTGGCAACTTCTACATCACTGATCGCGTGAAGGAGCTTATCAAATACAAAGGCTTCCAGGTAGCTCCTGCGGAATTGGAGGGCGTGCTTATTCACAACGACTGTATTGAGGATGTTGCTGTGATCGGCATCCAGGGCGAGGGTTCAGAAGTACCCATGGCGTATGTTGTCCGGAGCGCAAAGAGCAAATCTTCCGGCGTTAACGACGTTGACGAAGCGGCCAACATTGTGCGCTGGCTGGCAAACAAGGTGGCCCCACACAAGCGCCTGCGCGGTGGCGTGCGTTTCATTGATCAGATCCCGAAAAACCCCACTGGGAAGATACTGCGCCGTGTGCTTAAACAGAAGTTTAAGAGCGAGGCCACACAGGTGGATAAGGCCAAACTGTAATACCAGGATCAATGCCATTTTTGTGCGTTACTTCGAAATTTGATAGAAGATTCCTTACGCACATAAATGCCATTCGACCACTAGTAACTAGTATTCTCTACTTATCTTCTTTCAACTTATCCAACAGTAGTAAGGTAAGGAAGTGCGACGAGTGCCACCCCCATATTCACCAGTTACAATTTAAATTACCGATACAGTACTGTATCGATGTCTGAGCAAAGCCCAATATATTTATTGTCATGGTCTTTTTTTTCTAGCCTACGAAGAATCCAATAAGGGATCTGTTCGATCCAAGCACGCAATAACTATTGTATCCAAGTTTCCGACGCGCCATGTCCAGATTATCTTACACTTGTACCGAAATATCTCAGAGGTTTTGACTGGTTTCGATATTGATGCGTCATGTGTAGCGTTTGATGGCTCTCGCGTCTTGACTACACCACGAGGACTTGCAGCATTCTTGACTCAGACAAATAACGTTGATTTAAGTCGAAGGTCACCATCATACGAGATGCGACTCGCAAAGTACCGCCTCTGGGGCTTTGAGATTTTTGGTCAGGGCTTGAACGATCACGTGTGGATCCCCGCATTTATTATGAGCCGGAGCCAGTCGATTATCTCAATGGTCTTGCGCGACTGTTGGCGCTAGAAAGGCTCTCCGACATAGCGCCATGCAAGGCCAGGCCGTGGCCACATCTAGAGCGAGGAAGCTCATTCTCTCATGCTTTTCGGATCCCGTATGGTCCGAAGTATGAAGCTGCGACGGCAAGGACTTATGGTTCCGTATTTCATGCGGCTACCACGTATCAAAAATATAGTAAAGTTACAAAATATGAACAGTTACAAAACGGTTACAAGTTACAAGCCGCTGCAAGTTACAAATCGCTTACCAGTTACAAACCGCTTACTAGTTACAAAATCTTAATACGTTACATACAAAAGTAAATTACAATTCAAATAGAAATCGCTTATATTATTAGTATTCTAATTACAAAATAAGAAACTACAGCGAGGCCTACAGGCCTTCGCGCACCAATTTAACCCAATTAGAAATCCTACAATCTAATTAATAAGGCCTTATAAGGTGGATTTAACATACCCATGAAGCTACAGCGAGGCCTACAGGCCTGCGCGCACCGATTTAACCGAATTAGAAAGCCTACAAGCTGGTTAGTAAGGCTTCAAGCTAGGGGAGAGATTGACATAGGTAAGAAGCATAATTATATATATATATATATATATATATATATATAGGAAGATAGTGTTGACATATATTTGAAAGAAAAGACGCGTCGACGCATTTCTGTTTTGTGGATCCATCAAGTCAAAAAATCGATTCTCATTAGTTTTCCATATAAATTATATAGTAACTAAATGGTTGCAAAGTTCAGAAAGTATCAAGATTTTGATACATTACAGAAATTCAGTAACGTTACAAAAATTAGTAACGTATCGAGAATTGTTACGTATCAGTTTCATATTACATAACGAAACATTATTACGTTAAGTAATTAGCAACGTTTCTTTAATAAACGGTAACGTTACCACTTTTTAGTTATATTACCGTTACCAGGCCGCTCAACGTTGTCGCAACGTCACCCAATGGTATCCGGCTTCCTGCAAAACCCGGTATGGTCAACAACTACCAGGGCCATCGCTTTGCAAAGTATGAGCATGTCCCGTATATCGCTTATGGAGGGCCATATGCCGGCGCAATGGTGGCTTTCCTTCGTATGGTTTCTTGATTACCTGGAGAAGGCCTATATGATTAGCCCGGTTAAGATTGAGATGGATAATGAGATTGCGAAACGACCAGAGGTAAAGCATTACCTTGAATATGAAAAGCGTATTATCCTTCAACCTTCACCTGCTCATACCCAAGCATTGAATGGAGGAGCTGAGCGCTCTGGAGGCATTATCAAGATGAAGAGAAGGACCATGAGAAAAGGCGCAAGGTCACCCTTCGATCTATGGCCAGAAATTGTGCGCGCTGCAGTCTATCTCTATAATCGGACTCCTCGCTATGCTTCAAACTGGAAGACGCCATACGATCGATTCACCACTCACGCTGCCTGGAAAAGTGGAATTGTCATTGAAAACCAGAAGCCTCAACTTGCTCACCTTAAGGTATGCGGTTGCAAGGCGTACGCACTCACAACAGAATATATGAAAAAGGAGAATCATCTCCAACGTTTCAACCCAAGAGCCTGGATAGGATATCTTGTCGGATACGACTCAACAAACGTGTATAGGATTTGGAGCCCAGCAACCGGAAGGATTATAAGAACACGAGACGTGATTTTCAATGAGGATGAGGTTTTTAGCGGAAACATTGAACATCTTAAAGATGACCTCCTTCATGTGTCAACCCAGGAAATAACACGATTACTAACCAAACTAGACCTTGGAACAGATGCAGACTTTGATGATGAATATGCTGACCTAATAGACCATATAACAGATGTAGTATTTGATGGAGACAAGGTGAATATTGAGCCCGACAGATTAACAAGGTCAGCAACTAGTTTAGGATCTCAGGAATCAAGTCAGCTTGATTCTCGTAATCCAAGCGGCCCAACTCTGACGACAGGAGAAGGATTATTAGATGGGATAGATAAATATACTTATCCTACACCTCCGGAGACTCCTCCGAACGCTCTGTTGGCGGCTAGTATAACTATCATCTCAAATAATGATTTTGACCTTTGCCAGAGCTCTGCGCTCGCAGCTGGAATGTCAACTGACGGGGAATGTACCGGTGGTACTCTCGTTCGGGAAGCAACCGCTAGGGAACGCATCGGTGGTGCTCCTAGTGGTGTAGGCACGGACAGAACCGGTGGTTCGCGTGCTGATTTTGAGGAACGCACCGGTGGTGCTCTCAATCTGCGTGACTCCATCGGATCGCCTCATTTGATCGCTTCATTAGATGAGACAATCCATGGCAAGCAATTCCCTGGGGATAGGTTCGGTGAATCACTCAGGAAGAATAGGGAATGTCTCGGTGAGACTCCTATTAGAACCAAAGCTGCTTCCTTGACTACGCAACAAGGAGAGCTCAATCCTTGGAGGTTTGCTTTCCTAGCAGGCACACGACATCGTCAGTACGAGGTGAACACGGTTAAATTTGACCATGCAAGCCTCCAACGACGTTTAAGGTCAGGACGTCGACTTCAGTCACTTCTAGTCCGCGACCTGCCACCTGCTCCCAAGAGCCATCGTGAAGTGGAAACTCACCCTCTAGGTTGGTTATTTGAAGAGGCCGAGAAAACTCACCTCAAAAGTCATGATCCATATGGCTCTTCGACAACAGTGCCTATCAGAGAGGCAAAAGGAAAGCAGATTCTCGATTGTATGTGGGTATATGTTTATAAGCAGGACAAGAAAGGTCGTCTGGTCAAGTGCAAGGCACGACTTGTGGTGAGAGGTGATCAAGAGAAAAGAAATGATATGAGAGATACATACGCTGCTACTCTTGCTGCAAGATCTTTTAGGACATTTATGGCAATTGCTGCGCGCTTCGACCTGGAACTTAAACAATATGATGCTGTTAATACTTAGTAAATAAAAATATAGACCTAAATTTAGTTATATGATGACGGCGAGCTACTTAGAGAGCGCGAGCCTAGACTGAAATCTACTTAGTAAGCGGGACCATAAGCGCTCTTACAAAAGCGGCGGCAGCTGAAAAAGGCAAGTCCCACCTGGCAGGAAAAATCAAGTTCGTATAGCTACCTAGGTATCAAATGGACAAACAAGCGACAAACAACAACAGGGAGGTTAACTAGGTGAACGTAAAAAAAGGCAGCCCGACAAAAACAGATTCACCCTGCTACATACCGGGCGAGATCATTGCCGAAGAAGAATGGCGAGTCTCAATCAAGCAAGCAACAGACCCAAAGCAGCACCAACATTGTAGCTGGCTTAAAAAAAGATGCACAAAGCAAGAAAGGGGTTGCGATAGCAATAACAGACGATGAAAAATGGAAAATAGGAACAACATTTTGCTTTTACTCTTTGCCACCGACGTCGCTCTTGCGCTTCTTCTTACTGGGCTTGCCGTCAAGGGACTTGCGCGTGGAGGCAGGCTCCTTGGCTTCCTTAGTCTCCGACTTGGCCTTGGGAGCAGGTGTCTTTTTCTTCTCGGGCGAGCCTTTCTTGGCTGCGGACACAGGAGTCGACACAATGGTGCTGGCTTTGGCGCCACCGCCGCGACGACGCTTGCCACTAGGAGGGGGAGTGGGCTCCTTGGTAGGCTCCTCTGCTGAAGACTCGTCCGAGTCGTCATCCGAGCTGGAAGAGTCGTCTTCAGCGGCCTCGGCCTCGGCAGCAGCAACACTCTGCTGCAGCTGAATGTCGGCTTTAGCGTTCTCGTCCTCTGGGATAGGAAGTCCGGCCTTGTAAGCCTTCATCTTAGTTTTGTAGACCGCGAGATTGTCGGCATAGAGCTTCTTCCAGACCTATTCGACTCGGTTAGACAAAACAGAAACGGAAACAAAAGCCAGGGACAGGGACTTACGTTCTTGTCGTCGTCGGCCATCTCAGCCCAGCGTCTGGTGCCTTCGTCAGAAACCTCCTTGGGCTTTGCCTCTGGGCCCAACTCGGACGCAATCTGCGGACGGTTGTGCTGCATGAACAAAAAGTACGGGGTCAAGGCGCGCTTGGGAGCATTGGGGTCAGGCGGCGCGCGCTTGCGCTTCTTCTTCTCGCCGACCTCAACCTTGGTGGTCTCAGGCGGGCTGGAGTGGCGCTGCTGAAAGCCGGCACCGAGCAGGCCATTCTCCAGCAGAGTGGACGCAAGGCCACCGCCGACGAGTCCAGAGCCCAGGCCGCTCTCGACCGTGATGGGGCCGCGGTTCAGGACAGTGTTGGCATGGTTGATGTACGCACGCGACAGGTCCGACACAGCGGACTGTAGCGCGGCGAGGCTGACAATGACCTGGGAGTAAATTAGCCGCTGTTGCTGATCGCTAAGGCTGTGCGCTGTGTGCGTGGAAAGAAATTGCAGGCCAGCGCATGCTTGCTGGACTTGCGCCGCGGCCTGGTCGATGGCAACAGACAAGCCAGGCTCTGCCATCGTACACAACAACGCTCAATACACAAGGCGCGCGCGCACCAACACTTTCTTTCGCAAGCGGAAAAATAGGAAAATGGCTGGAGACTACTACAATACAGAAAGAGACACGCGAGAAATCAAGCAAAACCCAACAAGCGCACACCAGGCATGGCTCGTATGTCACGCAAATATGGGGAATGAGCGCGCGGGGTGTGGTTCGGCGCGCCCAGGCGGGCGCTGGGGGGGGCGAACAACAACAGGCCGCGCGCGCAGGACTGGGAATGCGGCAGAACGCAAGCTGAAGAAAAGAGGTACTTACACTGTCGCGTGTGCGCGTGAAGTCGTCAATGTTGACAGTGACGATGGCGTCCTTGGCCTTGGAGTCGTCCTTGCGCGACATGTTTGCGTGGAGGCGAGTGCGAGTGTGAGTGTGTATGGGGGTAGGAAAAACACGGGCAGACGTCGTGGTGGTGGTGGAAGAAGGTGCTGGGGAGAGGGCGGGCGGCGCGGTGGCGAGGGCTTAAATGTTTAGGTCACAGCCGGGACGGGAGGGGGGAGGACCTGCGCGGGCTCTTGGGTGTTGGAGGGGTGGGCCCGAAGGAAAGGTTTTCGGTCAGCCGGGAGGCGCCTCCCTAAACAGTTAAGCGCTGTTTCCATGCCTAGTTAGGGGACTCACCACCCAACGGCTGCCCACGCCGGACGCTGGCACACACTGGCGGCACTTACGGCCACAGGGCCCTGTCACAGTGCCAGGCTCCTTCCCTGCTTGGCCCGCGCTCATTGGGTCTGCGGGCGTCTCAGCTGCAGCGCCAGTGGCTGCTAGCTGCTCCGCCGCCCCCGAGCTGCTTTTCTGCTTACTCTTAGGCCTCGTTCCCGGCTCCGGCTTCCATCGTTACGGGCTTCTTCTGCCTTCAGGGCGCCTTGCAGCCTTCCTGGGCTTGTCGCAACCGGCCTACACTGTAACAGCAATAACGCCTTGGTGGTCCTACTTGGCTTGAAGAAATGGAAGTACCGATTCAATAATTCTTGAATAAACCATACTATTGTGCATCCCATTAATTCTCGGTGTTGTTCATCTGTTCCATCCATTCCCTCCACAATAATGCGAAAACACGAGCTGCCCTCATTCATCCCCGGGGGCCCCTGCAGTGTCACTGTGATAAGAGGCACGCGTGCCCCGCACCGGTTGACCCAGGCGCTAATGCGCGGCCTTTCACGAGGCAAAGGAAAAGCAAAACACGGCTCTGCCTGCCCATGGGCGAAGGGCGCTTGCGCACTCTTGTGGGCGGCCATCCGATTCGGCCTGCCGGGGATCCAGATGCCCCCGTCCATGATAGGAAACCGAGAAAAAAAGAAACAAAAGGAAAGAAAAGAAAGCTCTATTTTGAGATCGCGACTGGCAATAATTTATTCTTTAAATTATGACTGGTTTTTCATCTGGTTAAATAATGTTTCGTTGCCACGGTCAGGCTGCCGGTCTGCCAATAGTCCCAATACCCATAAGCCCAGGAGCTTAGAGCTTAAAGGCGATAAGCTTGACATGCACCACCACTGTATCTTCGCATGGATTCGACATTAGAGCCTCTAGATATGTAAACATAGAAGGTTGCCTTCTTTTGACGGCCATATAATTAGAGACCTATTGATCAAGATTTAATCAGCTAAGCGTTTTATTTCCGTCGGTTTGTTCTTTGTACATGAGATTAGAATTGCCCTGGGTTAACCTGGGATATATTTCCCAATGAGGAAGTCTGGTTACTCCATATATATATTAGTAAGGATAAACACTGGGACTAATGCAGTACATAATTCGAAGTTGATCTGGGGTATCATAACCAGCCATTCCCTTGAGATCGACTTTCCTTGTGGGTCTTCCGCCCATTCTCTGATTTGGCGACGGAGGCCCACTCTCGTGTCGAGATCCAGGGCCCCATCCAAAGAGTCGAAGGTGGAGCCCAATCTTATTGGGCAGAATACCGGACAAGAGATCTTTCGCATACGCAGCGGCAGCCATGGCCGTATACCTTTACCATTCTTTATTCTTATACAAGTCTGAATAATTACATATACCCTAAATAACAAGACATGAGAAGTGATTCATCAGACCCGCGGCTTCCATCTTAAAATATAGAACATTTTTCTTTTTAAAAAGACGACCACGAACTAATACATCTTTTAGCTTTGAAGAGTCTATCAAAACTAGGCTGCGGCCGGTCTTACCAAAGTCATACTGGAAAACACCGCTCTCGCCGTTGCGAGGCGCGCTGACCGTAATATCGCCGAGATGGATATTATACCTCGCGCTAAGTATACTGTTACCGATCCCTACTGTCAGGCCAATTCTCACGTTTAGAAGACTGTGCAGTATATTCGTCGCTATAGTAGTAGCCGAGGCCGTCCCATATTCACCATCCGGTAAGACGACGATGGCCACATTATGTTTCCCAAGCCTACCCAATGTATAGTCATGAGACGATACAAATTCCAGTGCATTGTGTTCTTCGTCCAGAAATTCTTGTGCTGCGACATATTCTGTGCTCAATGCGCAGATCCACTCGACTGTATAGTCCTTCGGATCTGACATGCTCGGTAAACGTGGGTGATTGGCATAAATCAGCACATTCTATTTAATTCTCTCTAGGGCCTTTGTAAATGCACAAAGCGCTCTAATATAATGTTTTAGAGGGTTTATCTGGGAGTCTTGGCTGATAGGTTCATAAAGGCGTACAGAGGGCGTGTAAGCAATTATAGAGATCATCGGTCAATGATAACACGCTTGACCACGTTTTTAATAAAGAGCATCATGGCATTTGGGAGCGGCCTCGGCAAGGTCCCATGGGAATTGTCAATGTCTGAATATAATATTGGTCTATGTAAATTATTTCTTGAAAAAATTAACTAATCACTATCAATTATTCAGTAACTACAATCCAGAGTCCTCTAAAGTCACGTCTCGTTGTCTTCCCAACCTTGACAGCTAAGAAGCAAACACAAATAATAAACGCAGTTAGGCCTGGAACAGGAGACTGTTCATTAGAGAGCTTCAACTACGCCCAGGTAAAAAAATATCGACTTGAACGTCTTTACTTGCCCATTTCTTTGGCATGAGCGACTCATATTCTTAATGTAGCAACACTTGAACCTTGAATACAGCGGTGGCATCTTATGCTAGGCTTTTCATTCGAGAGGATCACAGTGTCTGACAAAGAAATAACAAATAATAACCAGAGAGACCGAAATGCTTACCTATATTGCATTTTAAGCGTCTTTCGCAGCAGTCAGAGCAACCTTTGTTCCGTTCATTGAACTCAAAGTCAAACTTATAGATTCCTTCCAGTTACTTACCTGTCTACCAAGAATATAAGCCTTCCTAGCGAGGACTATGATTAGGACAAAGACGCCGACGGCACTCCAGGTGTCGACATGGAATAGTCTGGTCATCTTAGAAATCGGTATATTGTAATATTGATGGCAAGTACGTGTAATCGTCAATAAATATCACAATTTTGCTGATGGCTTGGAATTGGTCTGGTTAAGTAGGATTTTGATTTACATTAGCCCCGGCTCAGGTGGCAAAATGCAGAAAACCTGGGGTCTGGTGGAAACACGGACTGGCACATAAATCTCTCCGTCGGCATAACTATTGTTTCCGAGGATGCCATGTCTCCTCCCCTTTCACGTGGGTATGGAATATTGTGTACAGAGGTAGCGATTATATGACCTGCTTCTTTCATATCGACCGTGACCCTGGAATACAATAATCCCCATGATTTGTTTTCAAACCCGCGAGAAATTATTCAGAAACTTGATGCTAACGATCTTGACATTGAGCTATATCTTCCAAAGTCGTCCCCAGGGCGCCCGATGGCCACAAGGCATGCGGTTAAGGTGAGAGATTATGTGAGAGAACCCCATATTTGTCACCTCTGTCTGTGAATTGGGTTTACGAGTGCTATTCAGGACCTATGAATAAAATGTGGAGTGCACTAGTCGTAGATCCTCGTTGGTGGTACTCAGCCAAGGTGCCGCGCATGTATAACCAACAACTCCTACGTCAATAACTGAAGCAAACAACTGTCGGAAAACCTTGAACCATAGGTTTCAGAAGTGATCAAAGGTAAAAGGTGGGGAGGGATAGTTTTGGATTTGATCGCCAAGAAAGAAGTGTCTCTTAAATCGTTTGTAATGAAAGTAGCAGTGCTTCGATGATGAGAGAATGACTCTGGCTAAGCAACTGTATATTTCCCGACTGCATACAATAGCTGCGAAAGAGTTTGCGCTTCATCAGTGTATATTGTATATATAATTTATAATTCTTCAAAGCCACGATAGTACTCTTATACATGGGAGAAGATCGCGGAATCTCCCCTCCATACATTTTAGATAGTATTACCCACGACACGGTTGAAAACCCCTGATATACCCAAATTTCTCCTTCGTGGGTTCTAAGAGCATCCTTTTACGCCTGTGAAGCGATAGAGGCCGAAGCTTGTCGCCCTCTTTGCTGAATCTGGCCACAGTACCATTTCTTGAATGCGAGTTTTGGTTAGCTGTATACGTATTGATGAGGGCATGTGTACTTACAGATTCAGCACCTGAGCCAGCGGATTTCACCCCGGACATCTTCATAAACCATGAGGCTTCGACTGGCCTGGTCGGGAAATGTGCCTCCTCATCAGGTACTTCAACATTCAAAATGACACTGTTGGGTAAAGATGGCTGGAGTACTGCTGGTCGCCCAAGCCCAACCAAGTCACAGGCATTGTTTTCGATGGCAGCAATAAGTCCTGTCCTGGTACGAAATCCCCCAGTGACCATTAGTGGAATGTCGGGTATTTCGTGGCGGATGGCGCTGGCAAAGTCTAGAAAAAAAGCCTCACGCGCAAGAGTCCGCGCAGATTTCTCTTGCGTAGGTTGAACAGCAGTTTGCATCATCTAAACCAGATTAGTCTTACTGATTGAAAGCACAACCAGCAGTATAAGGCCTACCTGAGGGTCTTCATAAGTTCCACCACTGATTTCGACAAAGTCCACACCTGCCTCAACAATCGTTTTGAGCTGCACAACACAATCGCGGAGGGCCTCGTGCGACTGGTGGTCGACAGAATTAAGCTTAATACCAATACAAAAAGTGGCGGGGAGTGCATTCTGGATGCCGTGAATAATCTCAACGACAAGCCTCGCACGATTTTCAGCTGATCCTCCGTATTGATCTATGCGATGGTTTGTTTTTGAGGATAGAAACTGGGCTAGAAGATATCCATGCGCAGCATGAATTTCAACTCCTTGTAGCCCTGCTTCATAGGCAAGACGACTACAGTCCACAAACTGCTTTACCACCAAATCTATATCTGCCTGAGTCATCTCCCGTGGAGTGCCAAACACAAACGAGGAGGCAAATTTTGCTATCAGTCCAGATCCCAAATTAAGTGGAATTGCGCTCGGTGCTATGTTTTTCTGCCAGATACTGCGTGACCCTGCACCAAGGGGTGATTGTCGACCTGGATGGCAAATCTGCATAATGGCTAGAGAGCCAGCTTTTGTGCAACCTTCAGCTATGGGCCGCCATTTGTCTCGAAAGCCGGCCTCTTCTGAAGGGGTTACTGTGATATCGCGCGCGTCGCCAAGGTACATGCTGTCAACCTGGACATTGCCTATATTGCATCCATTCATTACTAACGGACATGACGGCAAGTAGGATAGTGGGCTAACCTGTAAGAATCATACCCCAGCCGCCATCTCCCCATTGCCTATATATATTGTTGTGCAGTTCTGTAGGCAAGCCCTTAGCGTCTGCCATGCATTCTGCCATTGCAGCCTTCACCAGGCGGTTTTTCACTTGCAAACCGCATTTAAGCCTCAAGGGTTTTGCGACTGTCGATTCCATGTTGCATGAGTGAGCCATACAAGAAACATTGAAGGACTGGGAAGAGTAAAGATTTTATTCCCCCAATTTACCCCAGAAAAAAAATGCTCCGGTATCCAGCAAGGAGACGGATAGTTAATTCATCCGAGTCCGAGTAGGCTTACTGGAGCACCGCCGATCTGTCCACAGTTTTATTGACTATTTATTCTATTATTGGACCATATGCGCAAGCATGTGTATAAATATTGAAGAGAGTGCAATAGAGCCTTGTTGGTTGAGACTCCAGTTCAACTAACCCCTGCTGTCAACTGGTATTGCACGATTTCCGCCAGGCCAAAAAGGAACGTCCCTTGATGAGCACTGGGCCACGGAGTGTTATACTCATAAGTCTTATAGGGCAAATATCACGTGATTTCCTGTGTCATGAGTCATATCATGACTCATACCGGCCAGCTCACTAGTTCTAGTCTAAAAAGACCCTAATCCTCTAACTCTATCCTTCACTAGATCCTAAAATATCCTAATTCTAGCTTTACCAGGCCCTAAACACTTCCAATGCGGTATGAATATGTTGGTATTACTATGTAACGTATTGTACTCAGCTGACCTGTATCCTGCTGTTGAAATGGGCAAACGTATAGCATACAACTATAGGCTCTATCCTATAATAATATATCAATACACTATATCTATACCGCAGTGACAACATGCATGAGGTGGTGAAGTACTAGTAGTATGCCAGTCCAGGGCGTGTGTCTACAAGCGACAGGTGGGGCGAAGCACCACCTTTATGGCGCATGAACGCCATGGGAGTGCGGAACCCAGCCTGCAAGCTGGTTAGTGAGGCCTGCGAGCCTGCAAGTCAATTAGTGAGATCCTGAGAAGCCTGCAACATTTGAGGTTATATATTACCCCTGAGTAAGCCCCTGAGTAAGTGATAAGCTATCTTAATANTAATAACCACCCCCTTACAGCGAGGCCCTATCGCAACAATATTATTGGCAGGTCATTACTTATTCCAAGAAAGGAAATTTGAGCATGTGAGCTGCCAATACATTTGATTTTTTATTTTGAAAAGTAACTCGTACTAATAACCGCTACACTGCGTTCTGTGATAAGAGCGCCCACTTTGCAAGGCAGATGTGAACATGCAGATAACACAACAGAATCCAATACATAAAAGCTTCCCAGTCAAATCTTCCCTTGTTATTATCACTAGATTTATTTCTCTGTGTGTACAAACACCGAACCCCGAAGGGCTACTTTGGGCCATCAATGGTTGTCCCCCAGTTCCAACAGCAGACGACGGAGTGTATCGATACCGAGGAGACGTCAACGATGTACGCGGCAGAATCCTGCGGAATCAGGTTCGCGGAAGACAACGCACGGCTTCGAAAGGTGGCAATCTTCTAAGATAGTCAATCAGCAATCAAAGCAATTCAGATGCCATAAATGGTCTTGGGACAAACTTAGATCCGGGACTGTATCAACTTATATTGGGAATGTGTGGTCAATGGCATCGACACGGCTCTTCACTGGATATCGGGTCACAAAGGGACCCCAGACAATAAGGCAGCGTACTGAGCGGCTAAACGCGTTGCGATGATGAGTGTGCGTCAAATCGTACCTAGCGATATCAAGGATTGGATCATGCTTGGTCGCCGCGGCGAAGCGCTGAATGAGCGAATTTGTGTGTGAGTTCGCGCAATTGATTTGTGGAATCGATGCGCATGTTGGCGCGAATTAATGCAAGACTTGGTGCAGGATTCAATCAGAAGAAAATGGGAATGGTGGAATAGTTATAATAGTAGGAGTTGGAGAAAGTTGGATTTATTGGGAGTGGCAGGAATAGAGCTGTGTAAAGAAGCTAGTAGATATGTTTATATTATTTATTAATCTTCTATATTTGATTGTTCCATATATTTGCTGGTTGTCTTATTTGTGTATTCCGCAGCTTACCTCGTAGGGCGCCTATAGCTGTTGGAAAACCCGGAGCTATGAATGCTTGGGAGCAAGAAGACGGCTTCCGGGGAATTGTAGATCTTCTGGCTGGAGCTATACAATCTACAAGCATATATTTTCTACGGGAATTGGGTCTTTGGCTAATGGCCCACTCGTCGTTCGCTTTTATTTATGGCCACAAACATGTTTGAGTTAGCCAGCGTAATAAATAGGACTATCTTATGATCAGAGAGAGTTTATTGGAACAAGAGTTCCAGACTGGTACAGTAGTTAAGTATGATTCAGTAGTCCATTATTAAATGGTTTACCTAGGTATATGTAACCTCACCAGACACCTGACCATCGATCTCGTTAGCCCCAACCCCTAAAGTTGGCATGAAATTCCCCAGGTCGATTGAGGTAGATGATTGCAACGCAACCTTGCAGCCAAAGCCTGTATTTCGGTAGGGAATCAGGACAAACTAGAAAGTCCATCATTTACATGCGTAGAGTGAAGAATATTTGTTTGCGAATCTTCATTTATTCCTTGTGAAATCCACAAGACAGTTTGAACGGCTGCATCCTCTATTGGCAAAGATATCCACCATCGACTGGGATAATAGCTCCGGTAATGTAAGAATTATCTGGTGAACACAGATAAACGACTGCTCGTGCTATGTCCTCCGGTTCGCCAAACCCCTTGAACGGGTGCAAAGCCGCTGCGGTGGAAGCCAGACCCTCATCACTTCTTGTTCTTGCAGTTATATCCGTGGCAATCACTGTAGAATTTATCAATAAACAAAAATGGAGTAGATACGCTCGAACTCACTTCCAGGGCAAACCCGTTAACTTGAATCCGATACGGACCACATTCAATCGCCGCGGCTTTTGTCAATCCTACCACCGCATGTTTACTCGCCGTGTAAGCAACTGTCAATTGTATGTAAACTGATCATTCCTCATACATCATCAACAGAACATAAGCCCACGTACCTTGATTTAAGCGAGCGACAAGCCCCAAAATGCTTGACATGTTCACAATCCAACCCCGGTCGCCGGTCGGCCATGGCTGCTGCTCTTTCATGACCCTGCTTGCATGCTTGCATCCAAGAAAACAGCCTTTCGTGTTGATATCCATCCTTTCATTCCAACGACTTTCGTCATAGTCCCAGATACTCTGTGGGGATCCCAAATCTGCGGCAATGCCTGCATTATTGCACATAATATCGAGACGGCCGAACTCCTTGACGGCTTGGTCCACCAGTGCGGCTACTTCTGCCTCAATCCTAACATCAGTTTTGAAGAACACTGATTTCCCGCCTGATTTGATGATCTCCTCTTGGGTTGGCGTTAGCTTACCTGTCCGTGTGGTTGGTGCAAGATCAGAACAGACAACCGCAGCACCCCCCTTGGAGAGCAGCAATGCAATGGCTCGGCCGATACCTAGGATGATGATTAGAGAAGCGGTACATCGGGATGGAAGAGAATCTTTAACCGTTACTCGCGCCAGTCACTATCGCGACTTTTCCTTCCAAACTACTATTCATTTTGCCTTTATTTCGCAAGGAGATCGATTACAAACGCGATCCTAATTGGTTGTCGATCTTTTTCCGTTTGGCAATTTTCTAGGTGGGTAGACACAATGGCAAACTTAGCCATGTCAGTGCGTAGTCTCTCTTTATCAGACGCTTTGTTTATCAACTCAAGTGGCGTTGCAAGACTTCAGACTCCACTTAGAGATACTCATCAACTATACTTTGGTTAGATGAGCTCTGGTCGTTCATTGGGGTTGCCACAATTGCCGTGAAATGATAATGTGGTAGTATATGCGGGGAATCTAACTCCACATGTGGAGGAAATGAGCAGAATGAGTATGAGATAGTTATCGCGTTCTTTGAATATGTACGTCACGCGTAATGGTAGTGTAGGCGCTGAATATACATTGTATAGGGTGTATGGTTCTAAGTACAGTTCATTCGATTGCTACTTGCTCTAAGACGTCCCAATCGGTTCCAGTGTATTGCATTGATATTGTGCTATATTATGCTATGTTATTTCCACTAGTTTCATGTAATCTGTTTCCAAAAGTGTTGCGAGACATCAAGATCAATAGACCCATGCTTTAGAGCTTACCCTGCTCGAAAAGTGATCTGACTTCGTTTATTCCTTCCACTTTTCTACTTGCATTGCTTGCAGGACCGACAGGACCCGAGTCATTCAATAGAGACACTTCCCTCCAGTTACCTACATCACACACTTCCAGCACAGTACCCGATTTGTACTTGTCATCGGTAATGAGTGCAATCATAGCTTTCGCAATCTCGTCCGGATGGAGCAGGATATCTTTGGTGAAATCGAAAAGTTTCTGTGCCTCCGGAGCATGTTGCAGCGGTGTATCAATGTTCCTAGGCTATATTAACTATGGTGTTCGCGAATGAATCATTCTGAAAACTGGTTCGGACTTACCCAGGAGCGACAGCAACAACCTTGATTCCACCAATTTCTTCCAAAAGCGCCATACTCCGAACCAAGGCGTTGACACCATGCTTAGAGATGACATATAATGGTATGGCCACGCTCGACCTCTGACCTCCAATGCTTGAAACGTGTAGGATAACACCGCCCTTTTTCGCTTTAGTGAACCTTCGTGCAGCAATCCGAGTTGCTTTGATAGGGTGCACTAGATTAATATCCAGCAACTTGTATCTCGAATCGGAATCCACATCCTTCCAGAATGATGGGCCCCCTGCCTCGAAAATCCCAGCTCCCGGTGTTACTATGTCTGGTGCGTCGCCGAATTTCGATTCACAAGTATCGAAAGCAGCTTCAAGCTGATCCCATTTTGTCACATCCGTAGGTTGAAAATGCACGTGGTGGTTTGGTGGTAGAGAAGAGATCCATTCCTCTGCCTCCTTTCTTAGTCCAATGTCAGCGATGACTATCTTACATCCCTTGTTGTGTAGCGCTTTCACAAAGGCAAAATTGATACCCGAACCACCACCAGTGACCAACGCAATCTTGTTCTGGAGATCTTTCATATTTAGTGAGAGTGACACAGAATTGTTTTATAGAGGGTTGGTAATGATATTGTGAAGTCGGCAGTTTTCTAAACGGTCATGAAGGATTGCAGAAGAATTTTTAATTCCGATGCGAGTCATCGAACTCCCTAAGAATTATTTATTCATCCGCTTTTAGAAGACCTATCACATTGAAGGAATCGCCACTGTAGCCGATTGGGCAAGCTCGACTGTCATTTTTTCGATCCATGCACGGTTAGCTACGTTCCTACCGAAGATGCATCCCTTACATTTCTAACGACATTCCGAAAAGCACTTGTATTACAAATTCAATAATATATCCTGTCCTCTCGCAGGTGTGCTGAATTTAGTGTTCTTCTGCGATACAAGGGAATATCATATTTTCAAAATGAGTGACGCCATTATGTATTCTTTTGCTGGCAAGACGATAGCTATAACGGTAAGATTTCGTACTTAAGTTAATAATGCAAACAACTAATCTGTCTACTTTCAGGGTGGTGGCTCTGGAATCGGGCTTGCTATTGCCTTAGCTCCGATCCAACGTGGCCCAATTGTATACATTGCAGATATTTTCCCAAGAACAACCATCAGAGCTTGCAGGAAAACAAAACATACATTTCAAGGGCGGATGCGATGTGACATCGAGAGCAGACTGCCAGAAATTCTTTGAATCAATTCCAAATCACCTGGACGGACTGGTCAATAGTGCCGGTATATGTCCCACAGAAGGCAAGATGGCAACGGACGAGCAATTCTCACAGATAATGGCTGTGAATGTGACGGGGACTTGGAATATGGGTACTGAAGCTATACGTCGAATGTCTCAACAAGAGGACCGAAGGGAAGACGGGTTGTTACTGGGGAGTGAAAGGACTATAGGTGCGGGCAGCATTGTGAATATCGCAAGTGGCGCAGGGCGCCGTGACCTTGCTGGGATGGCGGTATACAGTACCTCAAAGCATGCAGTAATAGGCTTGACAAAGTCGTGGTCAAAGAGCTGGCCTATGATAAGAGTAAATGCTGTTGCTCCTGGTATGTTTATGGTTTACGTTGATATAGCTAAGGGCAGGTGGCGCCTCAGGGCTCGGTCTCGCAATGACTCGATGCATTGCTCGGTCATCCAATTTATGTTTCTACATTTTCGATATCAACGCTGTGACCGGAGTGAAAACCATCCAAGAATTGGCTGCCGGAAGAATAATTTGTACGGTATCCTGTGCTGGTATCTATGCCTTTCCAACACTGCCTTTATATACAGCCACCAAGTTTAGTATTGTGGGCTTCGTTCAGTCACTTGCACCGTCACTCGAGGCCGAAAATCTTCGCATACAGATCAATGCAGTTGCCCCAGGGCCAATGGATACAGGTTTCTCGGAGGATCCCGACTTATATACAAAGTTGTTCACTACACCAATTGAAACCTTAGAAAACGCAGTTATTATGTTGCTGGAAAGCGGATGCTTGACTGGACAAATAGCCGAGTTGCATGGATCACGCATTACCATGCTCAAACCACCGGAGTTTGCGCATGAGGAAACAAGGAAGAATTACGACTTGTGCTGGTCCATAGGACATGTTTTATATGCCGACTCATTTACTTTCATCTGGTAGTTCGGAGCATCGCCATGCAACAAAATGATCTGGACGTACCAGAACTACTCCATTGTACTCTACTCCGTGGCATTGTGCCCAATCCAAATAGCAATCCATATAGTCACATCCAGGGCCAATACTGTAGCAAAACTATATTTGGTTCCAAGACAGTTCCGCTAAAGACTTTCTTGGCAGCTTCTTTCCAGATGTCACCCCCGGGGCCTGTTAACAGCGTAAACCGCCCATGTCCAGCCAAATCCAACGTTGAAAGAGCCTCGGACTGACCATTAGCTGCTACCCAGACGTGAAGCAAATAGTATCCAGGGTAAGTGCAAACGAATTGATCTTTCAACGGATTTTAGCTATGAAATTGAGGCTGAAAATCACCGCCCTCCACATGGATGGCTGAGGAACGCGTGTATACTTGGTTCATCTGAATGCCAAGGGCTTGTACGTACCTCAAGCTCTAAAAGTCCCATGCAATCGCGCCATTCTTTTCAAGCGATCTGGCCCTGTATCCCCGGATCCCTGAGTCGAGTAAGAGCTGCCTTTCTAGATTCTGGTGTGAGGCCAATGAGAGACCAGAGCTTCCGATGAATTGCCATACCCTCATTGGCACGACGCACGACTCCACCCCCAACAGACTTCCACTCAGACGTTAAAGTTTCCAGCAAGGACGGATTTGCGAGACCTTTGAGCACATATGCAAGTTTCCACGCCAAATTTAACGCGTCTGATATGCATGTGTTGCTTCCTAAACCATTGATTGGGGGATGACGGTGGGTAACGTCCCCAATGCAGAGGGCTCTTTCCTTGTGCCAATAACGCGCTACTCTATTGTTGATAGTCCATTGGATAATGGAGAGGATTTCGATTGGAATGGTATCGTCTCCAATCATTTGATGTAGACGCGAAAGAATTTCAGCTTCACTGGGCACGGACGCTTTATTGTCCACCGAGACGGTACGCATAGAGACAATCCATTCCGTCCAAGGGCGAACCATTCGGAAGTTTCCCACTGCTGACCACTCAGGAGCATCCGGGTTTAGGATCCAGTTCAGGCTTCCAGGCCTATGGACAACAAATCGGCCCAAATCGGCAATGATATGAACGTTGAATGCATCGTTGAGATGGTGTCCGTCAATGGGAATACCCAGGGCCTGGACTACTGAACTCCGTGCCCCATCACATCCCAACTGGCTTGGAGCAAAAGTACGTGCAGATCGTCATATCCCAGGCCACTATAAATGGTTGTGCCAAAGACTATTTGTTTTTTGTTAGCAATACTGTGTTCGCCTTCCAATGAGCCCTTGCTTACTGTTGATGACCAAGACTTCAGATGTTACTAGGAAGAAGTTTAAGCCACAACCAATAATAATCCTTTTCCGATAGGATGGACGTTGAATTATCGCGAGATTTGACACGTTCATGCGTCTATCGGTGTCGATGTTTTGCCTTATTTCCTCAAACTCGGCCTTTGAAAATTCGTGAGACTTCACCGGCTCTTGTGTGTAGCTTCTCGAGGATACTCAATGCCTTTTCGGATTGGTCTTGCATGAGAAGCCAGCGTAGACTCTTTGGAAAGAATGCCACACAGATAAGACACATAAGAGAAAACACACAGCCTAGCGCACATGGGGCTCTCCATTGTGCGCCATTCGAATCATAGAAGTAGAATCCTACACCTATCCAAGACGACAAAACAATATCCGAAGTTGATTAGGATTGGGTGTATATCCATTAGACTTCCGCAATCTCTTGGTGATACGATCTCAGCGATCCAGACGGGCACAGTCGCCAGAGGCATAGTTGCTCTGTTGATATGTATTAGTTCTAAATCCTTGCATAAGGAGTAGGGCAGCCGGGGGGTGGGCACCTCTTACCCAAAACCAATGACACCGCGAAATACAATAAACATTGCGGGATTTACAGAACCTGCCAGTACTCCCTGTGAAATGAGAAGGATGATTGAGCCAATCGTAATAGCCATTTTGCGGCCCCAACGGTCAGATATTGGCGCTGTGGCTATTGCGCCAAACAGGCCACCGATATAAAAAATGCAGACGATTGCACTTTCAAGAGCTGTTGCATTAGAAGAATTATCTAGGCCCATGTAAGAAAGGAAAGACGATTGTCCAAGCGTAATACCTAGAGAACTTAGTATCTATTGGTAGTTGTTTGTTAATTGCGCGACTGACCCATGATGGACGCGACATATCTGAGATTCATCCATTAGCATCGTTCACTTTTCTTATGAATCATGTGGTAATGAGCACTAACCCGTATGATAGCGACCCCCAAGACACGCCTAGAATATAAAGCAACGTCCTGTAGGTATAAGTCCTATGCTTGGTGTTCAGGGGACTAGCAACCGAGTGTTCGGTAGATATTGATGTCTCCTTTTTTGGCTGGAGAGTGAGTACAATTCTGGTGGCCGGAAGCTGAATGATCGTTTGACAACCCTGCTATTTTGAGCAGCAAAGAACCATGCTGCCCCAGGAGTGATTTCCTTTATTTGAAGCTCCTAGCCGGCAGCTGTGGAACCATACATATCATTTTAGTTATGCGGGAAGTCAGTGACTTAGTCAAACAAACCATGCAATTAGTTGGCCTATGAAGTACGGGGGAGGCAAACCAGAATGATGCTAGGCTAATTTTGGTGGATATCTAGCATTGCCACAAAATCCGACCTAAGCCCTTAAGTCATTTTGAAGGCTTCGAGTAGCCACTTCATCCTAGCTCTCCAAATTGATTGGTGTTTTCATAGCCCCCCAAGGTAGACTTCTGTTCCTCAAGCAATAGAACAGTTTCGGCGCCCTAAAAGAAATTGTGCTCAATAAGTGGTTTATCAAATTTGAGATCAAAGAGTGCCCTCGATGAACTGCAGGAGCAAGCAAGTCTAATAACTAGTTATCACGAAAAACAAACCACCTACATCAGCAATTGACTAACAAGCACTGGTTAATATGAAGCAGGTTAACACAGCATTGGTTGTTCTAAAATATTGAGCTGATAATTGATCTCTGAAATTGGTGATGATATTGGACTGAGAATAGAGGGTAGGAAAATAAGAGAAATTAAAAACAGATCAAAGTCTACATAAATACACATTACTCCTTCAAGGGTGATTGTTTCCTACAATGGCTCGACTATGATCCATTTTCTTCAAACGCTGTGGATAAATCCCACCACCGACTTTCATTTTCCTATGTTGAATCTTGCTCGACTGCGGCGTGAATTTGATGGTACGCAGAAGATTATCGAATCTGGAACAGGACAAGAGAAGCTGGCTTCTCAGGGAAGGTATAGTAACGACTGACAACGATTCAGTGCCTTGTCTTCAGCTAACGTGGCATCTACCTACAAGACCGCAGGACTGCATGTGGAGCTCTTGGGTAGTTATATATATTTGAATTGCTACAACTTTCAATGTTTAAATTAATATCATCAGCTGCAACATTGAACAACACTTAATAACAATCAACCAGTATAATATTACATGAGTTCAATATCTATTTAGACTACTCACATATATATTATATTACATTACGACTTGAATATCAATACTGGAGTTGAAACTTGAAAGTAGTTCAACGCATCTATTTAATGCTAGGCTATTGAGTAGGGAATAAATAGCACGATCTAGGAGTTACATGGCAGCCAAGAAACATAGTTGCACTATATTTACAAAATCAGACAATCTCCCCTCTTAAAACTTGAACACTTGGTCTTGGCCATAGCCAAGCTCCTTCAGGTAGCCAGTCAGCTCGCCCTGGTCCTGAGGGCTCTTCTTGTTTCCGCTAATAGCGTTGTACATGCCGGGAGGACCGCAAACAAAGACCTTGATGTTCTCCTCCTTGGGCTCGGGAAGAACAGTCTTGAGAAGCTCCTTGGTGACGAAGCCCTTGCCGCCAGTCCACTCCTTGGGAGGCTTGTCGAGGAGGTAAAAGGCCTTGAAGCGCTGAGGGTAGGTGTTTTCCAAGTCCTGCAGTTCCTTCTTCAACAGAATGTCCTCTTCAGAAACGTTGCCGTACACCAAAGTGACCTTGGTCTTGTCTTCGGGGTTCTTGAAAATGGCGCGGATCAGCTGGTACATGGGAGCGATACCGGTGCCACCAGCGATGAGGGCAATGTGGTTGTGTCGGTTGGCGTCCCAAGGGTACTTGGGGATGGGGCCCTTGAATTGCAAGCTATCTCCAACATTCAGGCTGTGGATGTGCTCCGACATGGCTCCGCCGGGGTAGCTCTTGACGATCAGATTCAAGTAGCCGGGTTGTTCTGCTCCAGTTAGAGATGTGAAGCGAAGCGACAGTCAACACGATTGATCCATACCTTCATCGCTGACCGGGGTGTAAGGGCGGATAACAGGCTTCTCAGCACCTTCAGGCTTGAATTTAGTGATGAGGGCAGCTATACTCCATCGTCAGCCTATTTCTTTTCTTCTCGTTCTCTACTGCCTTACATGCGACGTGCAAGCCGGAGACAGCCTCCTTGTCCTCGAATTCGAAGCGGAACTTCTTGGTGTTATGGCTGAGGACCTCAACGGCTCCGAGCTTGAGACCAACGAATCCTTGGTCGCCGCCAGTAAAGGTCTTCTCACGCTGTTTGGCCTCCTCAGCAGAAGCACCCTTTTGCTGCGTGTATCGGTAGATACCGGCACCGATACCAATGGCACCTACAACAAAGGCAATGGTCGAGACATTGCTGCTCTTCGGGGCCTCGGTGGAATACTTGCGGAAGCTCTGTAAACGATTATCTGTCAGGTCTTTTCTTGCTTTTGTTTTGCTACTGTGTTTAGAGGGAGACCATACCTGTCGAGCAGGCTGCGACAGTCTGAAAGCGGATCGCGAAAACATGCTGAAGAGAGCGCTAGATGGATGGAATTGAGACTCTAATTCACTGAAACTGATTGATGGGATTCAGAGAAGAAGAAACCATGGGAAGGGTTCAAGAGATTGCGGCGGGTTGATGGATCCGGGATGCTTACTGGTTCGGCGCCCGACAGGCTCCGCCATTGACTTTAATGACGCCATGCAGGCACCGGCGCTTACTAAGATGTCGGTCTTCCGATCAATTATATCCGTCGGACTCTGATTAATAACAGCGCTGTTATAGCAACACGGACTTTTTTTGCTTTGTCTACGCACTGTAATAGTTGGAGCACACATGTACATTCATATGTTATGTACCTTTAAGTTATAGATATACCTTGCTACGAATGAAATATGACAACTGAAGATGTAAAATTTTGATATCATTTGTAAAGGGCATCGCCTGGACTGACATGACATAACGACCATCATCCCCTACATAGAGGCAGCCAAAAAATGCCTTCTTCGTTTCGTATGCTTTTCTCCCATATAAATGCTATGGCCATAGACAATTATTGAACCGCAAACCCTCAAACCCCAAAAGAAACACAGTACGCTTAGGCGAAAGTGGTTGGACGCTTGTAGGCGAAGATCTTCTTGCCACCTTGAGGAGGAGCACGGTGAGGGAGGGGGAACTTGAGGTCCTTGGCAAGGAGCTGCTTGATGTAAGGGCGGCGGATGCTCTCGCTCTTTTCGATCTCAACAACGCGGAGAATCTAGAGAACTGTCAATAACGTATTTCGCACAAAGACCACTGCAAAAAGACTTACGTGAATGGAGCCGAAGCGGGAACGGTGGCGGGCAGCCATGTCCTGGTACAAGGCCTCGACGGCATCAGTTCGGGAGAGCTCACGGAACTCCTTGTACATGTTGTGGGTGCCGGAACGAGAGTCGTAACGGATCCAGATACCAAAGTTCTTGACCTTGGTAGGACGCTTCTCGCTGATCTTTGCGACGCATTAGTATTCAGTGTCCAGCGCAACATCTATTGTCCAAGGCTATACGTACGGTGTTGAGGCTGACGATTTCACCGTTGGCCTTCTTGACCTTCTTCAACTTGGTCAGGAAGTACCAGAAACGCGACTTGGCCACAACTGTGTTAGGGGCGAAGATGCGCATGCGGTACAGCTTGGGCGTCGGGTTCGCCTCGGAAGGCAGATGACGCCCGATGACCTGGTACTCGTTGAGACGACCTAATAAATCCCATCAGTCCTGCGATCATGTTTCAACAAAAACAATTTCCCGAGCCGTTCGATTTCCATTTGCCAGGCCAAGAGTCGTCGATTGCGATAACACAGGTCGTAAAGAAGTAGGTATTTGAGATGCTGAATGGGAAAAAAAAAATCGGGATGCGGGAAAAACATGGTAGTGTCAAGCGGTGAAAAGCGGTTCGGTTGAATTGCAATCGACATTGAATAATATACGTGTCGCGTTAAAGATGATGGGTATTGCGTGAAATTATCGCAGTATTTCAAAAAGATATCGACGTCTGGCATGGCAGGATGGAAATCGAAGCTGGGGGCCCGGGATAATCGTGTCGTGGAAAAGTGCAAACTTACCCATCTGCAGAGAGTGGTTAGCAATCGTGATCGAATAGGTAATGCTGGATAGCAGACTCACTTTTGTCGTTGTTGTGTCGAATCTCCTGAAGAAGGGTTGCCGCTGACAGTCTGAGAAAGGCCCGAAAATGGAGAATTGTGAAGTTCTTGGGTACTAGGGCTGTGGCCCTGCCGCTTAAGCGAAGTGGAGGCTGAGGAGCGCGCTAGCCGTTCTGGGAGCATCAGCCACAGTTGCGGGATGAGAAGACAGCCGGCCAGTCACGGCTGGCGGTGTGGGGCCCACTCTGACAGCATCAGCCATCTTTCTTTGTTCTTGTAAGCTGTTCCTCCTCTTGAACACCCCAGACCACAACAGCCATGGCCTCTGTCTTTGCTGACTTCAAGGCAGGCCATGAGCAGCGGTCAGGCCCGCGCTTGGCTGCTGCTCTGACCCCCGTCGCCACTGCAAATGACCGAAACCGCCTAAGGGAGTTCTACTCAATGACAAACAGCGCCCACGCCGAAGGTGATATCCGCCACCATCTCCTTCATGACAAACGCACGGGAACAAAGTTGAGCAAACAGCAAGGCAACGCTTGGGTCCATGTCTTCCACGCCTATTGGACCGCGATCTCGGAACTAGTACAAGTCCAGCAAGAACAAGGCAGTTGGTTGAAAGTGTTTGAAGCGTGGAAGGAACTCACAAACCAGTTGATCCGGGGCTATTCATCCAACCAATTTGCTGCCTGGACAATACATTGCCTCTATGTTACGGGAAAATATCTGCGCGCCTTCGCCATAAAAGCAGATGCCGTGTCGGACTCGTCCTCAAATGCAGGCGCTTTCGGGAACGGGCTCCAAGACGATGTCGTGGCAAACGTAGAAAAGAATGCTAACCTAGAGGACGCTGCGAGAACAATCAATCGGATGTTCACGCTTTGTTTGGGTGACCGGTAAGCCAGGCAAGCCTCGCCCATTAGTCAGTAAACTGATACACAGTATCATAGAGCTCCCATGGACGAGTCACGAAAATGGGGCATATACGAAACTACCAATCTATTGTTCAAAACGTATTTTAAGGCATGCAATTATTCCCCCAAGTCAACTCGTTGTCGCCGAGACGGGACTGACTTGTATTTCTAGTTAAATCAAGTGGGCCTGTCCAAGAGCGTTCTGCGAGCTCTACATGCATCATCCGCCGACATGCCGGAATCCGACCAGTTCCCCAAATCGCATATTGTAACTTTTAATTATTATGTCGGGCTCATTCACTTCTTGGAGGAGAACTACAAAGAGGTACAGCTCTCGTTAAAATCTACGTTCCAGAGCCCAAGCTCATGTTTTTATAGGCCGAAGAAAGTCTTACGCAAGCATGGCTTATGTGCAAAGCAGATGCTTGGAAGAATAAAGAGTAAGCCAATGCAATTCGATATGCCCGTTGCTGAGCTGACCTTTTTCTTTCCAAGGTTAATTCTTACCTACCTAATTCCTTGCCATCTTGTCACCACCCATAGACTCCCGAGTCGACAACTCCTCGCCCCGTTTCCTCGCCTAGAAGAGCTCCTCCGACCACTTTGCGATTGCATCAAGCAAGGGAATCTCGTTGGCTTTGATGCCGCCATGTCTGCCGGAGCGGACCAGTTTGTGAAGCGTCGGATATACCTGCCACTCGAAAGAGGCCGTGATCTCGCTCTGCGAAACCTATTTCGAAAAGTGTTTGTCGTCGGCGGATTCGAACCGAGTAAAGATGGACAACCGCCACTCCGACGCACACGTGTACCTTTGACTGAATTTGCAGCTGCTCTGCGTATTGGCACCAAAGCCGATGAAAAGTCCCGTGTTGATATGGATGAAGTGGAGTGTCTGTTGGCCAATATGATATACAAGGTGAGTCATCCAATTTCGTTATTTTTTTGTGTGTGTGAAGGCTAACGAGCTGCTGTAGAACATGATGAAAGGTTACATATCGCGAGAAAGAGCCACAGTCGTGCTTAGCAAATCAGGAGCTTTCCCTGGTACTGGGGTCTAGTTGACAGGTCTCAAATCTAATGAACCCGGGTGAGAACCCATGGGTGATTTGACACAGTGACTACTCACAAGACTATTGACCATTTTTCTGTGCTGATGAGTCATGAACAACATGCGTCCTGCAACATCGGGGATCAAGTCGGATACACACCCGGCAGTCTGACAAATCCATGCAGATGCTATCAGTGGATGATATATCATTTATCCGATTGTTTTTTTAAAAAAATTCCGACCTCATTTATCTCCGCCTATCACAGAGCAATGAATCCAAGTCACAAGATATGTGTCTTAAGCCAGCAATCTGGATAACATTGCTGGCCCGAGCTTATGATAGTGTTGACCACGTTTGCCGCTTGTTGCCTAACCAGCCAAGGTTATCACTACTGGTGACTCATTTCAACAACGATCAGCAAAATAATGCGATACCAACCAACGTTGCACTCTTCCATCCACTAGATGTCCGTGATCTGTACACGCTTACCGTGCTTTCCCCAGACTCGGTGCCATCCTTGTTCGAGGAGCTGGCCTTGGAAACTTGCACTAATTATCTAGTCCATATGATACAAACGAAGCTTAATTTGCTATGCGACCTCACTGGTAGCTTATTGATTCTTAGACGAGTTATACACATAATTTAAAATTGCCATTAAAAGGAAAAATATTCTCTGCTCTGCAATTTGTCCCAGAATAGTTATCCCGATATCATACCATTCCATATCCCAATTACCAAATTAGCCTCGTAAAAGAATACAGCCGAAAAGGAGACAAAGAAACTAAACAGATACAGCAACGTCGTAGAAATACAGCTTCACTGGGGTTGGTACAAATTAGTTCTGAACATCCTGAACTGATAACCGTAAAAAAAAAAAAATAAAATAAAATAAAATAAAATAAAGAAAGAGAAAGAGAGAGAGAGAGGGAAGATCGACTTGACCAGCACGGAGCGGCGATATTAATAAAACAAGTAGACGAGTCGTATGCTTAGTCTAGCAAAAACAGATCTAATATCTGGTCAGGGAGTTAGGCTCCCAACCACCATGGCTTCGACGAAGGAGTATTAAGATCGTCCTGCAAGATTTGTTAATTACTTTTCAAAAACGATACAACAGAGGGGAAAAACATTTTCATACCATGTGATTGCACATCGCCACAAAAAGATCAAAAAACAACTTTCCACCTTGCTCCATTTCCATCTGCATTGTGCCGCTGCGCTTAAAAGTAGACCTGCTCCGGATGATCAGAGCTAGATAGTGCGCGCGCAGCTTGGAGTCGGTGTCTGGCGTGTTGGCGTAGGCGTACCGAGCACTGGACAGGATAGTGCTACAGTGGATTCCAGAGTGTAGGCCTTGCTTGCGAAGGGCTAGGCGTTTTAGGTCTGGTAGGTTGTATTTCTCGGCAGCGCAGCTAGGACAATAGAATATGGTTAGTGGAATGTGAAATAAAAGAGGCAAGGTAAAAAGGCTTACTATACGGCAGTGTCCTTTAGGATTGTTGAGCCGTCGGGGCCGTATACTAGAGCAGCTTGCTTTGCCTCCCCATCGACGTCCATACCGTTGTCCTCAAGCTCCCAAGTATCATGGCGCTTGTCATGTACTAGTCGAGGGTAGTAGTCCCCCTTGTAGAGATATTCCAATATACTGGAGAGTATCTCTGGCTGCTCATCGGGCAGACTGATCTGCTTGTTATGAGGTTCGAGGAACTGGCCACGACAGCGGGCAGCAAAGAAAGGCGATGTCCGCAACACGTGTTCATGTGCGGCAAACAATCGTTGTTCTTTGCCTACTAAGATGGTGATGATGGCCGAAGAGGAGTCACTGTCGTTGCACTGTATCAGACAGGGAAGTCTCTTTTTTTTAGGGGTTGGATTAGCTGATGCAAAAGAAAAGACTCACCGCTCAGTGCATGATCTCTCATGCTTTCTTTCCCGTCGGATGACTCGAGAACTGGAAGAGTGTTCCTTGAAAGATCGCTTCATGCTGCGGGACATTGATTTTTTCGCCTGCTGCCTGTCAGAGAAGCTGTCCGAGCGACCGTAGGGTGTCTTTCTCGCAAACATTGTGCGGAAAAAGTAGGCAAGAAAGCGTTATATTGTTTTCAGATGCAGAGCAGTAAAAAAAATAAAAGGGGATTTCCTTTTAACGTTGAATGTTAAGGCGCCTCGGGGGTGGCATCTGGCTCCCGCAATCGATGCCTGAGGATGACATGGCGTTGTCGTCGGAAACGACTCAAGGGGCGCAAGCAGAGCCTTTTAAGTACGGACGGAATAGAAGTAAAAAATAATAAGAAAAATAAAATCTAATTTCCGAGCTCTCAGGCAAAAAGATGGGCGAAACGCCCAGGCTGCGGGCAAACGCGTCGAGCCAAACGCCAAAGTGACGCGAAGTCACGTGCGGCCATTAAGAGTGGTCGCACCAGCGCAAGGATGCAGCCAGGATGCGCCATTGTTGGGACAGATGGAGAAGTGATGGGCATGAGTCGATGAGTCAAGCTGCAGCTAGTGCCTGGCCTGGTGTGCGCCCCAGTGGAGAAAGCACTGACTGCCCAAAGATAGGGATGATACTACGGTCCGGAAGTACTCATTGCATATGCATCTGCACTCTTGTGCCTGTCTTCGGAATCGGATCACATGCGCATTGTGCAGCAAGTTCCGGTTCTGAGCTTGGGGTTCCTTGGCCTGTCTAGTTGGTTCCGGGGATGCGGAACAAGGAGGCATCCTAGTCACTAGTCTGGCGCTGCTGAAACTATCCCAAGCGATCGTCTCGCACTAAATGACCGGGCCATTTGCATTTCGACGCACTAAACGGCCGGAAACTTGGAAAGTACAAAGGTAAAATGGCTATAATAATGAATAGATAACTAGATATCCTATATATACGTGCCGGTATCTGAGATCAAAACGCCAGTGCTCCAGTCATTAGTCATGCGGCCAAAGCCCAACCTGACGCCAGCGTAGGTCGTCTTCGAGCAGATAGAAAATCGAGAAAAGTACAATTATAAGAATACTTTTTGAGCGTCTCTGGGATGGCTCTCGTTGGGGCAGTAAGGGCATTTGAATTTGTTGCCTTTGCTAATCCGCTGGAGGGATTCCTGCGCAATGACATGGCCACAGGGCATCATCATTGGAGGGTTTTGATCCGTAGTCTGTTCTTTGGAGACGGGGCAGACGAAAATGGAGTGGAACAGATACGAGCTGGGTAGCGGTATTTCAACCTGTGATTAAACGAATTAGAATACGTCACGTTGTAAAAACAGAAGAGAAACATACCGGTAACTCATCTTGCGTTGTCCACTCGGTTCTCTTTGCCTTCATGATTGTTTGCAGCTTTAAAAGAGTCGGGAGAGCGATGGCGCCAGCGGTGGCAGCGATATAGAGAGGCGAGTCTGCAGAGAGACCAAGTAACGAGCAGAATTCCTTTGTGAATGAATGAGCAACGTCCGACCAAGAAGTCTGGCTATTGAATAAATGTCTGTATGGAGAAGCCTCTAGGTTTGGACTAAAGGCCATGGCGCCCATCAGTTGCTGTATTTCCCGTAGGTATCGTGGCATAAAGCTGGAGAACTCTTGGCGGGCGTATTCCAAAGCAGCTTGCCGCCGGGTGGGCATAGGAATATGAGGCTCATTTCCGCCATGAAACAGCCAGACAAACCGCAGCCTGCAAAGATCGAATTCCAGGTTGCTCCCTCTGGCCTCGAGCATCGTTCGGTGTTCTCTCGCCCACTGAATTGCCGGAAGTAGATTTGAATTTTCTTTGAGTTCGTGAAGTATATGATACATTGTAGTGAATTGTTCTTGAATTTCGCCCGATTTGATGCGATCAAAAGAGAGAAGTGCAAGATTGTTCTCGTCGCTGGCACTGCCCGAACCTTCGTATCCCGGCTGAGCTGGCGTTTTGTCCTGTGCCGTCTCGTTGAGGAAAGTCGAGGCGACGGAGAACTGGCCTTCGCGCATCAAATGCATAGCTATCGCTCTATTGACGAGGGTCGGAGAAGATGATAAAGCGTCATATTCGGTGCTCGGGAGAGGTCGATCTTTGAACAGCTAAACCGCCGGAGCCGTTAGCAAACTTCTCTTTCGATTAAAGCCCAACTATTCAAGGAGAATTACCTTGTCTAGCGCTTTCGTATATTTGTTGAGGCTACTGTGAGCCTCTTTTAGACTGTCATTGGTGGCATCGAAAGATGCTTTGACGGGGTTCTGGAGCTTGGCGAGAGTGATTGAAGCCTTTGTCGGGTCTGGAAGAATTGGAATTTTTGTCAGAATACATCCACGGCATACCAAGCAGCATTCAAAAGGTCCTTCCTACCGGCAGCAATGGTATTCCGAGCCTCCTGCAGCAAATCGATCGTAGACTGCACATCGTTGATAGTTTTCCCCGTCTTCAAGCGCTTCCAGACCCGCTCATGCTCTTTCTGGAGAAGATCCATGACTTACCGGGCGAGGCGACGGCGACTGGGTTCCGCTGAGGCAAGACGTCGTGTTATGGGCGAGTCCATGTGGTTGTTAGCGACGTTGAGGAGGGAAAGAGCAGCTGTTCTGGAGGAAGGTGGCGGTCACGGGGCCCAGGCCGGAACAGCGCCCCACTAGTCGCCGCGCTATTGGCTGCGGCCCGACTGATAGTGCCCCCCCGCGGGTGCTGATTGGCTGGCTGCCTGGCCGGCTCCTCGGCTCCTGTTGGAACCGTCCGTATCCGCGCCCAAAAAACTGCTTTGCCATAGTACGCATTGTCCGTGTAGGATCCTCTGAATAGCATAAATCGCGAATGCACTCTGAAAAGAGCCCTGGTCAAGGGTCTAGCTGCAACTCGGGCTTTTCTCCCATACTATTGAGGGGTCGACGACGACATCAGTGCTCAATGTTCATGCAACGATGTGACGTCGTGCTGGCATCGGCGTGCTCTCACCGCCTGCCCGATACGTTGTCCCACCAGCTGCGCCTGGTTCATGACATCAACTCCATAAACAGCACCGCCAGAGTCTGCTTGGGAAACACCAAGGTGCGCTTATCTGAGACGATGGCTGATGACCGCTTTTGGTGATATTATGCAGAGCTCGTGCACTTTCTCCCCTCAGGTATGCTCTGTCGGTCTCCGCATTTGGCATTTTGTCCCAGAGGCTCGACTGGGTCGTTCCTACGTTTAGAGAACGCGCGAATGGCATCAGCTACAAAGACGACACGACCTAGTCACTCCGTCAACGGATACCTCCCTCTTGAAAATGCCGACTGCCTCCACTGAACACACGGACTCGCCCTTTGGCCAACCCGCGTCAGGGTCGAAGCGTGGCGGCCATAGTCGCCAGGCACCGAGCATGGACGTGCACATGGATGGTAAGAAACACCAAAGAATTGTCTTGGCCGACCCTGTTGCGCTGCTGTATTTGGAAGAGGACCCATCCACGACTCTCCTGCATCGTTGCACGCCTCTGCAAGGATACGAGATCTATATTGTCGAGCAATGGGCATGCTCTCGCACCCACCCGACATTTATCATCTGCACCTATACCGGAGACCCTTCGCACAGAATAACGGTCGGAGTATTGAGTGTCCCCACAGACAGGGATAGCTGGTCGCCCCGCCTCAAGTTATATTTTAGTGCCGTGCAACAATACCATGCGGCATCCCGAGAGACACCACTGGGAACCTTGATGGTCACAAATCTGAGTGCTTTCCCATCTGCACTTACTGTCATTGCGATTCCGGACGGCGATGTGAGAAAGCACAGGGAGGACTACATAGTGAACGAGAATTTGAAGAGATTGGGATGTGCCGGCCGAGCAGGATTAAAGCTTCAACGACCGTCACCGGTCATTGAAGCAAAGTTCTATCAGTTGTACCGGACGAGCGAGCGCGTTCCTCTTTACATAGCAGTCATCGAACTGGTGAAGCAGTGCCAGATTGCGCTCACCATTTTTGACAAACTTGCCCCAGAGTACGTCGATGGCCTGCTATGTGACGTCACGGAAAAGGCCTTAGGCGACTGGTGGGCAGATATCGGTACGGACCTCTATAATATAGAGCCTAGCGATGGTATTCTTGGAGCTACAACGGTTGCAGCGCTCCTTGGCGCGTTGATGGGAGCACGGCATCGACTGCATGCTGTTGGAGCCCCGGTTCCCAAAGATGTCTTTGATGTGTCGGGTTTGAAACGTGGAATCGGTAGCTTTCAAAAGTCACAGAAAATGGCGCGTACGCGGCGATTAGATCCCAACACTCTCGATCGACTTCATCGGGCAAGCCAGAAGTCAACAAACTCTGAACGCTGGACAGGTGCTGTGAAGTCAACCGTCGCTGAACTTAGTGGAAAAGGAGGCGAGATGGTCATGGGCATGGTGGGCCGTGATAAGAATGCAATCTCCGATATCGAGACGCTGGATCTGGAACGTTTTGCTCAATTAGCCGCTGGTGAGAGGGCTCGATGGTTATGGCAGGGCAAGCCTTATAAGAGCGGGTTTAGTTACGACCTCGAGACCGCTTCAAGGACAGACGATCTCGTTTTCACCAAAGATGACCATGGCGGCTATGTTTGGAAACGACACAACGACTTTGACACGTTCATTGACCGAGTTACTCCAGATCAAGACAGCGATAGAAGGGTTCACGATTCTGCCTTGGCAATAGAAGACAAAGATCAGAACTTGGGACGAATTGTTTCACGAAGTCTCACGGAGAAAGTATCAGATGCTCGTGCCGGGTTTGGAAGGTTTAAAGATGCCGTTGGTCTTCCAGGACTTCGCTCCTATCACCAAGGACACCATCGTTACAAACCCAGTAAAGAAGAAAACACTATTGATGCGGATGTGTACAACAGCGGTGGTGAGAGTGAAGCTGATCAAGGCATTGCAAGGCTCAGCCTAGAAGCTAGGCCTATGGCTTCGGGTAGTGTTGATTCTTCCCTCGACAATCCCAACCAGCCTATGCACAAGGTTGAAACGCCATCACCAGCATCACAGTCGCAAAAAATTACACCAGATCCTCCTGAAATACACATTCAAACAGAATTTCTTCCAGAGGAGACACTAGAACCGCCCGGTCGATCTCAGAATGGGCGTCCAGAGACAGTCCAAGAAGAAAGCGAGAACGACCTAGAACTAGCAAAAACACGGTCAACAGACGCAGCCAGCAACAGCGATATTCCCGAGGGCCAGGCATTTAAAAGTCTTCGACGCTCGCAGAGCTTTCCTGACGAGATACTTGGCCCACCTATAGCCTCACGCGGCAGTCGATGGCCTCGGCATCTGTCCTTTAGCACGGTGGAAGAGGTTGTTCTTGTCTGGGAGGGTTTCAAAATTGTGAAATCTGCGTCTGACGATAATACCATTTCGAATCTGGAGCAAGCCCTCCTTCGAGAAAACGTCTTACTGTCAGATGCACAGATCTTCAATTCCCGAGTTTTGGAATTGACCCAGGAAACGGTGCCTTGGGTAGAAGAGCAAGTCGCCTCGGTTGAGCGCCTGCACCAAACCGGTACTACTCTACAAGAGGAATTGGGCTACCTTTACCCAGAACACCTCGAAGAAGCTCGAGCACTGCGCGAACGCATCAACCAGCTACTCGGCGACGAAAGCTCGCGCATGACAGAGGAAGTCAAAAAGGTTGAACTGCTGGGCGCCAAACTCGACTATGAGCTGAACGTGCTCGAGTCAAAAGTCGAAGATGTCGAAGAAGGTCTGCAAGACTTTGAGCGCAATGTTTCTGAAATCGAGGGGCGTATCAAGGACTTGGTCAAGGGGGAGCGAATGAATGATACGTCCTGGTCTTCCTGGTTTGGCAGGAAATTTGGTCATATGTATATCTAGCGGCATTTGGCATTGCATTGGAGTTTGATTATTATTTTCCCCCCTGTATATAGATTGATAAATTGCATAGCGTCAAATATAATATAATAAGCTCTTGAACATAGGTATGCTAATATCCTACACACTACATTCGTAAAGGCCCGTATTCACATAATTATGGTCTATTCAAAACACCGTAATTGCATTGATGACACAGAAATAATGTACATATTATATTCTTGGATTCCGAGCCCCGATCATAAACTTAGACCCTGACAGTCCTCGCAAATGATGATATATGAAACCAAAAAAGAGTGGAGAGAATGTGACCACTTGTCAAGGGTACAAGACAAGCAAGTCATAGGGTCGACTGACACGTAGGCTCAAACCAAAATCTCCAACCCATTCCAAAAAAAAAAGACGAAAAAAGGAAACCCCTTCGATTATTACATGCCAAAGCCACCAATGCCACCACCTTGTCTGTTGGCAGCCTCGCCCTGCATCTTCTCGCTAACCTTGATGTTGACTTCGAAGAACTTGGAAACGCAGCGGTCCAGGCAAACGGATTCGCCCTTGTTCAGTTCGGCTTCCCGGTAGTCGTTAGGAATGCATTTGGCGTTGCACGATTGAGTGAGACTAGATGACATAAAGCATGTTAGCCTGTATTTTCCCGTAAACTGGGGGTTTTGATGACTGTCGAGTCAGGGAACATTGGCGCACCGGTTGAACATGTCAGAAACCATCTCGACCTCGGTTTCGGCAGCAGCAATCTTCTGCTCCGAGGAAAGCTGGGGACGACCGCCGAAGAGGAAAGACATTTTGGATGTTTGAGGTTGGAGTAAAGGTGGAGGAATCGGAAGGTAGAGCTACTCGGTAAAAACGTCAGCTTCATAAACTCGAGTGATTTGCGCATTCGTATAGTCGAATCGGACTTACTTGACGTGTGAATTAGCTTGTTGGGATGAAAAAGATGCACTGCAGAGGCGATAGCAAGAGAGAAGTTGAGTCGCAAGACAAAAGAAGTTGCGGCAGTGGTCGATCGGGAGCTTGGACCAAGCAGCGGCTGCCAGAACTCTGAAATTTCTGCCCGCCCGCGGCTTCTTTCCTCTGTCAACCACTTCATCGCGCCAACTACAGATGCTGTCGATTGCGCCCAACAGGGCCTCGCGCAGTCTGCTGGCCAGACTATCAGTAGAGTGAGTATTATCCATCGCCCTCTAGCCATTCCCCTCCTCGTTATGATGAGACAATGCCTTTTTTACAGAACCGCTGCGGATGCAGTGTGCGGGTTTCCTGCACACAATGATCTCAATGGGTCTATTTGCTACTGAATCGAGCAATTATATGATGAAAAATGCCACGCATGATGTTTGATTTGTTTCCTTGCTGACGGTGTCGTGCAGATGTAGATTACCTGCCCCTCGGATACCTAAGAGTGGCTTTTCTGTATACAACTTCGTTGGTGGCAGTGCTCTCCGATGCAGCAGCACAAAATCAACACCGCAAACTACCTTTGCGAGCCGTTTGCAAGAAGTTCAGGCAGCAGTCTCAGACCCGTATCCACGCCTAGAGAACCACCCGGGAAGAATCAACATAGCAGATTTCCGCTCGCGATACGACTATCTGGAGTCAGATCAAGTAGTGGAGGACACGGTTGTGGTTCAGGGTAGGTTTCGGCCTTGTTCTGGCCCTTGTCATCTTCTTCCTGTACTTAGATATTATGTAGGCAGAATACGATCGTATAGGCTTGCTGGAAGCAAGTTGATTTTCTTTGATATTATCCAGAATGGCTCCAAACTACAAGCCATGTGCAACCTGCGCCAGCTGGCTGATGTAACGCCGGCGAAATTCAAACAGCTTTATCGCCTTCTCCGCCGCGGGGATTCTTTTTGTAGGTTGCTAGAGAGAAAGAATTAATGATGCAGTGCTGATAAGAGAATTGCTTTCAATAGCCGTCACCGGGAAACCACATCGGACTGGACGCGGCGAGCTCACAATACAAGTGACAGAGCTGCCAAAAATGCTGTCGCCAGCTTTACATGATGTTCCTGTCGACACCAAAGAACATGGCACCTCTGCATTTCCCCGGCACGTCCAATACCTCGCCGACAAGCGTACGTCAGACGTTTTGCGGCTCAGATCAGCTATCATACAATATGTGCGCCAGTTCTTCATCGACCGCGCCTTCATGGAAGTCAACACCCCTATCATCGCAGGCGAAGCCGGGGGTGCCACGGCGCGGCCATTTGTGACGATGGCCAACGAGTTTCCGGATAAACAGCTTTCCTTGCGAATTGCGCCAGAGCTATGGCTGAAAAGGCTTGTTGTTGGTGGCTTTGATAAGGTGTTTGAGATCGGGCCGTCTTTCCGTAATGAAGGTGCGTCGATTCTTTTTTCTTAGGTCCATTGCAGTTCGATCTGACAAATGCAGGTATCGACAAGTCTCATAACCCGGAATTCATGACCTGCGAGTTTTATCAAGCTTATGCCAATCTCGAAGACATCATGTCATTGACCGAGAATTTCCTATCGGGGCTGGCGTCAAATGTCCAGCAACACAAAGAACGCATGGAATCAGATATCTCGAATCCAGACGTGGATTTCTCGGCTCCTTTTCGTCGGATAGATTTCCTTCCAGACATTGAAACTGCCATTGGCCGGAGCCTGCCGGATCTGTCTACGTCGACAGCAGAAGAAGATATAAAGACGCTGTTTAATGAGCTCTCAATTCCCCTGCCAGACCTACCTACTCTTCCGCGATTGATGGACAAGCTATGCGCCACTTATCTAGAACCGCAATGCAAAAACCCTACGTTCATCACCAACCCGCCAGAGTGTCTTTCGCCTCTGTCCAAGTCGTTTGTCCATAATTCTTGCGGCCAGAAAGTTGCTGCTCGCTGTGAGCTCTTCATCCACGGAAGAGAATACGTCAATGCGTACGAGGAGGAGAACTCGCCGTGGGAGCAGCGGCGCAAATTCCAAGACCAGGTCGCGTACAATGTGCACACGCACGAATGGGGCGAGGTCGATGAAAGCTACCTGCAAGCTCTGGAATGGGGTCTTCCACCAACGGGGGGCTGGGGCTGTGGTATCGAGAGGCTTGTGATGTTGTTCACGGACTCGAAGAGAATCGAGGATGTGCTGCCATTTGGGACGCTGAGGACGGTGTCCAGGCGATTCGATGCTCCTAGTGACGACTCTTGAGAATTGTATTGTGGGAAACAGGCGTTCTTCTTCTAACGACAAATGTACAATAGAATATGTAATACAAAGAATTTAATTCACTGCTCAAAGCGCAAGTAAGTTGAACACGGCCGGGGCCCGCCGAGCCGTTGATAACCGCTGCGTAAGCCCCGCCGAGAGTCTTCTTCTCCTCTTGAGCCTCACTTTTCTCTGCTTGTTTCATGGTCGACGAGTAGACAACACTTGTGCTATATCAAAACAGGAAACACAGTCATGGCTGATACGCGAGTCGCTCAGGGTCAGCCTGTGGTGGTTAGTCTGCAGGACTTGGTTACAGGTGAGGGGCAATCAATCAATCATTCCGGTCTTGTCTGTTGACATATCGATATCTCAGGGGCAGTCTCTTTTGAAACACTGACCGAGGCTTTTGGGCCCTCGTCTTTGGGAATCATTGTCGTCAAGGACTTGCCTGCCAAGTTCAAAGATCTGCGAGCCCGTGTTCTCTCGAATTCATCTCATCTGGCCGCCTTATCTGAGCACGAACTAAGTATGTACCAACCAACACATATTGTCAAATATATACAATTTAACCGACAAAAAAGAAAACCTGGAAAGTCCAGAATCAAAATATCTCGTTGGCTGGTCCTGCGGCAAAGAAACGCTTCGATCCGGCCATTTCGACACCCTCAAGGGCTCGTACTATATCAACTGCGCCTTTTACCAAGACACCAACTTGCAAAACGCCCCCGCAGACGATTTCCCGGATTTCCCACAGTACACGGCACCGAATATATGGCCGCCGCCGGAAAAGTTTTCTTCTTTTCGCACGAATGTGCAAGACTTGTGCTCGCTCATCATCGACACGGCGGGCCTTGTCGCTCGAGCGTGCGATCGATATGCGCTGGCGAACATTGAGGGTTACCAGGAGGGTTATCTTGAGCATGTAGTCAAGACGAGTCTCACCACAAAGGCGCGTTTGTTGCACTACTTTCCCGCCAATTCTACCTCCGAGGAGACCCCTGCCAGTGAAGGCGACGAGCAAAAAGAAGACGACGACTGGTGCGCCACGCACGTCGACCACGGCTGTCTCACCGGCCTCACATCTGCCATGTTCATTGACGAGACCGCCAACTCTCCCACCAACTCTGATTCTACAGCGCCGCTTCCAGAGCTTCCTTCGTCTCCGGACCCGCAAGCCGGTCTCTACATTCGATCACGCACGGGGGCAATCGTCAAGGTGAATATTCCCAAGGACTGTCTCGCTTTTCAGACAGGCGAGGCATTGGAATTGATCACTCAGGGCAAATTTCGAGCTGTGCCGCATTTTGTGCGTGGAGCCAAGGCGACAACAACTGGTGGGAAAATTGCCAGGAATACGTTGGCGGTGTTCACGCAGCCGAATCTGAACGAAGAAGTCCAGCCGGGCAAGACTTTTGCTGATTTTGCGAGGGAGGTTGTTGAGAGGACGTACTAGTACTGAGGGCACGCATATATATGTGAGTATGTGGTGTTTTGGTATGTTTATAAGAATAAATATGAATATATGGTATCACTTCTATCAAACGCCAGTACCTTTTGCATCCACGAAGAAAACCAAAAATATACTATGTAGTAGCTCGCCCAAAAAGGAATATCGTAAGAGGTCAACTGGTGCTTGAATATTTAAACCAGGACTAACTGAATCGAGGACGCTTTAACTTTTGAGGAGATTCAGAGCCCGGTCGAATAGGAAGAGAGATGGAAAAGTTCACCTGCGTGTCGGACTCGCCATTGTCGTTTCTGGCCCTTTTGTAGTCAATCGCCATCGCCCGGCTGTCCCCGTCTTCGTCTTCAGAGGATGTATTATCCGTATTCTCCTCGTTCGAGCTCACATTCGCGCTGGTATCCATGTGCAAGCCGCTGGTGACGAGCGAGCTCATCTTTCCAATCTCGGCAAACTGCGATTTAACTTTCGCCGCTGCCGAGGGCCGGCCGGCCCTGCGAGGCAGTTTGGCCGCATCGAAATCACTCTTGGAGGCCGTGCCGTCCAAGATATTGAGAATGGCTTTCCACATCTTGCAGTTGCGCGCGTCCGAGTAGCGCCCGACGTCTTCGCCGTTCAGCGTGTCGATACCGAGGGCCTGCGTGCGGTAGTCGGCCCAGAACCAATGCTGGTCGTCAGACAATCTATTGTCTGCCCTGCGAGCCCAGTCCCGGCTGGCCAGCATACCCGCGAGATCGAAGTTGAGGGCTGTTTTGCCAAAGACGAGCTCCATGGCGGACGGTTCGTAGCAGCGTCCGATGATCATGTCCTGAGAGACCTCGATCAATGTGCCAGTTTTGTGTGCTCGGTACCAGGACCCGTATTCAGCCATGCTTGTCTGCTGAAAGGCGTTGATGACCTCTTGCCGACTCAGTGGCGGAGACGCATACTCGCCTGGCTTGCGGTACGCGCGTATGGGTGAAAGCGTGTAGACTTTTCCGCGCACGCGCACTTGGTGTTTCTCAGCGAGGAGCGGAGATTGCGCGTCGTCGATGCATGAGATGAGTCTGAACTGGATGCGGTCGATGACCATCACGTCTGTCACGGCGGGCAGGTTTTCTAGCGAGGCTCCTGCAGGCTTGAGACGCACAGCGTCGCCTGCAATGATCATTTCCGGGCCTAGAAACATTCCGCGACAGTCGACGGATGCATTAGGCCATTCGCCGCTAAAGTGGTACTTGTCGACCAGTGAAAGCGACGACATGACCGTCATGGCATTCTTTATTGAAGGATGCCAGTCCTTTTCTGGGATATTCATGAGCCATACCGGCCACGAGTAAAACGGGCGAAGGAGATGGATGTGAATATATGCATATTGCAGCGAAGAGCTTTTCTCGTCACTGTTTGGGTCTGGGAAGGTCTCGACTCGGAATCCAGAGTAGTTCACAGCCCATTCCTTTGAGGTTGGTTCGATCAGATCCTCCAGAACCACAGGGTCTTTATCCGGCGCCTGCCCGATTGTGCCGGCTCTCCACTTGGGAATATCCATGAACCGGTCTTCTTTGCTTGAAAAGGCTCGATACACCCCAGTGCTATCGTCGTAGCGAAGCTCGCCGTCGAGTTGCGGCATCCATAATACCACTTCTCCAACTCGGGGCACGTACGAACCCTGTAACCCGAGCCGGACGATGTTCTCTCGAATCGGTTTGTTTCCTGCTCGCCAATCCATGCTCTGGTATTCATATATTGGTTCGTCAATCTCTCCCAGCCTTTTAAGTTTTAAGATGGCTTCTCGAAAGACGTCTGGAATTCCTTCAGGGTCTGTAGGCCGCCTTTGTGGCAGAGCCTTGATGTTTTTCATTGGTCTTCCTCGCGAACTCTGCATAGGGGCTGGTAGAAGAAGTCAGCTTGGTTCGTAGTGCATCAAGGGGGTTCCATAGGTAACTACCTGTCACTGACGTAGGACCGGGAGGCCTAGAACCAGGTTGTTTTATCTTTTTGCAGCATTCACACGGGCATGGGTTTTGTTGGCCATTCATTAACCAGGAGAAATGAGGGAAGAACTGGTTTGGTGAGTTAAAGCAAGCGCCAGTGGGATGGCCATAGACAAACTTGTCCCACTATTTAATTTTAGCAAAAAAAAAAAAAACCATAAAATAGGAGGTGATAGACTTACGATATCGGGGGCGCTGAACCGTGGCCGTCTCAGGAGAGCGTAGCCGTCAGGCAGTCTGTCGAGAATATATTGTTTGTCTGTTTGATATTAGCAAATAAAAATACAACAGGATATAAACAATTAAGTGTGTGTCGAAATTGAATGTACGTATTTTGAAGCAAACATCGCTGGTACTTTATATAGGGGAACTTTTTGATGAGAGAAGTGGGGGGAAAAGAAACAAAGAAAGAAAACAAACCTCTACTAAGCTTCCCCGACTTTTGCATCCACATGGTTGCCAGCTTCTGACGATAGAGTCGATCATCAGTTTGCTGCCAGTACTGCTCCTTTGGCCAGGCACCTTTGCTGCCGTCGCCGAAATGGGCTGGTGGGAGGGGGACCACTTCAAACGAATCCATTTTGGATTTTAACTGGAAAAGAGAGAGAGAAGGAGAGAAAGAGAGAAATTAAAAGAAGCCGTCAGACTGGACGTAAACTTGACAGGAATACCAATGCTCTGGAATAAGCGGTCCAAATGTGGACCTCTGTATAAAGGATTTCGTCTGAGAGATGACAAGAAACGTACTCGGACAGATCACATAGTTGTATTTGTTTGTGTTTGACATTAGATCGTATTTGTTTGTCATTCAGTTTGCAGGATAATGTCTGGTTGCATCATGATAGTTGGAACATGGATTGGAACTTGAATGCATGTAATGGGGAGAATGATAATGCCCGGCAGAATAACAGCAAACAAGCCTGGCTCCTCACCGCCTTTGACTAACCTCCATCCAAGGCATTGGGGTACAATGGTTATTTTTTACCAATAAGATTGCTATTTTATGAAAGGGCTCAAAATGGGTATTTATTTCATATTTACACAAGTAGATATCAGTCAGGTGGTTACACATCTAGTATCAACAGTAGCTGCGTATTTCGGCCAATAGGCGGATATACTTGGCTGTCCAGACACATCAAATCATTCACGACTCACTCGCCACCTCTGCCGGGACTTCTGCTGAGGTCTCTGGCGAAGCCTCTTCTGGAGCCTCTGGAGCCTCTGAAGCCTCTTCTGATTCTTCCGGGACTTCTTCATACGGCGGCGGCGCAAGCTCGCCCCCGGCTACAAACACCTTGGCCAACTCGTTCTCGATTTCCTCTCTGCGAAGCTTCCAGTTTTCAACGTTGTCGAGTCGCTTTCGCAGTTCCTGCAGCTCTTTCTCGACTCCCATCTTCTCCTTGTCCGTGCCGATTCGGTCAAATTCCCACTCTTCCCCAGACCTTCCAAGGCCAAGGGTCAGTTGAAAAGTGTGGTATTTCTTGAGAGAGGCACGCGTGGAAATGGTGATCAGCGTGATACCTTTTTCCTTTGATCGTTCGTATAAGAGACCTTCCACATCGGAAGATACGGCCGAGGTGCCTTCGTCAATAAAAGCATACCGCGGTTCGTGGTACAAAAGTCTCGCAAAGGCCATGCGCTGCTTCTCGCCACCACTCAGAACGTCTTTCCACTCCTTTCGACAGTCCCAGCCACCTTCTCGGTCAGGGAGATACCCAAGGTGCACTTCCTCAAGGATTCGGCCGAGTTCTGCATCCGTTCGGCCGTTTTCATGCATTTCCATTGCACTGTGAGGATAGATAACCTGGTCACGCAAGGTGCCGACGCTCAAATACGGCCGCTGCGGCAAGAACATGATTCCGTCCATGCCAAAACCCCGGGGTCGGCTCACTAATCCACGATAGACAGGCCACAATCCGGCAACGAGGCGTGAAATGGACGACTTTCCGACACCATTGGGACCTGAGATGAGGAGGTGATCACCAGAGTGAACGATGAAAGCAAGAGATTCGATCAGTTCGTCACCTCCTTGAGGGTAAAGGGATGGCGCAACGACAGGAACATGTTCAAGGCGCACACCGTCATATCCACTGTGAATAGTTCCCTGGACATCTGATAGTGAGTACAGTTCCGGATGACTACCACGTGGTTGGTAGTAGGCATTAGCATGCACTCTGTGCAAAGTAGAGATCAAGGTATAAACACGAGATGTGTAGCCAGCCAGCTCTGAGATGTCTTTAATACTGTACATCATTCGGCCTCCAGCATCGGCGAGAGACAGCATCAGACGTTTATTAGTGATAAAATCCTTCATCCGGCCTCTCTCTCTGCCGCTACTATCGGACGAATCGCCGTGCTCTTTTGTATCGACGACTCCGCCCCACGCGGGAAGGAAAACGGGAATAGAAGTCATGAGGTACCCAAAGGCTGACCAAACGTACTTGAGAATCATATCCTCCATCATGTTGTAACGGATTTTGAGACTGTAGATACCTTTCATCCACCGTTGTAGATCTTTGAAGCTCTTGGTCAAAAACACCTTTTCGATGTCTGCACCGCCGTAGAATGCAATTTCTTCGGCGTTTGCCAAAAGCCGCGAGTGCAGCCCTCTGAAATCGCCTTCTCGCTTGCCCTCGACGGCTTTCAACTTTCCAAACGGAGGCGAGAGTCTGCGGAGAACTGTGGCAGTCGTGAAATAGCCACTCAAGATACCAGTCAAGGCGAGAGGTCCTAGGCCACGGTAGAGTTGGTATGTAAAGAAGATCAGATCAACGGTAGGCTTCCCCAGGGAGGAGGTCAGCCCAGCTGCAGATGCGCAGAAGAGGGTCAGGTCCTGGGTTATGAACTGATCGGCACCCTGGCCGACGGCTCCGTCCAGATTGGCCAATTTGTAGTAGTTCATATTCTCGTTCAGATACAGATCATGAATATATCTTGTGAGGCGAGTTCGGAAGGCGATGGATATCTTGGACTGGAAGAAATGGATCATAGCGTTCGTGTAAGAGGCGAGTGTTCCAATACTGCACCACTTGAGCAGGCCCCAAATGAAGGCGCGGCCCTTCCCGGCAACCAGATCGCGGACAATTTCGCCGTCCAAACGCGCAACGATCAGAGATAGGTAAGTCCTCATCAGAAGGAAGACACCATGGCTCATCAACAGACCGGTCTCCTTGGAGTGCCACCTTGGAATCATGATGCTCATCAGGCTCAGGAACTGGTGTAGGAAAGCAAGATTCAAGCCGGGCTTTGTTGTCAGCGGAGGTATTTGGGAAACGGCATCCTCGTCGCCTCGACGAGCTGCGCGCGGCGGGTTCAGGAATAAGCGGCGATGCGCATCAAAAGTAGTTGGCTTTGTTGGGTGGATGATCACTTTGGAAGTGAGGTTGTCTCTATACGGAACGTAGATGATTCTCGACCCATCCTTCCCCCGAAGACCCGAGTTCCGCCGCAGCATTCGCCGGCCCTGAGCATTCTCCGTGGACTGTCTTCGGAACCAGGTGTAGCCGCCATAGCTGGAGCCGATGATGGACAGCAGCAAAGCAATTGTCGCGATTAGTTTCCCGGTTTTGGACGATCGTTGGACGCGGCCACGGAGTAGTTGGATGTAGCGGCGGAAGAGGGCCACGAGAGGGTCATTCGGCTGAAGAGTCGAGTGTGCGGCCATGATGGGTGATTCTTAACACGGCCGGTTTATCGAAGAAGACAAGTTGCCCGTTTATGCGTGGAATGACCGCACAGGGTCAAAGGAGCCTCTCGGCATGCTCTCGTTCGCGGATTTGGAGAATGCCTCGACGCAGTTGGCAGAGAAGAAGAAGAACAATAATAAGAAGGAGAGATCAAAGACGATATGTGATATTATTTTAACGAGGATAGGTAGTTAGTAGTTACAGGTGTGGTGGTGATGTTTGGTGGTGAATGGCCCGAAACTGAAGTGACGTCGCTTCGGCATGTGAAGACCTCGGGCCACGACCGAGCACGTGCCTCGACGCAACGACAGCAAAGGAAAGCAAGACAAACAGTGCGATAGGCGCCAGTAATGAACAAGAGTCAGAATAGAGTCAGAATAGATATTTGGGTTAATTGAATAATTAGTAGGCAGTGGGTATGGATACAAGCCACTCTGTTAGGGACTAGCAAGGAGGTACGGGGTACGGAGGAGGCATGCGGGAGGAAGTCGCGATGCGGGGAAGCTGCGAGGGTCACCAACACCGCTTAATAGGCTTTGGGGAAGAAAGAATCATCTCTCAACTCAATTGAATTGCCCGGGGACAGAACGGCCAAGCCTAATAATCCAGAAGTCTAAAGCCACAAGGCAGTCCTGCAGCAAATGTAATGATGGTAATAGTAATAGTAATAGTAATAGCAATTGACAGGCAGCCTGGCCCAACAGCAGCTGACAGCTTGATGGTCATTCTTCAACCATTATTCTTCTTCTTGTTTTGTTGACTATTTGCAAGAGCAATCATAGTATTGTTTCTGTTCACAGCAATGCTGGACTGAATCTCGAGAGCAAACAAGACATCGAGAGCAAACGGCGCAAACAGAGCGGTGTGGCAGCTCGACCAATAGCAAGGCAGCGTCAAGTGGGGCGCCTAATTGCGATGTCGCCCAAGCGAGCAGCCAATCACCGGGCGGTGATTGCGGGGAGTGCCCCACCCGGGCGGTTCCCAGCCAATGGTTTGCCGCCGCTTCGGGGCCCAGACTTTTCTCGCGATGTGATGAGATTGCTGCGACTGTCGAGTATTTATCCGTTTACCCTCTGTTCAAAAACCAGTAAATATGACATTGACACCTGATCGTGAGATGGCGAGTGCGTGCGACCTGCCAATCACAGCGCCCATGCGCTTTTCTGCTCTGCGACTGGCAGCTGAGTCTATGGAGTCCTCCAGGGAAACTTTCAGGGAAACTTTCATATACTACTACAGTAACAACTACGAAAGTACTAACCCGATCCCAGTAGCACTCATCTCGTGCCACCCAGATCGTATCCATACTTTCAGGCTACATAGTCCTCTATCGTCCAGCATCTCCAGCCTGCAAGCAGTCGCATAACATACCAAGAGTTACACAGCTGGCGGCGCTAGACAATTTTAAATAATAACAGAGGACTGTCACAAAAGGCAACGCATCCGATAGGAGAATCACTGCCCTTTGCCGGGCTAAGCCTAGCAACGTAGCACCACACTACTGCCACACCCAGTAATTAACTCACTAGTCATGTGGTAATACTGTTATTTGGTATTTTTACTATTCTTGTTCGAATCAGGGCTCGATGCCGCCCAGAGCGTCCGCGCGGGAGAGCTAGTTAGAGCCGTACCCGCCGAACCAGGAGGCGCGACCGAATAACCTTCTTCGTTCAACCCGCGCTGGCTGCGAACCTGCTGCACCTCTGCCTGAAGAACAGAACAGAACAGAACCACATATCCTCCAGTGCGTGTGTGTGCCCAGCGTTCCTCTCTGAACTGCTGCTGCTGCTCATCGGTCTTCCACGCGAGAGGTCGTGCGTGCTGCTGCGGCTCTCTGCCTCCAACGAGACAGCTCCCTTTCCGCCCGCCCCCAAAACACCCAGCCCAGCCAGCATCGCCAGTCAGCTCAGGAGTTGAATACCACCGCTGGTCCCATGGCGACCAGTGCAGGAGGGCATCCCGATTACGGTAAGCGCTCTCTTCTCTCCTCTCCTGTGACTGCGATGCTATTTTGCGACGGCCGCCTCTAACATAATTCACATCCCCAGGTCTGGACAATGCCTCATCACAGCAGCCCCCCGCCGACGAGGTGATCCAATCGCAACCTCACCCATCGGACGAGGAGATCGCTGTCGCCCAGTCTTCTGCCAACCCTGAAAGCTCCCAGTCACGCCCGCCATTAGACCGGCCGAAGAAAAAGCGTTCGCTCTTGCTGGTCCCATCTCGAACGTCGTCGCGAGGAAGCAAGAACCAGTCGTCCGACATGACCACCGAGACCGCCCAGGATGAATCCAACACGATAGCAAACTCGCGCACCAACCTGACGAAACGACGGAGGGACCGCAGCAAGGCAAGCAGCAGGCGCTCTCAGCGAAACGATCAGGAAGAAAACATGCATGCGAAACCAACCACCCCAGACGAAGACCGCTACCTCAGACCCGAGAGGAAGCCCAAATCAACTTCAAGGTTCCTGTCCATCTTGAATTGCTGCAGCACTTCGGAGCCGGATAACGAAGACCCAGACCTTCCTGCGAAGAGAGCAGAGACCCGACTGCCAGCTTCGGGGCGACAGCCTCCGAGTGAAAAGGCCGACGTCAGCGCCGCTGAGTCGAGTACGGCCGAGTCCAAGGACCATCAGCTTCTCAACGAGAAGACAGCGGACTCCGCCGTCCACCAGCCACACGCAGAAGAGACTCTGGAGCAGCCAAACATGCTGCCAGACTCCGAGGTCAAATCTGACTTGGCTGGAGAGTATGCCACAGCGCCTCGAAGTGAGTCATCGAATAAACAGCCTGTGAATGTGCCCGGTGCCTTGTCGCTCGGCAAAAAAGATGGTAGCGGGGACGAAATTGTCCCGGAATCTACACCTGGTCATTCGCAAGACGACCGTGATATCACCATCCCCGATGCGCCCGTTCCTTCGAACGAAGAGGAAGAAAATCCAGTCCCAACCCAGGATGTTGTTCCTCCTCCTCCTCAGCCGCCACCGCCTGATGTTTATCTGCCGGGGCCCCCAACAGCAACTGGGAAACAAAATATATGGCTCCTTCCGCCCCCGCTGCCACACTTGGACGGCCGAAAATGTCTGATACTTGACTTGGATGAGACTCTTGTTCATAGTAGCTTCAAGGTATGTCACTAACGTAACTGGTAGCGCTGGTCTTACTAACATAAAGAAACAGGTCCTCGAGCGAGCCGACTTTACTATTCCCGTCGAAATAGAAGGCCAGTGGCATAACATCTACGTGATCAAACGACCGGGCGTCGATCAGTTTATGAAACGAGTGGGCGAATTATACGAAGTTGTTGTTTTCACAGCATCAGTGTCAAAGGTTGGACTATTCTTAGCTCGTTTAAATACCAGCTACTAATCTTTAACAGTACGGCGATCCGTTGCTTGATCAATTGGACATTCACAACGTTGTCCACCACCGCCTGTTTAGAGACAGCTGCTATAACCACCAGGGTAATTATGTCAAGGTCAGTTTTTTTCTCTCTTCAGTGACGAAAGATGAACATGTGGACTAACAGCCATCAAGGACCTGTCGCAAGTTGGCCGTGACCTTCGGGAGACTATTATTATTGATAATTCACCCACCTCGTACATATTCCACCCTCAGCACGCCATTCCTATCAGCAGCTGGTTTTCAGACGCCCATGACAACGAGTTGCTTGATTTGATACCAGTTCTCGAAGACCTTGCAGGCACCCAGGTCCAAGATGTGAGCTTAGTGCTTGACATTGCGCTTTAAGCTCTATACGAGTTCCGATAATTCCTTTTACAGTTTTTTTTTTGTCAGCTTTGATATGTTTCTATATCCGCCTCCTCGTCCCTACATCACACCCCAGTCTAGCAGCCCCCTCTCGATTTGATTCTCCTTTTCCTCCCCGTCCCCTTGACCCTGAAAGTATTAGACTGATTGCAAAAGAAGAAAGAGCACCCATTGTACGCAGTTCTGCGTGCGAATGTCTCCCGAGTCCATTGATATACTAAGTTTGCATCTGGCATTGTTGAGCATTTGTCCCTGTTTCGTGTTTTGTTCGTTTTCACAGCACTTTGATTGTGCCCCAGCGGTAGAGTCCGCACGTCTCTGCTCCAAGTTGAGCCTTTTTTTTCTTCTCTCTGATCAATGCAGCATCATATGGGCGTTTGATTCTGGTCATCAGCCAAGATTTGCTCATTTTTTTCTCTCTGTATTTCCACACTGCCCTCCTTTCCTGGTTTCTTTGTCTTTTTTCCGTCTGAGTGTTGGTCCTACTGCTCTCTGAAGCTTTCTTGTTTCTGTAGCGATTTTTTGAACGAGGCAGGCACTCAACCTGTTCAACGAGTGTTCATTTTGGCGATCTTGCAGTTAAACCGCCTCCTGCCAGGCGTTTGTACATCTACTTGACGGATCGCAACAGCGTGATGTACATATATAATGAAAAGCCTTTTGAGTCTTGGTTGTCTGTTCCTATGTATGATATACGTAGAAGAGTCTTCGTCTCTGTAGGGCTATAGAAAAAGAATCTCGAGTTTACTCTAAACATACTAGCCTGTGTGGAAGCGGGGACTTATCAGTTGATACGCCAGCTATTAAGTAGAAAGCACACTGCGCAACCCTTTTCCAGGCAGCCATATTCTTGGTAGAATATTGTTCTCGAAATTAATACCTCGCTGAAGTGTAGTCATCTAACATAGCAAGACCCAACTTTCCCGGTGTCCGTGGCGTGAGCCCGCTTCTCCTCGACAATCGACAACCTTCCCCGCAATCGAAATTAATCCGCGAACGTCACCGTTGACAAACACCAACACGCTCGAGAACCTCACCGCAATTTTTTTCGCGGAACAAACCCAAGCAGACATGAAAGACCGCAATGGCTGGGATGGGAAGCTCAGGGTCGACGACAACCCCGAGCGGCACGCAGTCATAACGAACCCCGAGGCGCTGGAAGACCCGGATTACTCGGACGATGAAGCTTTGCCGGTTGACACGATCAGTGCCGACGAGGGTTGGTCATTCTCGAAAATTTAAAACAGAGATAAAAAGCTAATATGTCTTTCTTCTAGATATCCTGGACGATGAGGACCCCAATGTCGAAGTGTGTGGCCGTGCCTGTTTTACCCCTCCATGACGTTTTTTCGGCGCTTGTGCTTACGATGAACTTGTACTCGTGAAGGAAATAGACCTCGTCCACTATCGAATAGGATCCATTCCGGCATTGAAACTCGAAAGGTTTACCAAGCTCGAGGTAAAAAAACAAACAAACAAACTCGCGCTATTTACCAATAGGCGTTCTTACTAACGCGTATATTCCTTTAATAGAAAATATGCCTCCGTCAAAACCACATCTCTCGCATCGAATTCCCTGAAAATTTTGGCACCACTCTGAAAGAACTCGACTTGTACGACAATCTGATCGGCCACATCAAGGGCCTCGACGAGTTGACCAATCTGACCAGCTTGGACTTGAGCTTCAACCGGATCAAGCATATCAAAAACATCTCGCACCTGACAAAGTTGACGGATATTTATTTTGTGCAGAATAAGATATCGACGATAGAAGGGCTGGATGAGCTGGTGCATTTGAGGAATTTGGAATTGGGTGCCAATCGGATTCGGGTATGATGTCGACTGGCTTTTGTTGTTGGTGGGACTTGCTGATGATGGTTAGGAAATTCAAAATTTGGATAATCTTAAGGCTTTGGAGGAATTGTGGCTGGGGAAAAACAAAATTACAGAGATGAAGGTTTGTCATTACGCTTTGTTCCCCCCGATTTGGTGGCTTTTTTCGCAAGCTTACTTTTCACGCCAGAATCTCTCTGCTCTGTCGAATCTCAAAATCCTCTCGATCCAATCAAACCGCATCACTAGTATCACCGGGCTTTCCGAACTCCACAGTCTTGAAGAGCTCTACATATCGCACAACGGCCTGACTGATCTGTCGGGGCTCGAGTCGAACACGGCACTTCGTGTTCTGGACTTTTCGAACAACCAAGTGACCAAACTTGAGAACATTAGCCATCTCAAACAACTCGAGGAGCTGTGGGGGTCTAATAATGGGCTGTCCAGCTTCGAGGAGGTCGAGCGAGAGTTGAAGGATAAGGAGAATCTCGAAACGGTGTATTTTGAGGGAAACCCGCTGCAAACTAACAGCCCGGCGCTGTATCGGAACAAAGTACGACTGGCTCTGCCGCAGGTGAAGCAGATAGATGCTAGTAAGTTTCGTCGCCTTGATGGAATATATTTCTTGGTGCTGATTTCTCTGCCTACAGCTTATGTACGCCTTGTTTGATGAGAGCTGGGCGGTTACTTCATTGACGAATGTATTTTATAACGAATTATCTTAATATAGCACTGACATGGCAGGGTTTGCATTTACAGGTGATATACTAGTATACGCATTTCAATACTCTTCCTTCTCTACGGGGTATCATGAATTACTAAACTGTAATGGTCTCCCGGCCTATTGGCCCTCCTTGTCAACTCTCTGCTTTAGAATTTCAACAAGACTCCTTGCCGAAACCTTTTCTAAATCTCCGTCCATGTTTCTATCCACCCCTTCTATATCTCTATCCAGCATCTCTTCTTGTCTCGTTGCAAGGGCACCCTGTTTCGAAACCGGGAAACAATCCGCCAACTCATGCCTCGGCGCCCCCGTATTGATGATGTCGCTGACACGCTTATCGCTATAATCCATAGTCCACGGCCCATAGTACGGATTCTTGCGAATAAACTCGTTGTAATGGTGAACCTTGGAACTCGATATTTCGATTTCGCACTCCTCCTCGACGACGGTCTGATCGTTTGTGTTTGTGTTGTTTGTCGCGCTTTCGTCGTGCAGAGTGATTTTTAGAGGGGATGCGTCAATGGCTTTGCTGGCTGCGTCGGCGGTGTCGAAAATCGCGAGGATGCGGCCATGCGCAGTGGCTTGGTTCGGGGGCTTTTTCTGCGTCAGCCATGAATTCCCTCTCTATTTTTTAAGAAAAGGCTTACCTTGACATGCTTAAAAGCAACAACTTCGCCGTACTTTTGCAGCGCGCCCAAAACGACTCTCCGTTCGGCAATCATGCGCAGCGGCCGGCTGGTTTTGATGTCGATCTGGCGCGACGCGAGCGTGCGCAGGCCGTCACCGATGATGGCGGAATAGCGGGCGGCGGTGGCCGAGAACATTCTCCATTGTCTGTTCAACAGAGACGTAGTCACATGTTGTTTGGAAAGAAGGATGAGGATGGGAGGTCTGAGGTTGACGGATCTTGCATTCGAGATCTTGGCGGATTACGTAATTCGATTTTTATAGATAGACATTAACAGTAAAGTCAAGCTTAAGTGTGCATAATTCGTATTAATTACTCTTTAAACGGAGAAATTTGAGAACTGCCTAGACTATATAATTCAAAGGAAACCTCTTGAAACATATGGGCTCTTCTACACTATTCTAGTCGTCCATACCCAAATACTCGTCACTATCTTGTTCAAAGAACTCCATATCTCCCTTCAAGGCTTCAGTTTGCTTCTGTAGCGTGTCCGGGTTCAGTGCTTGAGACTAAGAAAAACTGTCAGCTTATACTACCCTCAAGAGCCCAGGTTTGGTTGGTCTTACGAATTTGTCTGCCTGCGCATCGCGCTGTTCACGAGGCTGGGTCATGTAATTGATGGGAGCGGACTTTGCATCGAACTGGTCCTTGATAACGTTCTCGGCATTCTTAAGTGCGTTTCCGAGAAGTTCCTTTTGGTCTTCTGTGGGTGGAAGAGCTGATTTATTCTCAAGTTCCATAATTTCTCCATACGTCTTCTCGATTCTGTTCTTGAATTTGTTTGTTTCCTAAAGGCGGTTAGTCTGGGAATTCACGCCAAGGTTTGCCTGTGCAACCTACAGCATTGATGAGACCTATCACTGCCTCCTGGCTGGTCTTCGAGTACTGCTCGATTTGCTGGTATCCAGCAGTCACGTTGTTCTGGAGAGTCATCTTGTTGACCAAGTTAAGACCGTTCAAGATATGAGGGTCGTGAACACTCTTATAGAACTCGGCAACCTCCTTGAACTGGTCAAATCCAGCCCAGATGGCCACTGTATACTGCTGCAGGATCACGCGGTCGATCAGGGCATTTGACGAGGAGATTGCGTCTTCAACTGTGCCCTTGAAGGGGATAACATTGCCCTTGACTAGGGTCTTGATCTGCACGGCGAGTTGTGTGAAGAAGAGCCGGAGCTGAAGGATGCAGTCTTTCAACTCTACCAACAAAGCCAGGCAGTTCCGCAGGCACACTTTGACGGCATCCTGTGATTGTTAGTACCGAAAATAAGAGAGAGAGAGAGAGAGAGATAGTAACTTACAAGCGTCAGTTTGTCTTCCTTGAGACTATCTAGGTCGGCTTTGACGTTGTTCATCTTCGACTGGAATTCCAGAAGCTGGGCTCTGGCCGTGTCGGCACTGCTCAGACTGGACTTGTACATCTCTCGAGCAGTGGACACCTTGAACGAGGCCGCTTCGACGGCCACCTGACTGGCTGTCTTGCTTCCAGAAGAAGCAGCCGCCTGCAGATTTGCGCCGGGCAGAGGGGGGTTCTTTGTTCCGGAGGTCAGGGCCTTGTTCTTGGTGTCGAGCTTCTGCACGTCCTTTTGGGTCTTTTTGACGGTCGATTTCCAACCAGAAACCTGCTTGGAATCGTTGGCAGGTTTCTTCCAGTTGTCTCCCATGTTGCGACTCTTGGTTCTCTCCACCTTGAGCTCGCTGACAACCTATATATCACATCACTGTTAGCAGACAGATAATTCGAATACTCTACAAGATAGCATACTGTTTCTGCCTCGCCAATGGATTTCAACAAGGCCTTTCCAACCTTGGAGCTCTTTGTGGTCTTCTTCTTCTCCAAGGTTGCGCGGTTCCTCTTGAGAGAACCTGATATACCTGTCAGATCCAGCTGGCCGCCTTTGCCGCTGGCCGAGTTCAGGTTAGTGATGAGGTCCCACTGGACTCCAGTCTTGTCAGCCACAAGTCCTTGCAACTGATTGATGGCCATGAGAGCAAAGGGCAGGTAAGTGGAAGCCGGATCGCTGGCAACATCGTCCGCCGCGTCATCGTCATCAGACGTGTCCTGTTTTCCTCCTGAAGAACCTCCACTGTTATTTTTGGAGTTTAATGCAGCACCACCACCGATTCGGCTTGCTGCTGCGCCGGCGAGGATGTTGGCGGCACTGGCGGCCGCATTTCCCAGGGTCTGGACGAGGTCCATCACCATCAACTGGTTCCTGTAAGAGATAAAAAGTCAGTCCATGACCAAGTGCCTTTTAACGTGAAACTGAAGACATACCCAGTGGGGTAGTTCTTGAGCTCCTCCTTAACCAGATCCTTCATTTCCTGGACCTGATCCTCCCGGTCCTTGACCCATTTCTCAGCCGAGGCAATGCTCTGAGTCAACAGCTCTTGCTCAACTTTGCGAGCCTTTTCATCACTCAACGCAATCTGGTATTTGCTCGCGTTGTCCTGTTTTGTTGCATCACAGGCCTCATGCAGCTCCATGACGTATTTATACCAGGCTTCAAGCTCATCGTCCATTTTAGCGGCGGCGTCCTTGCAGGTTTCGGCGGCGTCCATCAGGGTTTCCAACTGTCGGGAAAGCTGGAGGTTTCCACGCAACAGGGCTTTGACGATCATAGTGACCTTTTTTCGGGCGGGTTAGCGTACATACACAGGTATATTATTAGTATTTTACTTACCGTATCCTTGACCGATTGAGAAGTGGCTCGAATCTCTTCCATATGTTTGTTGCAGTTTGCAAAAGCAGTGCTGCCTCTATTGGAAACCTCAATCAAGCAAGTAGACAGATAAAGATGCCTGTGTTGATATTTCTTTTAGCACCGGTTCCATCAGGGAAGTATTACTCATTGCACATACCCTTTGAGATACTCATATTTCTTGTTCGAGACCAAGATAATGTTTTGAGCATCTTCTCGCGCAGCCGTCAAGGTACACAACGCCAAAAGCTCCAGGCATACTGGGGCCATTCCAAGATATGCAAGCCATCCGTGCTTCGAGGCTTGAGCTTTTGCTTGCAGGTCTGCATCAAGTCAGTTCTGAACAGCCAGGAGGAAAAATTTTTATATGATGTACCGGTCTTGTATGAAGCAATGGTTGCAGTGTTTTTGGTAATGAGTATACCCAGGGTATCTGGACCTGGAGTTGAGTTTGCCATGGTCGCTGCTGGAGGTAAAAGAGTCTTATTTTGATCAGAATAATGCAAAAGAGTGAGTTATTGATGGGATCGAGGAGCGAGAAGGAAGACAGTTATTATCTTTATACCAGTTGAGATCAGTTGAATCTTCCATGACTGAAACAATCAACAGACGAAAACAGCAACAGCAATACAACCATTTACCCCTCTTCATGAAGGTGCATCAACCATGCAGGATGACCTGGCAGGCTCCAGCTCTCAAGTTCCAGCCTTCCCCCACAACGATATTCATTCTCGAGGGCTTTGGTCGAATGAGTTCCATTAACTGAGTCTCCGCAGAGGCGAATAACATATCTAGCCAGCCACGTAACCCCTGGGCTGGCTGAAAATAAACCGGGCGTTTAGGTAAAGAGTACACTGAGCAGCTGAAGGGTGCAAATTAGCTTTGTATCCACTGTGCAAGCACCGCAAGCTACAGATGTATGGAAAGGGATCGATTGGTGAGCACTCGTCAAAACCAGGATTTTTGTATCCACCTGTTCATGCAGGCAGGAGCCCGCGCGGTCCGAGCCTACGGGCCGCACCTGCCATCATCGACAAGGGGAAAGAAGCGCCGATCCCTGCACGTATCGGGATCGTGGCACAGGTAGTGACGTACGTAGTCGATGCGACTAAAGAAAGAAGAAAAAGAGTAATGATCCGTCCCGGAGGTCCGTTCTCCATTACGTACTCTTGCAATTGAATGTTTTTGTTTTGCCTCGGACGATCTCGGTGTCTCACTGCTACTATCGGCGTGTCAATCCAATACGTCGAAAGAGTTTATTGCGAGTCTCCATGGCGATCATTTTCCAAAATTTGGAGTTGGAAAAAGAAAGGAAGAAGATAGTGGCAAATTGGTGGTGATCGCAAGGTGGCTGTCGTTCTAGGCAACGAATAAGGTCGTGTTCATCGCTTTTCCTCTTATAGGCTGACCTGTGGACTTCTTTATCCTCTCTTCTCGACAAAACAATCAGTCACAATGAATGCCGGCAAACTGCGTATCCTTCCTCTGTCACGGCATTATGCCAGGGGCATTATCACTCGTGGATACCGCCCCGGTGCATTGAGTCCATCGACACGCAGGTCTATTTCAACATGCCTCCTGCGACGTCCAGTCGGAATTCCCTACTCCAAACAGCCCACTTCCAGCTCTGTAGTATTTCGTCGTCACTATGCTATCGAGGAAGAAAAAGTGGAAGGGGTGTCGAGCATAGAAGACGTGAAAGAAGTTGATGAGACCCTGCAACAGATGATCTCTGAAGGAAGCAACATCGCCGAGACAATCACACGGCAAAACGAAGACATCAAAGTTGGCTCGGAGCTAATGATTCATGCAGTTTATGACTCCCTGGTTGATTTGTCACTGCAGCTAGTGATCAAGAGGTACCCAGGCGGAGTCAAGGGCTTGATTGATTCGGAAGACGCATATGGTTCCTTCCCATCTGGAATGAAGGATTATATTGATGAGGTTCGCAATGGGCTAAAATCGAATGGTCCAAGCAATGTGCACGAGTCCTCTTTAGAGGATGCGGTGGAAAGGTCGACCAAATTGTTCAAACTGGTTGAAAATGCCCACTCCGACTTAGGGCAATTCTTTGGCGAGCATCATGAGACAGTAAGTCTTTGTTTCTGATTCAAATTACCATCTAGCTTACTCACAGTTTCACTCTTTAGATCAATGAGAAAGTGCAAAACATGCGTTCCATTTTAAAGAGGGCAGAAAAGGCAAATACATTCATCAATACTGAAACCAAGAATGAGGAGACGAGTGCTACCTCTGAAAACTCAACAATGACCAAAGAACAAACGGAGTTGGAAGCACTGGAAAGCAAAATTGCTACTCTGGTTGATGAGACCCGAAATTGGAAAGACGAGGTAAACTTTCTTTTTTTGTCAACTCTTTGTCCTCTTCTCTCTTAACTCTTACTAACACTCTTAATACAGCGGAGGGACCTAGAAAAGCCGCAGAATGTTGGGGAGGGAATTGCCTGGGGATTTCTTGGGATAGGTGCAGCCATTGCAGCCGGTCAGAGAGCCAAGCTGTCTGGATCTATCAGTTCCAACGAGTCTAAGCTCGTGCACGAAAGGGCCCTACATGAGGACCACAAAACTCGATATGACGCTGCCTTTGCCCGCCTTGAGAAAGTGAACGTCACGCTGGATAACCTAAAAAGTCAAAAGACTTCTGTCAACAAACACATCAAGAGTCTTCAGAAGCTCGTCGAGTCTTCTGCAAAGACGCTGGAGTTTGTAGTTGATCGCCAGAACACGCTTCGTCAAATTCACAACGACCTCGTCAATATGACCAATTTTGCAACTAGCTATAGAACGCACAAATACGACCAGCAAGCTAGCCTGGAATTTCTCGCAAGGGGCGTTGTCGATGTGCTCGATGTCACGCCCGACTGGCCTGGAACCACTGTTCCAATCCTCATAGCCGTCATGTTCCTACGCTGGCCTCCTTCTATAGTCCTGTCAACGGAGGAAGACGTTCTGGGCGAGGGAGGAGGTGCAGATGAACAGACGGAATTCAAGCTTCACCGCGTGGTGGAAAAGGCGTCCAAGAACTACATGGAATTCGCCAGGGTGACCAGTCCTCGGCCTCGTCTCAATGACTACTTGCATGATGTCGAGTTTGATTGGGAAAACACTTTTTACAAGTGGAACAAGCTAATTAAAGACGGCGAGTTTACTGGATTCAGACCGGCACCAGTTGTCCCACAGTGGGGGAACTACTAAGTAGAGTATCATCTAAGACTCTTTTTCATCAATTGATCTTACAAGAATGTATTGTTGATCCAATATGTATAAGGCCACGCCAAAACATGTACATGAAATCGTAAGTATATCTCATCAATCCAGACCAAATTGGACTAAACTTAGGCAAAAATGGGAATGTACATCCCGTACTATGAAAAGGGTCAGTACACAATAATTTAATAAAGAGGGGGAAAGAAGAGGACATACGTTGACCGGGTCGTTGAAACGAAGGTTCTTGTCCAGACTGTTGATGGCGTCGATCTCGGCCTGGTCCAGACTCCATCCGGTGACATCCAGGTTCTGAGCAAGACGAGCAAGGCTGTTACTCTTGGGAATAACAGCAATGTCCCGTTGCGTAGCCCAGCGCAGCAGAATCTGAGCGGGGGTCTTGCCATGCTTCGCGGCGGCCGACGTGACGACCTCGTGCTCGAACAGAGTGGGCGTGTTCTGGGCCGTGCTCATGTCCAATTCGATGAAGCTGAGAGGGCCGAAAGAGGAGTAGGCGGTGATGGCGATACCTTCTCCCTGGACAAACTTGACAAGCCCCTTCTGCTGAAGATAAGGGTGGTGCTCGATCTGGAGAGCGGCCGGGCGGATGCGAGCATGACGCAAGAGATCCATGATCAACTGAGCGCTGAAGTTGCTGATACCGATGCTGCGAGCAAGTTTCTTGTCGACCAGCGACTCCATGGCCTGCCATGTTTCTTGGATGGTTGCCTTGCTAAACTCGATCTTTCCGTCGGCGTCGGCCCATCCAGGAGGATAGCGCTCGGCCGGGTCGACGTATTTGAGAGCGACTGGGAAATGGATCAAGAAAAGATCAAAGTACTCAATTCCCAGGTCTTCTAGCTGCTTGCGCGCAATGGACTCGACTTTGTCACCGTCGTGGAAGGTGTTCCAAAGCTTGGAGACCACGAAGAGCTCTTCGCGCTTGACCAAACCATCCTTGATGGCGCGCGCAATACCCTGGCCAACCTCCTTTTCATTTCCGTAGTCTATATTTCCGTCAGAATAAACACACAAAAACCATTTTCAGTTGAGGACTCACCGGCGGCGCCGTCGAGCAGACGGTAACCAGCCTTGATAGCCGAATAGACCTGGTCCGCACAGGTCTCGTTATTAACCTTCCACAAGCCGAAGCCCACGCGGGGCATTTCGTAGCCGCTGTTCAGCTTGATTGTAGGAGAAGACATGGTGTCTATGTTTTAGTATGTTGGAAATCCAGAGAAAAGTTCTGTTTCAAGCAGGACGTTATTCACTGAAGAATTGGAAACTGGCACAAATGATGGAGCACGTAGACTCTTTTATATCAATTGGCCATCTCATTTTCCGCTCGACGGCCGTAATATTCTTAAATTATCCACAAGCTAAGGCTAATTGGGAAGGCTGGAGACATGCACACTGCGAGTTGAGGGGCAAAACGTAAAGAGAATCGCCGAAACTATGGATCCGGTTAAATGCGCCACGGTCTTTACCCGCTGTGCGGCTAAAGTCGGCATTTGCATACTGAGAAAAGTCATCGCTTAATTAATAAATAATGCGAGGCTTGTGCGAAGAAATGACTCAAATAGAGGTTTATAAAGCCTGCATTTCCGTTGGATAGTCTGTAGGTTGTGTCTAATTATAATATACACTCAATCCAGAGCCGGAAAAGCATCAAGCCCTAAGCCCTAACTACTCCCCAAGTTTGTACCCGCCTTTAACTATCTACCAGGCGATCACTCTGTCGACATTCGAGAATGTACCAGTAGTCTCGTCATCTTCAGCCAGAGTGGCCAACTGGACAATGCGCCTGGCGCCGTCCTCTGGCGTGCCCCCGTAAGCAGTGTACTTGGTGAGGTTTGTAGAGACGAGGCCAGGACAGGCAACATTGACCTTGGCGCGCACATCACGAAGAATGCGGTTATAGTTGCTGGCCAACATGTTGACTGCAGCCTTGCTGGCATCGTACGCTGTGTATTCGCCCTCATACCAAAGGTTGGTCTGGTCCAGGCTCTCGGTGATCGAGCCCATAATCGACGAGACAAAAACGATTCGCGGCCGCTGGGCTGATTTGCGCAGCAGTGGAATCATCGCGTCTGTGAGACAGGCTGTTCCAGTCACGTTTGTGCCAAACGTCTTTTCAAAAAGTTCGCGCGTCGGCAACTTCGGGTTTGCGTTGGCCACTCCAGTATCAAGGAGCGTGCCGGCGTTGTTGACGAGGACGTCCAGCTTGCCGTACTTGGATGAGATGTGCTCGACAGCACGCTCAATCGACTCGTCGGATGCAAGGTCTAGCTGGATACTTTCAACGGCCAGGCCTTCACTTCGCAGTTTGGTGGCTTCCTTGGTGCCATTTTCAGCATTTCGTGATCCGATTATGACCTGATATCCGAACTCGCGGGCCAGTTTTGTTGCGACAGCGAGGCCAATGCCTTGGTTCGCACCACTGACGAGGGCGACTGTTTTGCTCATTTTTTCTTGAGGAAGAAATATTTAGTTGGTTCAATTGGTGTTTAATGTTTGTTTGGTAAGTCAAGTGTCGGGTTCAATGTTGGATCGTGGACCGGTTAACGTTACTTATATCAGTTGATGCAATATAAAAAGCAGTCTATTGATGTAGTAAATCAAGTTGACGTATTCGACATGCTTAAATATCTAGAATAATCAGAGACTGCGTTTAATGATTTCAATAAGATACAATTTCGCCGAGCTGTTCCTATATTTTGTGTCGTCTAATTTGGCCGGACTGTTCTTCAAATATATACTCAACTTTGAAGTCCTAACCTTATAAATATCCTGTCGTCTAAATTGGCCGCGATATCATCCCATCGAAGTTTCCAAATGTCGTGTCGCCCAGTTTGGCCGAACCAGACAACCGGTCTCGGCCAAATTGCAGGAATATAAAAACAAAATGCTGACTACTTCTTAAGAGTTGAGAACTTTCATGAAAATTCCAAATTCATTCATAATCAACAATGTAAAAGCCATCACTAGATTCTGGTCCGTACCGTGTCAACTGTGCTGGAGCCGTTATGCTCGAGTGAAGTCGTTTACACCTTTACATATACATTAACGACTACGGTCTTTGAAACACTCAAAATACAACAAAATATGTGATTAGGCCAAAGTGGCCATTGGCAGTTGTCTGCCAGAAAAAGTATAATAACACACGAGAAAAATCCTCCCTTGAGACCAGTATCAAAAAACACCAAACCAACACAAACCAAAGAAATTTTCCCAATCCCATAGGCCTCTCAAAATACCATGTGTTGAAACAATCCAAAGTGAATATAAATGATAATCGCTCATTAAATACTATCATTAAAGAGAAAAAAGAGAGAAAGAGAAAGTCATCACTTAAACCGACTCCACGGCGTTGTTGTCTGTATACCGCGTGTTTGTAGGAGCTGTACCATTCAAGTGTCCACCCGTCGACACACCGCTGACCAGCTTGTCAATAAAGTCATCGGAAGGCAGGATTCCTTCTAAACCGCTTGCTTGACGTTCTCGAGACACGGGTACTTGCTGCTGGTGCTGGTGGGGGTGATGATGATGACCGTTAGAAGGGAAATTCATATGACTATAGCCATTGCCACCCAGATCAGAGTGCAGGCTCGATCCTTGTGGTTCCCACAAGGGAGCTTGAGTGTGAGAAATATCGTGTATAGATGGGCCCGCCGAGCCAAAAATGGAATTTAACACGCTGTTGTTATTGTCGTGGATATGTTGCGACGTCATGTAGTGGTTGTTATCACCACCAAGACCGTATCCCGACAAATGTGAGTGAGAAGCCAGTGGAAGATCATGCACGCTGAACATGCCTTGGCTAGCGCTGGACACGCTGACGCTGCCAGGTTGGGTGGTTTCTTGCGTGAGTCCAGTGAAGGAGTCGAGGACCGATGTGACCGAAGTCTTGTCAACCAAGTTGTCCTCTGGCTTATTGATATTGTTCAGGAAGTCGTAGGATCCCTGAGTATTGAACATCTGAGCGACTCCGTCTGCCTGGTCGGCGTATACCGGCCATTGCTGCTGAATATTCACTGCCGGTAGATGATGCTGCATCATGCTAGGGTGGGGACTCTGTTGGTAGACATGGTCCTGAGCTTTTGAAGAGACCATCGAATCCAACGCGAGAGGTGGCAGGTCAATGCCAGCTGCAGCTCGGGGACTGCCAGCAGTGGTGCGCTCAGGTGGAGGAATCAGTCGCCTCCAGGTTGTAGTGCCTACTTCGCCAGGCCGGGTCTGGCGGAATTTCCAGAGCAAAATGGCCGTGCGCTTGCTCTCGTCTCCCTGGTTGCTCGTCGAGTAAGTGGACATGCGGCGGTGACTCGATGGTATCGCTCGCAACTCTTGCACCGCAGAAAGAGAATGGAAGAATTGTCGTGTATGGTTGTCGGCTGCTTGAACAGCCTCGGACTGTCCCGAGCCCTCTGCCATTTGTTTTTCCTGGGTCAGCTGTGTGAAGAGCTTGGCCCACCAGGAGGACTCGAATAATGGCTTGATTTTTGTGGATGATGCCTTTTGAAGATCATGGTAGGTTTCCAACATCTTCTGGCCTTCCTCATAAATGAAAGTGCTGCATGTCCAGTCCTCCATCTGGCTTGCTAGAGACACGTCTCCCATAGTTGGGTGTCCAAAGTCAAGATCCAGCTGAATACCTAGCCGGGACCCAGATGGCGGGAAATCCCCCATCAACTGCAGGTTGACTTCTAACAGTATGATATCGCAGTCTAGTGGGTTATTGATGTCGTCGACGAGAGAGGAAAGATGAGGAAAGGAGGTTCGCCATCCGGTCAAATTCTCCAGTGGCATTGGAAGAGCAACAGGTCGGTGCTGGTCTCCTTGAAGACGCGTATACACGTGTAGCGCCTTGTCAATGCGGTTGGCCTGTTGAGGTGCGCTCACCCACATGTCGAAATTGAACGCATGAATCAGGTGAGACGTAGGTTCATACGTGTTGGAGCCCAGAGTAACCGGAGTTGGCAAGTCTCCGTTGTATGTATGTGAGCTAGTAGTGTAATCCGGGCAAGCGGGATACTGTTGGCTGCTCATGCCTCTGGATATCTGGTGCTGAATAGAGCTACGGTACTGAGGCGTGGTCGTTGGGGGTTGAGTGTTTGGAGCATCTGGCTTTTCTCGGACAAGTCTCTCCCCTGGAACTGCGAGTTAGTTGAAAGAAACCATGGTGTTTGTTTGTTATTTCTTACACTCGGGATCTCCCTTGAGAAAGGAGTCTAGGACTTGAAGATGGCTGGAAACTTGTTTCCTCGTGCGTCGTTTCCCGGTCAAGTTGTAGATGTATTCTGCAATCAACTCGTTTCGTCCATACGACTTGCCTCGTTCGGACCATTTCCTACGGCCCATGGGGGGGTTTGCTTCCAAAGCTATACACACAGGAGTTAGTAAACGGTGGCCAACAAATACAAAAAGATTCTTCTCACCTTGCTGAAAGGCATCTTCTAGTGCATCAGACCAAACCGGCTCACCATCCTTGCCAGTATCTCGACGTGGTCGAGCTCTGTACTCGAGATATTTCTGAGACTTGAGGTAGCTTCGCTTCGTACGCATGCCAGAGACAGGATGGGAAGCCGACGACTGAAGTCGACGAAGTTTCTTGGCCTGGATACGTGCTGCTAGAATATGGCTGTCATGGACGCTGGTAGACGACACTGGGTGGCTGTAGGAGATAGGAGCAGGAGGATACTTGAGAGCCAGCGGTTGATAATGACCATCACGGCTGCTTCCATCCCCGTTCATGGCACCGTCACCGTATGACTGTGCATTGCCCGAGGTGTTTTGAAGGGCTCGGTGAGCAGCAGCAGCAGCAGCACCTCCTCCAACACTGTCGAGTGAAGGCTGTGTCTGAGATACGAAAGAGTCGGCTTGCCACTCAGCCATGGCGTGGACCAGGATGTACAACTCGCAAGAATGGTGCCAGAATTCCAAACAGCAAGAACAACGGTCACAATGCCAATGACCTGAACAACTGGCACCGACACACAGTCACAAGAATCGGGGTCAAGAACGCAGATGCTACAAGAGAATGTTGGAAACCAGAAAGAGAATGTTCGAATGCCGGAGCAGACAACATGGTGTTTATAGCAGGCCATCGTGCCCTCCTCACAAAGGGGACCGGCGACCTTGCTAGCAACTCGAACCGCATCGCTACACGCTTCCCCTTTACAGTATTCCTACTCTCTGATCGCGCCTCCATCGGGACCGTGTCCTCAGGGCTAGCCATTCGGGGGAGGGCTGACGAGGAGCATGTTGAGAAGGTGGTTATCCTTACAGCGCTGATAAGGGCTCAGAAGAAGGGCACGATGTCTCGATGCTGGCACAAGCAAGGGGCTTGCAGCAGCACGGCCTGGCCAAGGACCACTCGGAAGTTTTCTCGCGACACCAAACACCACTAGATGGATACAGAGCCAGCGCTGACACTGCGATGGCGTTGTTGATGCCGGTGGCGACGCCAGTCGAAGAATGTAAGTCATCCAGCAAACGGTGATCATTTCGATGCCAAAGAATGCTACTGAAATGAAAAGCCAGTTGGATGGAATGTAGGTCAACCGGTCTCAGAGACCTGGTCTAGGTCGTGATCAAGGCGTAGTCCAGGATTGCTTAAGGGTTGTAGATAAAGCAAAGTCGCGATGGTTCGTGGATTTTTTTTGATCGTTTTGTCTCGCAGCAAGCACGAGGTGCGCTGCAGGTGGGCGGACGCGATGCATAGTGCAGCAACCCTAATGAAGGAGAACGTGTCCAAGGAGCATAAGGCAGAGGAACCCAAGGTCCACCCCGCAAGGGATACAACACAAACAGCATACTGGGCGAAATTTCCTGAATTCTCCCTATTAACGGGTTCTAATAGCTGGCTTTCAATCTTGGTCCTCCTCGGCCCCTACAACAAACTTCTTCCTTCCTGTTCCGGTAAGGCTTTGAAGCTTTTCTCGATCTACTTGCTGGCCCATCTTCTTCTCTATCTTGCGAATCTCCTCCTCGGCATCAATTGCCTCTTCAGAAGCATACTGTAGAACCAGTTTCCGGCCCAAAAGATGGGTGTTGGCCAGGGCATCCATTGCATTTTCCGCCTCGCGAGAGCTTACAAAATCAGCAAAGGCAAAACCACGCGCTGATCGGTCGAATTTTTTCGGCACGCGCACTGAGCGAAGCTGTCCATAGACGCCAAATAAAGACCGGACGTCTTTCTTGGTAGCCTGGAAAGGCAAGTTCTTGATGATAATCTTTGTCCGCCTCGCTGCGACCTTTTTCGCGGTATCTTCGCGTCGCCTACTTTCTGCTGCATCCATGCCCTTATGCGACGTTTTGACAACAAGCTCATGCTGGTCTAGACTGTAACCATCCATAGCTGCGAGTGCAGCCTGAGCCTGCTCCTTAGTCCGGAATTCAACAAACCCAAAGCCCATACTGAGCGTCTCGCCTGGCCGCTTCGGGTCTTGTTTTGTTTTGACCTTGGCTGACAAAAACCCATCCAACGGCTGAAAAACTTCGGAGAGGCGTTTGTTCGTCGTAGAGAAATTCAAGTTTCGCACAAATAGTGTCGTTGTAGGAAGTTGAGCCTCGTTATCTTCTGCGGCAAAGGTGTCGGCTGCAGAGAAGCCTTGAGATTTGGCTTTGATCTCCGAAGAAGCCGGTTGAATGGCTGTGGCGGGGCCATCAAATAGGTTCTTTGGAGCACGTTCGAGGAAAAGGATCGAGTCTCCTAGTTTCCTGTAAGCCAAGCCTTTGAACGCCTTCTGTGCTTCGTCTGGCCGAGCGAATTCGACTATGGCGATTGTTCCGTTTGGGGGCATCAGTAAACGCGTCAATTGCCCAAAGGGTTCGAAAAGTTTTCTCAGTTCCGGAGACTTTACACCGTATGAGAAGTTCTTGACTAAAATTGCAGTGTTTCCACGCTCACGTTGTTGAAATGAATCCAGGTTGACTCCGTTCGAGGTGAAGTAAGCCTTTGTCTCCTGAATTACATGGGTTTCAGCGTGCGCCTGCTTGACGGCAGCATCGGATGATGTGGGATCAAGCAATTCTGCTTTGGAGACTCCCAGTCTGTCTGCTACAGATGACATGACAGCGTCCGTCTATAAACCAGTTAGCCGTGGCCACACAGTTTTTTTTTTGTCTGATGACTTACGTTCATATACAGAGAGTTCCAATTGAAGGTGGCTGACGATGCTTCCATTTTACGCTTTATCTGTTTTTGTTTCTTCAAAGGCAATTTCGATAATTCGTAATCATCAATTTTATATGACTTTTTGGCAGATGCCGGTAGAATGTGAAGTAAACGTCCTTGGAAATCTTTCCCATCCAAATCCTTATAGGCATTCACCGCGGAAGAAGGGTCTATATATTGTATGTACGCGAAGCCTTTACTGGATGTGGTCCTGGTATCAAAGGCGACGTGTATCTAGCAAGAATTAGCTATTGTTTGCACGAAATGAGTGATAGCGTTCGAAATTGCAAGTAGCTCTTCAGATCACAAGAGGCATCTACTAAAATTCTCTTCCTGTTCACATCATATGCTAAGCATCAGATGTCCCTATCAGGATAATCATCACGAGAGCGGCAATTCTTTTGGGCAAAGGAGGGTGAGGTTTCAATAGCTGGGAATAATAACTCACCTCATCAATCTTTCCAAACGGAGCAAAAATTGGTTCTAGGTCTGTTTCGGTTGCACCATAGGCTAAATTACGAAGAAATAGTCGACCAGAAGTGCGGATTAGTTCAACGTCTGCATCATAATCCCTGTCTTCCTCTATTTCTTCTCCTTCCTCTGGTGGAGCTTGAGGCTCGGAAACTTCCTTTGGCTGTTGTATTTTTGACTTGACTGGTTCATCACTAATATCGTCACTCGCTGGAGATGGAGCTTTGACTTCAGCCTGTTCTTCCTCATCAAGAAGACCTAAAAGACGGCTGGTTTTTGACCGGAGCCAGTCAACGTCTGATTTCGGCTGGTCTTCTTGACCATCTATGGGGGCTGAGTCATCTTGGGTATCTATATCATTATTCCCAGCGTCTTCAGTTGCCTGGGCCAGGACCTGGGGTGCAGGAGCTGTCTTGACTTTGGGTTTCTTGACAGGATTTTCTGCAAGCTTCTCGCCAGTCTCTTCTGTCCTGTCAGTGGTATTGATTGTTTCGCTGTTCGCCAATGGCTGAACAAAATCATCATCATCGTTTGCCCATGTCCTTGTTTTGGAGGAATGCTGCATCACATTCAGATATTCATTGAGCTTAGCATCCTTGTTTGGGTCCTCTGCCTCGCGCTTTCGCTTGAGATTATTAGTGCTGGATGAAGCTTGTTGCCGGTTAGGGGTATTCTGGTTCTTGGTCGCCTCGATCTCTGCGGTCTGCAACACCGTTAGTGGGCTGCATGTCTAAAATCCGGCGACGAAACAAGCGTAGCACTCACGGAACGAGCCATCTCTACTGAGATCTTGGACATTCTCAGATATGTTTTGTGGAAGTAGTCTACAGCCTGCTTTGCATGCGCCGCATCCTTGAACCCGACGAAACCAATGCGGCGATTGGGGATAACGTGAGCATCGGTCACTTGGAAGCGACGGGAGAAATGCTTTCCCAGGTCATGGTTCGAGAGCGTAGGCGGGAGACCCGACACAAACACTCTAGAGCTCTCCATGCTGGGCGCGAACAGAAGAGACGAGTCGAAACTGAGGAGAGAGAAAGAGCAGGAAGGAAGGAGCTGCTATGGAAAAGTTATATTTTTTTTCTGCCGCACAAGGCGGTGAGAAAACAGGCGGCCCCGGCGAAATGCGGGTCGGCGGGACAGCTTGTTTAGTTCTTTCTTAGTCTTGTCTTGTTATTATTACGATTGCTTGCTCGATCGCTCTGGCCGATTATTGACACGCGCTTCGATTCTCCTATCTTTCTCGTTGCAAACGCTACAACTACCCGGGTCGTCTATTTCCCATACCGCAAAAATGTCGATCGAGAAGCGAGAGAAGTTGGAGGGTAAGTTCTGCCCGCTCGCGACACTACGGGGCTCGTACTGATGTGAGACTACAGCCCAGATCAAGTCTGTGGACATGGTGAGCCAGGATTAGCCCGCGTGCGATTAACGTGTTATTGACTTTGCGGCCAGACGGAGGATATGCAGCAAGAGGCCATCGAAGTTGGTAGGGAGTTCGTTTCGAGCGTTTCGGGCAGGACGTCAACTGACGCACGCAGCGACGGAGGCGATGGACAAGTTCCACATTGAAAAGGTATTTCAAGTGAATACTACGAGAAAATTTTCATGTGCTAACGCGGTTTCAACCAGGATATCGCCCAATACATCAAGAAAGAGGTCCGCTTCGTCTTCGTCGATACGCATCACCGTATACACTGACATTCAGCGGTAGTTTGATTCGCGCAAAGGCGCAACATGGCACTGCATAGTCGGCCGCAATTTCGGCAGCTTCGTCACTCATGGTAGGTGCCTACTTTGAGTACTGCGCGCATTTGCCCGAGTTCCAGCTAACAACTGCCTGCCATCCCCAGAGACGAAGCATTTCATCTATTTCTACCTCGGCCACTGCGCGATCCTCCTTTTCAAGACTCAATAGATGGAAAAACAATATTGAGATTCTACTTCGGGGTTAAATATTCCTAAGGATGCGGGTTTTCTGTCGGAGCTGGATCTGATCTGGAAATGAGTTGCCGGCCAAACGAAAGGGCTTCCCTCTACTTTTTTTAGTTTTTGGCTGGCATGGGAAACGGCCATTTTTTGATACTCCTTTTTTGTCTGTTTGATGGGAGCTTTTGTATTGAGCGATGCTATTTATATCTTCGGGTTGTCCTGAGCTGTGCGGTGCAAGAGTTTTGTTTTATTGCATATAATAGGGAATCCTCTGGTCGCGAGGCGTAATGATAGTAAAAGACGAGCCAGAATTTCATGTTTTCTATAAAGAAAACGCCATGGCTTTTAGAGTACAGGCTGTGGGTAGAATACGAATACGAACGCGGCAAAACGGCGCGCCCAGCCCGAGGCGGCTGCTGCCTACGTCAGTGTCAGTGTGGCTCATACTGATTCATCACAAGCAGCCTTTTTTTTCTCTCTTTTGTTCATCAACGACACAACTTCTCACAACTTCTCTCAGCGACACGCTTACTTGGGAATTGGCAAGCGAGAAATAATAACAATAATAATAATGGCCATCTGCATCACGTTCGGAACGCACGGTAAGCAGCCCTTGGAACTTTATTTATTTACCCTTTACACGGATACCACATTGAAGACACAAGGGCTGCCACTAACATGAAGAACTAGAGTTCTCCTCCAAGCTGCAAGGGTATGAGCAAGCCCGAGCATTCTGTCATAACTGTGAGTTTACTACTCCATACCTTTAGTTTAATAGTTGTGCCCTAACTCGAGTACAGGCGGAAACTGGGATGTGCATTGCGAAACAAGGTGGTGAGTTGTTGTTTTTTCTTGCCAATACATGCAACAAACAAGAGGACTGACCATAATCGCTGCAGGCCCTGGTTCACCGTCTGTTTTGTTGTGAGTTTTTTTCTTTTCCTCTTGTTGAGAAGAGAGACAGGCAGCTCATTCTTTACAAAAACAGCCTTGCATTCCACTCTCTTCAAAAGACAAAGTAAGTATCCTGAAAAAGCCTTTTTGATTATTCGCATATATTAACGACGTTGCAGGAAGCCCGCTGCTATCGATGCGGGTTCACTCAGGCTTTGAGGTACGAGATTGACCTCTGTAAAATCTGCACTCACTCACTTACTCCCTCCCAATACAGCGCACGTCCTGATATCACACCAACCACGCAGCCTCCACAAGGAGCATCCTGGGGCCCAGCATATGGTCCACGGCCTATGTTGATGCAGTATCCCGGACCCATGCAGCCTCCACCAGCGGCCGCCCAAGCTCCTATGTCCTCCGGGGCTAATCCAGATGCGGGGGCTGTATACAAGTAAATCCATGGTTTTTTTCCCCTTTGGCTGCCGATATTGTTGCATGTAGGGAATTGGAGGGCGACATGTTTTTGAGACTGCTGTATATACCCGAGCCTTTAAATGTTATTGCATAACAGTGTGCAGAGTTGTGTTATCACCGCCATTTTAAGACTCAATTGACATTAAACATTAAAGTAGATGCCGTGAGGAATGTATATAATATCTAAGGGTTCTTTGAACAGTATTAAGTATACCTGCCCGATGGGGCAATAATCTAGTTCATTGACTATTCATAGTATTCAATGTTGGCTGGACCCGCTGACGGCCGAGAGCCGAACCGAACGACATCCAGATGTCAACTTAGGCTTCTCCAACACATGTGATCAATTGTCCATTGATATCACTCGAATACACAATTTCGTGTTAAAAAAAAAAATGGTAGAACCACCTATTTCTCCAAGAGATCTCATCGTCCATCCATCCCGAACCCCATCGTCGCCCTACCACATATTCTTCCTACCTGGGAACCCAGGACTAGTCGAGTACTACGCCGGCTTCCTCGCCTCTCTCCATCAGTCTCTAAACCGAGAATCACCTGGATTCCACGTCGCAGGCTGCTCGTTTGCCGGCTTTGAAACTTCCACTAGCCCAAACAACAGGAAAAAAGACCAGCTATACAGCATCACCGAACAAACCGACTTTGCGCTTGAAAAACTACGGCAGACAACTACTAACAATGGCTCGAAATCAACCCCCAAAATTATTATTATTGGCCACTCGTTTGGCACGTTTGTAGCCACGGAGATGATGAAGCGTATTCAGACTGAGCAGTTGCGTGAAGCGTTCGAGGTGGTTGGTGCTGTGCTTTTGTTTCCGCCCATTCCGGACTTGGAGAGGAGTCCTCGTGGGTCGAAGCTTGCTGTATTTTGTCCTTTTTCCCCTTCTTTATGTCGTTATTCCTAGCTGATTGTTGGTATAGGCCTTTCTCCGCTGGAAATACCTGCCGGGTATCTGCTCGTCCCTGGCAGGACTCGTGCACGTCCTGCCCGTCACCTGGTCATACGCGGTGATCAAACATGTCACTGCGTTTCCCGCCGATGCACTCGAAACCACACGCGCGTTTTTCGGCAGCAGAACCGGTGTCGCTCAAGCTCTGTACTTCTTCTACCAAACCTCCCGGCTAGAAAGTAAAACCTAACAGTAAATAGGTATCTGGGCGGCCTCGAAATCGACGAGATCAAACCCAACCGCTGGGAATCCGCGTTCCAGGCCATCGCCAACATGACCCCAACACCACCGCGAATACGCATCTTTTTCGGCAGTGATGATCACTGGGTGCTCAACGAGCTGCGAGATGCGTTTTTGTATGAGTACTGTGATGCCGCAGGCCCGAGAAAATTTGGGGAGAGGTTGGATATTGCGGCGAGGATTGATCCGAGTAAAGATGGGGATGAGACGAGTGTGGTGATTCCGCATGATTTTTCGATTCGTAAGTTTTCCTCTTCTTCTTGCTTGGGGCTTGGTTAATGGATGGATAGGGCATAGTGAGCACGTGGTGCCGTATGTGGTGGAGTATATTAATGAGATTGTGCATGCTACTGCACAGTAATAAATTTCCAATCTAGAATTAAAACCATAGATAAATAATACAAATGGGTATAGCTCGTTCAACAGATAAAAAGAATCACTCCGACACAGGCAGCTTCTCTACAGAATCCGCGTGCGCTGGACTGGCCGTCGCCGACGTATCCGGCTCTTGCGCCTGCATCGTACGCTTGGTTTTCGACCCCTTGCCCATCGCATCCAACGCCATCATGCGGACAACACGCACAATACTGGCACGCCCCTCATACAACGGGAAAATAACAACGCCAAATGCGGTACAAAACAGCCACAGGATACCAACAACAACCCAACCAGTGAAAAACTTCTTGCTGAAAACGTAGCCAGAGCCGTACATGGGCATGGGCCAGAGGATGAGCAGACACAGCGTCATCAGCACCGTCAGCGTGCGCGCGTAAAACGCGGCCTTGTCGAGTTTTTTCTTTTCGGTGGGTGTCATGTCTTCCGGGTGGCTGGTTTCGCCGGGGATCATTTCGAGGTCAACGTGTGCTGCGGCGGCGACGTCCGAGTCGTCGACTTTGCGGATGTTGCGCATCGATTCGTAGTCGTAGTTTTGCTGTCCAAAAACTAGCGTCAAGATCGGGATGAAGATCAGCGGGCTGAGCAGCGCTGCCACGTTTCCGGCAAGCATGGGATAGTTTTTCCCAGTCGTGTCCACGGTCAGTTCGCCGTACAGAGATTTTGCCGTGACAAGCCAGGCGATCAAAGCAACACCTAAACCTAACGGCGGCGACAGTGCTGCGGCCACCCAGTTTTGTCCTTTCCATAACAGAGTCAACGAGCCCGGAATCACCGCCGAGGAGATGATCACGCCCATGAGCAGGTACAGATAGCCCATTCCAATGCCAGCGTAGTAGAGCCCTGTAGCAAATCCAGCCATTATCAGGGCATACACAATGCAAGCCATGTGGGACATCCAGACCAGGTTCTGGCCCTTTGCAGAAGGCTTGATGTACGCCTGGTAAATGTCGTATGTGAAAACAGACGACACGGCAATCAGCTGCGCAGAGAAAGCAGATGTCACGGCCATAAAGACCATTAAAGTCGTTGCCACGGCTCCTCCGTATCCCATCAATTGCACAGCAGCGTACGGCAAAACAAGACCCGCGGTAACGTCGGTGGAACTCAAAATTGAGTCTCCCTGCAGCGCAAGCGCCGTCAACCCCATAGTAGTGGCACACAGCCAGGGGATGGCGAACCAGCAAAGACCGCCAATCACATATCCAGGGAATGCATGAACGGGGCTTGCTGCAATGGCCTTGTTGTAGTATCCATTATCGAGAAACACGGTTCCAAAGTTGCCAATCAGGTTAATAACAAAAAAGATGCCACCTTCGCGCGAATGCATGGTGAGATAACTGCCCTGTGAGTTCCCATCGACAGGGTTTGCCTTTGCGGCAGCGGTCAAAATGTCATACACCTTTCCGGGCGAGCCCAGCACGGGGCTCGATGCGTATGCGTTGAAGGCGAAGACAAAGATAATCACGACGATGAAGATGGTGTGCAGGTAATCAGTGATGAAAGTAGCCTTGATGCCACCAAAGACCGTATACAGCACGACTCCAATGGGAAGCAAGAAGCAAGCGGCAGCGGTGTGCATGCCGGTCAGCGAGGTCAACACGGCCGAGCCGCCAGTCAGCAGCATGGCGGTTACGAGGATGTTGGTCATCAGACAGAAGACGATAAAAACACAATGGACGATGGTGCCGTAACGCGCGCGAATGACCTCGAGGAAGGTATGGGCATTGGGGGCGCGGCGTTTCAATTCAATGGCCAGCGTAGCAAACAGGAGAATCTGCACTGTGGCGCCGGAAGCGTAGTAGAAAGGGCCAGAGACGCCGTACTCATAAGCCACGGTTGACGACTGCAGCAGAGTCGCTGCCCAGGTCCAGCTACTGACCACAGCAGAGGCAACCAAGCCTGACTTGACGGTGCGGCCAGCGGTCGAGAACATTTCCGAGGTCTGGACTTCATACTGATATCTGGGAGGTGTTAGAGATGGCATGAAAATAGCTAGCTAGCTAGGACATACCTCTTCAAAGCCCATGTGATAAAGATCATCAGCAAGGCAAAGGCAAAGCCCAGCCCGACCACGATGCCATAGCCAAAGCTCTGGTGGAGCGGCACGGTGAAATGAGCAACACCAGCCATGTTTAAGTCTGTCTGAGGCTCAAAAAAAAGTCGAATGACAGGTAGCTAAAGAAAAAAAAAGAGCTACCAGACCACATTTATAGCAGGCCAGACCCTTGCAGTCTGCAGCCTGCATTCTCCGAAATCGCAGACATCGTTGGATAGGAAGATCACCAGTTATGGGGAATGCCCATACGGAGGGCGCCGAAGCGATAAGCAGCAGCCATTGGGGCACGCATTATTATTGGGGTTTGTCATCTGGAGCTTCGGGTGAAGTTAGTACCAAGGGAGCTAAGCATGACGATAGGGATTAATTCTCCGCAAGCGCGCTGGCCAAGAGGAAAGTGATAAAAGCTGTTCTCCACGGTCTGCAGATCGAGCCTGAGGCTAACACGAAAAGCGCACGTGATTGGCTAGGGGAAGACAGCTTATCAGGGCCCAATCACAGGGCGAGATAAGGCAGCTGATAGACTGCGTGTTGACACAATAATAATCTATCTATATTATTATTAGCGAAATCTTAAATATACTTTAAGTAATATATCTTCGTATTACTATCATTGACATTGTGAATAATATCAGTTGATCAATTGACGTTTGGGATTCGTTCTTGGCAAGTATATGTCACGTGATATGTGTTACGTGTATATAATGGGATATGGTAACATCAATTGATACTACCAATTGATCCTCTGGTTTTAACAAGCTCAAGATAGGCTGTTCAGTCCGTATAGAGAATTTCCTGGAGAGGAATTCCTATCTTGAAGTTTCATGCTGTTGCATGCCACTATCAATTGCTGCTCATCGTGACGTTGCCAACTAAGACAGACACCGGAACAAAGGCCCGAACAACTTGAGCATACGTTCAGCCGCTATCAAAGACCAGACAAGACAGCCAACTCCAGTGGATTCGTTTTCTCTTGTATGTGATATAATATACAGTAATGCTATTTTGATTTCTCTTTTCTCCCCCTGCAGTTAAGCTGTCGGCTCATAACCACAACACAAATGTAGATGAATGTTTAAGCATTTCCCATCCCACGCCGATTCAGATCAGAGGTACAAAACAAGGGTATAGAGGTGAAAGACAAGGCGGATGCCTTGGCTGAAGTTCGTGGGTGAATCGACCAAGATTGTGACCCGTTTCCGCGAGCAAATAGAGAGGTAGAGAGGTAGTAGGTAGTAGTGGTAATTGTGTGCTTTAACGCAATCGACATCCAACAGGCCGCTGCAGGACCTAGTTGAGCTGTTTATGCAGAGAACTTGCGCGTGACCTTGGCAATGACTGTAAAACACATCAGCATTCATCATCTTTTTTTCCTTAAAGACATTTTTCTTACCATGCAGACCAACAACCGAGAAGATGAAACCCAAGCTCAACACCAAAACGACAACAGGGTCCACTCGGAGACCGGGGCTCTCGTCAGTGTAGAGCTTGAGCATAGTGCCCGAAGAGCCACCGGCGCCGGCAGAGCGAGTCGATGCCGGTCGCGCATTGCGCAAGGATTCCTTGTGGTCTGCGGCGGCACGGCGACGAAGGGCTGTGCGAGGACCGCCGGGGGGAGTGGGCGATGAAGGACGGTTGCCAGACGAGCCGGAGGCGGCAGCAGCGCCAGAGCCGGGCGACTTGGTGTCAGGACCGGACTCGGTGCCTGAAGCGAGAGGAGAAGAGGCGCGGGGAGAGGCCTGTTGAGATGGGTTGGTTGAGTTAGCGAGGTTTGCTCATTGAATCAAAAAGGATAGTGGCAGAAGGACAACTGCTGACCATTGTGTGTTGATGAGAAAATAATCAATTAGTCTGAAAGGAAATGAGTGACAGCGATTAGAAAGATAGAAACAAAAAGAGGTGGCCGCGAGAGAGATGACTGCAATGACAAGACAGGTGAAGCTGAGATGTTCGCAGGAGGACGCTGTAAAGGACACGGGTCAGTGGTCGCGCCGGCGAGCGCCCGGATTGGCCACCGCGCCGGCCGATGTCTTGGCGCCAGATCTACTCTTTGATCATTTACTTTGCATTTATTACGAAACAATTGAACATATGGTATAGAAATATACTATAAATAATTCTGAATTGTACATTACTACCAATTTCTGCTTCATAACTCGACAGGGAGAAAACATGGCTGCCCTGCAACACCTGGAAACACCAGAATGTCCATCATATGAAAAGGTGAATATCGCTGCTCAAAGTCTAAGTAAGAATAATAATAATAAACATGCTCAATAGCAAAATGGTCATAAAGGAGGGTATGAAACGTAGGTGGTATCATCAAATCAACAAATCAGTCAACAATTGATAAAACGTGGTGCCGAAATATCACAAATCTGCGATCACATCATATTTGCAATCACATCACATCTGCAAAAGGGGGTATCTGTGATTATTTATTTTTTTTGTTTTAATGTTCAGTCAAATACCAAGCCCTTTGGTGCCGGTATCTGGGGGATGAACTGCTTAATCGATCATCATCCGTGATGGCACATTGTCGCCGGGCGTTGTTGAGCCCATTTCGGTAGACTTTTCCTCATCACTGCTCTTGCTGGGTTTCCAAATGTGCGGCTTAAGGCCTTTGTGGAAGTTGATCGTGCATATGATGGCATTGACGATCGTCGACACGATGAGAAGCAGCGTAATGACAGCAAAGAACGTCAGCGACCGTCGCGCCGAGGTATATTCGGCTGCCCTCGATGGCTGATACATGCGCACAAGCTTGAAGAGGAAGTAGGCAAAGCCACCAAAATATAGAACCTAGACTGTTGTTAGAATTTGTTCATGTGAAAAACAAGGTAGAACATACAATAACGACACACATGCCGGCAGTGCTCTCACGTCGTGTAAAGTATGCAGCGAAGAGAAGAATGATAATGGTGACCGGAATAGCAGCGATAGTCAGGGCAAATTCGGTGTCGGTTCTTCCCGTGACAACCACCACAAACTGTACAGTAAAGCCCAGGAAGAAGAAGAAATCAAACTTCAACAAGGCAATGTAGATCTGAACGCAAGTCAGCACTGGTTTTTTGCATTGAAGAGTAATAAGCTGCATACCTGATAAGTCAGATACCGGCGCTTCATACGCAGGTCGGCGCTAATATGCTTGTAGATAGTCCATGCAAATTCGTCGTACAATTTCCATGCCACGCCAATCATCAAGACAGAGGTAAAACCGAGAATACAAGGAATGGCGATGAGCACTGGCTTGGCCTGCTGCCAGAGATCATTGTCCAAGGCCTGGTGCATGTTCAAGAGGTCTACGGCTTCTTGGATCTGTTCAATCTGCACTGCACCGTAGATCAGCAGTCCAACGTTGCAGATACAGATTCCAATGATTTGAATGGTGTTTTTGAGTCGCAATGCATCGTAGACAAGTACTAGTTCGTAAACGAAACCAAAGATATAGAGCGAAAGGAAAGTCGGAATAGTTTTGGATGAGCTAGTAGTGTCGGCGGCCGCCTCGAGATGGATCTGGAAATCGGCAAAAACATATCTGAAACAAAAAAAGTCAGAATGACCCGTGAATCAATAGATCAAGAGAAACTTACGATTCAAGACCGAGAATCACCGCGGCCTGGATGACGGCAATGACGACGAACAGCCACGTCCACTTGGAATTGGGAATGTACATTTTGCTTGGTTTTTCAGAGACCTGTCGATAACCTTGTCGCTGAGGAAAAGAGCCGCGATACGGAGATTCAACAAAAGGACCCCCCAGTAGAGAGGCCCGGGTCTGTGTGGAGGAAATTTTGGCGACCAGCTCCTCTACGGAGCCAACGACGGCAGTTGCTCGTGCGAATTGTTTTGGTTCAAAAGCGAGCGCGTCCTCCTGCAAGAAGTTGTCGAAAACTGTCGAGAGATTGTCGAGAAATTGATTAAATCGACGATCCTTGAGCTGGTTACTCGGTTGCTGCCGTTTCCTGAGGGATCAGCTGAGCGGGGATCGAAGCGATTGGCAAGGCGACACCGATCGAGGTGGCGGCCACGAGGTGGGAAAAAAAAAACGAATGGAAGGCAGCAGTCGTCAGAAGAAAAGCGAAATCCAAGACGACAGAGCCAGACCAGAGCGACGGGGCGGGGACGAAGAGAGGATGTCGGGGGAGTGTTTGTTGTTCGCTGGAAGGACGATGGAAAATAAAGAGTGAGACAGCGGATGCAAGAGTTAGCCTAATGTCTTCGCAAGGCTGGATCCGCGTGGAATTGGCTGAACCGTACTAGCCTGTTTCATAAATTACGGGGCCGTTCAACGTTGCCACCAAGGGGTATGTATACCCAGTAATTAATACCATGCCTTTCCCCGTGGGTTCCACTGTTCCACTGCTCCCCTAATATTAATAAATACTCTTAAGTGGCTGTCAGTCTGATCGCTGTGATGTTATTGCCAGTGCTCAGGCCTGCGTGGCTTTGAAGAGATTTCTTACCAGGCCCGCGTAACGGGCATACATACGACTATGCGTTTTTGGGTGGAGATGCAATGGCCTCGACCAACGAGTGGGTCCCACCGGGTTATTTTGCGCGTTCTCTCTCTCTCTTTCTCTCTGGACGCATTTCGGATGAGTCAAAATACTAATTACTACCTACTATTAGTAGTCGGTTACAGAGACAGATGCAGTCCGAACTGCGAGCGCTTGGCTTTGTGCGACCAGCCACTGCAGCGCGGGTACAGACGTATGTACGATGCACCAATATGTATGCATGTCTGAGATAGTCACCACTACTGTCCAGCCGCCTGGCAAGATGCGGCTGGAATACGAACACAAGCATGAACCCCTAGGAAGACGCGCTTGGCAGTGAGTCTTTTGCAGAGTCCAGACTAATAGTATTTTTACTGTTTATTATTTCCTTCTCCGATCCTCATTTCGAACACGACTGCCTTTCGTGTGGAACATTTTACAGACCTCGATCGTCTATTTGGCGGTTGCCTAGAATGCGCACGTGACCCGTCTCCAGAGAGTTACGCATATTTCTGCTCCATACTTGTCATGTTGTCATATTATTGTCTTATTAACATCGGTATGTAATATTCATATGTACTATGTAGCATCGAGATTAAAAATACAACGCTCTGCCACAGCTATTGTACAGCGTAGTATAAGAATAACATTGGCTTGTGGCTGTGAGAGTCTCCAGAGGCGCAGCAGTATAAGCTATGCCTACCCCGGTTTCTTGCACAGCTAGACCCTAGCTGTAGTTTAATATTAATATACTTCTAGACGATGTCATTTTTTTAATTTATTGTGTCATTTCTAGTTTTCTATACGAAACGTCAGAGCTGTGTTTCCAAACGTCGCATTCTCATCCCTCGCTTCCATGTGAAACAGCAACCCCACAACCATCAATTCAATGTTGCGAGCCATTTGCAGATCACTGTAATGTCGTCCGTCGTTGGCCTAGCAGAGCAGCAATAATAGATAAATATTAAATAACAACCACAAGACATATATCCATTTACAAACACTAAATGAGTCACGACCAATCATATCCCCTCCTTACACAAAGCGGTCAACCGCGGCAGAATCACCGTCCACACAAATCAAAACCGCAGCCGCTCTCTCTTCTTTTCCTTCTCTTCTCTCCAAGCGTCGCCCCCTTCAATGCTGCGTTTCTTTGCTACAAACAACAGAAGTAGAAAAAACCTTTTTTTTCTTGCACGCTGTTCCCCTTTCTTTCTTCTCTCGCGTTTTTTTCTGGGCTCTCTGTACTCTTTATACCCATGGTATATTGAAACAGACTTCCCGGAAAAGCAAGAGAAAAAGGATTTTGCAAATGAGAAATTCGGAGGAATCTTCAAAAACCAAATCCGCTCTTATTGTCTTCGGACATAAGAGCCGGTACTGCCCGTGAGGGCCTGGCGTGATAAACGTCTGCAACTGGCATCAGAAAATGCGGGGACCTTTTTGTTAAGGAAATCCCCATGGGAGAGTCGTTGCGAAGATTGTGTGTGCGGGTTTTTATCCCGTGCGACACTTTAGTGCAATACGCAGCATACTTTTGGGTTTTTTCTCCTTGTGAGGGGAAACTCTTGGTATCATTCGATTCCGATCATTCTGTTGGGGGCGACGCTTCACCTTTTTTTTTTTCCTCTGTGAGTTTATGGACTTTTGTGTGATGAAGTTTCAGGATACTGCTAATGTGAGGCTTTTCTCTATATATAAACCGAGCTTCTTCCACTCGACAACCCGTCAGTCCGTCACGCATATACCCAAACCTACGCAGTCTATTCGTAATTCTATCAAGGTCAAATATATGCCGACCTTTACAACACGCGTATCCAACTTGATCTCTAGGAACTAACCATTCTTTTCTCTTGCACTCTATTTATATAAGAGTACTCAACATTCATAGGTATACATCTCATTTAAAAGAAAACAAAACAGTCGTGATAGCAATAAAACAAAGAGGTTCAAGAAAATTCATCTCAAATAATTGCCCGCCGAAAACATCTCAAACCCATTAGTATGACCATAGAAAAGAAAGGAACGCCAGCATTTATTCGCTTGCACAATGTCAAAAGAGGAGAAGATCGGTGGCAATAAATATTGATTGGCAGACCTGGAACACCCAGCAGACCTCGTATCCGGTGGTTGAATTAATCTTCTTCGCCAATCTACAGAACGGAGTTAGCTGCTGGTTTAGACAAGTGTGATGTATAGCAAAGCATACCTTGGGGGCAAGGAAGAAGCGCAGGTGGCCGCTTCCGAGGCTGTACTCGACACGCAGAGGCACTTCCTGAGACAGGCACAGGTGAACCTGGGTGGACAGAGCGGTAGCCTTGCAAAAGTTGACCAGGTACTTCAGAGAGAAAGTCAGAGCAACAGGCTCGCTAAGCTGGATGGAAACATTTTGCTCTGGCTTGTCGACGTTGGTGTTCTGGCGGACGGTGACGGAGCCGTTGCCAATGTCGCCCTGACACGAGAACTTGATGCCTTCCTTTGTGGCCTCAATGACGACTGTTCCAATGTTAGCTTGAGAAGGTCAAAGTCTGTACTGAAACTAAACATACCAGACTCAGACAGCGCGTTCAAATCCACGCAGATACGACGGAATTCCGCAGCGGGCATAGAAACAGTAGCAGCGTATTCCGTCTCTGGAATGGCCAGGTGCTCCTGGTCGATATCCATAAGCTTAATGTCATACTCGCTGAGACGATCGGTTTCGGCGCTCTCGAACATGAGGTTGACCACATCCGGAGAGTCTTCGGCCTTAAGTGTCAGGATATCCTCGTTCTGGGCAGCACGGAGGACCTTGGTCAGGGAGACCAAGTTGATACCCAGCGCGATGTTGCGGTCGCATCGGTATGGCGAGAAGCCCTCGGCTTTCATCAACATGGAGACGAGAGCAACGTGCGAGTTGTCCATGGCCTGGAGAGCGATTCCGGTGTCATTGCAGTCAAAGTTGCAATCCTGGACAAGATCTTTGATAGCATCGACGACCTAAATTGAACAAGGAGACATGTGAGCTAGGTGGGATGAGATAGAAGCGGAGAGGAAAGAAAAAACTTACCTTCTTGAGCAGACTGGCCTGCTCTAAACGTGCTTCCAACACTGTAATGAATTAAGTACACAGCCAGCAAAGTTTCGAAGAAGAACCATCACTAACTCTTGGTATATATGTAAATGGACTTGTGTGTTTTGTGCGTTTGTGCGTTTGCAATGGGCGGCGATGCGAGCAACGAGGCGGGGTAGTGAGAACACAATACAGCAAAGAAGGAAAATAAAATAAAAGAGCTTTTGCAGACGAAGACCGCGAGGCAATTATACCGACGCGAGGTCAGGGATGAGGGAGTCTGAGATGCGAGTGAGTTCCTGCAAGGCACAAAAAAAAAGAATACAAGAGAGGGTCAAGTGTTGAGGTCCTGCGTTGCCCTTTTGACCCACGCGCGTGCAGGACGCGGTGCGCGTACCTATCAACGCCTGTTTGGGACTAGCCGCTTTTCGCGACGCCCCGCTTTTACATCCTGCGTTCTCTATACTGTTGTCGCTAACGTTGCTATTGTTGCTACCAACCTATCGTTATGGGTCGAGATGCTTCATGCAGGGAAGAAGAGATAGAAACTCTATACAATGACGCTCACACGCAACAATGCAGCCACTCTATTGATCTAGACCCAAACACGCCCAGCTTCAACTTTCTCAATGCAACAAACACACCACTACTCGTCATTCTTGGGCATGCGTGGCAGCAGAACCCATGCCCCGAGCACTGCAATCAGCAAAGCCAGTGCAAAGGGCTGTAGCACCTGGACACCTTTCGCCTGGGCAATGGCTCCCACTGCAAACGGGAACACCGCGGCGCCCGCACCGCCCAGCGCAGCTGCAAACCCGATTGACGAGACATGAAGATGTTTCGGAAGGAGTTTTGTGGCAGCAACTACGGCCGCGGGGAACAGAGGGCCCAGGAAGAACCCTTGTATCGCAATGGCCACCGCGGAAACGTAGAATTGAGGCACGAGCCAGAAGATCAGCTCAAACGCCATGGCCAGAAGCAGGTATACCTAGCAGTTGTTCTCTTCTTTAGCAGGGCTCCCGTATAAACAGCAAATTGTTACGAACCGAAATAGCAAACTTCTCTCCAATACGTGGCGTGACGAATCCGAGCACTACACGACCCACCGTGATGCCGATCCAAAACCCAGTGGCAGTCATACCACTAGCAAAAGCTCCTCCATGACGCACACGCATCATGAACGTCACAATCCAGCCTCCAAGGGCAACCTCCGCGCCAACATACCCCAAAAGAAAGGCGGCGCAAAGCCAGGTGACGCGCGCAGCCGGCTTGGTCAGGAGAGCTTCTTTCAGCCCGTTGCCGCCCTTGTGCTCGGAACTCTGCTCTGAAGTCTGTGCGATACGCTTTCTGAAATCGTACTGGTTTGCTCCCCAAAACGCAAACGTGCCGAAAGCGAGTTCGATTACAGCGCCGCCAATCTGCGCACATTGTGGTGTGAGAGAAAGACGGCATCAGGAACGGATGTTTGACATACCATCAAGTAGTAAAAAGTATACCATTCCCATTGGGCTTTTGTGATGAGAGACGTAGCAACCAGCGGACTCAGAACAGCCCCTAGCCCATAAAACCCATGCAAGAACCCGAGAACCTCATTCGCATTCGCAAGGTTCCCAGCCCACGCATTCCACGCCGAGTCTGCCAGCCCATTGCCCAATCCTGCAAATATGAAAGAGACCACAAGCACAGGGAACGGCGGATGAACCGAGTTGATCACGTACGCAATCAGGTGGAACCCCGAGCTGAGAATCGCGATTCCTCGCTGGCCCAGACGCATGTGGATGGCGTGGTTGAATAGAGCTGCGACAGCGTAGCCAACTAGCGGTGACAGGAACACGAGCGAGACAATCGTGTAGCTGAGATTGTAATAAGTTTCGAGCTGTCCGGTTAGTCGGATTTAGCCATGGGTAAGTGGCCTGTACATACATAGGGAATCAAAGCCTGGAACAAAATCCGGTCAGCTATAAGAAAAGTACACTTATTCTTTCTCAGATTGACATCTTACACCATAGGCAGCATCATTCGCACCCATAATAACGAAAGACCAAAAAGTCGCAAAAGTCCGCGGCGCATTCACCACTGGTAGGTTCCACTTCTCTCGAGCATGAGCGACAGCTCTTTCCGGTCCGGGGCTCTCAGTATCCTGATCCCATCCAGCAGGATGATCATTATCATCGCCATTACTGTCTGGTCGTTCAGTATTGAGGGTTAGGCCAGGTGTTCTTCGCCCATCCTCTTTCGTGGAGGATGCAAAAGTAGTAGTGGAACGAAGCTCGACAACGCAAGTCGAGGATCCGCCATTCGAGAGAATGGCGCTCATGTCGGCAACCTGAACACCTTATTTTTAAGAAATTAATCCGGACAGTTTCCTAGATTTAAGTCAGGGTTCGGTCGTCGTCTCTCGATCACATCGACGTGACATAACTTTTCAAACTTTGGTGCGGAGTGGCTAGAGTCTAGTCAAAAGCGGGGAAAGAGCCACCAATAGACTTAACATAAACGTTCATTTCTCATAATTTCTCGAGTGAGGGTATCTTGTACTATTAAAACAAAAAAAATAAAAATGAAGGTCTTTGTGTGAATCACACAAACATGCACTCGACAAAAGAAACCGTCACCCAAGGCCATCGCGCCCAATATCAATTCATCGAATAATCACACCCATAAAGCCACGCAACAGGCGAGACTCCAATATTCGTACATCCACATTCAATCAGGAGCCCAATAAATTTACCCCTTTCGTGGTCCTCTGATTCCGTCCGGATTTGTAGCCTTTGGTCTTGTGGCTCGGAAACTTGGTTCTCTTGAGCGCTGTTTTGCGCTTCTTCTGGTTCTGCTTCCTCCACCACGCGACGATGACGCTCTTGGCCCAGAGGATACGGTCTCTAGCATTGACCACAGCTGCGCACTGCTCGGCAGTTCTTTTTGCAAGCGCACGACGGTGTATGGCCCGGCTAGCCAAAACCTGTCGCCAGGCCGTCTGAATAACAATTGTGGCGCGGATGCGCTTGCTAGATGTTAAAAGACGAGAACACAAAAAGGTCAAGGCTCCGAGAACAAGGTCAGAGTCAAGAATGCGAGACCCAGTAGAAGGCAGCGCTACAAGAGAGGCTAGGCAAGGTCAGAAAACAAGAAGTAAGTGTCAAGTCATTGATAAAACTTACCGAACTGAGAACTACACCCCAGAGATTGCAGTCGTGCCTCTAATCCTCTATTCTGTAGTGAGAATTTCTTGTCTGCAAGATTCTTGGGGCACAAAGTATGAATCGCGCTTTGTTCTCCTGTAAGATAGCCTTCGTACTCGTCGATGATGCTCTCAAATATCCTGCCATCTGCGAAACTTGTGCTTAGGTTGTCGAGGCGTAGCCCCTTTAGTTGAGCAAGAATCGAGGCCCATTTTACTAGCATCTCCTTGTGAGACGTAGAGTCGAGGTTCGGTAGCTTTCCTCCATCCTGAGCAGCAGAGTCTGGGCATGAAGATGCCTTCTTTTGTAGGCGTGTGATTTCATTCCGGACATCATCCCAGTCGATGAGTTCTGTCAGGCCCCATATTCCCACTAGCCCCCAAAGGAGACTGATAGTTTTTTCACGATGCCCATCCACTATATCCTCGGCACAAATGTCTTTGGTAGCGTGCTTCACCTCTTTGATTTCACGCAGTGCCTTGAGCGCAATCTGTGTGTTGAAGAGTTTGGTTGCACGGCTGGTGCAGGGGAGCTTCAAATGCTGAGAAAGAGGCCATTCGTTCTCTACTTTTGCTTCAGTCATTGATGTTGTGGCATCAATTTCAAGGCCGGAAGACAACTGAAGCGCGCTAGGGTAAAGGAACAATTCGACCAGTCTCGTCAAAACTACCCCATCCCGTAAGTCTACGGCGAGGTTGTTAATGTGGAATTCTTGGTCTTGAAGCTTGTGTTGCTTGTAATACAACTGGCAGTCCAAATGATTGAGCGGTCGCGTAATATCCCCGGTTGAAGGAAGTAGCTGGTTAGTCAAGGCCTGCATAGCCGTTGTAGATGATTTGTGTGCAGACGATGTAGCAAATAGGCGTTTCGGCAGTGAAGTCCTTGGTACTAAGCGTCCTCTGTCAAGTAAAATGATGATTAATATGCTTCTCAGAATTGTATATCGATATGACGACCCTGGAACCTCGTCTTGACTGGCTGCTGGCTGGTCTTTATCTTCGTTGCGGATAAGGAAGGTCTCCAAGAAAGTTTCCAAAGTTCGCTTTAATCCCTTTTGTTTTTTGGCCACGGAGTCTGACAATTGATCATTAGTCTGAGCTAAAGGTGATATTCGTCGTCCAATAACGACTTCTGCCGCTGCTCTCAAGGCGTGTAGATCATACGTTTCCGTCCAAAAGCTCAGAAATGTCCGTTTCATGCCAACATCGTTAGAAAGACGACTTCCTCGACGCAGTGCTTCTTTCGGTGGTGCTAATGCTCCGTACAAAATCGAAGCGTGGAGCCGTTTGTATAATAGAAGGAACATATCACTCTGGTAGATTTGAAGAAGCTCGTGTCTCAATACATCTGGATTTCCAGCATCCAGTTGTCCATTGGCAGAGTCGAACAAGCCATTGACCAGCTGTGTTATCACAATTTCCTGGTGTAGAAGCCAATTTTCTTCATACATCATAGGATTCGTAATGTCGTTGTCCAACAGAGGGTATCTCTGATCGATGGTCACAGGCGGAATTTGGGAAACAGACAGCTTATTCCGGATAATCGAGCCAGTCGACTTTGGATTTTCTGTTCCGGTATCCTTCAATCCCATAAGAGAAGTCTTTTCATGAAGCTTTGGGGTTATCTTCTTCGTCTTTTGGCTGTCTGTTTTTTTCACCGAGACTTTTGGCGGGTTCTCCCTGGTCGCCTTCGCGATTGGCTTTCTTGATTTCTCGGCTTGTTTTAAGAATCTTGTCTCGGTCTTGCGGATTGTCTGCAGTGGCTTCTTTGGCGGCATTTCGAACACAGGAAATCCTTCGTCCTTTGGATTGAACTTTGTTCCATCTTCAACAACATATCCAGGTGGTATATTTTCCTTGCCGCCGTTCCTGCCAAAGACATTTTTATAGACTGCTAATTGCTGAGGGACCCTGGTTGCTTCCTGTAGTGGTGCTCGTTTCGGTGCTGCTGATGTCCGAGGTTTCCTCTTGGCTGCAATTCGTGCTTCCAGGCTGTTTATAGATGCTGTATCATTAGCAGGATTCAAGCCATTCGCGTTTAGTTGGTTCGATTTGAGCGGACTAAACAGTTTCATGAAGACTGCTGGCATCGTTGTATCCTCGGTGGGGATATACACCGTCTCACGGCGAACGTCCTTCTTCAAGGCATCATTTTCTGGTTGTGTGCTGGCACTGGTCGAACCTCCTTTCTGATATGACTGACTCGTTTCGAAGTTCCCAGGTTGCCGGCCACTTATTGCTTTCTTGCCCGTGTTCGGGTTTTCCGTAGGCAATGTACCTGCAGTACTAACTCGAGGACGTTGGAAGCGCTGGGCTGGTTGGGCGAGTAGAGAAGAGCGGCCATCCTGCGTTTTTCGCTTGAGGGTAGTGTGTTTCGCCACGGAAGATGAAGCCGATATGGTGTTTTGTTGGTTGTCGTCGTGAATGGCGAAAGACGTCTTGGTATGGGCGCGTCGAGGTTTCTCTCTAGCTAGCGAGGGTATGCGTATTTCGGTCGTAAAGTCAATGGCGGCGGTGTTCTCGAAATCGCCCAAGGTACCGTCATTCCAGGGATCGATTGCCTGATATTGCTGTCTCCCACCAAGCCCAGACCTGTTCCTTGAGGGACACGGGCTGTCAATTTGGGCGTTCATGGCAAGCTGTTCAAGTGGCGGGGTTGCAACCTGCCATATAACGGTAGTCCTCTCCTCTCTCGATGTCAATAATATGGACAGATGGATAGCACTTGGTAAGAGGTGCTGCTGGCGTATCGAAAATGGCGGCTGTGGTGATTCTTTGAAAGTAATGCAAGCGTAATGGTGGCACGAAGAGAGATGCAGCGAAAAAAGACTCCAGGCAAGAATTTGGCCAGCCCGACTTGGACTCCGCCGTGGAATGAGGCGTCTTCGCGGGACGTGTTGACCGCGTGGTTGCCCCGACAACGCGCCTTCCTTCTAGAACCATTAATATTGTTCTTCCCAGCCCTAACTTGATTCTTATCAACTATTGTCTAGCACAGCATTTATTTAAATATGTTTGGCCTCATTTCTGAATATACACATCATATTATCTACAAATACAGCTCGCGTACCTATTTACATACACCTGACAAACACCATTGACACTCTATGCAGTTCCATGCGCCCGGGCAACGTCAGCAAGACCCTTGTCATTGTTCAGAATGTATACAAGAAGTCTGTTCGGTATAAACGTAAAGCAAAACCATGCGAGAGAAGCAGACTGCCCTCGCCAAGTGTAGCTGCTGCTGCCGCCGACGACGTCCTTGACAATGTTTTTTGCTATCACGTCCGGATGTTGTTTGGTCGGGTAGGCCGACCCATCTCTAAAGACAGCGATCCGATCTTTAACAACACGGTAGTAAGAGTTCTCGGGCAGCACCAATTCGCCTTGCTTAGCATTGATCGGGGTGTCAACAATCCCAACCATGACTGTGATAACCCGCACGCCGAGAGGGCCGAGTTCGAGACGCAGGGTCTCGGAGAGCAGCGTTGCGGCCGCTTTGGAGCTGCCGTATGTTCCTATATAGGTAAAGTCAGCACCGGTATACTAGAAAGAAAAAGGGCCATCATTACCCGACATTGCAAACGCTGCGAAAGCAGCAACCGAACTGACGTTGCAGAGCACCCCCTTTGCCTTGATGAGCATTGGAGTAAATGCCTGCGTCATAGCAAGAACACTGAAGACGTTGGTATCGTATATCTTTTTTGCCTCGTCGATTGTTGTATCTAAGAGCGGGAGTACATGACTGATCCCAGCGTTGTTAACCAGGACGTCGAGCGAGCCATTGGTGCGTTTCTCAACGGCTTTCGCACATTGCTGGATAGACTCCGCTGATGTGAGTTCAAGCTCAAGGATCTCTATATCATCTAGATTGGCGAGAGATTGGGCTTTGGTCACGCTTCGTACTGTTGCGAAAACGTAGAAACCTTTGGCACGGAATGCTTTTGCCAAGGATGCCCCTATGCCGCCGTCGGTGCAGCCGGTTACTAGGACGTATTTCTTAGGCATTTTGCTTTTGATAATTGCTGGTATATTGGGAGAGTCTGTGAGGTACTGTATAACATTTGCAGCAATAATTGCCGACAGCACCGTTTTGTATGGAAGAGTATTTCCTAATTAGGAAATATTCACTAGGCCTATTTAGGTTAAATCGGGATTCGGAGATACAATCCGTCTTCCCGGCGGAAAAACGCGGAGAACATTCCGCTGGAGTCTGCTCCGATTCATGTACTCTCCAGGTATCCCGGTTTTTTGCTTCTTGTGCTACTCCTTTAGCCAACTGACACTAACAATATGGAGGTACGTGGAGGAAGTCCGACTCGCAGCAGTAACTACGGCCTGGCCTGCATGCAATGTGTCAAGGCCAAGTGCCGATGCGTGCCTAGATCCAGTGGCGGTAGCAGTTGCGAAAGGTATCAACAGTTACTTTGTTACAATAGGAACAGAGCTAATAGCCTTGCAGATGCTTCCGTCTCAGAAAAGACTGCCAGCCGTCAGACACGGCGCGCCGACGCAATGCTCAGAAAGAGAAAGAGTCTGATGCGCGAATTGCCCATCTAGAAGGCAAGATAGACACGCTGCTGACCGTCATGCAATCGGCTGCTGTCTCGCCTGGCTCGTCGATCGATTTAAACCGGCTTTTAAACGGAGGGAGCATACCCCTGTCCATGGCTGGCTCTAGCGGCGCTGCAGCAACTCCCATAAGCACCAATCCTAATATAACTCAAGGGCCAACGCCTCCAACGGACTCCTTTCCAACGGCGCCGCCATCTACAAATCCGTCGTCTCCGGCTCTGTCTGACGTTTCCCCCTTTGAAGCAGAAGCATGTTTCAACTTCTTCCGGGCTCGGATGCTTCCATACTTTCCTTTTATCCACATAGCCCCTGACGTAACCGTCTGGCAGGTCCGCCAAAACCGGCCTTTCCTATTTCAGGCTATTATAACCGTCACTACACTGTCGACACAGAAGAAATTCGCTCGAGCCGAGGAACTGAAGCGTCTTATTTTCACATCTGCCCTGCTTGATGTGCAGTCCAACTTTGATCTCTTAGTAGGGATTCTAACATATGTAGCATGGAGTACAGACGCATTCCTGGGCCGAGCAGACCTCCTTTCTCGGCTCATGATGCTGGCTATCTCGCTAGTTTACGACTTGCGATTATTCAAGCCATCGCCACCCGATGTGCAGATGATAGTCACACTCACCCAGGGGTTTTCTGACGATAGTCGCCATGCCAACGAGGGAACATTGCAAAGCTTTATGGACCAGCAGCGTGTTGTCATGGCATGCTTTATTTTAAGCTCCAAGTAAGTTGTCTCGGATCTATTTATGGGTACACCAGCTAATGTCCGTGGCTAGTATTTCCTCTCACTTTGGGCGTATAGATGCACTGCGATGGACGCCTCAGATGGAAGAGGCGCTACGCGTGATTGAGAAGAACAAGCCCTATCCTACAGACGAATGGTTTGGCTTTGAAGTACGCTTACATTTGCTAATGCAACGGGCAGCCCATATCCGGGAGCAGCATGACGCAGACCGCGCTCGCACAACAGCTACCATGGCCGGGCCGGTCCCGGGTTTCTTGTATCTCAAAGCTCTGCGGGGACAATTGCAGGAATATCGTGATGCGCTCTCTCCAGAGCTTCAAGAAAAAGGTGAGTTACTTGGGCAGACCGTGTTTCTATTATCGTTATTATTAACCTATACGTACAGGCATCCTCACTGCATACACCCAATATGTCGAACTCTATATAGATCAAGCGAGTCGTTTGATCGCTTCGGATGCCCCACTTCTCAATGCCCCAGGGCCAGGAGTTGAAAGCGCGTTTCTGCCAGGATACGAACGTATTGGATCACTATGGAGGTCCGTCGAGTCCGTCAAAACGTGGCTCGACGTTTTCCACAGGATTCCTGTAGCGCAGTGTCTGGGCTTTCCGTTTCATTTTTGGTCGCAATTAATCCGATGCACCACGATTTTGAAATACCTATCGACCCTTGTAGACCCGGCTTGGGATTGCGAGGCGGTGCGGCAAAGAGTCGACATCATGGTGGTCCTCGAGTGGATGTCGAACAAACTCAACCTGATCAGCGAGGAAGCGGGCCTTCAGTCTAATGATGATCTCTTCAAGCTACTTTCCAAGCTCTTGCATGGGTCGCGGGAGTGGGTTGAGACGAAATTCCAGGCAGCATCTCAGGCGCCAGCCAACAACGAGGCCATACTTGATATGCACACGACCAACTTGGAAGCTGAAATGCTAGATTTGGATCACATACCGTGGTTGCAATCCATGGATTTGGACAATGAAAAGTGGTTTGAAGAAGTGCTGGGCTGGCCACCAAATGCTTTTTGAATGTTTCACAACATCAATTCATTTAATGACTATTTGCGAATTCTTGAGTCCCTGCTCGGCACAGTCATGTCTGGCCATGAGCTCGAAGTCTTTCTTTCCATCAACCATATATATCAACTTAATAGCTATTATTAATCATCTATGTTATTTAATAAATACAATTGCAAGGACCTGGGATGGGGCTTACTTCAGTTATAAGAGAATAGGAACCCCCTTAGCAGAGTTGCACACACTTATAAAGGGAGATGTAATAACAATGGCCAGTATTTATAAAAAGGTTATAAACATACAAACACTTTATTGGTAAGACAACTGACCAGGATATAGATCTTATACAGCTTAATATATATCTATAAATCCTTTAATATTTGTCATAGCAACTTAAATTATAACACTATCTATATTAATGAAGATAGTGAAGTTCAAATTGGTGAGTGGCTATATAATTAAATATTTATAATTACCCTACTCAAGATCTCTATAGGAGATATTAGCAGAAGCATATTGCTTAGAGAGATGGAGAATTTTACTTGTAATGTAGAAGTTATTTACATTATTATAGTCACCCTTCTGGATTTCTTTAGTAACGTAAAGCTTGTTAGTATCTTAGGTCTAATAGTTGATTAATTCACAGAAATACTAATGAAAATATCTCCCCAGGATCTTCTTAAGGTACGAAAACTTCCTCAAGATCATGGCTCTACTAGATCTAACAGCTAGATAGCACCCTTTTTTGGGACTTGGTCAAGATTCCTGGTATTTATCTCATCTTGTGTTATTACACTCTTATTATCTCTAGAACTAGTCACAAGTTGGATTTACAGAAGGGTCCCTTGTTTGTTTCGTTTGCACTTATTACGATATTTAAAACCAGCCCCCGGCTTCCACCTTGACTGCCCTTACAGACAGGCTTCCGACCTCAATTTCAACCATGGTAACATATCCTCAATACACATTAGGACCATTTTGGTCCAGCGAACTCAACAAGGACGCTCAACTGAATATTTTCGTCTCTGATAAAAAATTTCAGATCGAATTGAAAGCCTGCAACTTCCAGAAGTCACCAGCACTTCTGGCAGACTATCTCCGACACCTCGAGCGTCTAGAACCTGATTATTTGCCCGAATCAGAAGAAGATTTCGAGGATCCTCTTGAGGAATTAGCCGACTGGGCATTGCAATGTTTTGTGCCAATTTTTCAACAAATTCCTCCTTTGAATACTCATCAACATTATACTCTCCACAATTGCTTGTTCCCAGAAGTTTTCCATTACTCACTGGGCGCCGATGATAATAATTTGGTACCTATCTTCCTAGATAATACTGGCCGGGAGCGATTGATGGGTGCTCTTCTTCCAGAATCGGAAGAAGTAGATTATTCCGCATTTCCAATTTATCGTCCTGACGAAATCGAGGTTCCAATATCAATTGAGAGCGGTGCTTTACCAGCCGTTCCCCGCAAGGTATTCATCAACAAGCAACAGCTTGCTTTCTTGAAATCAGTGGGCGCTGGAGATGTAGACAGCACCTGCAGAGAGCTTAAAGAATACGCGAAGATGCAGTCAGCCTCACTTTCCGATGCTATCAACACATGCAGCCTTCTTGGAATCGTCCAAATTCCTTTGTCGGGTCGTATTGTTGGTCTTCTTCTTACATATATAGAATGTGACAGCAGGACCTTACTGTGCACGGGAAACGACCCTCAGTATGTCTCGATGATGCGGAAATGGTTGGACCAGATTACTCGTTCCATAGAGGGGCTTCATACCTGTGGTGCTGTTTGGGGAGATGCTAAACCGGATAATGTTCTAATAGATTCGCAAGATGATGTGTGTCTCGTTGATTTTGGCGGAGGCTACACCCGAGGCTGGGTGGATGGGGAATTAGCGAATACCGTTGAAGGAGATCTTCAAGGTTTGCAAAGACTCTCGGAGTTTCTCTCTAAATAACTCTTTTCCTACTTGTGGACTTCGTGATGAGAACAATCTTCAATGAGTCAAGATATGACTACTGTGACTTTAGTGAGCTATATTCTAATAAGGACCCATCCTAGAGAATCTATACTAATAAAATCCTTTATTTTACTAAATTCTTGTAGTTTCTTCTATTTTTAATAAGATTAATTATTTCATGATTATTTTTCATCAAAGACAGATCTTATTGGGTGGTCTGATCTGTAACCCGATAAGAGCCAAGTACAAGTACCTCACAGTATGGCCACAATGACTATAGTTCAGTGAACATAGTAAAATAGAAACAATGCTAGTTCCTATTCATCCCTTCTGTTTGACATGCTTGGCAGAATAATCTTCAGCCCGTTTTTTCAGCACCTCCAGTAACTTTTCATACCGATCGAATGGACCGCCAGGGATATTTTTAACATGCACCAGCTTCGCTTTCCTCGTCCAGCCCTTCCCACTGCCAAACTTTCGTCCCTCTCCCAAATACCTTTCATGGTTAGCAATTTCCCTCAATATCCGACTGATCTCCAGATTAACTGGACTGAACAAAAGCGGATCAATGATACCCTCGGCCGTGCATTCTTTATCGAGAGTCTGAAACTCGCGCTCCGGATTTGTGATGGATGGATCGAAGGAGGATTTGTGATGGGCAACGTCATCTTCATCGCCCGACAGACAGATTTCCGCGCGTTCTGGGTGGAGGCTTGTGCGCTCTAGATCAAAGGCGGTCATCGGTTTTACATGAAGATGGCGGCGCAAGAAAATCTTAGGCGTTGCGAGCGCAACTCTGCAAGGTTTCATCCTTGATAACGCCATCATATTTTTTGTTTCGTTGATTTATTCCAGAGAATGGTTGTATGGTGGGGTGTGATGTTTAATAAAGTCGGGAAGTTGATAGTCGGGATCTGGATTACTCATGTGCGCGTCATACCCAGCAAATGGCTCTCTCCACCCACACATAACAATACCTCGACTCCTCGACTCTTTCGACCGGGATTTGCCATTGAATAGCATTAATACTTTCCTGGTGAGCCTCTTTCATATCCAGCATTATTCGCTTGTCGGGTCGTCCGATGCGTAGTCCGATAAGGGGAAGGGTTGAAATTCATGTCTAATATATAGAGTATGGTAAAAGATATCGTTACTACTTTCATAAGAACCAAGTCTTCATCGCTACGATTATGCTTGGCAAGAAGCACTGGGAGCTCGGGCCGGCTGGTCAGACATGGTTAAACGCTGGAAGCAAATATTCCTTCAAAAGTTTTTATCTCTTATGTCCATCAGCTGGTATTTGTACAGAAGTCGTTTAAGTCTATCATTGAAAACGATCCTGAAATATTGGAATCTAAATTGCTAACAATCCTGCAATATACATGACAAGTATATTATCTGTAAATTGCCACTATAGCACAACATTCAGAGACTTCCTAATAGCCAGTCACACACCCAAATCCACCTAACTCTTCTGGATCCCCCCCTGTTTCGAAAAGAAATTTGCAGACAATCTGATATGATACCAATCAAACAAGGATTCATACAGTGCCTCTCATCCCGTGTAGGCTATACCCGTAGGCCCGCGGTGGAACCCTAACACCCCCCCTGTGAAGCACTTCTTGTGTCACATGCTCCCCCTTTCAGAATCATATTACTAGCCTGTGCAATGGCCTTGATTCACAGAAGTTCATTAGCTATGGATTCTTAATAAATGCCAATATCCATATCTGTTACATACCTGCTCAACTGACTGGGAAATACCAAATGTCATCAACTCCTCCGCCATAGCACACACCTCCTGCATGGCCTTAATGCAGGCTTCTACAGACTGGGGCTCAGGCAATGGAGCCGTACGAGCAGCTTGAAACGCGAGAAAGGATAAAGCAAGGGTTTTGAAGAAATGCATCTTGTATTGCTTGATTTTGTTGGAGAAAGAGGAAAAGTTTGAATCAAGGTGATGATAGTAGATAAATAGAAATACAGAGACACAAGTCGGGGATAATAGCACCTTTTTATAGTTGCCAAATCCTCAAGAAAAGCTGGGAATATTGGTGATAATTCCCGATTCTCTTCAATTCTATGTTTCTTTGATACCTCCGCAGCTCCATCAAAACCAATAGAAGCCCTGGTTGTTGTGTACCTTGACTTTTCATAGCTTAGATATAACGCCACTATTATACCCAACAACTCGCCAACATGTCTGTGAGAGACATCCCCGTGTAATAGGACAGAATTAGAATAGACAGGTTCTGCAAGTGCCTCATCTTCCAACTTACAACTATTTTAGGAAGTAGGTGGGGCGCCAAGCGCTCACTTAGGAAAAGTTGGACCAGATACTCCAACTATTGGAGGATACGTATACCTCAACCCTAAAATAGAAAAAGAGTACCCATCGTACGCACTAGCCTCGTTAGTATACAAAGAACTCGAGCTAATGCAATTTTCTTGGCGACTGCTATATAAATAGTCATTAACTGTGTATTCGTGATGAGCTAACCTCTACAATGGGTATATCACCAGCCTTACTACCCCGAGCAATATAATCTAGAACTGTCAGCTACACTAATTTGTTGTAGATGCGAATTACCCTGTTTGTTGTAGAGTAAATAAGTTGTTACTAGTACCAAAAAAAGCAATGTTCTTTGGTGCTTGAGCGGTACATAGTACAATTAAATTACTTAGAAACTCGCAGAGTAATTGCTTGTTGAAATCAACGATATTTGCTACTTTTGACGGGTTATAACCGCATGAGGCTTAGAAGTAATTAATTGGGTTAGTAAATGCCAGATTAGTGGCTTGGTTCCTCAATTATCAGCGGCTAGGAACGAGTTCTATGGCCAACCTCACAGATGACACAACGCCACAAAGTTAAAGACATAAAGCCTCATCTCGCCTTGGATACCGAATGTGGTAATTTGAGTGCAATCTGTAACAGACAACCCATTTATCCACGCTTGTTCTTCACTTTTTCTCTAACAAGAGACTAAGTGGCTGAATGTCTGTGCTTGTTATTTTGTTCTATCACTCTATCTGGTATTCAACGTTGAGCCTTGGCTCGTCAGCTGGATGTAATCCTGACTGAATTTGAAACGCGCATTGAGGGTGTCCCTAGCTTGGTTACGAAGATATCTTGGACTTATGTTGAACAATTGATTAAAACTTGCATGTGTGTGATTATCTATGTGTCCTGTTTGTATATACAACGCAGAGGGTGTTTACCGTTGGATTATAGAGGAACCTATCGAGGGAGATACAGATTTATAACAATGAGGGTACAGAGCAGGCCTGAGGAGGGGCATGCAACTCTGTATATACGACCTGGCACCATACAGTTTACATAGCGATTTGTTCGGACCCCAATTCCTAATCACTTGTTATTATAGCCTCCCCGAATTACCCCAAATTACTGAGCGCATTATTCCCGCCCGGTAGTTAATCTAGCACTTATAGGCATCTCAATGAGTGACTCTGCCACGGACTTGAGACTAGATAAGTAATATGATATAGGAGGCTGACTTGGGTGGTATACTGAGGCTGTTTAATCGGCTTCCCCGATTGGTTGGATCCTAACCTATTACAGTATATCATGTAAGATTACGGCCCTAGTAGCCGGCCACGCCGGTTGAGGATTAGTACGATTTGAAGGTTGACGAAACACATGGCATAGTAGTAACTATGCCATGTGTTTCTTTCTTATGTTTTTGTCTTTATTGCTTCTATGAATTGAGAATTTAAATTTAATAATTTTAATTAAAAGTTATTATTTCACTTACTTATTTAGTCTTGTAAAACAGCAGAAAAAGGATATTAAGCTGGAACTGTCTGATGATAAGATCTCGCCAGACAAATTCCCTTGGTGCTTTTACTTGGCCTCCATAGCCGCATTCCGGGCCTGAAGTATCTTTGCAATGGCCGGACGGGCCTTACTGCGCTCCAACCAGACGTTGAGGAAAGGGAAGTCTTTCTCAAGGTTGATCCTTTCGGCGAAAAGGAACACAATGGTATACCACGTCACAAACGCCGCATCAGCATAGCTGAACTTGCCGCCAACGAGGAATTCCTTGTCTCGCAAGACGCGGTTGAGCACGCCAGACACCCGACGTATCTCATAGATGTATCGGTCGACAGCACTTGGGAGTTTGTGCGGGTGGTAGAGGGTGAACCACACGGCCTGCCCAAAGTACGGGCCCTGGCCGGATACCTGGTAGTGCAGCCACTGCTTCGCTTCGTAGGACTCCTTTGAGCCTGTGGCGAAGCTGATGGTGTTGTGTTGCTTGTCGTAGGTTTCGATCAGGTATTCGATGATGGCGCCGGACTCCCACAGTGTGATTCCCGTGTTTGGGTCCTCGATTGCAGGTACACGGCCGTTGGGGTTGATGGACTGGTACGGTTCCTGCTTCATGGCCGGGAACTCGATTATCTTGAACGTGTAAGGGATGTTAAGCTCCTCGAGGATCATGGCAACCTTCCAGGCGTTTGGGCCGCTGTCGTGGCCCCAGAGAGTGATCGGTTTGAGAGACATGTTGATTTCGACACTTCTGTGATTGAGTCTGATGCAAGAAATGATGGTTGTATCTCTGGCATAGACACACTGTCCTTTAAGTAGTTGCTTGAATTCACCGGCTTATAAGTATTCATTCCGCCACGGAGGAGATGTTTTCCTATTCTATTATTAATTCATAGCTGTTATTAATTATCTGTGTCAATTAATAATTACGACTGTCTCTAGTTATACAGTTGCTCATTTCACTTTGTTACTGATACAATTGAGGCGATTATAAAGCATCAAGTTACGGGGGCTCCGCGGAACTATGACTATCTAATTTCGACACTTCTGCGACTGAGTCTGATCATTCATAATACTATTTTTTTTAAATAAATTAACCTCAAAACTATTAGTTCATAATTTAAAGCTCTTAAAGCCTCTAATTAGACATGGAATGATTAATTTCTTAGTAAACACTTGCTGTGTTATAAATAGTGAATCTACATGTATTAGAGTTATATCTAATATGGCTAAGATTCTTTGTTCTCTTTTAATTTACTAAACCAGAATAGATTATGTTCTCAAGTATGATAAGCGAGCAAGAAAAATAATGAAGCTGGGCAAAAGAGGATGAAGTCCCATGACAACCCCGCGATGTCTGGATCGCTCGGCCCGTACCAAAGCCTCGTTAAACTTTACTTTTATTGTTGTGATATATGCGAGGGAGGCTGCATATTTTATTTGGCCTTGCATGACTATTCAATGTTGCCTAAATATTTGGTTCTGCACAGGTTTATGTGTTTTCTTCAAAATTAGAGCCAGTCAGTCCAGACACAGTGTCACATTGCTTGCTACTACAAACAACAGAAAATTTGCTTGGCTTCACAAATCCAAAAAAAAAAAAACCAGCGTTCTATAGAGCAAGCTCCCTGTTGAATTCTACTATAGTAAAAATTGATAGGAAACTTAGTTATGTTCCTAACCGTAGTCTTGCGGGGGATCAGCAACGAAACAAGACAGTTATCTTCAAGCCAATCCAATACGTATTTGCATATTCTGCATATGGAACTATCAGCTGACCCTTAAAGATAAGACTAACACCATGCAGGCGCTTGGTTGCTTTTTCTCCTTCAATTTTTGCCTTTCGAAATTCTGCCAATTGGGCTGCGAGATCGTGCTCCGTAGATCTGCGCGAATGTGATGGATCATGGTATTATTGACTTTGTAAATGTCGGTTAGGCATACGGAGTACAGTCAGGCATTGGTTTGACGGCCTATTTAACCAAATACAACACCACTTTGATGTTCGGGTCCGGATTTTAATTGATAACTCTTTGTGGTTCGTTCGTCTTTATCGTTCTATCGTTGCTACCCTTTTTTTTCACAAACTTACACTCTGAATCGGTAAAAACTATCATCATCATGGCTATTCCATATCCTCGCGGTGAATGCTATTTCGACAGAGACGCTCTTGTGTCTGAAACCCCAGGCAATTTTGACGCAGAAAATCCTCTCCACTTCTACAGCCATTTCCTAGTAGAGGTAATATGGAATAAAGAGGCACACTCCGGAGACATGATCCCCCAGGAAGATCACCGTGATCGTACACACCCGCGGTCCGACTACAAAGTTGCTGGAGAATATGGGTGGTGGACTGATCTCTCAGTGACTTATGGAAAATACGGAAAGGGCAATGCTACCAGACGTGCGACGCACCCTCTTTGCTCTGATGAATCGGAGTTCAAAGAAACATACAAGTCTTGGTTCTTGGTTTTTCCCATGCCTAAAGCTGGGGAAGACTGGGTGTTCATCGATCGGGTGGCACACATTAGGGGAGTATACCTTCCTGTCAGCCGGACAACATCTCCAGAATACGAAGATCTCTGCAGCTATGTGCAAGTCAACTTCTCACATCGTGATTATCCAAAGATGATGAACTATCTGGTCAACGCAGATGGTAAGGTCGAGAAATCTATGAAAGAGGTTTATTGTGATATGGAAACCGGCCTTGCCACGGACGGATCCACAACTCTCGGGCTTAATGTTCATGCCCTGATCACTGCTCTTTTAATTCCTCGAAGAATGAGAAAGAGGACTATTTTCGAGGCAGGAGAGGCTATCATCATTCAATCAAACAAGATTGACACAGCCAACGTGACACATACCAACACCAAAGATTCCGCCATCGATTTTATCAAGGTCGAATCGGCAAATCGGGGGCTGCATCTCACATACCAAGAGAAACCTGCAGCCGGAAACAGTGTTTACCTCGAGGCACTGGCCTTGAATTTCAGTTTCTATATCGGCTTCGTTCCAACAATCGGCCCGGCTCTATCTTTCGCTTCTAGTCTTGTTTCCGCTATATTGCTCAACCCTGACAACGCCCTGAATGAGGTAATGAAGCATTTCCCTTCAGCTCTCATGGGAAAGGTTTTCAAAGATGCCATGGAAAATGATATCTTAGTCGTAAAGAGTCGCGCTCAAAACGAAGCAGATAGTGGAAACGACGATAGCGACACCATCCAAAATGCACTCAACAAAGCAGAGGCTCCAAATTCTGAATCAGGTGATAATGGGGATGACGGTTCTGAAAAGCCTCAGATCGATGACCATTATATAGATGAGAATGGCAACTCGTCTATTTACCATGGTCAAGAGGATGTTGATAAACGTCCAGAAATAGAAAAGATGTTATCCGACGACGAGTTGAATTGGCGCTGAAGCTTTTGTGGATAAGGATGGCAATAGGGGCCTTGTAGATATGCAGGGGGGGAGGTACTTCCTCGACAAGGACGGTAGTATTTTCTTTGTGGGCGAAGACGGGAAAAGTTTTAAGGTCCTCATCGACAAAGATGGGGGTATGGAAATGATTGCCACTGAGAAAGATACAGAACGTGGTCTGAGGATGAATGACTTTAACTGGGCTGCAGAATACGTCAAAGCTCGCGACCCGCAAACCTTTTCAAAAGCCAGACCAGCTATTCGCTCTGGTATGTATACCCATACCTCCCATTTTTGAAACGTACGGAGAGTTTAACCTGATCTAATTCGCCCCCTTCAGGAACCGCAATAGCAGCTTGCAAAACAAAATATGACCGACGAGTGTATTGGCAGCTGGACAACGGCGATGTAATGCAGTCTATCTACAAGAACGACAAGTGGCGTTGGCCGGAGAAAGTAGGCTCTTCAGCAGCTAGGTGTGACTTGGCGACGGTGGATTATATACATGATGATAAATCCAAGGTATGTCAGTATTCTTAATTGATATATGTATGACAAGACAACTCTTATGACGCCTTTAATATAGATCCATTTATTTATTGCTTGCAGAGGTACCATTAAACAGAAAATTTGGACAGAGGGAGATGGTTGGGCAAATGGACCAGCCATTCCTGGTGTGATTGCTCACGGTACTCCGATTGCTGCTGGTTGTGTTAAGAGATCAGCCAAGCCGCCGCTCATCGAGGTTTTTGCTAGGGTAGACGATTCTGAGACCGATACTAAGCTTTGGCTGTTTCGTACGTACTTGCATGATTCGACCAGGTTGTCAATGTTAGCTGGGAATCACTGACATGCGGTGTATAGAGTACGATACGAAATGGGAGAGAGTGAAAGAACTCGGAAAATTAGGTAGCCATAGTGAGTTGGCTGCATATCATGACGGAAAGGAGCGACTGTAAGATGTCCACGGTAAATTTGGAGTAGCCACAGAACTAACCTACATGCCAGGGTCTTCCATCACACCAAAAATGGCAACAGAGACGGTGGAGCCGCTCATCGTCTTACTAATCTTGAAGTGCTGAAATCATCGGGAGAGAGTTGGAGCTCCTCATCCATTGGTCTTTGCGACCCCTCGGCTGGCGTTGCATCAACGATGATGGATGGATATCTTGTCGCCATTTTCAGAAACCAACATGATTTCATTGACACGGCGTATCTCAGCGGATCCAGTTGGTCCCCTTGGGCTATTATTGGACGACCTCATGCCGCCGAAGATTCCAAGGTGGCGGCTGTTGTGGATGGCAAAACATGCATCTACCTTCAAACCAGTGACACAAGCCCTAAGATATCCGAGTTCAAGTTTAATGGCAGGGATTGGGACAAAACTAGTGTTGTCCGAACTCGATCTTAGCCACCGATAGTAGGCCGGATAGGAACCTGATCCATCTAACGCATTTGAACTTTCGATTGAGACATGCAAGGAGGACAACTAAATGAACTAGTTGTGTCATTGGCATCAGCAGTTCATTTGATTCGGGCCAACCTCTTTCAAGAGCTCATCAAGAGTCAATATTTTAGGAGTCTCACAAACATAACATTTGAAGCAATCTCAGTATATTGGATTTATAGTTAAGACTTGCCGTACATTAATTTTTATGCCACTGATCAACAATCTGGTCCGGTCTGACTTTTGATGTTCATAATTTCTACCTAATCTAGAGACCAGATTGGCAATTCCTTCAAGATCTCCAGATACTTTTGAAATATACCGCATTGACTGTCGTTTTTTGGGCCTAACCAGGCAGCTACGGCCAGGGCTGGCAGATTAACCTCAGGTGCTGCCTTGGGTATATCTTGGGTAGAAAAAATGCTGTGGTGATTTGCAATAATCTTTGACTTGAAGTTGAAGAAAATATGATATCAACCAGTACATATATTGAGCATAACGAAGTGCGATAAATAGGAACATGAATTTGCTTAGCATTCATTTCTTGTATGTCGACACCGGAAGCTATGGCTATCTGACATAGCAAAGGCCCGGCAATTTTAATTACAGTCATTTCCTTTTGTATAGTTAACTTTCTTTGCATAACACATATACAATGGGTAAGCCATGCTACAGCCTTTATGTTGTTATTTCGATCATCTCACAGCATGAACTATATCTGTCTGCTAAGACCTTTGGGACCCCTTGATAGCTGCTACCTATATAACAAATATGTGCGACACTAGCAGGCTCAGTGGAGTCTACTTCCAAACATTCGTCACATAAAGTATCGATGAAAACATGTCGCTTTCCAAGGTACAGAAAGATCAAAAGTGCTGGGTATGCAGCACCTAGATCTGAAAACTAGACACAAGCCTTCTAATCACGAGAGTCATAACGAGGGCAATTCACACATGTCCAGGGGAGATAACCACTCCAAAAGCCCAACATAGTCTAGCCCGCGCAAAACGTATTTATAGGAACTGGCATATGGGTCTCAATTAGTCTATACCAGAACTTTATACACAAATGGCGTACCCGAAGATGATATCCCTTTTCACTTCAACGTATAAAATTGACAAACCCAGGGGTAGGCTTCTAAAGGGAATATCAATGGCTATTGTGGTGGCACTGTCAAGTAAAAAACAGCCTGTTGCAGGCTACGGTCTACCGATGAGATGGCAAGCTACTTTAGATTATATGTTATATACCGGCAGACAGGACAAGTTCCATGTATCCTTCTTTCCCCCAGCATCAGAACAGTGTTCCGAGCACTCAATATTCAGAGGGTAAATTATAACTAAGAAGAACTTGATAGATGAAATTCGAACTTGAGCTAGACTTAGCCTAGTGCGAAGTTTACTCTAAGCTAGCTTGGAAACCATGAAGCATCAAGTCTTGGCAGTTTACATCACCGATAAAGCAATTCCTGGTGCCTAGAAATATCATGGACTAATTTGCTCTTGTTGTTTATACTGTAGGCAGTAATTGCTGTTTGTCTGAAACATCGAGTTTTCTAGATATCGCGTAAGATATAAAGCAAGTCTTTGAGAAAATTTGGTACTGAGCTGCCTGAGGCTTGATCAATTGATGGAATTCCTGAAAGGCCCTGAAGTCTTAGGTATAAAGGAATAAATACAAAATTACTTCAGCTTCCCTACGATATGCTCTCTGTCCTAATATAGTAACAGCTACAGCCGAACCCTTACGTCAAGTCTAGACTAGTTATTCAGCGTCAGATAGTTGATCATGGTTGATCCTTGTACCAGTTGAACTGTCTAGTGTATTAAACCTGGCTGCCCTAATTGCTCGCTCAACCTTCTTGCCTGAGTTTTGCCTGAGCCGTCGTGACTGTTGGTAGAGAGCTTCGTTTAAGTATTGGAAAAATCTTGGAACACAGTGAATCGAGTGCGTGTCAACAGGTTTCTCCAGTGCCAGCGGCCCCAGGGCACCGCTGTTTATCTTGCTGAAGGATGCTACCCACAGACACTAAGAACAGCTCTTGCTACGAGACATCTGCGACACTGCCTCTAAAGCTCTCAAAGACTTGGTGATACCCACATCATGACTCGTTGGGAGCGTAATGTTGCGGGATTTAGACGGTGCTGTTCTGATTCATCTAGACCCTCAGAGCTCCAGCAAAGAAATGAAATCTTAAACAGCCAACTCCATCAGACGTTTGCGTATAGATTTGAGTGGCAACTTGTTTCCATATGATACCAGTCCTAACATAGGTGATGGAATAGATCGCGCGCCAGTTTGACTGCTTTTGGTTTGCCGTTATGGCAGAGGATTCATGTCTCAGCCTGGATCTCCGCGGGGATTTTGGTTGAAGCGGCGGGACTCTGGCGGGGTTGTGGGGAAACAAGCATGGCTTGCGCGGCTCAGTCGGATGGTGCCAACTGATGCTGTGGTCGTTCTCACCGTTGGCAAAAATTTGGATATCTGGAGCCCGATAAAACGCCGAGCGGAAACATGATGTAGTACACGCTGAAGTAGTTTTAATGGAGCACTATGGCTAATGCTTACACCAACCCATAATAATTTATCACTAGGCCTAAATGATTGTAATAAACCAAAATACTTGTATTATAACCGTTTTAGCTAGTCTCATTAGTGTTGGGCCAAGGCGCGCCTTCCTGGCGCTTCATTATAACTACTACTTCAGTGCCACTGTACTAGCCGAAAACAGCCAGCAATCAACAGCGCTTGTTTAAATTTACTTGGTATCACGTAGTAGGCCCGAGCGTAATATTAGATTTCTGGTGTCTGCAAGATGAGCTGGGGAGGTCAGAGAATGTTAGATGTAGCCGTATATAAAGTCTAATTAATTATCACCGGATAAAGCAACTTGTGGAGTCCGGTGGTGACTGGCAGGCACCTACCTTTGGATATCGTAATTTGGATCATCTCGTAAGTCTTGTAGATTACTAAAATGGCAGGTAAAGCCAGATATAAAAAGGGTCGGGTGCCACAAAGTGCACTCGACTTTGGGTACCACTTAGATTGGATTCAGGCTAAGCAACGATAGCCTTGCGAAAGATTATCACTGTAACAATCTGTCGAAGCTGCATTTTCCGTCTGACAATGAACTTCATACTTCTCTCAATTATATTCATAGGCCTTACTACGGCCCAGCAGGTCTATGTGTCAGTTGAAGGGCCTTTTGCTCGTCCAACGTGCACATGTATACACACTGGAGCTAAGCCCTCTTACCACTTCCACGCTTCTAGCTGGACCATGACAGAGACTGTCCGGACGGCAACCTCTGTACCTTCACCAACCATGACTACCACCTATGCACGCCCTTTCGAGTCTCTCGTGACACTGGCGCCAAATGTTACTTACACCACCTGGGGCAAGTGGGATCCTCGCAACAACGTTACAGCTACGGATGTGACGGAGCCTTACGGCCAAGCTGCTTGGTCGTCCCTCTGGCAATCTGCGAACCCGCCCAATTTCACCGACTACACAAGCCTGTACAGTACTACTGTCTCTCCAACTCCCATTCCCACCCAGGAGCTCGTACTACCACCACCTGAATACTTCGGTCCTAAAGATTGTTACTACTTCCCACCCGACTTTTCCTTTGGCGTTGCTAGCTCAGCCTGCCAAATCGAATGTGCTACGGCTGACGAAGGCAAGGGCCCGACTCTCATGGATGTTCTTTTCCAGGACGACAGCCCTAAGGGCTATGTGACCAATGAGGCATACTACTACTATAAACAAGATATCGAACGTGTCGCTGCTATGGGAGTCAAGTATTTCTCATTCAGTATCTCCTGGAGCCGCATACTCCCCTTTGCTGTCCCCGGCAGCCCTGTCAACCAGCAAGGAATCGATCACTATAATGACGTTATCAACTTTGTGTTGGAGAAGGGCATGGTACCTGTTGTAACTCTACTTCATTTCGATACTCCTCTCCCCTTCTATGGCAACAATCAATCCACAGTTTTTGATACCCCGGAAATCGGCAAGCGAAATGGGGCATACCAGAACGAGACGTTCACGAACGCTTTTGTGAATTATGCCAAGATTGTTATGACACATTACGCAGATAGGGTCCCCCTCTGGATCACATTCAACGAGCCCCAGCTCTATACAAGTAATGGCATGTCTGTCTATAACCTCATCATGTCCCATGCGCAAGTCGCCCACCTCTACCGAGACGAAATTCAGGGAACTGGCAAAATTGGTTTCAAGTTTAACAATCATTTTGGTGTTCCCCGTGACCCAGTAAGCAGCGCTGATATTGCCGCTGCCAACCACTACAATAGTTTTATCATGGGCCCATTTGCGAACCCAATATATCTCGGCAAAGACTATCCTGAGTCCTATAAGAGCACTATACATGACTATGTGCCACTCACCCAAGAAGAGCTTGCATACATTGGAGGGACAGCCGATTACTTCTTGGTGGACCCTTACGTTGCTACAGTGATTGCTCCGCCTGTCCCTGGCGACGAAAAGAGCATTGCGGATTGTGCCGCCAACGTCTCTTCTCCTTTCCGGCCGAACTGCGTCAACGAAACTTCCGTCAATATCTATGGGTGGGACATTGGATACGCATCACAGAGCTATGTGTACACGACTCCAAAATATATAAGAACCTGCCTTAATTGGATCTATAATACGTACCGTCATCCTATCATTATTGGTGAATTTGGGTTTCCCGTCTGGGCGGAAGACGAGAAGGCCTTGCCAAACCAACTTTACGACTCACCTCGCAGCAACTATTACCTCAGCTTTCTTTCGGAGTGTCTCAAAGCCATTTGGGAAGATGGCGTCCATCTAGCAGGGGCTTTTATGTGGAGTTATGCCGATAACTGGGAGTTTGGCGATTACCGACCCCATTTTGGTGTTCAAACTGTCAATCGCACGACGCAAGAGAGGCATTATAAGAAAAGCTTCTTCGACGTTGTCGATTTTATGAAGGCACGCGGGGTGCAGTAAGAGACTATCAGGTGAGAAAGAGGAACTCTAGAGTATGTTGAAGTCTATTAGAGGGCTTTCTCATCATAATTCTGTGAATTGGCAACCTCGCTTCCAGTTTTTGTCACATCTATAGGCTGTAGTGCACCGTACTAGGATTTCGCTCTCAACACTAAATACAGACAAAATTAGGTCATTCAGGCCGAAGCGTAGAACCTAACATATAAACTTGTTTCGATTCGGTTGGCCTTATATCCGCAAGGACTGCCCAGACTCCATGCGGATTCTTGTCCAATCATTCATTCTCCTCGGGCTACTAGATAGCCTCTAGTTAAAGCTAATTTATTAGCACGTACGTATCAATGACAGGTGGGGCCGCTATACTACTCTTAATACAACAACATTTCATGGCAATTAGTAATAATGTGACTAGGAATAGTCATCAAATTTCCCGCTCCTTCCGCTTTTACCGCTGACCAGCACTATTCTTGCGCCTTTTGAGAACACAGATTAAATGAATTCTGCGCCAATCGAAACGCGTCCTCAAAGAAGAGTGGGGAGATAGGCTACCCTTCCAAACGCAACCTCTCAGCAACTTTCAATATTCAACGACCATCATGGAGGGCACCCTGTACATGCGGGGCAAACCTTTCGTGGCACAAGAGCCATTCTTCCTTGACGTGTTGAATGACTTGTGGGATCCGACATCCTACCTCAGTGGCATTGTGCACATTGGTTTTGCTGAGAGAGTAAGGAATGATCTCCATTGTCACGGGATAGATCCGGTGTACTAGCTTACAGGAGCTCAACAATACAAAAGAATTCAATAGAAAAAGAATCAAACGAAACCATTCCATACACTACGCCCCTCTAGTATGCTTCGTACTAAAGCTTGCAGGGACTAATAAGAACCTCTTCTGACTAATAGAAACTGCTGCGAGGGGCTCAGTCATTAGAAAAAGGGGTTCAAGCCCTCCACATGTCACTTGTGTTGGGGGCCCATATTTGCCGATGTTCCTTCTCGCCAGAAAGACATGATACCTTATGCAGAGTAGTACTGAGCCCACCTACTGTGACCCTTGATGACTTGAACAAAGTTCTTGGCGATCGTGCGCCATGTTTGCTCTGAAGGATGTAGCTCATCATACCACATAAACGCGTCCGGATTGTTATTGTCGATGCGAACACAGTCCGTCCCATTTAGTGTACAATGATTCATGTATCCTGTGACATTGAAAGGTGCGGTGCCGTTCAAGTATTCCGAGGGGTTATGATATATATTGCTCATCTGGTAGAAAGATATGAGTATTGATAATCTATCTTCATACATAGTTGATCAAAGGAACTCACCAGTGCTTCAAGGTTCACGAGGGCAAAATGGGCTTTAGGATACCTTCTTCGGTACTCCACAACCAACGGCGTTCTGGCTTCGTATATTGAGTTGACAAGGGCCACCTGCTCCAGCATTCGTTGGGAGGAAGCTGAAATGTTGCTATATTTATCTGGCCAATATTGAGTTGCTTTGAGACCTCCTGCACCTGGCATTCCATATTGTGGAGTAAGGTACATTGTGCCAAGCATGTTAAGAAGAAAGTAACGAGCGCCATGTCGATATAGACGATCGATCTGCTCAAAGACGCAGTCTACGTAGTTAGAAATCGTGGTTCCATTGACTTGTGAGTCAGTCAGAAACGCGTAGGCTCCAACATCATTCCCCCCGATCATGATGGCGAAGACGGTAGACTCGGGGGAAGTGCCCGTGAATTTAGTTTTATTATATTGACTGTCCGCAAAAAAGGCGGGAATCTGATATGTGGCAACGTCCGGAAAAAGCTGCTGGGTTGCCTTACATATCCTTGGTGTAAGGCTATTAGCACACACCGCTCCTGCAACGGCGTAGTTGTGTACTGTCGCTCCAGTATATTGTCCCACGTACGAGGGCCAGGGACGCCCGCCATCCGCAGCAATAGTGCCCTGTGAAGATTGTCACAAGACTAGAACCTCTTCGTTCTTTAAACTTAAGGAGCTCAAACCTCGCTGTTTGTCCATCCAACTGGGGGCAAACTTCCATTATGGGCTATAATGTATTCTAGCCGTCCAGCATCTGACCAGCTATCCCCAAAGACCACAAGATCGGTAAAGTTTGAGATGTTCCAAGCATATATCGAAATGACGATATAAGGAAGAAGAAGAATAGAACTAGATAATGCCATTTTCTTAAACTGAGTAACACAATGAGAAGAGGTCTGCCCTATCCATGAAACTCTGAACAGGCAAGGTAGAGAATTTATATCATAATCGCAGTAATCTCATCCTCTAAACCCACGAATGAGAGACGAAAATTATACCCCATGGGGTCTTACGTCCTGTGTCTGCAAAGTGGTCCTGTTGAATTGCTGCAGTGCGGGTCGAATGTTCGTAAAGAGAAATGATCCGTAAATTGAGTATTCTGGCGGTACGAAACATTACTTCTATTGGATCAAGAGGAAAGGACTAGCATGCGAAGACATAGTTAGCCTCTTTTCCGGAAGAAAAACGGCCTTCCTTTCCGCAATACCCGTGTTTCCGCTCTGACTTCAGAAATCCACCCAGAGTAACTGCTGAACATGATGTCAGTATTTTTAATTAATATCACTTATTTGCAGTTTGGCAAACTGTATCAGAGGTTTTTGGCTAGCAGGCCACACTGCAAACTAGGATGTTAAGGTAGTCCCATATTTTTAGACCAGCAGAATCCTCAAGCACTATACCTAATCAGAAACTAACCCTACCTCGCTCACAACACGATTTTTATGATTTTTAAATTGGTTCTATGATAATTTATATAGTATATTAACACCATAGAAATGCTAAAGTTAGATATATACAACACCATAATGGAACGTCACAGATGCTCACTTTCCTTTGAAAATACATCAACGATAATACCCTCAAGTGAAGAATAAATGAGCTGTTGAGGCAAAAAGGAACAAAACAAAACAAAACAAAACAAAAAAGGCAAACTACGGCCGAATGATAGTGAGAAAATACGCGATCAAACCACGAATGCGTGAACCAAAAGCTCATCCTTTCCCACATACAAGACATGCTTTGAAAAGTGACCAATACGAATCTGCTCTAGCAGCATAATGTTGAAATTCATCGAAGTTTGGGCTTTGGCAGGTATTTTCACTAATTGTGACATTAAAGATTGCCCATATCATAAATGTTCGCAAGACAGATGTTCCGTAAAGTGGAACCTGGGCTATCTGCCCATAAAGCCGTAGCTCATGCATAATTTGCATGATGTCACGGCAAATCTTGCTGATTTCCTGACAGGTTCCCTGCGTGGACAATTGTACTGTCTCTTTGTTTGCGAGGACTTGTAATACCGTCAAATGAAACCTCACAGTATGATAGAACAGCCTAAGTGTCTTGCAATGTGTATACAGTTGGTCGTCACCTACCCACGAAGCAAGTGAATTCAATCCGTGGAAATCAATCTCAGGTGCAACATCTCTTTGCCATCTTCCTAGACTAATTTCTGCATAATTGAGTGATTGATAATCAGGGAGCTGACCGCTTTGGAGCCGTGGCTTTTCAAAGATGCTGAAATTCCCTTCAGGAATCTGAACCGATATGGGCGTGAATTTCCCCATTATCACGGCTAGCTTCGCTTTTTCAATCCACATGATGGCAATTTTACGCTGCCAGCTTGCTTTGCTCAAGTTGACGAGAGCGTCCGGGTCCTCTCCTTCTATATCGCAGCAGGTCAGAGTGAGACAAAAGTCATTAATCGTTATCATTGGCACATCGTAGTCGCTTTCGTTTATTATCCATGGGGTTCCCTGGTCGAGTATCAAACTACGCTCTCGGATGAAGAGACTCCACCATATCCGCTTTCGTAGATGGTAAAGGGACGGTTTGGTCTTGAGAGCTATAGGATCACGATGAAGTCCGATTTTATAAGCCATAGAAACGGCATCTCCCACAAAATGCACCTGGTTTTTGGTTTCGTTGACCTTTTGTGGAAAATAAGTCATGAGTAGCAAGGACTGGAGAATGGTGAATGGTTTAGTCTCCCAACCTAAATCGTAGAGAGCTCGAATTCCCGCGAACATCTCTTGGACACCAGCAAACTCGTAACAGGCGCTCTCGTGGGCGTTGAGGAACAGCCGACCAACAAGCATGATACATTGGTAAAGTAACAAGCTGATCTTTTCGCCACAACCATGCAAGGATTGATCCATTTCGGTTTGGTCTAGCACCGGAATACATGGGTGTGCATACTTCCAGTATGCCATCCATAATTCTTGCTGGACTTTATGGTCCGGCAACAGCAGGGCACGCTTATCTTCTAGAAGCTGAAGGTCGTCCGTGGTGATATGCGATGGTGTGGGCTCAATATATTTGGGAAGTTGCCTGTGCTCGATTTTTCTGGTATAGAGAGTGAGCCTATAATCTCTACAATCCCAGTATTTTGCTCAAGATGTGCAACTTACTTACCTATGCTGTCTCTTATACGAGGCGCTGCCCAATTGCGTTGAAAAGCATGACGTACAATGTAAGTCTTGCCGAGCAATGAGGCAATGACCATGACTGTATTCGTAACTATCTAGAAATCCTGTGCGAGGGATTCTACCTCCCTCGCAAGCATCCATGACAAGGACCATGATAATGTATTTCTATAGATGTTGTTCCCAATGCAGAATACCAACTCCATCTTGACGTGATGTGGATTAAGTATTTATGCATACAGTGATTTCCTGAAAATTAAGGGCTACAATAGCAATGAAGTATGCTGTTACTAGTATAGTCGTATGGTAAGGTAAGCACTCTATGAATTCGCGTGCTTTGAATGAGAACCAACCAATGCGCAGGAACGGCGCGGGCGGGTTCTACGGATATTGCGGGTGTTGCACACGGATCCATGTTAGGTCAATGTTATGCACGTCGCCATAGAGTGGTCTTCATGACGGCGCTTTCACTTCTGTTATATACCGCTTCCTCGAGCCCCTATTTTGTACGTTTACATTCGTGACTTCTTAGAAGACGGGTGTCCTCACAAAAGCTACGGTGGCAATATTTGAGACGTCTAACGTTGATCTAACCTTCTCCCAAATTCAAGAGCAAGTGCTTGGGTCTCTACACTAAAGTATCATTTCGAAGTACATGAATGATCTGTGTGACCATTAGGGAGCGGGCACTTTTCGATAGACAAAAGGAATTGAACGCTGACCAAGACGGCAAACCTTCTGACGAGGTTGACTGACAGGCCCAGGAGAAGCCGAAACAGCAGGGCAGATTTGCGAGTGATCGATCTACACTTCGTGTTCCCCTCTTTTTTGCGCCCTTTGGCTTCTTCCTAGAATAATCTCACTCAGGTCTCCGACTGGCAGCACAATAGGGAAGTCAATCGACTCTAACATTTGGGCCACAAAGATGTACCATATTGGGAAACAAAGTATGAAATTGCATGCACCCGCAGCCTTTATTTAATGAGGGGGGAGGGGAATTAGCAAAGTTCTGGTAATCTAGAATCGATAAGTTCTCGGCACATACCACTTCGATCCCGCCTGCCACGGCCGTATTTCCCAGCGCAGCATGGAAATGAACAGCCGCATAGAGACAATATGCTATCGTTAGGAAAAGCAGGGCGAGGAATAGGCACACGTTTGTTCGAATGGAACAAATAAGAAAGATGAAGGTGACCAAACCCAGGATAACGTAATATAGACCTTTCAGACTATTAGCAATGCATCTTCAGCGTGTTCTTCGTAGTAGTACGCCTGCCTACCTGCAGTTGCATGGTATCCAGTCGTCTCTACACCCTCGAGGCTATTGCCAGTCGGGGAATAGTTGGTACCCACTGCAAAGAATGGCATCAACGAGGCTCCTTGCGCCAACCAGAAAGCTCCTGCCACATATATTATTTAGTTCTCTGATTCCGTCAGGGACATAACGATTCGAAAGCTTTACCGTATGTGAAGAAAACAGCAGAGGAAAAGGTATTCCCAATTATCCATTCGCCGATTGCGCCGAGGACCTGAATTATTCCACCGAAGAAGATATAAACGGGGCTAGGTAGGTTTGGATTGTTATTTAAATGCTAGACCCTGTTATGTACGGCTTGCTCTTGACCTTACAGGATGGCCCCCCCATCTCCACCAGCACCCCTCCAGCCCATATGAAGCATTGCATTGGGAGTAGCGGACACTAAGAAGCCCATCAACGATATGGGGGTTGGGTTACCAAACGTGCGCCGCAGATTTCCTGCAATGGGGATCTTAGGAGTCAGGTAGAGCTTCTCAAAAGTATTCCGTGGAATGGGAAGCAGGACGCTGTCTGTAGTTGGTATCGGCGCGAGGACCTCCGTGTCGCCCTCGACGAGTTCATTTGCGGCTTTATCAGGCATAGTGTGTGGTCAAGTTGGGTTTTGAGAAGAGAGTTGAATAGAAAGAGAATCGCAATGCCCTTTTTCCTTTTTCCTTCTCCTGCTTACTTGGAGTCCAAGACGTCCTTTATGGGAATTCGGGGGTGGGGCTACCCCATACCCCAGGATTGGCAAACATCTAATTAATTTCCTTTCAACGTTTGAGGAAGCGCCAAGGCGCTCAGAACCTTGGTCCCGGGCTAAGTTATACTACGATGAATGGGCTGAACTTGATCCCCAGCTTTTGTAACCGAGTAGATGATTTGTATTCGTATTCCGTGTGGCGACAAATCAAATCCTTCTTTCCTCGCAAGAAATTGCAGCACAAAACCCTAAGTTACGTTATTCCGCAATACCCGCAGCACCGAGCCCGTGCGATTGCGGAAGGATGACGGATGCATACGCTCCAGAGAAGAGGGCACGGAGTATGTATTCGATGCAGTTGGCCAGACGCTACAACTGGAATGGAAAAGTCCAGTAGCGGACCCGCCAATCTTCTATAGGACGTGCCAGATCTTTGCTACCGGGTAATGGTACTTGTTTTGACCGGCCATGACCTCTATACGGGGAAGAATATCTTGAAATTATGGGAGTATGCAGCCGTTAATCAAATTCCCTCCCAAATTTTGACTCATTAAGTGTATCTCCATACTTGACTCGTTCGTCTCTTCCCAGATCCCAATCTGCGCCAGTTAAAACGGATCTGTCAGTCCCCGATGTGTTATCCGGTGTCCATTGAGCTTATATTATAGACAACAAAGACCACTGGAGAAAAAAGAGAGGCACAAATCAATACAACTCTCTTCCCAGACATCCAGAACCATGAATGTCATTTGATACTTGGATATTGCGCCTAGCTTCAAAAACGCGTGTCTCAAAAGTCTTGATCATATGATGCACCTTTTCATCCGCCGATGGGACAAACTGCGTCCCCAGCACACCGCAAAGATCCGACTCCCTATCAATAAACTATCGAAAGTAATTAGTATTGTAAAAAAGCCGCTTCTGGTTTGTGGCTCACCCAGAACAAATTAGGCTTTCCACTCCAAAACAAGGTATTTCTTCGTCTACCAGTGGATTCATTTTCCAGGGCCAACATCCCACCAATTCCCCAATCATACAAGTGGCCGCTGTCGTATATCCCAATAAATGTGGAGCCAGGCTTGGAATTCTTGACCTGTATCTGGAGGGATTCCCGACTGGTTGTCACAAGCTGTGACTGAAACATCAAGGCGGTCGACTCTTTGTTGAGGAGCTTTCCATTGTCAGCCAAAATAGAGTGAAGCACTTTTAAGAAGTCTTCCATTGCGGCATATACTCCTTGCCCCCCAAAGCACTCCGTGACTCCTTCTGTCAGAAAGGGTTGATTCAGAGGAGTAGGCAAACCAGACGTCTCGTCTCGAACTGAGATTTTGACTCGACCTTTATACCCCGGTATGTTGGAGGGCCAGAAAGACATCCTCTCAATATCAAGAGGCACCCAGATGTTTTCTTGCATATATTCTTCCAGGGTTTGTCCAGTCAGGCGCTCAATTAATTGTCCAACCCAGTCTATTCCAGTGCCATATTCCCATGCGGTGTCCGGCTCAAAGGCCAAGGGATAGTTGAATCTTTCATCAACCGTGGCACCTGAATTGACTGTGCGTCCTTTGTAAGCCGTAAAGCGAGCAAGCTCTGGGTTACTCATATCATATCCTGCTCCGCTGCTATGCGTGAGCAGATTCCGTAGGGTTATTGTACTATTTCGTTTGCGGGTCAGCGGCCGCCCTGTGCCATCCCAGCCGTACAATACTTCCTGATCCCCCAATTTTGGGATCAGAGTCGAGACATCCTTGTCGAGGCTGATTATCTTTTTCTCAACTAGCTGAAGAGCTGCAATAGAGGTCAGGAGTTTGGTCATTGACGCAATCACCATGATGGAATCCAAGCCGAGCGGCGTGGCCTCGGGGCCACAAGTGTCTGTCCCAAAGGCGTTCGCATAGTAGAAACTTCCATCGCGGTTCGTTGTGGCAACAACTGCGCCAGTCCACGTTCCATCTCCCACAGACCTAAGAAATGCTTGCTCAAGGTCCTCCAAAGGGTTTCCGGCAGAACCCATCGTGCTATAGTGTTTTGAAGTCGCCAAGATTGCAAGGGGGGTATTTGGAGCAGTTGACATGCTCGCAAAGAACAGATGATATCATGACGGGTCAGTTCACTGCAAGCACTAGAAGAAATAAAGTCAACTTGAATTATTCAAAACTGGCGGTTTCCTAATGCGGTAATAGCGGGATAAGCGGGAAAGGCGGAGGGCGGGAACAAATGTACTATTTCGCTTCGCGAGACTGTCTACCTGAATACCAAATAAGTGAGTTACATTATACTCGAAAGTGTAACAAGCGATAGTCCTGCAAGGTCTGCAGTCTACCTATTACATGCTAATATAATAAGCTAGCGTAACAGGACATCTGTGACACGGCGCAATTGTAACTATACTTCGCAAAACTCGGTGGTTTTATTGTGTCCACTTTGCAGGGCCTAGATCTAGAAATTTTGTTCCATAAGTGATCTTTAAATACCTCCTTGGAAAGCTCTCTAAGACACCTAGGAACGGAAACCCCAAAGTGTCACAGCTAGTCTTCTACCACAAACGCATGCAATTACAATAAATCCAATAATTGAAATCCATCGTCTTCTATGTAGTCCCCGTCATGAGCTAGATATATAGAACCTTCCCTATCAGAACGCGGCTTCGTGCTCCTCGGCACACGTAGCAACGTTTAATACATTTTCAAGGGTTGTTCACTTGCTCGGCATGCTGAATTTCCACCTGGCCTTTGGCTTCTTTGGCATCTACGAGGCCCATTTCTCCTGCAAACGTGCTATGAGGTATCCATTTGCCGCTCTTTCGAGGGGAGACCTCTTCCAACATTTTGTCGACCTGTTCCAGGGAGAGACCTTTAGTCTCTGGAACAAGGAAATAGGCAAATAGCAAAGAGACGCAGCAGAGTCCCCCCCATATAAAGAAAACCTTTGGCCCAAGGTTCGCGTCTCCGGGATCAGAACCAACCAAGTAAGGAGTGATGACTGCGATGATCTATGAGTAGTTTAGCACGTGCAGCTAAAGAAAGAACAATATAAGGTATAAGAAGTGACTTGGATCCTTACACAATTCCAAAACCAATTCGATGCCGTCGACAGGCCAATTCCCTTTGATCGGATCGTCAGTGGAAATATCTCCCCAACGACAACCCACGCAGCAGGGCCCCAGGTCGTGGCGAAAGAAGCGATACTCAGACAAATGAATGCAATTATGGCAGAGACAGCAGCATGGTTTTTATGCTGGGTCTGACCGGCTGTGGAACCGACGATGGCAACGATGAACTGACTGACAATCATACCAATGGCGCCGAAAAGGAGAATCAAGCGACGTCCAACTTTTTCAATGGTCCAAAATGAAATCGGAGTTGCGCACGTATTGACGAGCGTAATGATGAGAGTGATCAAAAATGGGTTTGAAATTGTACCCAGTGATGTGAAGAAGACAGTTCCAAAGTAGGTAATAAAGTTGATTCCGGTAAGCTGCTGCATCATCTGCATCATAATTCCCAACAGTGTGCGCCGGAGGTTCGAAGACCCATTATAAATGCTACCTTTGAAGCACGAAGTCCAGCTTTGAACATAGGACGTCTGGCCCGTGAGGAGTTTTTCGTATTCGTAGTTCGCAATAATCTCGGCTAGTTCATTTTGGACGTATGCGGATTCGACGGGCTGCGAACGGATCCTTGAGAGTGCTTTTGCTGCGTTTTGGATTTTGCCCTTCTTGACAAAGTATCGAGGGGATTCGGGAAGGAAAAAGAGACCGACAGCGAGGACGGTAGACCATAAGAATTGAACCCCGATGGGAATGCGATAGGATCCCGTATCATCGCGGTCTTTTGTTGCATAGACAACGCAGCTAGCCAAAAGGACGCCTACGCAAATACAAAATTGATAGCCGGATACCATGGCACCGCGAACCTTTCTTGGTGCAATCTCCGACATGTACAAGATGATGATTGCGGAGATGAAGCCCACTCCCAATCCAGCAATAAAACGGCCGACGACCATGAGAGGCAATGCTGTTGAGGCAATTTCACATATTGCTCCCACCGAAAAGACGCCACAACCAATAATGATTGTAGTTCGACGCCCAATATAGTCGGCCATATCTCCTGCTGCGATGGCCCCGAAAAACGTTCCCGCAGAGAGAATGGATGTGAACAATGACTGCTGGCTCGACGGTATGGTGAACTTGTGCTTGACATAGTCTTTATATGCAGCAGAGGTGACATCGTCACCGAATATTGTCCCTGGATAGGGGTTTCCGGTATAGAGGCGAATAAAGTAGGGCATGGCAAGCACACCCCCGGACCAGCCACTGTCATAGCCAAAAAAGAGACCACCCACCGCTGCGAAAATGCACATCAAGTACGCCTTTACGGTGACAGGTGCTTCCGTATCTTCGGTAACCACAGTACCAGGAACATGAGCTGGCAGATCCTCTTCGGCAGACATGGCTAAAGCGAATATGTCAATAAAGGAGAAGGTGAACGAATAGTACGTGGTCAAAAGAAAATGCGGGAATGAAGATACGGAGGTTGGCGGGGGATGCTGCTCGTTCCACTTTTGCCTGCTCCTTTCGACTTTTCACTACCTATGTAGATTAAATACATCTCGTCTGGGGTTCTACAGTCGGCTTTTGCGGATGAGCTCACGCACGCGGGGCCCCGCTTGTGATACAAACTATCTACCAGGGTTTTGATACGGAAACTTTGAGCTGAATGGGAATTTTTAATTTCAGCCATTCTACCGTGGAGACACTTCCATTCCAGTTATTTTGGTGAGCGAGTGAGCTGCTGAAGTTGATAGTTCGTTTGGCAAATACGGATTCAATTGCCATTAACTATTGATACAGATTGGTGAGTATGATCTACAATAGAGGACTATGGCTCGATTGCTTTGACGGTCAGAATGGCCTCCTTCGCAATGTAAGGCGCTGAGCTCTCGGCTTATAATGAGTGCTTGCCCGCTATATTAGTAGTATTTTACAAAGCTTTTGCTACGCCACATCATTCGGATTTACCTATCAGAGCTCTTTCTTGGTTCAGCGGATATTGCGGAATAAAATTAATTGGGTCCAGTAGATACTGAGAAAAGGAAACAAATCTTCGTCTTAAAAGGTGGTGCTATCGAGTACTAGCCTAAGTAGGAGAACTTGCTAATATCTCCGCGGAATATGAACTATACGGCTGAGACTATAAGGCTATGAGAGACTTGGGATTTCGTACAGTTGCAAACATGTGATAATAAAAATATCCTATGTTTTCTCGTCTAAATTTTATTTGTAACGGAGTCGGTGAGAGGCTCTGTGGAGAGGTTTACAAATGTAGCCGCGGCGTGGTTTCCACGAAGCCGCCTGCTCCAAAGATCTCCATTTTAATCCTGGACGACCCTACCCCAAGGGTGAACAAGGAGCTCTTTACCGCGTCAAGGAATGGAGATGGTCCGCATATATAGTACTCCGTACGCAGATCATTCAAGAAAAGATCCTGATGCGAGTCAAGACGTTGGAGATTGATGCGACCTACATGATGATAGTTCCTACCAGCCTGGTCACTCGCTACAGGAGATTCGACCAAGTATGATGCCCTGACAAGTGGATCGGAGTAAAATAGTGGCATCAGTAATTTCTTTGGAGAAGGCCCGTGCAGCCGTGGTTCTCATGGCGTAGATGAGGTACTTCAACATAGACAACAACGGGGGGTTATACCGACGCCGCCGGCAAAGGGAACAATTTGAAAGTTCTCATGACCACTGTTCAAGAAAAAATCTATTCAGTTTGTAAAAACACAAGCTTCCATCGAGCCAGCAAAGCCTCAAGCAGAGTGCCTCCAAAAGGACGCCTATCTATATCCTCTTACCTGAGAGGGGAGTCAAGTGTTGCGTGTTTAAAATGACACCCGTCCGAGTTGCGGCGTGCCATGTCGCACCAGTATTTCTCTCTGCGCAAAGTACGACACTCAATGCCATTCGTCTCATCCAAGAAGCAGCTCAAAGAGGTGCCAATATAGTCGTCTTTCCAGAGACTTACCTTCCCGCTTTCCCGGTCTGGACGACCGCCGACCGAAAATCACGCTTTATTTCAGCGGATGGTCAACGAGTCTGTTTATGCCGACAGCGACGAAGTGTCAGTAATCCGCACAGCAGCAAAGGAAGCCGGGTTTCTTAGTGAGTCTTGGCCTGCCGGAAAGGAGTCGTTTCAGCAATGGTACACTTTGGAACTCCAATCTTCTTATTGATCGAACCGGAGGTGTTCTCACGCATCATCGAAATTGATGCCTGCGTTCTTCGAGAAGTTAATTTGGAGTCCTTTCTTCCGGGTTTCACGACCAAGCTGCGATTGACACCATGATCACAGGCGCCAGTAATCCTATCTCTGTTCAAAGAACCCTGGAACGCTCTTCCCGGGGGAGCCTCTATATTTTTGGATCCTACTGGGTCTGCCGTTCTGGCTTACACTTCACCACGACAGGAGAACGGAAAGAGACCCCCTTCTTGCAAAATGAAGGAATCATTTACGCAGACCTGGAACTTGAGCGTTGCATTGAAGGGAAGCAATATCATGATGCTGTCGGAGGATACCAAAGACTAGATTTTTTCCAGCTTCAGGCCAACCGCAGTCGTCCAGAGCCGGATAATTTCACATAACCTCACCCGGCCTCTGAACTTGCTAAAGAAGGATCAGTTGCTGTGATACCGATGACTGGAGAGTAACGATTGCTGTTCCTGAAGAAACCCCCAGAGGTCCGATGGCCACTTGTTGCAACCCCAATCGCGAGGCCGAGCGATGCGCAGGCGAAGGGAGAATAAGAATAGGCCGCGGAGGAAATGTTGAGGAACAGTTTAGAGAGTTCAAACTGTATCAGACCTAGAGCATACACTGTGCCGATGCTGAAAATATTGACAACACTGGACGACTGCGCAGCGATGATTTCACTGCAAACCAAAGCTGTCCTATTTTTGTTTGAGTATAGCTAGATAGCAATCCTGTAGAAGTGCACGAAGCCGATTTTTCAACAACCGAGTGTCGCGTCCCCACACATCACAACGCAGTAGAAATGTTCAATCGACTGGAAGAAGATGATCAGTACGTCATGAGGTCCTGTTGTTTCGCATTCGTCTGTTCCTATGGTATACTGATAACCATGACTTGATCCATGCTCAAGGAATTTGGACCAATTACAAACTTGGGTTGTTATCCCAGACGCTTTCCTCGCATCCATTTTTTATGCCTGCAAAGCCTTGCTATTTCTTTCATGATTTCATTCGAGTTATCTGCTCATATTGGACCACATAGGTTACGAGTACTTGTAAAACTATTGCAATAGCTAGACACTCATTTCATAGTTCCTCGGGTATCCCAGATTGCCTCCAGAGACTTTCGTTACAGATGTACATTGGTGTTGCGGCCACTTTCAAGGTATGCCTTCACGCAAGGGCGGCTTTCAAACGCTTGTCTAAACGATACTATTGCGCTGGGTAGAGCTGCCTGGAGACGATGTCAATAGACGGAACGGTTCTGTAATTGAGCTACCATTATGATAGGCACATACCGGAAGAGTGCCAGTCTTTTCATCGTTGTCAATAGATTGATAGACTGCAAAATCAACGTAGGTTATCTTATCTCCTAGGAGGAAAGGACCACCACGTTGCGCGTAATAATGCGAGATTGTGTTGTAGTAATCCGGTGCGGTTTTGTTTCTGTAATCATCCGACGCATTCTTGAGGTTGACAACCCATTTGAACTGCAACAATCCCTGTCAATTCGTGACCAACGTAGACAGACGTGAGTGTCAACTTACTCTCCAGTCTACGTAAATATCTGCTACGGCATCGACTGCATATTTCTCCAGACTGGTCTGGCCGTCATAGGAATTAAGTTCCCGGGCCAGGTAGCGGAGCGTTGGTATATGCTGTGAGTATGTGAGTATTACTGGTTTTCAACCGAGAGACGACTGACCTGTGTCAAAATAATACCATTATACTCGAGCGCTGGAACCTGTCCAGTAACTGAAATGCCTTTTGCCTTGAGTTCGGCGCTAGTTGCAGTCCATGTATGATCATTGGCATAACGAATATCCTGAAAGTCGATTCCGGCATCCTTCAGAAACAATCTTGTTCCAATTTGTTAGTAGTGTTGGTTTAGTTAGAGATAAACATACCGCACGACTTCTCCTCGACCCAGGCTACCAATGTTTAAGTAATGAAGAACTGGTTTGGAAGACATTGTAGCAGGAACGCCCTTTTTTTTCCTCTCTCCTAAACGCAAAATATCAGGGACTGATGAAGGAATGAGGGTTGGTTTATATGCCACAGGCAATCGTCAGGTTAAATGCGAAATACCCCACTATCATCCCCGCCCAAACGCGGCTGGTTCGAGGGACGAGATATGAATTTGCATTCTCACCATGGAGAATGTCGTTAGTAATGGGGAAAGAGGTGAAATTGACTACCCGCAATACCCGCAATAACTCCTTCGGGAGTTCTTAGATTAATTGTTAATTGGGTTTTAATCTAAGTTTGGCTTACTTGTGGACTACCATGCTATTCTCAGTAAAGATTTGATTGGCTTACTACTTCTTGCTCTACTTTGAAGTGCGATTATAATCTCCCTTCAAAATAGAATGATCTACGGTCATATAGACACTAGCCAGGAAACTTACTCATAGAATAGAAATAACTAGGGGCACAGTCGAATAAGAAAAGTTTTTGCTTAGATGAATTTGTAATATTAATCTCAGATTCAAAAGACAGTGCTATAGAGAGTAATATTTGAAGAGTAACGGTTAAAATAAACCCACCTATATGCATACATGTCTGCCGTTAACTCACCGCTCATATTTAATCCGGCCGACGGCCAAGCAAGGACGTCGATCACCCCGATATCTCTTCTCAGCTAACATTGGTCAAACAAATAACCATTAATAACTCTCTCTAAAAGTATAATCTTAAACAACGAACCAGTTACTCAAACTTAATGAACCTTACAAGCATATCAAGGACCTGGGATGGGGCTTACTTCAGTTATCAGAGAATAGGAACTCCCCCGGCTTGATTGCCCTTACAGACAGGCTTCCGACCTCAATTTCAACCATAGTAACATATTCTTAATACACATTAGAACCATTTTAGTCTAGCGAACTTAACAAGGACGCTCAATTGAATGTTTTCGTCTCTAATAAAAAATTTCAGATTAAATTAAAAGCCTGAAACTTCTAGAAGTTACTAGCACTTCTGGCAGACTATCTCCTATCTCTTATTTTATTAGTATTAAATTATATGCTTAATCCTAGGTTTACTGTATAGGTACTTTGAAGCATGACATGGCCGCAGGCAAGGGCTAGGATGAAATAACAGTTAGCTAAACATAATCGGAAAAAAAGACGTGTATCCAACAAGCCAACGTCATTGGGTCGCTCGCGCATCATGGCCAAGCAAGGACGTCGATCACCATGCTATAGTCCCGATATATGCAGCGCCCTTGCATGCGACAATTTCTCGTGCGTCCATCGAACGAGCATGCGATTATCGAATTCGGTGTTTTGTTGAATTAGTTGATGTGAGACAACGTCAGATATCTCCCGTTCGGAGATGAACACGGGTCTCTAGAGGCTGCCGCGAGAGAAACCCGGATATATAATGGGTCCAATCTCCCAGAAAATATAGATGCGATCCATGTGATGTATATGATATTGATCCATGTGAATCGCAGGAATTAATTATCTCGATTTGCTGCACGTGGCTGAGTCAGTCCTAGCGCGCCCTGGCAACGGCATCAGCGGCCATTGGCGAGCGCGACTCCTCCGCGGCACAATACCCCAGGCTGCAACGCTGAAACCTGTGTTGGTTATTTACACCCCCTTTGCAGAACAACAGAGTCATCACCAGGCGCAGTTTGACTCGAGACCATATGCGCCCGGAGACTGCCACCCCTCATCTCCCCTAAAGAGCGCTTCGACGTGTTCCGCTTTCTTGTTCCTTCAGGGGATGGTGACATACATGATCACGAGCCGCGACGCTGTCACCACCCATTCGCCACCACCGTGCTCTCGCCCAGTTCGCTCCTTACGAAGGAAGCTCTTACAGCTGGGCTTCGGATGATATCGAAAAGCTAACATCGATGTTCACGGGTCATGGAATCTTTGGTCTATGAAGATTCGCCTCTGGCAGACTATCTCGAGGGTACAGTTTTGAACACAGATGGAGTGTGCGAGGAATACCATGCTGATGTCCAGGATTCTGACAGATCAAGGCGAGCGAGACCAAGACTGGACACCGCAAAAAGTCGACAACGATGCCGCATTGTCCGACGCCGTCCCCGATTTTGCCCCGAGACGAGCATCTTCGCTACAAAATCGTATTCGGAAAAGACTACCGGCTCCCTTGGTAATAAATTCTCTGAGCGAGAAGACTACGCTTGGGAAGATTCACCGGACATGCACGGTAAGTGGTCACGTCTCGGTATTCAACGAGGGGAAACTTATTTCGTGTTGCATCAGTCTGCCGTTAGTTCGCACCTCGGAAAGCGCGACAATGAAAGATTCCTGGAGCAGTTTGGCTATGTGATTGTTGCCTCGCGTCTGCTGGATGAATACAACACCTCTTCGCATGTGTCTGCCGCCAAGGATGGGCTCCCGAATGCACCGGGCTTGGAGCCATTGTCGTTCACCACCACCGTCGGTCTCACTGGAGCGGTTGTCACAGCCGCCACGTCGTTCTCGATAGTTGGATTAATCCACTGGAGCCGGTCGCGATCAGGGCTTGGAATGAACCCTAGGCGAATTGCCGTCTTACTGTTCGTGCTGCCTCTGGTCGGGATCGTGTTCTTCGCCTTTGCGAGACGCCAGTGGCTTAAATTCGTGAGGCACCAAGCTGTGCAGGAGACATCTCTGTTTGTCAACCATGCGCAAAACTTTGACTCGGTAGTGTCATCATCTGTTTTGTTCATTCAAGAAGTGGAGCTTGTTTCAAGAGGCTATAGGATGTAAGTTACCACTCAAATGTCGAGCACCCTTGTACTAATGATGCTACAGAAGCACGCCCCTGCCACCAATCAGCCGACTAGAGGAAACAACTCAAGCGCGGCGGTGTATGAGACTGCGCCGTACGATTTCGGAATGTCTATTCACTGTCCTCGACCGGTATATCCAAGCACAACACAGTATCAAACTCCTTACAGATCCGAGCAATCTAGAGAAATATTACGACATATACGAGCTCTCCACAGAAGAGCTACGTGAAGCACTCTCAGTCCGGTCGGAAAATCCAGTAGATGATCAGTACTCTCTAAGGTTTCTACGGACTCTGGTCGGCCGACTATACACGGTGCGGAAAAGCATATTGTGTTGCCTGTTAGCCCTCAAAGCAGAGGGAAGCAGCGCCGATATTGTGACTTGGACGTCGGCTGTCGAGGAGGTGCGAGACTTGGCCACGGCAACGAGTGATGCAACAAGGAGGATTACGGATATACTGAATGAACAAGATCGTGAGTTTGGTCTTAACTGGTATTTTTTTTTTTATCTAACGATGAGCAGGCGAAGCCCCACCTCCATCACCACTGCCTGCTGCGTCGTCAACGGGGAGAGACACTCTCCGTGCGCAGGCTCGACGGCTAAACTCCTTGTCCCAGGGTATTCGGGCACTCCATGCCAAAATGCATGTGATGCGAGAAGAGTCCGATGGAAACATATCGCAGGAAGCCACAGACCAAGAGCTTGGAGTATCTCTGATGTCGCAATACGAGTCCATCGGTTCAGATATCCGAGGACTTTTACAGGAATGGGAAGCTGGCAAGACTGCACTCTTGAGCTCCCTCGAGAATCCTAATGGGTCAGAGCGGTTCTCACGAGCTTCGAGCGATGTCAAACTACCGTTGTCGCCGTTGTCTACAACCAGCAGCCTTGGAGGCGTCACCGCCGTAGACGGCAGTCCAACGGCGGCCCTGCGAGCTTTGAACGGCGAGACCGCATCCACCTCCAATCCAGACAACGTGAACGAGCTCGAAGAAATCTTCGAAGCCATCGTGATGCCGACGTCCCGCAAACGCCAGTCACTTACTCGCGAGGAGCGAATCGCACGTGTGAAAGAGGACAGAGCGCGCCAGGCGGCTGCGCGCGAGCGAACGGACGCGAGCACCAATATGCTCAAGGAGCTGGAGACGGTGATCAAGCACCGGCCACAGCTGAACAAGAACCACCGAGTTACCAGTATTTGAGTGCTTTGCGCTCTGCTGTCTATTTCTACAGTATATATTTGATACATTTTGTATGTACATAAGCGCGGTGTTAGGGTTGGGTCTCATTTGTTGTATATTATTTTTTTTATTTTTGTGAGATAATACAATAATCTGTATCTGTATAGAAATTACACACAAGTACTGTGTATCACATTTCATCTGTGTCTGTCTGCCTCAAAGTTAATCGTGCCGGCGATACCCGACTGACTGCACATGCAGCCCTGCTGGTGTGTTGATCATTGATACCTCCCAAGTGTCTGGTCCACGTGGAATTCAACGTCAGCTCCAAGCCACTGACCTAATTGTACATATTTGTAAAACTTTCAGATTTGAATTGGTTTGTTGATCTCTTGGGTTCACGGCAGTTGCTATCCTAGAATTAGCAAACGACTGATATATCCTCCATGAGTATATATCCTTCGGAAGTATGACTTCCGACAATATGCGCTGCGTCGTCAGCGGCCATGCGCCGATCTCCCAGAATGACGTCTTGTATGTTTTCTTTTGGTCAGGAACAGACAGGGATATATTTAAAAATGTGAAACAAAAGGTATAACATGAAACTTTGAGTGAAGGGTTCGATATGTATATGACGTCATTTGCGTGGCAACCATCGTGCATGTACAACACCATCAAAGGATAGAATCGGGAAGAATTAATAATAAAAGTAGAACACCATAATTCGGAAGCGCGTGAGAGGTTATAATTAAGGGTATAATCGGTAGTGTCCGGGCTGATCTTTGCATATGTGCTTTGGATGACGATTAGAGGAGGTTAGCATCAGAGTCTGTATACTACTGCTATACATTATAATGACATGAAACTGATAGGACTTTACAGGTCTCATGTACAAATATATCCAACCAATCACCGCATAGTCCGCGTGTATACCTTCCAAGACGTGATCTTCCTTGGCACGGGCAGTCTGACTGTTTGATCTACCTGTACTCCATACTAACAGTGTTAGTTCTACATTGTAGCATGCACTAATCCACCCACCATCCAACCATCCGCATCGCCCTCCCCATTACTCGCGTCAACACCCGATGGTCATGTGCTCGCGACGCCGAGGACCAAGCGTGTGGTTACATGCATGATGACGCCGTTTTGCCTTTGTTTTGGGTGTTCTCTATGTTTCGAGAAATTATCTTTGTTTTCGAGTGTTGATGGATGCTGCTCGGATGAAAAGCGAGTTTGTGTCGATCGCGCGGGGCATGATGATAGACAATCGTGCAGATGGGCAGAGGGAGGGATTTTACATGTATGATTGTGGAGATTTACCAGTTGCCATAGTCAATATTATCCATCACATTGTATCTGTAAATTCATAATAATATTCAATAATAGGAATAATTAATAATACCTCGGTACATATTGTAGAGTACCTGGCAGGACCTTCCAAATCCGGCATCAAACACGAGAGTGGCTACAACACCCGCGTGCGTGCGCCGATTGGCGACAGAAAATCCCTCATGCACTGACTGACATACAAACAGTATTACCGACCAGCCCACGAGCTAATGCCACGCATTCGCTGCATGTCGCCCAAAACAGATGCTGCTAACTTGCCAAGGGCAGCGAGTGACCACTGCCCACGCGGGCTGACTTGGTAATTATTCGTGCTTTTACGAGATAACAACAGCATATCATCATAATTTATTCAAAATATAGGCAGTAGCAGTGCTACAGACTTGGCGCATCTCGGGTGGTGAACCGACGCAACACGGCGGCTTGGCTGCGTTACCTAGTACGTAGGATTTCGTACGGAGTAAGTACGGAGTATTTTTTGTCCAGCTTTTTTTTCTTCCAGCTCGTCCCGTGGTTCAGTTAATGACCAGGGAATCCTGACCGCCTCGTCGGACTCTACCGACTCTACCTAAAACACTAGTTTGATGTTTATTGGGCGTGTGCCTTGATTTTCCCTTCTCCATTTTTTTTTTTTTCAAAAAAATATTTTTTTTTACACTTCAGTATGAAGGACAAGCCAATCGGCCATGCACTGCACAACATACTCGCAACGAATCAGTCCGTGCGTGTGCTTAGGGCCATGCAGGTCACTCGCTCCTTTCCCAAACAGGCAAGATTGCCAAGCCCTTAACAAGTGCGCGGGCGATCGCACGATGACTTTGGGTTGTTTAACCAAGGCTTATTTTGGTCAATTGTGCTGTGATAGGCGCGTCAGACGGTGATCCTATTATTCTCTGAGAATTACGATGTACAAAAGTGCATTATTATTATTATTATTATTATTATTATTATTATTAACTCTGAGTATGTGGTACTCCAATAGAGTTCACTGTTGAAACGACGAGAAGAAAAAAAATGTCTAATACCGAATTTTTGGTTTGACGTGGTGGCTGACCCATATTAGCCATAGTATGTATTAGCTGTTGAGGGCCTGAGGTTACCGAGATCAAGCTCGTTTCACCGCTTTTCCATGTTTCCTAACTTGCAACTTCTGGCAGCATACCAGATCCTCCGATTGTCTTGCTACGTGTCTGATTTGGCATTATCAAAAACAGGAACAGATATTCCACTTCCTTGAAAAAAAGCAAAAAGAAAAAAGAAAAAATGGACCAAATCCCGCGAATCATGATCGCCGTGAATCGGCTGGCCAATGAGCGTTTGCCGAGCTTGCGGTAAATTACCGGTATGGTAAACCGGGAACACTGCTTTCGGCGTAGCCCTGGCGGATCAGCAGGGAGAGCATGCTCGAAGGTGTATATGCTGGTAATGGTGACGGGAGGCTACCGTTATTTCGTTGCACGTACTTGGCCACATACTGACCTGTAAGTTGCTCGCGAGTTGTACTTGGTACAGTATCATACGATTGCCGAAGTGTCGCCAGTCAGCCCCATCAGACCCGAGCTTTCTGACCAACAGCCAAGCAACAATCCTATTAATAATATGGCACAGGTGTTCGTGGTGGAAAAAGAAAAAGAAAAAGAACAACCAAAAATCCGCAGCTGAGCGTCTGCTGACAGCATCCCTAATTCCTATTCTTGCATCGCACGTAATACGTATTAATAATATGGTGGCTATTCTTGGCGTGGCTTTGTCTGGCAATGTCTGCTGCTTGGCTGTGGCAATGCTGATCGGGAGAGCGGCAGACGCGCCCAATAATAATGGAAGAGCCGGCAGCTTATTACTGAGCAATTAGTTATTGGCTTTTGCTACTTAGTAAAAACAAATGCGGAAAGCAAAGGCGCCGTGAACCGCCAGAAGCGGAGTATTATTTTCGCCGTATCGCCCTGACCATACCGTGGCTGCGGTGGCCTGCCAGCCGCGTAATTTTCGGTATTCTCTGAACCGGTCGGGCTCGTTGATGATTATTTTTCCTATGGAGGTGATGCAACCTTGCCGTCCAGCACGCTTGGCTGTGTCACCGATCACCCTGCAAGCGGTCGCTTGCATGTCTGACAAGTTACAGCACTGCGAATCCTGCGGCCGATGTCGTCGGTGAGAAGTGTTGGGGGCAGCTAGTTGACCCTTGGCCCAGCTGCCAGCCTGGCACAGTCATTGCCATTACTCTTCATCAATAATAAAAATGGGCATGCAGGGCACCCCACAGGCTGTCGGTAACAAGCCCACTTGTAAATACAGAATTTTCAATCAATTCGATTAATACAATTGACTCATTCATCTAATCTACTTGATACCGACAAAGGACCGGCCAAAGCGACAGAAAAGTAAAATCATATGAAAGAAAGCATACATTGTACAGTACGTGCCCGTATCCTTACCGTGACAGACACCCACGCTAGCCCGATCGGGCGGCCGCTGCAGAAGTTTTCTTGTCCCACATCAGTGGCGACCCGCCCGTACCGTACCGTACCGTACGCTGCTGGGCCTGCGCAGCGCCGCCCGCCAAATTACGTATTTCCGTTTCCTGGGCCGTTTCGCTCTCCCAATAACACCATAATATCCTGTCCTCCTCTTCCTCCGCACACGACCTTCTCCCCTCTTTTTCTCCCGTGCCCAAACCTCCAATTTCTCTGCTTTTCTCCTAAGCTCCAGGCTAATTTCTCTCCCCTCCTCCGCCGTGCACATCCTCCCCTGATCACTGGTGCCGCGTTGTGCCAGTCTTCGTCCACTTCCAGTCGACCCTCTTCGATACAACCAGCCAACATGTCGCCCTTCATATTATGACAATTTGCGTCCTCTGCAGGACACCTCTGACCTCCTAACGTGAGCAGTCTACTAGCTGCTACATATTCGCCTCGAGACAGCCAATTTTCTCCCTCACCTTGATCGACTACCGACTATATCCATGGCTCACCACCAGCAACACCACCACCATCGGAAACCGCCTGCACTTTACAACCTTTTGAAAATGGTTTTTTCTTCAGAACAGCCCACGCTATCCGCTGATCAAGACGTCGAGGTGGTCGACGACGGCGACGAACCCCCAGATCACTACTCTTCGCCTCACCAGTTTCCTCGTCACTCCGCCGCCGCCGCCGGCCAGGTCTACGTCAAGTCGCCACGCACGATGCTGGAAAAGAAAGAGTCTCTTCTCACTCGCGCTTTGCTGAGAAGCCCAGATCTCGCTCCCGCAGACCGTGAACGCAAGACGTCGTACCCTCTCAGCAATGCCAGTGGCCACTCCACCGCCGAACTGACCAGCGACGGTGATCTCACCAGCCCAGCCTACTCCAACACATCAAGCCCGCCTCACCTGCAAACCATCTCTCTGGTTCCCGCCCTCGAACCTAAGATCGTCTCTCCGCCGTCGGATCCCAACGAGTCCAAACTCGAGGCCGATCTCGGCCGCAAGCGCTGTATCAGCTTCGCTTGTGCACGCCGCGTAGAGCAACCAAAAGAAGCCGAGAAGAAGACGGTAACGGAAAACAAGAACAACAACGCCGCTGAGCCTCCAAAGCGCAAGTCGGCTCTGACCTTTGCTTGTCCTTCTCGCCACACCGAATCCACCAAGACTTGCAACTCTTCACAACGAAAAGCATCCCCAGCACCTCGCCCTCGTGGTTCCCCAGCTCCCTCACCTCGCCACCGCCTCCCAACCCAAGATACCACTCCATCTAAAAAAGAAGCTCCGGCTCAACCAGTCTCGCAAAAGCCCGGCAGTATTCATCCCTCTGGACTAGGCGACTTCCAGCCTTCTGAAGAAACTCGCTTCCATGAATTTGCAAGCTCGCTCGATGAAATGGACGAGTGGATGGCTGGCCCCGCCGAACATAAAGAGAAAATCACGTTGAACGACTGCTTGAAAAAGGAAAACGCCATCCGGAAACTTGGAGAAGAGGCCGAGGCAGAGGCTATTGAAGAAGAGCAAGAAGAAGACCTGGCAGATGGTGACGACGATGCCGACACTGTCCACGATTTCTCCTCGGATGACGGCAACGAATCTGACAATGAGGCTGGCTTTGCCGACTCGGACGACGAGAGCGACGATGACTCTCAGTACGAGTTTTGGGCCCCTTCTACAACTACTGCTGCGACAAGCGCCGACAACCTGGATCTCGTGCGTCTTAACACAGCCGAACGCCGGAATTCGAACATTTCGTTGGACTCGCTCAAACGGGACAGCAACACGTCTCGTCGCCCGTCTACTTCTGCTCATATCAAGACTACTCGGCGCCCGATCAACATTCCAAGACCCAATACCCCGGATCTTCCAGATAGCACTGATTTTGTGTGCGGTACACTCGACGAAGATCGTCCGCTGGAGGCCGCATACATCTCGTGCATGGAAGAACGTCGCCGGAAAAAGCACATTGTCATCCCGCAAGACATTGATCCCAGCTTCCCTACAACCGATCCTGAGGACAATGAGGATGATGACTTGGAAGAAGAAGACGTTGACGACGAAGAAGTCGATGTCGCCGCCCGGATTGAAGAGGAGCTTCTTCGTGGAAGACGCAAAGGACCCTCAAGAACCTCGCCGCGCATTTCTCCAAGACGTGTGCATTCTCCCGCTCCACGCAACCTTGGCCAGGTGTCTCCCAAGCGGATGAAGTCGCCTGCGCCCAAACTCCGCCCTAGTGTTGCTCGTAACCTGCCTGCTCTAAACATTCCCTCCCCTGTTACTGGTGTCAACATCACTGGCCCGGTTGCTCATCCTCACTACAGTCGAACCAAGTCGCTGCCGAGGACCCCTAACCCGTTCTTTATGAGAATGGAGAAGTCCAGGCAGTTGCAACAGCCTGAGTTACGCCCCGTCTCCCCAGAACGGACGTCTTCACGCGGCCGCGAACTACACACCCGTGGTCCTGTCGACATCATCCAAGGGCTTGAGCGCAAGAGACAGAAGCGCAAGGAAAAATTCTGGCGCCAGCATTGCCGGAAAGCAGCCAAGGAGCAGACAGAGCGCCGCACCAAACATGGCAAAGGCGCAGAGCGTATGAAGGAGCTTGGTCTTGAGGTCGCCGAGCGTTTCCGAGCTTTCGGTGTCACCAAAGATACCCAGCTGGTCCTCTCCGTCTAGAATGACTCTTTCCCCCATTTCTTTACAACTTTTACACCCTTTTCCATGTACATACTATACCAACCAACATACTGGAGTTTATTACAGATCATGCTCGCAGTTAGAGCACCATGATATCCTTATGCATACCAGCATTCAATGAAATGCGCTGGCACGAAGAGTTTTTGTGATTTTGTTATGCATTTACGGCGATCATTCAATTTATACATTTTTTTTCATTTCAGATTTTCCAGATTCCAGATTTTGCATTTTCATTTTCATTTTCATTTAGTAAGCGGAGCTTTTTGTTTTCTTTTCTATTGATTGATAGGGGCCTGAAGTTGAGTATACATATATACCCTTGAGTTGATACATGCCAATACAATTTATGATGATGATTCAAGAAAAACCATCCAAACGATATTTCCTAATGTTGCTTTTCACCCTTCACCTTGCATTTTCTAATGATACCTCAACGCCTGGAACCTGACTCATAGCTTACTACTACGAAACACAAATCTACAATCTTCAGATAGAAAGTGCTTGCAAGAAGCCGTAGTTAGGGTGGTCTAGTCCAAAGGCGACTTGCATCGCATGGCAGTGCCAAAGGTGCACCATGTTGGCCTTAGCACAGTTCGAGGCTAAGTTGGACTAGAAATATTGTCGCAAAATTCATACTCATCATCTTGACCGAACAGAAAGAGTTCATTGAGTCGATGATTGAAGAATTTGTTGAGTAGATGCATGTCTGATTGTGCTGTGATAGTAGTGTTCTTGATGTTAGAAATAACATAAATTGTGTTTCACTACCAAGCATGTGCCGAGGTGGCTGTCGACACCTTAGCGCTCAGGCACCCAGCCCGACGGTCTAACGACACCTCGCCCAACTCGACCTCTCCCCATTCTTTATCTCTAACTCCGACAAGGTGGAAAGCCCGGCCTACGGCGACAACTTGTATACCATCTAAGACCCCGGTCTCTTACCTCTCCCTCCCCTTTTCATTCCCCTCTCTTTTTCTTTCAACTGGTAACTTGGAGAACCGGTCACTATGTGGATCGTCAACTGGTGTAAGATTTTCCTTGCTGTGTCCCAAACGTCATATCTACCGATGTGTCAACACCCCCATCCACCTCCGCCTTTTTTTCACGGGGTTTCTTCTTTATTTCTTTTGAATCCATCTTTGACATATTCTTAAACAACAGTCTACGATGTCCTTGCCTCGTTGGGCCTGCTCAACAAACACGCCAAGCTCTTGTTCCTGGGACTGGACAACGCCGGCAAAACCACTCTCCTGCACATGCTGAAGGTTGGTATTCCGTCTACCTGCGCACTCTGATCAATGAGATCGCGAGCCTTATCGGCGGATCGGCGGATGATACCTGATGAGCAGACAATGAGGGCTAACGTGCGGCGATCAAACACAGAACGACCGAGTGGCGATTTTGCAACCAACAGCTCACCCTAGTGCGTCTGATCTTTTTTTCATCTGTCTATTATTGGTATATGCAGGTTGTTAACGGGATATAACCAAAAAAACAGCCTCAGAGGAACTCGCCATTGGTAACAACCGATTCACCACTTTCGATCTCGGCGGTCACCAGCAGGGTAATCACTCACCTCCTCCCTACCCAAAACAAATCCAAAACTTACTTTAAACGTGTAGCTCGCCGTTTGTGGAAGGATTACTTCCCCGAAGTCAGCGGAATCGTCTTCCTCGTCGACGCCAAGGACCATGAGCGCTTCCCCGAGTCCAAGGCCGAACTGGATGCCCTGTTGGCAATGGAGGAGCTGGCCAAGGTGCCCTTTTTGATTTTGGGTAACAAGATTGACCACCCGGATGCTGTCAGCGAGGAAGAGCTGCGCCACCACATGGGTCTGTGGCAGACAACGGGCAAGGGCAAGGTTCCGCTGGAGGGCATCCGGCCGATTGAAGTGTTCATGTGCAGTGTTGTCATGCGACAGGGTATGCTTCTTCTTCTTCTTCTTCTTCTTCTTCTTCTTCTTCTTTCCTTTTCAATAATTTCTAAATCACGTGCTAATATGTTGGTTAGGCTACGGCGAGGGAATCAGATGGCTGTCTCAATACGTCTAAACCTGCCTCGAAAGATGGATGGATGGATGATGACTGATGATTTCATTCGACTGATGAAAGCTCGGAGTCTTTTGGGCTGAGCAGAATTTAAGAAGAGAGAGTGGGAGACAAAGACAAGAGAAACAAGCAAAGATTTTCGACGTGCGAGAAACCTTTTTTCCCCCCTTTTTAACAACATTTTTTTCTTTATCGAAACAAACTTCAAGTCGTTCGACAAGAAAATCATAATACATAACCAACCTTGTTTTTTTTTCCCTATATATCTTTTTTTTTTCGGCCATTCCGTTCAAATGTTTGTAAACAGTTGTTTGGTTTGGTTTGGTTTGCGCGTTTTATTACTTAATACATTTCTTACTCCTGACTCTTTTCTTATCTCCTCTTCCATGTAGCAAGACTGGCTTTTAAATAACTATAACGATATATGTTCATGTCCTCGAAAGAAACAGTATACACATCTCAAAAAACAGATGAAACAAACCTTTTAAGCCAATTAATTTCGCGTCATCATTATTATCATCAGACATCAGGTCAATTCTTCATCTTATACATATACCTACATAACAAACACACGTACACAACTCTCTCTCTTTTCAATTAAAAAGAAAACAAACTCATTCATTCTCGACGTCTCAGCTCTGCCGAAATTTCTGTTTTGTTTTTTTTTTTTGGTATAATTTTATTAATCAAATCCGTCCGTCCGTCCCTCGCGCACACGCCTGGGAATCCGCCTAGCCCTGCCATAATAAGTAAAACGAACGACGTGACTGTAAAAGCGAACGAAAGAGAGAAAAAAAAAAGATGAATTTGTTTCGAAAACCATAAAACTTTCTCATCCTGTTTCCAACTAGAAAAGAAAAAGGACAAGTCGAAGGGAAGAAAGAGAGGAGAAAAAAGAAGTAACGGACACAAAACCTGAAAAATGCTAGACCATAAAATAGACAAGACATGACACTTGCGTAAGCTCCTACCCATTTCACAGGGCAAGCCCTAGCAAGATATACTTCGGTCCCCCTCCGAGTAGTTAAAAAAAAAAGAAAAGCCACCTCGATACAGCCCATTAGAGAAACCCAATAATGAATATAAAGAGACACAAAAAAGGAAGAAAACTTCAAGTTGGCGCAAACACGGTTGTTGGGTTGTTGGGAAGTGGTGTGGTGATCGATGGCGAATTTCGGCGGCGGCGATGACAGTGATGATCTGGCGAAAACGTCGGGCTTCAGAGCTCTCGGCGGCCTGGCCGTGGAGGGTTATCGAGTGGTCGAGTACTTTATCTGCGTCCGAACCTGCTGCACATGGAAAAGCTCGTATATTTTCTTTTATTTCTTCTGCTTTCGCGGAGGAGTGATGGGTCTGCCACTGCCTATACCCCCGTGGACGTACTTTTGTTTCTTCTCGGCTGGTTTCAAGATCTAGACAAGGGTATATTAGGCGGGTTCAAAAGAGAGGCAAAAAAGAAGAAAGAGAGAAAAAAACTCACCTGGAATGAACAGAGTAGACTCTCATCGACACTCATCATCGCTCCGGCATTGTCAAACTCTCCACAGTAGTTGGGTGCGCTGAAAAGCGTGACCAATTGCCGTTTTGAGAAAAATTCGTAGCCATCTTCGACGACCTGGTGAGCGCGACAGATGAGATCCATGTCATGTTTCTGCAAAAACCGTGATACGACGTCCGGCCCGAACGTGAATGATACACCTCGGTCGTTCTCGCTCCACCCGGTGATGTCCTTGTCGGGATCAGACCACAACAAATCACACAGCAAACCGCAGTCGGGAATCTGGTAAGAGACACGGGTTAGAATGAGCTACAAAGCTCGCAAAGCGACAAAAGAATGCGCTCCGCCACGGGGCGCATCCTTTTTGTCTATATAAAATCCAGGACCAAATGGGGACTGCACTTACATCAGTAGGACGCATGACCCGGCGAATCTGCTCCATCGAGTTGAGATCAGGGCTGAGACCCCCGTGCATGGTGAAGATCTTCTCGTCGATTATGGCGGCAATCGGCAGGCAGTTGAAGCAGTCTGTAAATGTTTTCCACAACTTGATGTTGTATCGACGCTTGCATTCGTCGTAGAAACCGTAGATACGGTTGATTGATGCGCACTCATGGTTGCCACGGAGAATGAAGAAGTTTTCTGGGTACTTGATCTTGTACGCCAGCAACAAGCAAATGGTCTCAAGCGATTGTTTACCACGATCGACGTAATCTCCAAGGAACAAATAGTTGGCTTCCGGGGGGAAACCACCGTACTCGAAGAGACGTAGGAGGTCGTAGTACTGGCCGTGAATATCACCGCAGATCTATCACCGCGCGAGTCAGCCAGACGGAAAAAAAAAGGTAGAAGACACGGATGGTTAATCCGATGTCACTGCTTACCTTGATCGGCGCCTCGAGTTCCAGCAAAATGGGCTGTGAGATGAAGATTTCTCGGGCCTTGGTACACAAGTGGCGAATCTCGGATTCCAATAGCTGGACTTGTTTCCCAGGCCTGTTGCCTCGCACCTCTAGCAGTCTATCGATGATAGAATCCAGATCAACATCGCCTTGGTCGGCCATGACGTGCCACCGTTCGCAAAGGGCGCGAAAACGAAAGTTGGGTGGCCGGAAGGGAGGGGGAAGGAAGGAAAGAGAGAAGAAAGGAAAAGGCGAGACTGATTCTTCCCAAGGACTGTCACTTGTTGATTACGAAACAATGGGTCTTATCTATTCTGAGGAGCCGCCGTGATAAACGCGTTAGCAAAGAGACTGAAAATGATTTCACATGGTATTCAATCGATCATTGTTAGGAAGGGTGAAAATTTTTTGCATGTAGTTGTAGGGTGAAGATTGCGCATCAAGACGCGTTGGCAATACGAAAAAATGACGATCCAAGCAGGGATGGGGGTAAGCAGGCACCAGACTTACAGGACAGAGAAAATCAAAAAGCTCCGGGAAATGGCGAGCAAAGAGCGCTGGATATGGTGTGTTGGCCACCCGGCCAAGACAACCACGTTTTCTGAGAACAGTTCAAAAGGCCGACAGAGGGACAACCGATCGCGTGGACGGGGCAAGAGGATGGTGGATATTACACAGCACAGAAGGGTGAGAATCCGCGGTCGGTGAGACTCGTGTGTGTGTGGAACAACGGCGCCGAAGAGTTTGTAGCAGCAGCAACAACAGCGGGCGGATTCGCAGGCAGCAGCGATAACGCGTGTGAAGAAGGCGAGAAAACCGAGATGGATGCTCAAGAAGCAAGCAGACCGAAGCAGAAAGCGTGGACAGTCGCGGTGGTGGCGGGGGATGGAAGTAAGAAAGTTGTTTCCTGGGTCTGATCAAGGGCGGGCTTGTGCGAACGCGCGATCGTAAAACGCAAGTCTGTGTGAGTTTGGGAGTCAAGTCGCAGGCGAGGACTGTACAGGGCGGGGCAGAGCAATCGAGAATGGAACCTCTAGATGACTGAGATGGACCTTGCTTTGTTATTGTTTTGGGGGGTGGAAGGGCACAAGACAAAAGAAGAAGAAGGGCGGAGGGGAGAGAGGGGAGGAAAAGCTGGTGTTCCGGGACGGGAGAAAGCGAGGGTGACGGGAGTGCGTGGAGGGAGCGGCGTGGCTGAGGCGACGGGCGGCCGGGCTTGCCTTGTGTCGGTCCTGTTGGGGTATGCCGGAGCCTGGCCGCGTCTCTCTCTCTCTTTACCTCTTGTTGAATGCTTGAGATACCCTCTTACCAAGCATTGTATCAACGAGTCTATTTTTATTGTGTGTTCATTTTTTCTTTCTTTTTATTTCTCTCCACCCCCAGTCCTATCTATCCACCCCGCTCAAATAATCGCTGCCATCGCCTTTCGCCTTGATCTCCAGGTTTGACAAGCATCGCCGTCGCTCACGAAATAAACACCACAGACAATCGCATCTGCCTGGAATAATGCTGTACGGCCTGACACTTGACACCACCAGGCCACCATCGATGTCAATGGTGTATTCCCTGATCAACTGAGATCATCGTCAGCAAGCCCCGCCTCGGTCAAGCAATCAGGTCGCATAACCACAACTCCAACCAAAGAGTGGAGGGATTGCAGCTGCAGGGGATAGGCCCTGGGCTTAGGCATAAACAAGGATCCTATCACAATAACAAGAACCCAAGTTGATCGCCTCCTTGGGACTCGGCGTCTGCCCAACGTGATTCGCCCAGTAGCCGCTGTGGCATCGCGGTCTCGCCCAGCCTGGCCGATCTAGCTACAGGTCTAGTTGCAAAAAACTCTGTTGATGAACTGACTAATAATCATGTTCTGGTATCTATACTAATTCTAGTGGCAAGATCAATCAATATTACCACGACCATAGCCCATCATCGCCGAGCCTCATGTCTTGTTGCAATTAACATCAAAGGTATACCGAGAAGAGAAAAACAGATAGCCAAACCGCGCGGAACAGATCGGTAAAAAAACATTGAAAAAAAGGCAGCCGCAAAGTCTGTCCACGAGAGGGACAGACCAGAACAAGGATATGCGAAACTGTAGAAAAGCAACACACGCTGCCTACCGTCACATAAGCGGTCTAAAAGAGAAAACACCCCCGAAAAGAAACTAACGTAAAACAACAGCGTCAGAGTTGCGAGTTCCTGAAAAACTGGAAAAAAATGAAAACAAAAACAAAAACATTAAATCATCAAAACATTCCCGCCCGAGTCAAAATCAAATAAATCATAACGCCGTAATATGCACCAAATTTATACAATCGAAAAAGGGTATATTCTTTTTTGGGAGGGGAAAGATCCAAGGTATCAAATGCAGGATCCCCGTAGAATGAGAAAAGTAATCATCAGGCGACAGTGGTCATCAACCCAGAGTCTGTCCGCTAATAATCATTTGACTTCCAGGCCTAGTCATAGCCGTAGGTCGCAACATGGGTGTATCAAAACCCGTTCCGGCGCGAGGGACTGAAACAGTTGGCTGTCGCCAAGTCTCATCGCTCAGGACACCGAGCCAGGCGCTGTTGCCGACATCCTGTCGCAGGGCTTCTAGCTTTTGACGATAGGCATCGCCCGTGGCATGCCAGTCAAGATCAGGAATGACTGGCAACGGCTTGTCTTTTTGAGGAGGAACAACGGCCTTCTTCACCGGCTCAACGCTTGCTACCGCAGCCGGTTTCTTAGAAGCTTTGTCACCAGCTTCTGTGAACGGGTCTGTGAATGGCGTCCCAGTGATTATATTGCTCTGAATAGATTCGCCACCATTTGCAGCTATAGATTGTTCGCCGGAGCCATCAGCGATTCGTCGGCGGGAGTTTTTTTTTCGCCGCTCCGACCCTTCGACACGGCTCTGAGGTGTTCGTTCGGCCTGCTTGATGGATGGGATTGGGGCCGGCACTCGGCTTACCGTCCTCTCTAGTTCAGGCTCACTAGGGCGAACAACAGGCGCAGCTTCACGCTCGGCAGCGCGTTCAACCAACTGCTTGCGCTCGCTGTATCCTGGGCCCGAAGCATCAATGATGATGTCTTCGGCGTATCCGGGTGTACTGCGGAACAGGTTGAAAATGGTGACTCGGTGTCCACTGTGAGTTTTAGTAAAAGGATTTCCCGATATCCAAATCTCCCGTATCTCAGGGAGACCAGTCAGTCGGGCGAGTTCGGTGGGGTCAGTCAAGTCGTTGTCTCGCAGATCCAGACGTTCAAGAGAGAGCAGCCGCTCGATTCCGGCAAGGGATGACAAGCGGTTTCCTCGAAGATTCAGGGCAGTGATGGCTGGCAGTGGGTTCTTTGCAATCGATCGCAACGAGTCGATCATGCAGTTGGACAAGTTAAGCGCTCGCAGGGCGACCAGCGACGCGAGACTCTCGGGAACCTGACTGAACAGGTTCGACGACAAGTCCAAGGAATGAAGGGTGTTGGCCACTGGAGCGAAGCTGTTTGCGGATATGCTTGTTAAAGAGTTATCCGCCAGGCCCAGATGCCGGAGAAATCGCCATTTGGTGGCAGGCAACACTCCAGCCAGTAGATTGGATGAGCTGCGATTGCCATATAAAGACACCTCGCTCGAGTTTTGAGAACTTCCAGAGCCTGATCGCCCAAGCTTGTTGACCGAGTAGGCACGAGAATGACGGGTTTGTCTTGTTGGGGGACGCGTAGGCGAGTAGCTCCCAGCGCGTCGATGTCCGCGTTCTCCTTCGGAAGCACCTCTAATCATTGGCACGGCTTTAGGACTGGTACTGGAACCGAGGCTTGAGTCGGGCGCAGGGGATCCCGGCGCGGAACTTGGGACCCTGGAATCATGTCTGTAGACTGGCTGGGGTCCTGAACTGCCGCCACTTCCTCCGAGGACCGGGGAGGCTTGCGACCTGGAGGGGCGTCGTCGGCGCTTGTCAATGTCGTCCAGAACGACCTTGGTCAAAAGATCAGCCGGGTCCTCGAGATGAGCTCGTTTGAGAGTCAAAGTTCGTAGCTGCTCGGAGAGTCGGTCCCACCCGTAGAAAGAACGGTAATCGATATCGATGATTTCCAGGGCACTCAAGTTCTTGAAGGCGTGGAGCGGGACGGCCGTATCTAACGGGAACTCCTCATATCCTCGGATGAGACGGGCTCGATGGTCAGGAGCGAGGCGTAGGCATGGGATTTTGGTGAAGGCGGAATACAGGTATTTGAGGTCAGCGTCCAAAGCGGCCTTGGCCTTTTCGGATTTGGAATTATCCTTGGAGCCGATGCCAAAGGAAGACCATAGAGAGCTCATGCCGGACATTACGCTACGAACACTGGAGACGGAATGAATGGAGTCGCGGTCGCCACGGGAACGGCGCGGCTGGTTGAGAAACGAGACATAGGCCGAGGATGAGTCATTGTGGATGTTCTGCAGGCGGACGTTCATGGAGCCGACAGGGATGGAGAGCTCCTCGAACTGCGAGAGCAGGTAGAAGAGGTGGTGAGGGGTCAGGGTGAGCTTTGCGGGCTTCACATTGTGCGAGGTGAATTTAAGGGCGCCAAAGGACAGGGCCGCCGCGAGGGTTGACGAGGTAGACGAGGCATAGCCAGCCGAGGGTGCAGACTGGCGTCTCAGTTGCAGGGCGTTAGCCAACGCCTTCTCATGGGTACGCACGAAACTGGCAAGGTTCTGTGCAGCGAGTTAGCAGACAGAAACAGACAACAAGTAGATAAGAAAGGAGCGTACCTTGATGAAAAGCTGGCCATCTTCCGAGTTAAGCTTTTCCATTGTGGCCGTTTCTCTGATCAGGCAGAAAGATACAGAGAGGAGAGGACGCCAGGACGAGCGCTCACGAACGAGAGGACAGATGGGCGACTGCAGTCGACATTTTGCTGGTCCAGCCAGATAGATACGTCGACGAGGGGGTAATCTATGAAGAGAGAAAAAGAACGAAGGTCAGTTTTCAGCTGAGGCTGTTGTTATCGGGGAGATGAGTCAAGAGAGTAGTCATATCGCACGAGGCGCAAAGACCGGTTTTTGTTTTCGAGGCAAGATTTCAGGGCGCGGCAACAGGAGGCTGCTTACGAGGGCCACGAGACCGGACTGACGCGCGGTGCTCAGACAGTGCGAGTCTTGTCGAGGACAGCCGCACAGAAGACAGGAGACACAAAGTCAAACAAGAAGGGGTCAGACGATGTTGAATCTGAGAGTATTTTTATCGATCTGGTGTTGACAGATCTTCCTCCGGTTGTTTCTTCTGTTCTTGTTCTCCTTCTCCTTCTTTCTCCCGCGGCAGGAGCGATCACGGGGGCTGAGCGAGAGGCGACGGGCCACAAACGCAGACAACAGAAACAACAACAACAACAACAACAAGCAGCAGCAGAGGAGCAAGATAAATGTCAAATGCAGGGGCGCAAGGAGCGGGTGCAGGGCTAGTAAGTCGTGGTAGTGGTGGAGGACGGCGATGGTGTTTTTATTTTAACTCTTCGTGTTACTCCGTGCCGCTGATAGTACTGCCAATGCGCATAGCAAGCAACCCCACCAGGGTGACCACTGACCACCCCCCCTCCTCGGCCTAGCGCCGCGCTAGCCCTAGCGAGCTGCAGCTAAGCCGCTTGGCGCTGCCGGTCTTTCCTTCTGCGTCGGCGATAGTGTCATGGACACCCCAAAAGCATCAGTCGCGCTTCGCCGCGACCAGCCACAGCCATCACGCTGCAGTGGCTCTTCTCGGTTCTGCCATCCACGGGAGTCTGCAGCGAGTCTTGTCGTCTTCTCACGCGGCACCCGAATCCTTCAACTTCTGCTTCATCCCATCATATCAGTCTATCTGGTTGATAAGCGGCTCCATCGCGCTAGCCGCGACCCGAAAACCTTTTCAGCTACGCTCGTTCCTCTGCTCGCTGCAGTCGCAACCACTACGATTTCGTTGTTTGTTTACAACAATCTTAGTTTCTTGCGACTCCTTCATCTCCTCCGGCCCAGCGGCTCGCCAGCCACGCTGTCTCAGCCAAATTGCGTCGCCCATGGATATGCATTGATGCAATCGTGGAGCTGAGAATACGTACTCGTCGTCTCTCGTCTGCCAAACTAAGCAACCGGAGTAGCATCAGGCTACCCAGTAGTCGCAGGCGCTCGCATCGTGATCCTGTCACCATCGACGACGATGCTGACCGGAGGCAATCTACTCGAACTAACAGGCCCCATCTGCCGTGTGACGGTGGCCACTGACCACTAGCATGACCGGCCTGCTGCTGCTAGTCCTTACTGGCAAAGGCTAACGATGGCATGCTCACTAACGACAAGAACTAACCCGGCGCAGGCGAATCACGGGCACGGCACCCTCGGCATGCCTCATTCGCCCATCATGCAGCGGACCCCCCCAGCGCCCGCAACGACTCCGAGTGGCTCTGCGCAAGAGCATCTGATGCATTGAATCCCATTGATTGACTTTGGCCGCGTTCCCTGGCGGCGTCTGTTCTGGTGTCTGAGTGGCCGCTGTATATGAAACGGGCGAACCGTGGTCGCCGTGTCTCAGCTCGTCCTCACTCCCTGGGACACTTGCATGTCATGCCATCATACCGCAATACAGAAATTAAGGACGCTTCCCTTTGTGGTTCCGCTATCTGAGATACGTACAATTGATTATTATATCATCGTCGCCGTTTCGTCTATATTATTTATCTGCTCAAAATCAAATCTTGTTCTGAATTCCTCGTCAACTGAGCGTTATCTCGCAGGATGACCCCTCCCGCCCATACCAGTCAGTGCATGATCTACACCACCTGCTTGCGCCGATCGGCAACGCGCTGCAATGAAAGGGCTCAGCCAGTTATGTGCATGCAGCAACTCACATGAGAAAAAGGAGAGAAAGAAAGAAAATTTTTCGCTTTCGCGATACAAGCATGATTGGCTGTTTCTATTCGCATCTTCCCGAGAACATGTATGATGCCTTCATCCTTGCCGCGTCGCTCCTGGATGCATCGAACTGGCGGTGAGATGCACTTTTCGTACCGGAGAAAGCGTCGAATCGTTCTTATCGCAGCAAGCGGGGGAACCTGGTCAGTTGGTTATCAATCCAATCATCCGCGTGGGGTCATGAAGATCACACACCCTCGTGTCTAAATAAAGAGTAATGCTCCGTATGGTACGCAGTATACATGCTAATTGTTATTAAATAGCAAATAATGCCATAGCATGTGCGGCCGAAGGATTCCTCGTACCACACCCTTTCCCGCAATTCTTGGATCGGCGGCCCCTCGCCCGCAGATACCCGCTATTATACTTGCTTCCAACAAGAGACATGATATGGGAAAGATCCCTATCTAATAGTACTATCTACTGATCTTATCACTGGCATGAGGGGTGAGTTCTAACTTCTCACATGTGCGGCTGTCTTGCGCCATTCGCTCGATCAAAATGATCCATATAATTTCTAAAAAAAAAATAAAAAAGCATGCACGCTATACGCCTGCTGCGCGTGCCAAGCCTATGCGCAGGGATGCGGCATTTTGCCTTTGGTGGCTAACTGATCACCGCTATACATGCCGACGGCGAATGTCGTGACAAACCTTCTGACGTCGCTTTGTTGCCACCTTGGCCGGTTGACCACTTTGGGGATTCCTTTTTTTTTATTAAACTTTAATTTTCCTTTCGTTTTCCCTTTGACAACATATTCAGTACTGCGTATCTATCTATCTCTAGGTACTAAGTGCTAGTACAGTACCATGCATATGTAGGTTAGACCCCACCAAGCTGCCCCCAACATTGAACCATGGCTCTCGAAACATGACAATGGAACATGGGCGTCGAAAATGGGACTTTCGGATGCATACATTGAATATGCCAGGCCACCTATGCAGTATACAGCATCAAGTATGGTATGACCGTAGATGGATTAAGTGGCGACTTTTCTCGTGTTACTATAGGCTGCCCGCCTAAAATATACTCTTATTGGCACAATTAAGACCATGTTACGTATTTGTGTGTTTCATTCTGCAGGGATATAGAAAAACCATGCACGCGATCAATTTGTAAGTAGTTTCTCTGCGTACCCCTCTCTCAACTCCTGCTAATCTATCTGTACCGTAATAATAGTACAATAAAGACGGAGAGTTCAGCCACACAAGGAGGGGCTGGTGGGCTGGTGGAGGTGTGGCTGCGATCCACCTGCTGTGGCTGGGCATCACCGGCCGGGGTGACGTCGTTGCTCGATTTAGCAACCGTCATCGCCCTTTCTAGACCATCTCTAGCCCAAGCCTGATCCTCTCTGATCCTTATTTTCACCTCCAGCCTTCTCTGATTCCAGCTCTGCTACAAATGGACGCATGATAAGATGTCCCTGGAGCTCCCCCGACAATGACCGCCCCCGACAGTTCGCGCAAGGTGCCACCGGACGACGACCCCAATGACCCAGCTTGCCTACCCGACTACGAGACCGAGTTCCTCACAGCAGAGGAGCTGCGTCAGTTTGAAAATGCCCTCAATACTCCCGCCGCCGAATCGCTGGTAGCCATCAATGACTGGCGGCCCATCCGCCAGCGCGTGCGAAGACCCTTTCGACGACGCCAAGAGGCTGGAAGACCCCAGCGAACAACCGATGAGACGCGCGAGGGCGTCCTGTATACTGTTCTTAAATATCCATTCCTTGTTATTGTGTTTGGTTGGATTTTTGTCCTCAGCTTGGCTTATGTTTTGACCCGGCTGTATATCTTTTTGTACGAGCACTTCGTTACGTGGACCGGACGCCGTGAGAAGCTACGCCGCGCTCTGCATGCCACCTCCAGTTATGAAGATTGGAACAGAGCCGCCCGTTTGCTGGATGATTACCTGGGCAATGAGAAATGGAAGGAAAAAGATGAATACGCCTATTATGACTATCCTACGGTGAGAAACGCTGTCTCGCAGCTGAAACAGCTGAGAGAAGCTGCCCAAACGGCAGAAGAAGCACAGCCAGCCGCCACGAACGGCTCTTCTTCTATCGAGGATCTTTGTGCCATTTTGGAGGTCTGCGTCAAAAACAATTTTGTGGGTGTTGAAAACCCAAGGCTCTATAGTGAGGCGTACTCAGGAACAAAACATTTGGTGCAACAATATGTCGACGAAGTCCATGACTCGTTGGAATCCGTGCTCAACACGAGACATCTGTCCAAAGAAGACAAATACCGCCATTTCAGACATTTCGATACGAATTTCGGTCGAACTGCGCTTTGCCTGTCTGGCGGAGCGACTTTTGCCTACTATCATTTTGGCGTCGTGCGTGCTCTGCTAGACAACGGGGTTCTCCCAGAGATCATCACAGGAACTTCTGGAGGCGCTTTGGTGGCAGCGTTGGTTGCAACACGAACCGACGAAGAATTACAACGACTCCTCGTTCCGGCCCTGGCACACCGCATCAGAGCCTGTCATGAGGAATTCCCCACCTGGTTTATGCGCTGGTGGCGGACTGGCGCTCGCTTTGATACCCTTGACTGGGCTCGACAGTGCAGCTGGTTCACCAGGGGCTCGATGACCTTTCGAGAAGCGTTTGAGCGTACCGGGCGAATCCTCAATGTCTCCTGCGTGCCCTCCGATCCGTATTCACCCACCATTCTGGCCAACTACCTGACATCTCCAGACTGTGTGATCTGGAGTGCCGTCATAGCGTCTGCGGCAGTGCCGGGAATTCTCAACCCCGTCGTTCTGATGAAGAAAAACCGAGATGGTAGCTTATCACCGTACTCGTTTGGTCACAAGTGGAAAGACGGTAGCCTACGGACCGACATCCCAATCAAGGCGCTCAACCTCTACTTCAACGTCAACTTCACTATTGTCTCCCAGGTCAACCCACACGTCAACCTCTTCTTCTTCAGCTCGCGCGGCGCCGTCGGACGCCCCGTCACCCATCGCAAGGGCCGAGGCTGGCGAGGCGGATTTCTCGGGTCCGCCGTGGAGCAATACATCAAGCTTGACCTGAACAAATGGCTCCGCGTCCTTCGACACCTCGAACTCCTACCGCGGCCCATGGGCCAAGACTGGAGCCAGATCTGGCTCCAGCATTTCAGCGGCACAATCACCATCTGGCCGAAATCGGTCACGTCGGATTTCTGGAACATCCTCTCGGACCCAACGCCAGAGAGACTGGCGCGCATGCTGCATACGGGTCAACAGTGCGCGTTCCCCAAGCTTCAATTTGTGCAGAACAGAATGAAGATTGAGAATTTGGTTATGCAAGGTCTGCTTCGCCATTCGCCTACTGCGACCCGCGACTACTCGCCGTTGCTTTCGCGGCGCCATGATTATGACGGCGACGATGTACATGGAAAACACGAGCCCGACAGTGCACGTACGCATCTGTTGCGTGAGAGCTTGGGCCATGATACTATTATCAACAGTAATTATGTATCCGAGCTACCCGGTGACAATTTCTCAGATAATGTCATGTCTAATCCCAACGATCATCACGATCAACATAGACGAAACAGTATCATGGAGGAAATGAGACGTCAGTCGGCGGTCTTTTTCGACGATTCGGATGTCTATGGCGAGGAAAGTGACGAGGGAAGTAATTCCAGTCGGAAACAAGAGAAAATATGAACGGTTGGTTCATCAGAACATAGAAATGAAGTCTTACGAGTTTATGAAATACCCTGCATGCAAACTTATGTACTTATATTTTCTGGATTCATTCGTAAATATTTCAATATTATGTACAGGAGTTATTTTTCTTCAAAAAAAACAACTTTACACGACAAGGTATTTCTCTGTAACCTCCCTGGCGCCAAGAGTATCCCCACTGAGCGCATAGATGTTTTGCAAAGCCACCGCTGCCTCAGTCGAGAAATCCTCTACAAAACCGAGCGGTTCACCCGCGGTTTTATGGCTGGCCGCTTCGGCCTGGATCCGCTCGCTCATCTCCAGGGCGCGTTCGTACGCGACTGTGGCCTGGTGTAGGAGACCTAGGGAGTGGTACAGACGCCCAAAGTTGACTTCGACCTCCTGGAGCTCCACCAACAAGCAGCCTTGCTTTTCGCGGCTCTCGCGATAGAGGGTCATGAACGACAGGCCCTGGAAGATCATGTAATGTCGATTCTCAGACTGTCTTTTTACTGCATGGTGGATATAACAGAGACCGATGGATAGCAAAATGCTTGGATTGTTTTTATCCAGAGCATGGGCCCGGAAATAGTAGTTGAGCGCGGGTAGAAAACTGTTTCCCGAGTAGAGGATGTGTCCGTAGAGAACGAGCAAGGCGACGTCCATGCTTTCGGCCCTGATGAGTTCGCCATTCGCGTCGCGCGTGGTCAAAGAGGCCTTTTCTTGATAGGCCGCTTCTCGTGACTTCGTCTTGCGCATACTGCCGGGGATCGAATAGTCCATGGCCTTGACCTGTCGCAGCATAAATTTCATATTGGGGGACGCATGGAACAGTGACTTTTGCGGATTGCCGCTAACTCGACTGAGCATAGAAAACAATCGATACGTATCTGTGATGAATTGATATTCCCTAGAGAACCATCTGGCTTCGCTAACCAAGGTTTCCTCGTCTTGCAACCGCAGCGCACACGCTGGAATGATAGATTAGCAAGATATAACAAAGGATGTGAAATATGGCAACTCACTGATCCAGCAGAAATGAATATGGCGAGTTTTGTCCTTGGAGTGATACCAAATACTGGCATCTGCTGCCGCCGCCAGCACGTTGTACGCCTCTTCGCCATCCCCCTGCCCTGAGACCACAAACGCGTATTCAAGAAAGATCTCTAACCACGCTGCAAACGAGATTCCATAATAATCAGTCGGAATTGTTGCCTGGATTCTTTCGTCGGGAATGTTGCTTAAAGACTCTTGCAGACGCCCTGCCATTTCTTGCATCTCATCCATGACATTATCCTCCTTCCTTTTGCCACCTTTCTTTTGTGTTTCTCTCGTGTATCCCAAAAAGGCCGTGTTCTTTTGCAAGGGATAAAAAGCACGATTCGATCGAAAGTCGCGAAGCAACGCATCCGCAATATCGAGCCAGTCCTCCGTTGCGTTCTCATCTCCTCCCCGCATTGCCGGACGGAGTTCGTTCATTTTTGAATACAGATACTGCACATGTGCCGGGCGGTCTGTTTCTGGAGCTGAAATATCACGTTGGGCTAAAACATTCGAAACCCTCGGGGCGACATTGCGTACAAGCTGGTCATTGGTACTCTGGAATTCTCTGGCCAAGTTGGCGATACGGCGGTCTCTCCTCTTTGTTCGGCGGCGACCTCCAGCTTCCTCTCGTCCCAATAAGACAGCTTGGTTGACAAAATAAAGAGCCCTTTCTTTATCGCCAAGCTCTTCGTATAGTTTTGCTAGATTCACTCTGGCCTGCAAATGGGAGCTATCGTTCTCAACTACGGTCATATAATAACTCGCGGCTTCCTGGTTTCTCCCACAAGCAAAAGCACAATCGCCAATTGCCAAGAAAAAGCCGAGGTCTGCATATTCTTCGGTGAACCGCAACGGTTCGTAATATCGCAGAGCCTGTTCAAACAACCCTGCGTCCTTGAGAGCATCTGCCGCTTCACGGAAGAGATCTCCGTAGTCATGTACTTTGGAATTATCGGAATCATCATCAGGAGTGAGCCATTCGAAATGTCCCTAGAACATGTTAGATACTTTTTAAACGAAGAAATAAGAGAAGAGTCCGTACTAGGGCTTCATTCAAGTGGCGTTCCCCAAGCTTCAGACGAAAGATTCCCAATTTCATACGCAGTTCCATCGGAAGACCTAGGCCGTACGAGTTTTCAGGAAACATTCCAGGAATAAAGCCGTCTGTTTTGATGCGTCGAGGAGAATGAGAAGCGTCCCATTCCCGATCATCATCCACATAATCGTCCCAAATTTTGTCCTCGTTTCGACCAAGAAGCCACCGCGAGACTGACGTTAGGAGACGTAGGCCTAATTCATGCTGCTTTTCGTAAGAGAGTAATTCGACGAAAATGTTTAGGTCTGACCACGAGAACTCCAGGCTGTCTTCTGTGTCAAGAGACATGTAATATTTGATGCTGTCCATGTAGTAATCAATGGCTCTCTGAACATCTTGCATGTCGATATACGTTTCGGCTAAATGTCGAAGGGCTCGGATATTATGTGGACGTTCTTTGAGAATGCGTTCATATTCTGTAGCTGCCCTGCCATTGTAGCCAAGCTCTCGATAGGCAGCCGCTCTCTGGAAACGAGCATTGTAACTCCTTGGGTCAATCTCAATCACTCGACTGTAGCAGTAGATCCTATCCGTCAAGGCCTTTTGTGGATTTTCGCCGCCCCTGTCTTGAATTAATTTTGCCACTTTGTACCACACATCGGGGTCTCTCGGTCGCGTATGGGCACCGCTGAAGAGAGCCGTGACCGCCTTATCTTTCTCTCCACGAGCCAAGAAGATCTCAGAAAGTAAGGAGTGGGCAGCGAACATTTCCGGGTTAACGAGAATGGCCTGTTGAACTAGGTCTGTGGCTTTGTCGTAGTCTCCGTCGATGAAAGCGTCAGTGGCTTGGGAATGGAGTAGCTTGAACTCTGGACTGGGCTCCAGCGGTCGACGAGGACCTCTCTTGATTCCTTTGCCTCCTCTGGCACCAAAGCGACCTCTGAACGCGCCACGGCCTCTGCGTCGTCGTTTTCGCCGTGGAGGCTCCGCTGCAGTGTCGTCTTCTTCATCTTGGGCTTCCTCAGATTCGGTATAGGCAGCATCAGAATCAGTTTTATTGCCTTCCTGAGCATAACTAACATAAAATTAGCATCTAGACTCATCCAAGGATAGTATTAGCGTGCACTCACTTTTCTTCTTCTTCGTCACTCCATATGCCCTCGTTTTCAGAGTTGGAGAAGGTTTCCTCGAAGTCGAATTGTTCTTGGAACATGGGTTGATGGTTAACCCGGAGGGAAGATGCAGTTGGGGGAGTATATTGGAGAGGCTCGTCAGCCCATGGCACAAAAGCATCACCGTACAGCCGGGGGTCAATGGCCATATCTATATCTTGCGGCTGCTCGGCCATACTTGGCCCTTCGGACCATTGATATTGGACGTCGTTGTCCATGGGCTCGTCTTCCGGATATTCCTGGTACTCCATGGTTCCTTAGGGTGCAAATAATCGATATGCACTAATCGATAATGGTGTGGTTCACCTGTCGGTACAAATTTGATGATGTTGGATAGCCTCAACAGCGCATCCACCAGAGCCTCTCATGGTCTGTGCGGACTGGTCAGACAACAAAAAACACAGCACACGCGTGCTACAGACGATTTAACACATTAAAATAAGCAGAGCGCCGGCATGATCGACAGACGGGCTGTGTACTTCCAGAGCATGCAAGAGGAAGAAGTTGCTAGCGCCGATTGCAGCTAGTGGGAGCGTTAGTTATGCCATGTGGGCCCAGGCCCCGTGATTGCCAAATTCGACATGGCTGCCTGAGAGAACTGGCGCCCGCGGCATCGCTTCCCCAGCCCAATCAACAGCGAAAATAAGCACGAAGCGATCAGCCTGAGGTCGAGACTCAGTGACTGCCCCCGGCGCGCCCCTAACTAAGCGTCGCTAGTTCTCTTAGTCTTAGTCTTTGCTCTCTCCTTCCCCTCCGCGTCTCGGCCCTGCCTGCTGCTGCTGCTGCTGCTCCCTGCCAATCTTCTTTCTTCTCTTCTCTTCCTCCTCCCTCGCCCCCTGTTTCGCTACCTTTTTTTATCTGTTTCTTTTCTCTCTTTTGGCTTCTTCTCTTGTTCGCCTCTCCTAGAGTGTTTGACACACGCGCTCGCTCTCGTGGTTCCGATCGCTGCTACGCCGACGTGCCCGTTGCCTCGACCTCGGACTGCCTGTCCCGGGTTCCCCTCGTGCCGCCAAACAATTTGTGCAGCCACTGGTCTGGTCTGTACTCACACGCCACACACTTGCATTCTACGTGTCTGTGCCCAAGCGACTGTCGTCGTGTTGTTCACCTCAAGCGTTTCCCACCGCCTAACGAAAAAAGACGGAAAAGAAAAAAAAAAGAAAAAAAAAGTCAAAAAGGGAAAAAGAAAAAAGCGAGACGGGCAACACACGGCGTTTGAACATTGTCTCAGCTCAACAACCATCGACCTGATACCATCTCATCAGAAACTGTGAAGTCAGCAGGCACTGCAGCATTTTCTCGGTATCTTATTTAATTTATCTTTTTTCGCTTTAGGTTTTTGACTCCGAACGTCCTTCGCACACCGCCGTATTCCGTACCGAGATGGCTAGCCACATTATCGGCAACAGAAACAGCACGCCAGAGGCTTCCAAGTCGACTTTGCGACCCCCGTCGTCAGCTCGTACCTTGGGAGGCTCTCATCAGCTGCGGGCTTCTGCCGACATGTCCGGCTTTCCGAGTCCTCTCTCTTCCCGGAATATCCGTCCGTCGTCCGAGGTCTTTTTCAACCAGCAACCGCAAGGTCAAGGCAATATGGATGATGCTCTGGACCAGGCCGCCCAGCAGTGGATCGCAGATATTGACCAGTATGAGACAACTCTGGAAGAAATGGCAGCAGCCACCCTCGACCAGGACTTCAAAGACGAACTGAGCGCTATCGAGCAGTGGTTCCGCGTGCTGAGCGAGGCTGAGCGCACTGCTGCGTTGTATGCCCTCCTCCAGCAGACAACCCAAGTTCAGATTCGCTTCTTCATTCAAGTCTTGCAGCAGATGGCAAAAAGCCACCCGATGTCAGGGGTTCTGTCCCCGGCAAACTTCGGGGAGAAAGGTGAGTTTCCAACCTAATATTACCGTGCTGCCATGGTTTCCTCAACTCTGACAGAGCTAGACCCAATGTCCAACCGCTTGAGCGATGCCATGTCCAAATTGACCATGGAAGGCTCGCGTAACTCTATCGGCCGTCCTCCCCCATCTCCCGGCGCTAAACGAAACTCTGCGCTGGACCCGTCTACCATCAATGCCATGTTCCCTGACGCTGCGGCGGCCATCGCCAAGAAGAAGGCTGAATTTACTCAACAGACCGGTAATGCTCCCACTTCGAACCGCGACAGCGCTGTTTTCGGCGGTGATCGTTCCTCTCTTGTTGCCCCAACAATCTCTGCTCCCGACTCCAAGAACTCTCTGAATCAACCTCCATCGTCCCCGTGGGCACAGCGTGCTCCAGAACAACAACCGCCGATCGCTCGGCCAAAGTCTTCTTCTGGCCAGCCTCAACAACAGCCTATGGGCCAATTCAGTCAGCCTGCAGGTTCGGGTCTCCGCTCTCCACTCCCTGGAAATGTACAAAGCACAACCATTACTGCCCCAGAGACATCTCACCATGAACCTCCCCTTTTGTCGCCATACAATATTGGCAACTCTAGCTGGGCTTCAATGAGCAACACCCCCATGGCACCTACTTTTAATACACAACAGTCAGGGGGCGCCCACGCTGATATGGTGGCCAACGCCACTGCAATGAAATTGGCTGCGTTGTCCACGGTGAACAATCGTATTGCACTGGACGATGCTCGTAAGTATCGCCGTGCCCGGTCCAACGATGGACAGGGAAAGAATTCGAATGCTGGCCATTTGTCACCTGGTCTCGGGCCCAGCATCCCTGGTGCCAATCTAGTCATGGTCAACGATGCCGGCCAGGTCTTAAATGCCCAGCAAATCGCCGCGCTCCAGGCCCAACAGCAAGCTGCGCTATCAGCTGGTCGTTCCCGCCCCAGCTCTCCCGGTATCACGTTGCAAGGACCTCTTGGCCAGGTCGGATTCACAGCGCCGCAGAACAACGGATTCTTGGCGGCGTATGATCCCACTAACAATCTTTTGGGTAATGGTCTGGGCAACCTTGGTATCGGACAATTTGGAGTTGGGTCCCATGAAGGCTATCTCTCTGACCATTCGGAGGTACAGCGGGGGCGCTCGCCTCGCGGGCGACGCGGTAGCTCGAAGCCTCCGGAGGACCCAACTGACCCCAATCTGCTCAAGGACATCCCTGCTTGGCTGCGATCCCTGAGGCTTCACAAGTACACGGACAATCTGAAAGATTTGAAGTGGATTGACTTGATTGAACTAGATGACAAGGGTCTGGAGGACCGCGGAGTCAACGCTCTTGGTGCTCGGAACAAGATGCTAAAGGTGAGCTGAACTGAATTGAATTTTAGAGTCTTTACTGACAATATGGTTAGGTTTTTGAACAAGTCAAAGAAGCCAAGGCCGAAGGCAAGCTTGAAACTGCTTAATGAACCGGCGTCGAACTGTTCATTTTCACTCTTGGAAGCGATATCTAAGCAATTACACTATAAAAGCCACGAGAAAAATGCCTCTTGCGCGTGTTAATTTTTCTTTTTTTTTTTTTGGAAATGCATAATCCAATTGGGGGTTGCCATGAAGTCTCTGTCATATCTTTTTTCCGCCGCGTTCCATGAGCCAGAAACATTGATATGTATCTATTTTGAATTGCCTGTATTTGACCACGCTTATGTGATATGAGACGACTACCACGGGGCCGGCCGCGTTTCGATTCGAGAGCTGGGGAGTTGGAGGTACATGAGATCGCTCGGGGGTATGATCATTTGATCGCAATATGAACCATATGTAATTTTGTTGCCTGGTGTGATATGTTTTGGCTAGTAGATAGGAATTATTATTAATACTTGAACTTATTTATATACGTACTGTAAAGTTATTTAGCAGTATACTGCATATGATATTGGCGGTGATTGGCGGGCGGGCTCTTGGCACTCCACCCGCGAACGACTGACAACATCAGGTCTTGACAGCTCCCGATAAGTATTTCTCCTCCTCAGCACCACGTCTTGCGCAGTTATTACGTTGACGCCCCCAATCTGAAAACCGGAATCTCTTGTCAAGGAGTACTCAAATATTTTACGCAAGGGCCGTCCAAAAAGTGACCTCGACACCATGCCGCCAACACAACAGGAGCTCTCGCTTCTCATCCACCCTCTCGTCCCGGAGTCTGTCCAACACAACAACCGCGTAAGCCTGCCCCTTACGAAAACTGCTTCAAATATTTATACTAATCTTTGGTCAAAAGGTCCTCTCCCAACTCCGCTCCCTAACAGCCTTCCTCCTGGGCATCTCCGCGGGCATCCTCGGTCTCCAATCCGCGTCCGGTTTCGCTTTTTACTCCATCGGCACATTGCTCGTTTCTGCGCTCGTTCAGTTTTTGGTTATTGGTACATCGGGCGCGACGGCCGGTGCGTTTTTTCCAGGGTCGAGTGGTGGTGAGGTTGATGGGATTGACGCGACGGGGAAAATTCGTGGTGCGTCATCATCAAAAGGCAAAGGGAAGGCGATTGAGAGAAAAGGGGCGTGGAGGGATGTCGTGTTTGGTGGAGGGGTTATGTCGGAGGCTTTGAGTGGGTTTATTTTGGGATGGGCTGGTGTAGGAGGTGTGTTGAGGTAGACTTTTTTATTGAGTGAATTAGGTCTCAATTGATAGAGGTGGAGAGTTTTTTTGAAAAGTAAAAGTATTGTGGGAATAATAAATCGTTGTTTTATCAATTGATGTCTTTCGACTAATCATATGATGCCTATGTCAAGAGAAATTATTTGATACTTGCTTCTACATGTAGTCATTGATGTGAAATTATACCATACTTTGTATTTTCTAGCCTCTGATTAATGCGCGTACAAAGTGTAACCACTATATTAGATTTAATTAAAATAATATACATGATTGTATCAAACTACAAAAATCTATACTACAACCTACGCAACTCGACATCCTTCTGCGCTCCTTGCTGCATCTTCTCCTGCTCAGAAAGAGGTTTCGAAAGACGTTTGAACGAGTTGACATTTCCCTGAAAAGAAATTAATAAGTCTGAGAAAGAAAAACAAAATAATAAGAAGGACTTGCCTTGAGCAGAGCATACAGGTACGGCACATAAATAACCTCGCTCGTGCCAGCCTCATGCTCGCCTTGTTGGCTCTCCCCCATATCTGCGTCCTTGTTCTTGCTAGGCTTAATCCATGCATTCCCCAGAAAAAAGCCAGTCACCAGACTGATTCCCAGAATGGGTAGGATTGCAATAAAAGCCCACATGATAGCGTCTTTCCCAACGTTGCGCATAATATCTTGCACGCTCTGTGGCAGTTTCGAGATATCGTCTAAGCTATCCGTGTTATGAGGATTAACCGAAGTGCTGTTGGAACCAGACAGCGCCGAACTGCTGGACCATTTATTATTAAACACCGCACCCATAATAGTCAGCGCAAGCGTGCCCCCAAACGGTTGCGCAAACCTCATCAGCGACATGGCGGGAGCAATCTTCTCAGGCCAGACACCCGCGATGTGCAGGGCCGAGGGCATGAAACGAATCCCCGTGCCGGCGCCGGCGAGCACCATCATACCATTGACGAGGCTTGTGTTGCGGTTGGAGATGGCCCAGGCGAGGATGGCGAGACCGATGGTTTCTTCGATTGTGCCGATGGTTAAGGGCCAGAAGGTTTGGGCGGGGAATACGTTGCACATGAATATAGCCATGTATACGCCAACTGAAAAAAAAAGGGGCAGGATTAACATTGGAGTTAAGTTTCTTGTGGTGAGGAGATGCTTACCTCCAAGACCTGGAATGTAGTATAGCAGTTGAACACCCGCTTTGGATGATGGGTAGGCTTCGACCAGAGTAAAGTATACCCCGATGTAATAGAAAACAGCATACATGGCTAGAAATGTCAGAAATAGCGGAGAAGGGAAAGGAAAGAGAAAAAACTCACCAGCGCCACTCGCAAAATCAAGAATAGCAATCAGCAACGTATCCAACCTCGAAAACAGACTGTACGGTATCATAGGCACCTGTCTCGGAAATACCCTAGCTAGCAAATGACCAGGCTCAAGCAGGTACTCATACACAAAAAACAACGCAAAACATATGCCTCCAACAACAATAGGCGCCAGCACCTGCGCCGATGTCCATGGATACGTCGACCCGCCCCATGCAGTCCCAAGAATGACGAGGCCCACGCCGAAAATGAATAGTAGAGTTCCGCCAATATCCAAGGTGGCTAGCCCCGGTAGGATGGATGACCATCTGGATCCCTTGCGGAAATGCGTGCCGGGTAGGAGTTCCTTGTAGAGGAGGAAGTAGATGGCAAAGTGCGAAAGAAAGGCGATCTTGATTGTTCAAAGTCAGGCTGGTAACATCAAAAAGAAGAAGAGGACTTACTGGGATGGAAATGACAAATACATATCTCCAATTAGCCTGTTTTTGTGAGTAAGAGAAGGGGCCGTCTTTAAAGAGCATCATCTTACATTCGTCAAGTAACTATATTCACCATCAGCGAGATTTCCACGGCAGCAGGAAGGAAGAGAGAGAGAGAGAGAAAACATACCCTCCAATAACCGGACCCACCGAATAACTAATACTAGACACCAACGTAAAAATCGTATTATTCTTCGCATTCTCCTCCAGCGTAACCTTATCAGACAGAACAATCATGATAATATTCATAATCCCCGCAGCACTTGTCCCCTGCAGAGCACGGCCCAGAAGCAGCATGCCCCAGGTCTGCGCGGCTGCAGCCAGCGTGCTGCCGACGAGCATGAAAGCCATGGATAGCTGCAGGGCTGCATGCCGTCCGTAGATATCTGCTATCTGGCCAAATGTTGGGATAAATGCGGTTGATGTCAGAGTATACGCGGTGACGATCCAGTTGAGTTGGTCAAATTTATCTAGTATTTTTTTTCTTTTCAGTAATGAACTAACCACTGGCAGAAGAAAGGGGAATGAGCGTACCGAAATACGAAGCAATAAACGGCAACGAAGACGCCACAATCGTCAAATCCAACGAGGCAAGTGTATATGGCAGCAACAGGCCACCAATTAGTTTCCATCGGTAGACGGTAGCGTCGTGTTTTTCCTGCTTGCATGTTGGGCAGACTTCGTCATTGGCGAAGACGGTCTCTTTGGTGGAGGAGGGAGCAGCGTCTGGGGATGTGGCAGATGCTTCTTGTTGTCGTCGATGAGGGCATATTGGTGATGTTTTGGCAGGCTCTTGAACAGAGATGCGCTTGTATTTCTTGTCGTATTGTTTTTTGAGTTGTTTGAAAATGGTAATAAACATTTTGATCAGTCTTTTTTTTAAAAAATGATGGTTACAAAATCCAAGAAATCCACAACACTAGACAGCAGACACTCTTATATACCTGCGCAGAAAACATTTCAGCCTAGGATCAGACAAAATAAACAACCCCAGCGATTCTCGTAACCATAAAAGAACTCTTCAGCCCTCAAGGGCTGCGCAGCGAATTAGGGCTGAAGAAGCGGATGGGCCTTCTCAAAATACTACCGGATGCGGTTTAGCGCAGTGCATAAACACAAAACGTGAGAGCTCTGCGGGAGTCTGCTGATTGGTTCTCGACTTCGTATCTGCTTCAGCCTTGTTCGGGGGGGCTGAGTTGCATTAATTTTCTGATTAATTTGTTTTGGCATATAATAATCACGTTTCACATAGTCGATTTGATATTCCAAACTACTATCTAGAACAGCTCAATGCATGCGGTGAACTTCCGCGGGTATGCTGACAACCAAAGAACAAATTATTCCCTCTGGGACTGAAAAATGTAAAATTGCCCGAACACAAAATAGAAAAAAGAAAGAAAAAAAGATCAAGTCTCAACAAGCTTCGAGTGAGTTTCGTATTGCTTCGCGTTGGTAATCGCACTTTGCAATGCACTGGTGATATCGACATGGAAAAGAGGCAGGTTGATTCCATGGACAAGCGCGATCTTACGGCCGTTTTCATATGCCGTGCTGGTCTTGAGTTGACTCTGGTAGTTGATGCTATCGTTGCTGCTGTTTTCCGGGTGCTGCTCTTGCTCAACCGTCTGCGTAGACCCGCCATGCTCGGCGTCGATGGCCTTGAGCTTCTCCAGGCGCTCGCGCTCAGCCGCCGCGGCCGCCGAGTCAGTGCCGCCAAGCTCGGCGACACTGAAAATCGGCTTCCAGCGCTTGACAGAAGAGTCTTCGGACCCGAGTGACGGATAGCCGAAGCCCGCAGATGCAAGGGCTCGTTTGGTCCATCGGTTCTTGATATAGGCAAAGTGCCACTGAACGGGATCGGGCGAGGCATAGAGGTCTAGCTGGTTGCGCACATCGATGAGGTTCTGCACAGATGTGACGTCCACGTTGTTGACCGAAGAAAAGTCCAGGATGACGGCGCGTAGGCAGGGCAGGTGGCTGCGATCTTCCTCTGTCTTCCCCCGTCGAGGACCAGGGTTGTTCCATGGTCGATCACCCAAGGTTGGGTAAGACTCGAGGTTGGTACGACGGGTCTCCTTGAAGACGTTGGACACCAGGTAGTCGGTCTCGTGGTTCGCGTTGGGGTACACAAAGCCTTCGGAGAAGCGGTAGATGAAGACACCAGGATAAGGGTGCTCGACCGAGATCTGCGGGTTGGAGCCATCCTGACGGCGGACAGGCAAATAAACATTGCGGAAGGAATTGCTCGGATCGTCAGACACAGCAGCTTGAGCTAGTGGCTGTTCAATTGTTCCGTATTTGCCGTTGCTGTCCAGCAAGTGATCACCGACCACAGAATGTACCCTGACCTTGCCCAGGAAATCACCACGCGCCTTGACAATACGCCAGAGCAGCAAGGCCGCCGAGATACAGACGGTAGTGTAGACTCCATTCTCAATCGAGGAGAAAACGGTGACCAAGACACCAGCAAAGAAAATGATGACGTCAAAAGGCGACACCAGCCAGAATTGATAGACGGTATTGGGCGGGGTGATCAAGTCACCGACAGCGTGAATGATAACGCCAGCCAGAGAGGAGCTCGGAATGTAGAAGAAGACCGCCGGGAGGGCGTAGATGGCAAGCAAGACGACAACGGCAGTGATAAGACCGGCAAGAGGCGTTCGCACACCAGCCTTGGATTTGATGGCTGTCCGAGAGAAAGAGCCAGTGGCAGGGTATCCGCCGACAAAAGGGCCGAGCAGATTGGTAACACCAATAGCAACCATTTCCTGAGAGGGGTTGATCACGTAGTTGTTCACACGGCCAAACGATTTGGAGATGGCAATGTGCTCAATTAAGAGAACAATGACTGCAGACGGCAAATTCGAGGCAAAGGCAGAAATGAGCGGCTTCGTAACCGTGGGAACACCGGCGTGCTGGAAACCTGAAACAAAAAAGTTGTGAGCCAGATATTTTTAAGCCAAGAGCAATTTGGGATATTCATACCTCGAGGGACATGACCAAGAACTTTGAATGCAGGGTTATCACGACGATGGATGTTGACGGCGGCGCTAATCATGGTATAAAAGAGAATGACGAAAGCAGTGCGCAAGGTCGATATGAAGAAAAACATCTTGGCTTTATGCGGGTGTTTTCTCGCGCCGTAGTTACACGCAGACCGAATAGCATACAGCATAAAAAGGGCGGTCAAGCCCATGGACGCATCGACCTTGGCAGAAGGAAGATGTTTCAACGTGTTGATAATGATCTCGTAGGTGGCGCCTCGGGTGCTAAAGTCGGCCGACTCACCCAGCAAGGTCTTGACCTGACCACTCGCAATGTTGATGGCTGACCCGGTCATGAAAGCGGAAATTGCCGTCAAGGGAATGAAATCGACGATAAAACCCCATCGGATGAGGCCGATGAAGGTGACAATGGCACCGGCGATGATGGACAATGCCTGTGCAATTTGCGGCCCTGAGAACTCTGGGTGGCTCTTCTGCACTTCGATGATAATGTTTCCAGTTAGTGTAGACATGACAGCGACGGGCTAGAGGAAATATTAGTGACAGGACGAGTATGATATTTTGGTCACCTTACTCCGATAGTGATATCCTTGGAAGTGGCAAAGAACCAGTAGATCAAGACGCCCATAAACGAGGCATACAAGCCATACTCAACGTCGAGGTCAGCCAGCTTCGCGTAGGCCATACTCTGGGGAACGACAACGGCACCAACGGTGATACCTAGCACCCGAGTTATTAGAAAAGGAGAAATATTCAGCATTTCAATTCCAACTTACCAGCTACCAAATCACCAATAAGCCACTGGACGTTGTAGCGGCCGATCCAGCTGACAAAGGGGAACAGACTGAGGAAGTAGTGAAAAACATCGTGCCAGGTCGGAACGTGCTCATACAGCCATTCGGCGCTGGTGGGCTCCGGTTCAACATAGGTCTCAGCAGTGCCAGAGGAAAAAGTTGATTCTCCGCGAGTAAGAGGGTCGGCCGAACCAAGGGGGTCGCGATATTGCAGCTTGATGCCGAGACCTTTGGCCAGCGCGTGGCCGATCTTGGTGGCGGTTTCTCCAGGCATTTTTATGTCGATGATCGAATTGATCTATCCGTATGTGTCGGGGTACAACTGGAGACGAGACGATATATATACTTATATATATATACCCTTCGTATATATATCAACACCGCGGAGAAGGCTCCCCCACGAAGATGGACAAATGACGCGATTTCCGACAATCACCTGGAGCTGCCCATCACCACTATAATTCGATGGAGGAAAAAGAAAATATATATTTAGGTTCTCCTGGGCGATGTCGTGATCAGGGAGAGAGGGGTATAGCGCGCGCAGAACACGACCGGCGTGTGATTTTGAGGCTAATAGTTTGTGTACCCAGCGACGAAGGCACTCGGGCCCTTTGCGGCGCGTGCTGAGCTGATGCGATGATTATTTAGTTTAGCTGCAGATTTGTTGCTGGGCAAACACAGCTCAGGCTGATGCGACCTGGACGACGACAGGGAGCCTAATTGATGTCTCTCTACCACCTGGCGCAAGGCAAGCACTTGAAAGTAAGTCAGAACGGGCAAGAACAGGCGGGCGCGACTGGAGGGATAAATGCAAACGAAAGGAGAAAAAAAGCCATGGCGACTCTCCGATTGATACCAAAGTCCCCGTAGTCAGAGTCGCAATGACACGGCTCTCCATGGCGTAATCGCGTGGACACCTCTAGGCTCTAGGGCATCGGCAGAGACGCAAGAAGAGAGACGATCCAGGGCCCGCTGTGGGCCGGCGTAGATGGCGTGATTGCCCCCGCCGATGATGGAAGTTCCGTCGAAGCAGGCGCCGGGTCCTGTGACGATGATAACCCTAACGGGCGCGCCCGTCACACTGCTAGGCTTAGCTGGCTGGTGCGAGCCGGCTGAGCGAATCCTGCATGCTGATCCAGATACGATGTGTTTGTTGCTGTGCGTTTCACTGGCTGCCGGCCAGCTGCGGTGCCGGATGTCGGTGTCTATATTGGTCTGACAGCCCGCGTGTGATAGGAAGATGGACATGCAATCCGGAGTGCTACCACGGAATATTATCTCGTTGGTATTCAGTATGCACTGCGTATACTGCATACAATTAAACAGAATAAAGCCCTAACCAGTCCCAATCAGGAATCTTCGCCATGTGCCACCGCCAAGCCCCAGCCGCGTGTCGGCCATTCCCGTTCAGGACTAGCGTGCCGTTTGCATGTATCAAATTGAGCTTGAAACGCCTTTAGTCCCTCGAACCTGTTACTCGGGACTTGTACAACGTAGTTTGTCGGATGTCCATCATCCCACTCATTATTATTATTGCTGCTGCACACCGTCACTGCGCCACGAACACAGTTAAACCTCGCTCCTACTCGTATTTCTTTTCTTGTCATGCACGCCCATGTGCTTGATTTCCCCCCAGTAGCGCCGCATCTTCCACGAGGCACACTGGCGCGAAACGCCATTCTCCAGATCGATTGCGTGATCCGTCAACAAGATCTTCTTCTTCTTTTTTTTTTCCATTCCAGAACTAAGTTTTGCTTGTTCTTGAGGCAAGCTGTTGGGTTTAACGTTATTTTAGAAAAATATGTGTAATAATATCGAGGCTGGCGCGCGTATACAAGAAATATGGTGAAGATCAAGTGGTCAATGTGTCGATCCAAGATTGATATTCCAACTCTCGCACGCCCTCTTTTAATTAATTACAATTATTTAATATTAATATGCGGTGCTGCCGGCACGCCTTCCACAAATAGTCTAGGGCCATCCACTGTAAAAATTAAACATATGATTTGTTCCAACCCGAAAAAAAAATCTAATCTGCGGGCCAATCGGTCCAGATATACCCTAGCCAGTGGCAACTGCATGGCTAGAACACAGTCCGGCATACGTCAGCCATGATTAAACCAATTTCTCCTGTTTCAACACAGATAAACAATTGATGGCGACATTATTCGCGTTCTACGGAAGACTGCACCGTGTGGTGTCGCTACATGTTGTAGACATGATGCATCAATTGATCAATCCTTCTATTACATCACGCATCGCGCAGAACCATAAAGCAATGCATTCTAAATTCGACGGGATGCAAACGCCATGATACTAATAGTGCGAATAATCAATATAAAGACAAAATGAAAAAAAGGCCATCAAAACCGTAACATTGTCTTTCTCTTCTTTTCAGAAGGAACGAGAAAGACACCTTGATCAAGCAACCAACTCGGCATGTAAGATGAACTCGATTCGCCAGTCCAGTCCGGATCGATGCACCGAATCGTATGGCGAGGTGCTTGCCAGTAGTCGTTGGGACGAGGACACAAAATCCTGCGCAGTAGCAAAGACAAAGGAAAGAAGGGAAAAAAAAGAAGAGCCCGCGCTCCCCACTTCGAAAACCATGATAACCCCCCCGTAATCACAAGTCGTACCGCATCGTTTCTCATTCATGGTTGTCTATCTATCCCTTGTTGGGAGCAACAGACCAGTCCCCCATGAATATCTACATATCAAATCATGTCGTGAATTTTCTTTGGGAACCATCGGCTGCGCAGCGCTTCCAGACAAAATAGAAAGGTCGCGCAGAGCCAACCTGCAAGGCGGGTATCGATATGCACTAATCAAAGACCGAAGCGCCAGAGTTTTTGCCTTGCAGACAAGAGAGGGAAAAAAATGCCGACACCTTACTGAGACGCGCACTGCACTCGTTCCGCACCTGGAGGTACTCCGTCCTCGTCCTCGTCGTCATAGGCGGCTCCCTGAGCCCGTGCGCTCTGGCTGGGGTCGACCTCTTCCAAGCCAAAGTCTTCGACCATCGAATCTTGAGGAGGCTGCGCTTGTTGTGGGCGGGCCGGCAGGACCTGTTCAAGGAGCTGGAGGTTTTGCAGATCCGACGATTGCGGGAATTTGACGTCAAATTGGATGTACAAGTTGCCAAAGTCGTGGTGTCGGAGCGACGGCATGCCCTGGCCTCTGATCATCTTGATTGCGCCTGCGAAGGTGTTAGTGACGAACGAAAATGCAAGGTAGTTAACATACCAGGTGTGATGGGCTCGCCCGGTGCAATGTTGACAGAAAGCCATCTGTCGTCGAGGTGCTCAATGTTGATGGTACCGCCAGCCAAAGCCGTGAGCAGATCGATTTCGGCATGGTAGAAGAGGTCGTCTTCCTTGCGCTGGAATCGAGGGTGAGGCTTCTGCTCAATCTCGAACACGACGTCTCCAGGCAGCACATTGGGCATTTGGTCACCTTCGCCTCGAAACTCGATCTTGTGTCCATTCTTGACACCCTTGTCAACGTGAACATGGAGCACCTTGCGCTCGACAATCGTCTTCTTGCCACTGCACTTCTTGCAGCGGTCCTTTTCGCGCATGATCTCACCTTCACCCTGGCAGTCGGGGCACACGGTCTGGAAGCGCTGGATCATCGGGCCCATTTGGCGCATCATAGTCTTCATACCCGAACCGTTACAGCCGGTACATTGACGAACGGCACCCTCCTTTCCGCCACGGCCATCACAGCCAGGGCAAATGACTGATTTTTGCAGAGCCAGCTTGGACACTTTTCCTCGGTAGATATCCTCGAGGCTGACCTTGTGGACGTGGTGAATTGTCCTGGCTTTCTTGGGGCCCTGCTCACGCATGCCGCCGCCAAACATACCGCCGAACGCACCGCCGCCGCCGAAGAACTGGGCAAAGAGATCCTCAGCGTTCATTCCGGCACCGCCGGCACCGCCCTCGAGGCCTTCTTCACCATATTGATCGTAAACCTGACGCTTCTGGGGGTCGGAGAGGATTTCGTAGGCGTGGGAGAGCTCTTTGAAGGTCTCGGCCGCCTCGGGATTGGAAGCGTTCTTGTCTAGAATCGCGCAGATGTTAATACTAAAATTTTCATCGCTAAAACACATCAAACAGAGACGCAAGAGAATAAACATACCAGGATGGTATTTCAGGGCACCCTTCTTGTAGGCGGTCTTCAGTTGGGCTTCAGAGGCACTCGGGTCCACCTGCCAGAAACACGGGGGTTAGTAACCAAAATTTTTCACGGCATCAAAAAAGTCGCATCGCAGTCATCAAACATACCCCCAAAACATCGTAAAACTTGGTATCCTTAACCATGGTGTCTTTGTGAAATTAAAACCGATATGGAAGAGCGACAGAAAAAGCGAGAGAAGAACGAAGAGAAAAAAAACCGGTGTGGCTGGCTGCGGTTGCGGCTGCGGGGCAGGACCAACTCTTTTCACTACTGTTAAGGAGACAGCAAAGAAAGACCGAGAGGAGAGGAGAGGAGAGTATAGGGTCGGGTCCAAGTCGAAGTTGGGTGCGAGCGATGGCGTATGGAGAAGAAGTTTCAGTGTCGGTCGATCGATAGACACAAAGTTGTTTGATGGATCGTTTAATAAGCAGCAGCGATAATAATGGCGCCCCGTGATTGGTGCCGAGTCGTAGCCGTACCGTACCGCTTGTCGGTGATCACAAAGCGTGTGGGAATCCGCACGCAGGTTGACAGAAAACTGGCAGAGGAAGTAGATGTTGTCGAGTAGTCGAAGTATTGTCGATATAGCGACTTGTGATAGATAATGACGGCGGACGGCGTGAGCCTCTGGAAACATGAGGCCTTGTCGCCCATGCTCAAGTAGGCCTAGCTTTCCCTGGAATTCTAAGGCTTTCCACGCCCCACTTGTGTACTTGTATGTTGCTATTCTTATTTTTTATATGTTTTTATTGGCTTGTTGTTATTTTTTCGGTATTCATTCACTTTTAATGCGATTGTTGGATTTGCCATGTATGATTATGTACTGTGGCAAATTACTACACAGTTTCGTTTCTTCTGAGCAGTTCGGTACCTGAGGCAGCTGTGGCGGTGTTATCGATAAGCGTGTTAGCCACACTTGCCTCCAAAACAGGAACAAGAGAATAAAATAAAACAAAACAAAACAAAACAAAATACAAAACAAACAAACAAACAAACAAACAGAAAATATAATAAATAATAAGCTTCTGGGGTTTATTCTTGACCATCCAGATGCAGTTTTGCGCGTCACTGCCTTGAAGAAAGCAAATATGTAGTGAAAGTGCCCTGTGAACCTTGGAATCCCCGAATATTAAGTAGCCAACTCGGTCCAAGCCAAGCAGTAATCACATGAATATCATTATCATTATTTAGCTTTCTTATTAAACACATACTCCGCACAGGGTTCAATAATAGTGATAATAATAAAAATAATACTGTGCAAGTTTACTGGTGATAGCATCGGCAAAGCGCTTTGCCGATGGGGTGTCAACTGCGGGCTTCCCCTCCTCCGCAAATGGGAGGAGTCCGGGGCAGCTTCGGCCTCTGCATCTAATGGACACGCTGCCATTCGCCCCAGACTGGGGTTTGGTTCCTCGTGTTTATGATCGTTGACTCCGATTACTGGTTCGCACTATCGGAAAAACGGACGTCCTGGTTCTCGGATCGAGTTCTGCCTGCTAAAGGCTTATCCGCCGTGGGGGGGATTGTAGATCTGTACCAACTTTTTCTATCATGCTGGTTTGGCTACAAGAGTGGGTTGAAACAGCCATGAAAAAGTATATTGCAATACCCTACACACCATTATTCTTCTCTCTCCCAATTTCCACTCCAACATGGCAGCCCCCGTGAAAATCGCCATTGTCGGCGGCGGCCTCATCGCCCCTCGCCACGCCGCTGCTATACACTCGCATCCGGCCGCCGAGCTGGTTGCCCTCGTCGAGCCGTCCCCCAAGGGCCCCGAGACCGCCGCACAGTTCAACACTCAACTGTACACTTCAGTCGCAGACCTGCTCCTATCAGACACCAAACCCGACGCCGCCATCGTCTGCACACCCAACCACACCCACGTCTCCATCTCGCGCGACCTACTCGCCGCTGGCGTGCACGTCCTGGTCGAAAAACCGCTGAGCCACACCACCTCGACCGCGCGCGATCTCGTCCAGTTCACGCGCGACAATGCAGGCGTCAAGCTGGCCGTGGGCCACCACCGCCGCTTCAACCCGTACATGCTCAAGGCCAAGGAAATTGTGGCTTCGGGCTCGCTCGGCTCTGTTATGGCTGTCAATGGCATGTGGACGCTGTTCAAACCAGACGATTACTTTCAGCCGCCCACGGACTGGAGGCGGCTCAAGGACGCTGGTGGCGTGGTTTTGATTAATCTCGTGCACGATGTTGATCTGCTGCAGTTCCTGTTTGGCGCGATTGAGCGTGTGCATGTGGAGAAAATTGCGCGTCAGCGTGGTGAGCATCACCAGGCTGATGAGGGTGCTGCATTGACGCTGCGTTTTGCGTCGGGGGTTGTGGGCTCGTTCATTGTGTGTGATGCCACGCCGTCGCCGTACAACTTCGAGTCTGGCACGGGGGAAAACATCAATATTCCTGCCGCCCCATCTAAAGAAAACTTCTACCACATCTTCGGATCGAATGCCTCGCTCAGCGTACCGGAAATGGCGCGCTGGAGCTATGATGGCCGTCCGGCAAAGTCGTGGAATCAGCCGCTCACGGTTGACAGGTTTGAGGTGGATAGTACGGCGGTGCCGTACGACGGGCAGCTGGCTGCTTTCTTGGATTATATTTCTGGCAAGGAGAGTTCGAGTTGTTCAGCAGTAGAGGGTCTACGGGCTCTTCTTGTGTGTGATGCTGTGAGGAAGGCCTTGGATGGGAATCAAACTGTGGATGTTGAACTTGCATAATATATCCGTAAATGGATGTATACACCAGTTGACTTGATCTGCAATCATTCAAAATGTTGATTGATAATTGATGTTTATGTTTAGAACATTTAATAGACTTTTCCTATATTCATCATGGCTAGCTCCTAGGTAATCAATGTTGGATAATAAGGGCTGTCCAAACTGCCGAAGGCTTTTTGGTACAGCAGCTAACATGCTGAGAATCAATACATGTACATTTATCCAGCGTAATCTCGTCAATTGATATAACCCATACACGATATATATCAATGGATATACGCATGTATAGATGTATAAACTTGGTCTACAACATTTCTAATTCATTAATAGATAATTGATGTTTTTCCGAATAACTTTTCCTATATTCATCATAGATAGCTCCTAAATAATCAATACATTCGTTCCACGTAACCCCATATGTCCCATACACTATATATATATCTATCAATTGATGTCTCCACATGCAAACTATGCGTAAACCGCCGGGCCCTTTTCGGCATCCTCGACATGCGCCGGCTGCGCGATCTTCTCCGATGGAACTCCCTTGGTAGCCTCACGGAACGCCTCCTCATCCTGGCGGAGACGCTGCAGCACCTGTGAATGGGCATTCCACGGCTTCAACTCAAACAGCCTGTCCATGTGCTCAAGCGGAATTCCCTTTGTTTCGGGCACAAGGAAGAACACAAAGACAATGGACAGCAGCATCAGTGACGCAAAGAAGAAATATACACCGTAGTCCATCTTGGCGAACATTTGCGGCGTGAAGCGCGAGATGAGGAAATTCCATAGCCAGTTGGATGCGGCGGCGCAGGCTTGCGCGAAGGAACGCATGTTTTGGTCGAACATTTCCTGCAATATATCATTAGTATGATTTGAATACAAATAAATTTTACAAGGGTTGGTCTTACCGAGTTCAGAACCCAGGGCGTGCCGTTCCATGTCGGGGTGTAGAATGCCGTCCAGAGGTAGAAGAAAAAGATGGCCGCAATGCCTCCCCCGCTGAGATGGCTGGTAGGATTATTGGTAGGATCGGCAACCTTGATATACGCGCCGATAATCCACATACATACAGAGCCACCCGCGGCACCAATTATGAGCAGGTTTCGTCGTCCGACGTGGTCGATCAGGTACAAGATCCACACAATCGTGATGACCGTCTTGACACAGCCAAACACACCCGTCGTCAACAAAGAAGTATTGGTGCCAGTAATGCCAATGCTCTTGAAGACAGTCGGGCTGTAGTAGTTGATCGCATTGATGCCCGATCCATTCTGCCACACAAACAACATGCCGCCAATGAACAGCCGAAACAAGTATTTCTTGTTGGTAAAGGCCGCCTTGATGGGGTTCCAGAAGCCAATGCCAACTGTGGAACTGAGTTCTTCGATAGCCTGGTCAATGGCTCCGATTTCTTCAATCATGTAGATGTGGTCTGCCGGCAGTTGTCTGATCCAGCACAGGTTCTTGATGCCTTCCTCGCGCTTGCCGCGGATCATCAGGTATCGTGGCGATTCGCGGATGAAGAATATACCGAGAAGCAAAAGACCCGACGGGATCAGTTGGACAGCAAAGGGGATGATCCACTGCTTGTGGCTTTCGGGGAGTGTGGATTGCACGCCGTACTATTATATCTGTTAGCATATACTTTGAACAGGCAAGTTCCAATATTCGAGGTACACACATTAATCCAAAAGCCAACCAAACCACCAATTTGCCAACCCAGTTCATAAACTCCAATGAGCCGACCTCGAATAGCCGGCGGAGAGAGCTCAGCAATATAGATCGGGGTAAAGTTCGAGCCAGCACCAACGCCGAGACCGGCCAGGACTCGACCAGCATATATGAGGCCCAAACCACGCTCGCCGTTTGCACCAAGCATCAGACCAGCGCCAAGAGTGAAAATCAGAGAAGCAATAAACAAGCCAGTCCTGCGGCCCCAAAAGGGAGAGATTCCATAGGCAAAGAGAGCGCCAAAGAAGGCACCGGCCTGGTAGCACGAGACGATGTTGGCAGACACCAGGTCCCGCTTAGAGTCGCTCATGGACTCAAAGTTGAACTCGGCCTTGAACGAGGGCAGCGACAGCGTGGTGCCAATGAAAGCGCTGTCGTAGCCGATCATACATGATGTGAGCGACGCCACACCGGCAAGCAAGTATATACGCCAGTTGTAGACGCTGGCGGGCGTCGGCCGGTCCTCGACCAGAGAGAGGATGGACATGTTTAGATCGAGGGTGCTCAGGAATGCAAATCCGAGCAGCTGTCTTCTTGTCAAGAGAAAGCATGGTGGTGGAAGGCGAGGGCATGCAAAATTTATAGACACCTTGCTCTGGTCCGGGGTGTGGGGAGACACTGGAGAGCGCCTGCCGATCGCTGCCATTGGCCCTCGTGGAGGGTGGGGTCGGCTATTCCTTTACCCTGGTGCCGAGACCGGTCGCCGATGCCCCGAAGAGGTTTAGCCGTGCCGCACGTGCAGCGGCAGTGCAAACAACGCAAATGGAGCTCTTTTGCCTCTTGCTCAGATACGAGCTAATTAATATTACTATCAAGATTAATATTTAACAATAGTCTCTCGCTGATCTCCTGTGCAGCCTGGACACCTCTGCTGCTCTCGTGCACGCACGCCAACGCTCAATAGTGAGTTGGGCTTGCTCAAAAGAAGCTTTCTCCGGTGAATTATTAGTACGTAGAGTAGTACTATGTACCAGGATTAGCGTTATGCCGATCATCGCTGTTTCTGCCTGTTGGGTGGAGTTGTGCCAGAGTGGGGAAGGGCCCTGACACTGTACGCATATGGAGTACGGGGTATGGATGACTCTTGGCTACAAAAAACTTTCTGTTGAGATACGTATGCGCAAATATTATTGTAGTACAGCCATCCGAATCGCCAAGGATACGGGTGCACGGGGTTTCTCTATCATGGCATGAAATTCGGAAGAGGGTTATCACATAGCCGTGTACCAGGCAACTACCTCCGGATCAATGCCACTTTCCGAATGAAAGCTGTCAACCTTGGAAACCCTGCACATGTGAGATTAATCTCTTCCTGGAGAGGATCGTCCTGTGAAGCGAAGACTGGAAAGCTACAAGTCTGTCACGAAAATGTATTCTGCACATTTGTATCTTGTATCACCTGCACGAATGTCACGCCACATACTCTTCTCAAACTTTGACATAATTTTTAGGTCAATGTAATCAATTCATTAGCTAGATCTCTTGATAAAGGCAATGGTCTCTACTACTCAAAGTGTACCGAGAGCTGAATAGCTTCAACTGTACGTTCTATGTCGGAAGGCGACCCTTGCTAAATGGTGCAGCTGTGTTGTGGGTCAATCAACAGCAACATGACCCCTCCTACTATATCTAGCAGTGTATAATGAAACTGAGACCGGCAAATTGCAAAATACACTCATCAAGAGGCTGCGAGAATATTATCGTAGCAAAGTATCCAGGTTGTGTAGTTTTCACCGATATGAGATCTCTTATCTGCCATAGTGGAGCACGAGGGCCCGTTCTTGCGCAAACCTTGACATCCCGCTTTCTTCCGTCTATATCTCCAAGCAAACAACCTGCAATCTACCGAGTGCCTATATATTGCTATACCTTAACAATACCACTATGGGCGCTGATTCAGAATTCATCACCGACCCGGGCTTTGTCGCCGCCCTTGAAGAGGCCCGCCAAGGTGGTGCTGAAGGAGGCGTCCCCATCGGCGCTTGTCTGGTATCCAAAGATGGAGAAATCCTAGGCCGAGGACACAATATGCGAGTCCAGAAGGGGAGTGCGACTCTACACGTAAGCCAATCATCTAAAGTAAACGTTATTTCCCCACGGCTAATTTCCTCAAGGGCGAGATTTCCGCTCTTGAAAATTCTGGCCGTCGCCCGGCTTCGGCCTACGAAGGCTCGACAATGTACACGACTTTGTCTCCGTGCGATATGTGCACTGGCGCTTGCATCCTGTACAAGGTTAAGCGTGTTGTTGTTGGGGAGAACAAAAATTTCCTTGGAGGAGAGCAGTATCTACAGAGCCGTGGCATTGAAGTGGTTGTTTTGCAAAATGAAGAATGCATACGGCTGATGCAGACTTTTATCAAAGAAAAGCCCGAATTATGGTACGACTTTTGATCTATTGACCTGTCTACATATGAACTCCCAACTGACCCAAAATGACAGGAACGAGGACATTGCGGTTTGATTTATATATAAAATTCAATTCAACAATGCTATTTTACTGTGCTTTTTTTTTTAACTATATCCGGCCTAAAACATTTCAAGGTCGAAAAATTATTTCGTCAGCCTGTGGATCTCCTCAAAGAAGAATCTGAGGTCGTCGGGGTTGACAAATGGTGTAATCCCTAGTAAAAAGAAATCAGTATATCACCACCAATAAAAACAGCAGCAGCCTCTCGTACCATGACCAAGGTTGGCAATCCAACCCTTCTTGCCTCCACCAAATCCCTTGACCATATTCTCAACGGTAGCGGTTATAGCCGAGTGTTCTCCGTACAAAACACCAGGGTCGGCATTGCCTTGCAGCGTCACTCGTCCGCGGGCAATCTTATAAGCCTCGGCTGGATCATGCAGCCAGTCCAAGCCAACCACATTGTATCCACTGTCACAAAGCTCATCCAGCGCAAACCAAGCCCCCTTGGCAAAGACAGTCATGGGGACTGCATCGAGTCCCAATTCTTGTAGCCGTTTGGGCAAGTTCTCAGAGATATATCGAAGGTATGGAAGAGAGAATTCCTTGAATGTTGCCGGCGACAGTTCGCCTGCCCACGAATCGAAGATTTGCACCAGTTGAGCGCCAGCGGAGACTTGCAGAGCCAGGTATTCAACGCAGATCTCGGAGATTTTCTGAAGCAGGGCCTTGCTCTCCTTTGGATACTTGTATATCCACTTCTTGGATTGCACGAACAGTTTCGTGCCGCCCCCTTCAACCATGTAGCAGAGTAGGGTCCATGGGGCGCCGCAGAATCCGATGAGTGGCACTCGCCCTTTGAGCTTGGTTCGGGTGAGCGTGATAGCCTTGTAGACATAGTCCAGTTCCTTTTCCACATCCACCTGCTTTTGCAAGACCTTCTCGTACTGGCCGTCATCGGGCGATTGCAATGGCTCCGGAAAGCTGGGGCCCTTCTTATCGATCATCTCCACCGTCATACCCATCGCTTGCGGAATCACGAGAATATCGGAGAAAATAATGGCAGCATCGATGAGTCCCTCGAAGCGCTCAATCGGTTGGAGCGTAAGCGTGGAAGCGATCTCGGGCGACCGGCAGCATTCGAAAAAGTCCCGGTTGCCCTTGGCTTGATGGTACTCGGGTAAATATCGCCCAGCTATGTGTGTCGAAACGTATTAGACAGACTGTCAAAGGACTGGATATCCGCAATGAAACACGAAAAGGGCGTACCTTGTCTCATCACCCATATCGGTGGCCGCTCGACGGTCTCCCCTATGGTTTATGCGTCAGTGACGGACCCAATTGAGGCACCTAAACAAACCTCTTGCAGCCCTCAAGAGGAGGTCGTTCTTCAATGGTTCAAATTTGCTATACATTTTGCGTTCCAAAGCTCTGCTTCTCGAGCTTCCAAGGTTGCGCGGAGTAAGCGGAAGATCATGAAGGCAATGCCAAGAATGAGGGGTGATAAGGGCTTAAGCCTTATCGGGCGGGCCTCGGCCCGTTTTTTTTTTTTTTTTTTTTTTTTTTTTTTT